>JARNME010000029.1:17042340-17725742 GCA_030179655.1 Scaptomyza flava
TCCATAACTTCGTCAAATGTGACCCGATTTTCAAAAGCAAAAGCTTAAAAGTCATGGTTTGACCCCTTAAATAAAACTGCATTTAAGAAATTACATTTAAATGAAATTCGATTTTTGGTCATATGCATGTTAAAATTTCATAAACAAAAATTGACTTGGGCATTGGTAAAATCTTTCGACTTCCATAACTTCGTCAACTGTGACCCGATTTTCAAAAGCAAAAGCTTAAAAGTCATGGTTTGACACCTTAAATAAAACTGCATTTAAGAAATTACATTTAAATGAAATTCGATTTTTGGTCATATGCATGTTAAAATTTTATAAACAAAAATTGACTTGGGCATTGGTAAAATCTTTCGACTTCCATAACTTCGTCAACTGTGACCCGATTTTCAAAAGCAAAAGCTTAAAAGTCATGGTTTGACCCCTTAAATAAAACTGCATTTAAGAAATTACATTTAAATGAAATTCGATTTTTGGTCATATGCATGTTAAAATTTTATAAACAAAAATTGACTTGGGCATTGGTAAAATCTTTCGACTTCCATAACTTCGTCAACTGTGACCCGATTTTCAAAAGCAAAAGCTTAAAAGTCATGGTTTGACCACTTAATTAAAACTGCATTTAAGAAATTACATTTAAATGAAATTCGATTTTGGTCATATATCATGTCATATGCATGTTAAAATTTCATAAACAAAAATTGACTTGGGCATTGGTAAATCTTTCGACTTCCATAACTTCGTCAAATGTGACCCGATTTTCAAAAGCAAAAGCTTAAAAGTCATGGTTTGACCACTTAAATAAAACTGCATTTAAGAAATTACATTTAAATGAAATTCGATTTTTGGTCATATGCATGTTAAAATTTTATAAACAAAAATTGACTTGGGCATTGGTAAAATCTTTCGACTTCCATAACTTCGTCAACTGTGACCCGATTTTCAAAAGCAAAAGCTTAAAAGTCATGGTTTGACCCCTTAAATAAAACTGCATTTAAGAAATTACATTTAAATGAAATTCGATTTTTGGTCATATGCATGTTAAAATTTATAAACAAAAATTGACTTGGTCATTGGTAAAATCTTTCGACTTCCATAACTTCGTCAACTGTGACCCGATTTTCAAAAGCAAAAGCTTAAAAGTCATGGTTTGACCACTTAAATAAAACTGCATTTAAGAAATTACATTTAAATGAAATTCGATTTTTGGTCATATGCATGTTAAAATTTTATAAACAAAAATTGACTTGGTCATTGGTAAAATCTTTCGACTTCCATAACTTCGTCAACTGTGACCCGATTTTCAAAAGCAAAAGCTTAAAAGTCATGGTTTGACCACTTAATTAAAACTGCATTTAAGAAATTACATTTAAATGAAATTCGATTTTTGGTCATATCATGTCATATGCATGTTAAAATTTTATAAACAAAAATTGACTTGGTCATTGGTAAAATCTTTCGACTTCCATAACTTCGTCAACTGTGACCCGATTTTCAAAAGCAAAAGCTTAAAAGTCATGGTTTGACCACTTAATAAAACTGCATTTAAGAAATTACATTTAAATGAAATTCGATTTTTGGTCATATGCATGTTAAAATTTATAAACAAAAATTGACTTGGTCATTGGTAAAATCTTTCGACTTCCATAACTTCGTCAACTGTGACCCGATTTTCAAAAGCAAAAGCTTAAAAGTCATGGTTTGACCACTTAATTAAAACTGCATTTAAGAAATTACATTTAAATGAAATTCGATTTTTGGTCATATGCATGTTAAAATTTTATAAACAAAAATTGACTTGGTCATTGGTAAAATCTTTCGACTTCCATAACTTCGTCAAATGTGACCCGATTTTCAAAAGCAAAAGCTTAAAAGTCATGGTTTGACCCCTTAATAAAACTGCATTTAAGAAATTACATTTAAATGAAATTCGATTTTTGGTCATATGCATGCATGTTAAAATTTATAAACAAAATTGACTTGGTCATTGGTAAAATCTTTCGACTTCCATAACTTCGTCAACTGTGACCCGATTTTCAAAAGCAAAAGCTTAAAAGTCATGGTTTGACCACTTAATTAAAACTGCATTTAAGAAATTACATTTAAATGAAATTCGATTTTTGGTCATATTATGTCATATGCATGTTAAAATTTTATAAACAAAAATTGACTTGGGCATTGGTAAAATCTTTCGACTTCCATAACTTCGTCAAATGTGACCCGATTTTCAAAAGCAAAAGCTCTAAAGTCATGGTTTGACCCCTTAAATAAAACTGCATTTAAGAAATTACATTTAAATGAAATTCGATTTTTGGTCATATATCATGTCATATGCATGTTAAAATTTAATAAACAAAAATTGACTTGGTCATTGGTAAAATCTTTCGACTTCCATAACTTCGTCAAATGTGACCCGATTTTCAAAAGCAAAAGCTTAAAAGTCATGGTTTGACCCCTTAATAAAACTGCATTTAAGAAATTACATTTAAATGAAATTCGATTTTTGGTCATATGCATGTTAAAATTTATAAACAAAAATTGACTTGGGCATTGGTAAAATCTTTCGACTTCCATAACTTCGTCAAATGTGACCCGATTTTCAAAAGCAAAAGCTTAAAAGTCATGGTTTGACCCCTTAAATAAAACTGCATTTAAGAAATTACATTTAAATGAAATTCGATTTTTGGTCATATGCATGTTAAAATTTCATAAACAAAAATTGACTTGGGCATTGGTAAAATCTTTCGACTTCCATAACTTCGTCAACTGTGACCCGATTTTCAAAAGCAAAAGCTTAAAAGTCATGGTTTGACCCCTTAAATAAAACTGCATTTAAGAAATTACATTTAAATGAAATTCGATTTTTGGTCATATCATGTCATATGCATGTTAAAATTTAATAAACAAAAATTGACTTGGTCATTGGTAAAATCTTTCGACTTCCATAACTTCGTCAAATGTGACCCGATTTTCAAAAGCAAAAGCTTAAAGTCATGGTTTGACCCTTAATAAAACTGCATTTAAGAAATTACATTTAAATGAAATTCGATTTTTGGTCATCATGCATGCATGTTAAAATTTATAAACAAAAATTGACTTGGTCATTGGTAAAATCTTTCGACTTCCATAACTTCGTCAAATGTGACCCGATTTTCAAAAGCAAAAGCTTAAAAGTCATGGTTTGACCACTTAATAAAACTGCATTTAAGAAATTACATTTAAATGAAATTCGATTTTTGGTCATATGCATGTTAAAATTTCATAAACAAAAATTGACTTGGGCATTGGTAAAATCTTTCGACTTCCATAACTTCGTCAACTGTGACCCGATTTTCAAAAGCAAAAGCTTAAAAGTCATGGTTTGACCCCTTAAATAAAACTGCATTTAAGAAATTACATTTAAATGAAATTCGATTTTTGGTCTTATATTATGTCATATGCATGTTAAAATTTCATAAACGAAAATTGACTTGGTCATTGGTAAAATCTTTCGACTTCCATAACTTCGTCAAATGTGACCCGATTTTCAAAAGCAAAAGCTTAAAAGTCATGGTTTGACCCCTTAAATAAAACTGCATTTAAGAAATTACATTTAAATGAAATTCGATTTTGGTCATATCATGTCATGCATGTTAAATTTATAAACAAAAATTGACTTGGTCATTGGTAAAATCTTTCGACTTCCATAACTTCGTCAAATGTGACCCGATTTTCAAAAGCAAAAGCTTAAAAGTCATGGTTTGACCCTTAATAAAACTGCATTTAAGAAATTACATTTAAATGAAATTCGATTTTGGTCATATGCATGTTAGAAATTTATAAACAAAAATTGACTTGGTCATTGGTAAAATCTTTCGACTTCCATAACTTCGTCAACTGTGACCCGATTTTCAAAAGCAAAAGCTTAAAAGTCATGGTTTGACACCTTAATTAAAACTGCATTTAAGAAATTACATTTAAATGAAATTCGATTTTTGGTCTTATATTATGTCATATGCATGTTAAAATTTCATAAACAAAAATTGACTTGGGCATTGGTAAAATCTTTCGACTTCCATAACTTCGTCAAATGTGACCCGATTTTCAAAAGCAAAAGCTTAAAAGTCATGGTTTGACCCCTTAAATAAAACTGCATTTAAGAAATTACATTTAAATGAAATTCGATTTTTGGTCATATGCATGTTAAAATTTTATAAACAAAAATTGACTTGGTCATTGGTAAAATCTTTCGACTTCCATAACTTCGTCAAATGTGACCCGATTTTCAAAAGCAAAAGCTTAAAAGTCATGGTTTGACCACTTAAATAAAACTGCATTTAAGAAATTACATTTAAATGAAATTCGATTTTTGGTCATATGCATGTTAAAAATTTATAAACAAAAATTGACTTGGTCATTGGTAAAATCTTTCGACTTCCATAACTTCGTCAAATGTGACCCGATTTTCAAAAGCAAAAGCTTAAAAGTCATGGTTTGACCACTTAATTAAAACTGCATTTAAGAAATTACATTTAAATGAAATTCGATTTTTGGTCATATGCATGTTAAAATTTTATAAACAAAAATTGACTTGGTCATTGGTAAAATCTTTCGACTTCCATAACTTCGTCAAATGTGACCCGATTTTCAAAAGCAAAAGCTTAAAAGTCATGGTTTGACCACTTTAATAAAACTGCATTTAAGAAATTACATTTAAATGAAATTCGATTTTTGGTCATATGCATGTTAAAATTTATAAACAAAAATTGACTTGGGCATTGGTAAAATCTTTCGACTTCCATAACTTCGTCAAATGTGACCCGATTTTCAAAAGCAAAAGCTTAAAAGTCATGGTTTGACCACTTAATAAAACTGCATTTAAGATATTACATTTAAATGAAATTCGATTTTTGGTCCTCTATCATGTCAAATGCATGTTAAAATTTTATAAACAAAAATTGACTTGGTCATTGGTAAAATCTTTCGACTTCCATAACTTCGTCAACTGTGACCCGATTTTCAAAAGCAAAAGCTTAAAAGTCATGGTTTGACCACTTAATAAAACTGCATTTAAGAAATTACATTTAAATGAAATTCGATTTTTGGTCATATATGCATGTTAAAATTTATAAACAAAAATTGACTTGGGCATTGGTAAAATCTTTCGACTTCCATAACTTCGTCAACTGTGACCCGATTTTCAAAAGCAAAAGCTTAAAAGTCATGGTTTGACCCCTTAAATAAAACTGCATTTAAGAAATTACATTTAAATGAAATTCGATTTTTGGTCCTCTATCATGTCAAATGCATGTTAAAATTTTATAAACAAAAATTGACTTGGGCATTGGTAAAATCTTTCGACTTCCATAACTTCGTCAACTGTGACCCGATTTTCAAAAGCAAAGCTTAAAAGTCATGGTTTGACCCCTTAAATAAAACTGCATTTAAGAAATTACATTTAAATGAAATTCGATTTTTGGTCATATGTCATGCATGTTAAAATTTATAAACAAAAATTGACTTGGGCATTGGTAAAATCTTTCGACTTCCATAACTTCGTCAATGTGACCCGATTTTCAAAAGCAAAAGCTTAAAAGTCATGGTTTGACCACTTAAATAAAACTGCATTTAAGAAATTACATTTAAATGAAATTCGATTTTTGGTTCATATGCATGTTAAAATTTTATAAACAAAAATTGACTTGGGCATTGGTAAATCTTTCGACTTCCATAACTTCGTCAACTGTGACCCGATTTTCAAAAGCAAAAGCTTAAAAGTCATGGTTTGACCCCTTTAATAAAACTGCATTTAAGAAATTACATTTAAATGAAATTCGATTTTTGGTCATCATGCATGTTAAAATTTATAAACAAAAATTGACTTGGTCATTGGTAAAATCTTTCGACTTCCATAACTTCGTCAACTGTGACCCGATTTTCAAAAGCAAAAGCTTAAAAGTCATGGTTTGACCCCTTTAATAAAACTGCATTTAAGAAATTACATTTAAATGAAATTCGATTTTTGGTCATATGCATGTTAAAAATTTATAAACAAAAATTGACTTGGTCATTGGTAAAATCTTTCGACTTCCATAACTTCGTCAACTGTGACCCGATTTTCAAAAGCAATGCCTTAAAAGTCATGGTTTGACCCCTAGAATAAAACTGCATTTAAGAAATTACATTTAAATGAAATTCGATTTTTGGTCATATATCATGTTATATGCATGTTAAAGTTCTATGCCACAAAAACGATATGGGCATTGGTAAAACCTTTCGACTTCCATAACTTCGTCAAATCTGAGCCGACTTTCAAAAACAATATCAATAAAGTCATGGTTTGGCTTCTAGAATAAAACTGCATTTAAAGTTTACAAAGCGATTTTTAGTCAAAACGCATGTTAAAATCGGCTGGGCGTTTTGAAAACAATCTGAATCCAGCGGGAAAAACTGGCAACAGTGACATACATCGCTTTTGTTAGCTTACGAGCAGCAAGACTTCGTCTATTACGACAACACTCATAAAATGACAAATACGCTGATTTGATCTTACTCTAAAGCAAGATTCTTCGTTTGTATTGAATCAAGATTCCTATCCCCGAGCCTTTAGATGATTACACATCAATTTACTTTGATGTTTTTTTGTTATTTTTATATTTTGTTTGTTTTGTGTTATATTAAATAGGTGTATTTGTCGTTGTCATTCTATAAGTGTGGTAAACTTGCGTTTCATCTGGCAACATATGTCGAAAGTATAATTTATGTAAATGCTTAGTACTCGATATAAGATTGGTCCTTATTATTGGTTCATTTTTCCTTAACCAAACAAACATTGTGAAATTTGACCAGCATGCCAATGCCATTCAATGGAATTCTGGAATATATTCTACACATTATGTTACACGAATAAATTTCTTACGCTCTGTGTGAAAAGTGGCAACAATGTTGCAGCAACAGTGGCAGATTACAGCTTTTGGAGTTTCGTAATTATATGACAATTTCATTGATTACGCGGTCCACTTAACAGCGGGATATCAACTTAATCTGTGGCACGTATTACAACTGTATTATAGTTTTTTATGCTCGCGAACAATGCAGCTGTATTTCAAGCGTAAATTTTCTACAGTTACAATTTAGCACGCTGAAAGAGAGCGAGACGGAGAAAGAGAACTAGAAAGAGGGAGGAGGAGGAGGAGAAGGCGGTCTTATGTTAGAGCTAAACCCACTGTCAATGATGATGAATATTACTTGAGAGTAGGTACCCCAAAATAAAAGAAGAAAAAAAAAAGAAAATATGTATATAAAAACCATAAGTCGAATGAGAGAAAAGCACGTGCTCAACCGAACAGTTGGGGCAAGCTGAATGGGGAAAACGGTGGGGGGGGTTAGTTAAACCTTAGTGGAGCATTGAACAGAGCATTGTTCCGTTTGCCGAACCTGCCGCAGTTATATTTCATATTTTGGTCTACTCGAACTCGAGTTCAATCCCTCTCTCTCTCTCTCTTTCTTTCGTTCTCTTTGGTTCTCGATTCGGTGCATTCGCTTGGTCATTTTTAGATGGTGCAGTTATCTGAATTGGTTTCTCGCTTTTTCATGGCTTTAGACTGCTGCAATCTTGAGCACAAGAGCACCAGAAAATTTTTACCTGCATGGAATTTCAAATGATGCGAAGCGACAGCAATCTAACCAGGAGGTCACGTAAGCAGTTTTACTTTGTCACTACAGGCACACACACACACACACATACACACACAGACATCGCTTACACACACACAAACACTCACTAGGTCTTAAACAATGGCTGTGGGGTAAGCTCAATCATTTACTGTCATTTACTGCTCTGCCTGCAGTGGGATTAGCTCTTGTTGTTGTTGTACTTGTATTTGTATTATGTCGATATTAAAAACGCTCCTGGCTTATGCACGACTGCGTTCGCAGTTCATGTGAGCAGCATCCAAAACACATTCGACTTGAAAATATTGAGAATTATGCCAAATGGAATACTTTTTTTTTTTTTTTTTTGAATTGCGAACACGTAACATGAATCAACAAAAAGCCAAGTTAATAAATTGATTTTTATTCAGGTGCACTTAATTAAAATCAACATAGCATTTTAGAGAAGCATAATTTGTCAATACGTTTTCTTAAAATCCCTTTAACACTCTATTCAGTATATATTTTACATTTTAATTACATTTATTTTGTTCGCTTGATATGTTTGTGAAATGAAATATTGTAAATAATAGAAGTGAACATTGAATATTGCAATATAAGCTATTTATTATTTGTTAAAGATGCGCAAAATCATGGAAGCATCTCAAATGTCTTTTATATTTGATTTAATATGCACAGAAAGTCTAGTGAGAAATTTTATTTCACTTTGATCAGGCGGAAAAAATGTGTTGACATATTTGCATATAACACTTGCAAACATTTCAGCCAAATCAACACACACACGCACACTCACACTTACACAAGATGGGTGCCTCAAGGACAATACGAGAATTTATTGTAAATCGAGTTAAAGAAAAGAGGTAGGCGTGGCATCCATTCGCCCTTTTGCATGACAAGACACGAAATGTTAAAACCAACGCGACACTCCGACGGCACTGTCTGAATTGAATGGAGTGTGAGGTGTGTGTACCTCTCTTTCTCTTACAAAAAAAAATAAATAAAAAAGTGCGACGTGCTGATAGCACAAACTTCCGTTTGTGGCACCACAAAACAGCTGCCTCTTTGTTCTTTGGTTGCTCGAAATGAATTTCTAATACGAGCGTACCAAAACTTGCATTGAATGAACCGATGCTGCCGCCTTTAGTGAAGGGCTTACAATTGTTTTTTGGGCCAAAAATAAATACAAAATGAAGAACAAAAATACACTACTGCCAAGTTTGTTCATGCAGCTGCAACGCCAAACGGAACACGCACGAGGCATACAGTTAGTTTCGAACTCCTCCCCGGAAATGGTTCGCGTGGCCAACAATCCGTTCACCCGTTCCCTTCGCCATCATAACCACATACTCTTGGCCCTTAAAGCCTTGATTCTTCTCACACAGCTTCTTGGCTGGCTTGAGTTACTTGCCTGTGGCTCTTCTCTTCCACACCCTTTCCCATCTCTCCCCCTTTCGCTATCTATCTCTCTCTTTCACTTCATGCTGGGCATGCAAATGTGAATCTAATACAATGCCAAGCGCAAAAGTGCCAAAAAATAACAACAACAGCAATAATAACAATAACAACAATAGCAAATGCTGCTCACATACATACACGAAAAACAGGAAATTGAATTTTCGACTTTGCCAAGTGCGTGGCAGGAAGAGGAAGAACAAGAACTGCTGCAGGAACCAAAAAAGGGAACAGGAGCATCACACACATACACACACTTGTCGACTGTTGTTATATGGTGTGTTGTGCGTGTGTGTGTGAGTATTGTTGTTCTTGTGTATATTTCCTGCTGGCTGCAACTATTACGAACGCAGGACGAAAAGTCCTGACACTGCCAGCGCCTCATTTTGCATACCAAGCAGCTGGCAAACAGTGCAAACGGATACGAAATATTTTACAACAATGCAATGCAACGCAGGCAACTTTCAGCAGCAGCACAGCTCGAGGGCGCATAATTGAGTGGGTGTGGCAATTGCATCCACACACACACACACACACAAAAGGAGTTGTATTTATAAAGTGATTAAATGACACCAACTGCAAACTGTACCTGAATTCATTGCCTTTGCGATAAGTTTTAAGGTTTAACAAATTCATTTTAGTGACATATTAATCACTTTAATAAATCAAATAAAATCATATAAGAATAAAATAAATTATTCTATAAACGCTCTTATACTATTCCGTAACTACTTTAACTAATTCCTTAGTATTATTCACAGCTAATGTCATTGTCTTACGATATTCTCACATTTCACACACACACAGACAAGTTTTCGTTGCTAAGTAGTTTTGAGACCGAATCGTATCTGCAGCTTAACTCAATGACTTATCATAGATAAATTACAAGTGTGTTGATTTCAGCAAATTAGAGTACACAAACAAACACAAATAAATATACACACCCACACGCTCCCAGACATAAAAACAAAAGTCACACAAAAGTTACAGTTTACGATTGTAAATTGCTTTAAAAAGTTCCCTCACAAACTGCTGCTGCTATCGTCCCCAGTTACAATTTTGCTAATTAACTCAACGCGCAAGTAAGCCAAAAAACTCCCACTAAGAGCATGAAACGCTTCCACCCCCGTCAAAACCTCTCACGCGCTGTCGCTAATTTGGCTAATCAAAGTGTAGGAATAGGGGGACAAAGTGCAAAAGTAGAAGAAGGTGGCACTGGCAACGGCAACGGCAACGGCATCAAAACAGCAAAATAACTTCGATTTTTATTAAACGGAAAACACGAAAAACAACAATAACAAACAAAGTTGGCACAAGGGCGAGGTGAGGAGGATGTTATGTTAGTGTTGTGTGTTTGTCGAAAATTTGAAAAGGAATCTTTTTTGTAGCAAATAATTCGTACGGAAAAAGCTATAATAACAACAGCAATAAATGTTGAACTTTTGTTTCGCATTGATGGTAAAATCGTACAACATGTGCCGGGGCAAAGGGAAATGAGTTTTCTCATCGCTTGCTTGATAATTAGGCGAGTTCTTTAAAAGCCGTTAGAAACTCTCTGTCCCTCTTCCCGACCATCCACACATATACTCACATTATTGCTTAGCTCCCGGCGTTTTTCCTGTGACAAAATTCGCAGAACTAAGGAAAGCCGATAATGTTTGCCACAAGTACAACAGCAGTTAACAGTAAAGAGGAAGGTTGGGTTGGGAAGGGGGGCGAGTTCCAAAAGCCATCTCCCAAACAAATAACCAAAATTTTGGGCTCGGAACTCAGACTATCGTTGAAGCTCGCCGAAAAATCTCATAAAATGCATGCCATTGACTTTTTGAAATCGCTTCAAGCTTCATTTCAATTGCGCGACCCACTGCGACTACCACTCCAACACCCGGGCTTACCCTTCTTTGCCCCTTAGAGCCAACCCCACCGACACTGTGTGTCCAGCTGCCTCTGTTTTTCTTGTTGTTGTTTTTTTTATGGCCCTTTTGGCCTTTTAACTTTGGCTGTTGTTGGCGCGTTGTTTGGCCATTTAAATTCGTTACGTTTCGATTGCCGTGAATATGCAGTCAACTTTATGAAATTTATAGTTTAATCTGATAGATAGGAAATTGCTTTGTTTTCCACGCAGCCAAATTGGCAAAAAGTATGAACAAACTGTTTCTGCAAGGATTGGGGCTAAAAAATAAATA
This sequence comes from Scaptomyza flava, assembly GCA_030179655.1. NCBI lineage: Eukaryota > Metazoa > Arthropoda > Insecta > Diptera > Drosophilidae > Scaptomyza > Scaptomyza flava. The sequence goes on from JARNME010000029.1 coordinate 17,053,635, forward strand.
GAGTTCAAAAACACCTCGCCAGCAAGTGGCGTTGCTAAGGTCACAGGGCCTTATGGGGCGGATGCAACACTTTAAAAATATCGAAGCGAGTTCACTAACAACAAAAACTAAGACTAAAAATATATTGCCAGCAATTAATAAACACGTAGAATGTTCTAAATAAATAAACGAGTCGAGTGCTAGAATCAAGTGCTAGAATCTTTCAATAAAAAAATTTAATAAGATATTTAAATTGGGGTTCTTGCGTAGTGTATTAATATGTAAAATGCATTAAGCAATTAATAACACCCTGCATTCACTCTGTAGCGGCAACATAAATATGTCAATGGTATCTACATATATACACTTTGTTGCATTGCACAAGCACAACAATGACCCGTGGTCAGCTAAACTGCATTCATGGTACTAATATGTTCTACCATGAGAGTCTAAATGCTGACGCGGTAATGTCACAATCGGACGTAAGCGCACGCATGCCGCCAAATGTATCGCCAATTGTTTGGTAACACTAAACCTACCTACGTTTTTCTGTGCACTTACATCATAATATTTTCCTAAATATACTTAAGGTATTGTGAAAGCTATTTAAGTTGTATAAGTTTAATAATTTCTCTGGTATTTTATATATTCAAAAGTCATTATTAAACAAAATAAAGCTTTACGCTTTATAATAATCATCACTGATAAATTATCAGCATTGCTGGCAGAAGACTTTGTGCTATTTATTTTTAAAACAACATTTAATTCTCATAAATAAATAAGAGGCATTTAACACAATTTTCAGAACGAAAGTTTTTAACCTTTATTCCGTCTCGTTAATTATTTAAGAGTTAATCGCACAACAAAAAGCTTTTGATGTCATTTAATTGACTAAAAGTAAAGAAAAAAGCTAGCTGTGCCAGCTTCTTAACAAAGCAAATATGCCTCACTTTTCAGGTAGTGTGTGAGTTATAAACAAAGATATCTTTGCGACCCAAGCACTTAAAACGCAAAACTATTATGTTATATTGTGAAAGTCTAATGTCAAAAGAGAAATTTTATATCCATGGACACATGTGAATTGCCTAATTAAATTTTATAACAAACGAAATTTCAATAAACAGACGAGCCGAGACATAAAAGTTAAGACACCCAAAACCAACAAAGCCACTAGAGGCAAGAAGGAGAGAAAGAGAATTTTCCACTTGATATGACCAGAAGATGTGCATCTCATCGCAGCAAAGCTTTAGCGGGGCCGAAGTTAATAACATGACCAAAATATTTGGGCCAGGCCGTAAGCCGAGAGAGAGCATTAAAATCATGCGGTTCATTGAACGAGACCGCTTGACCAAAATCTCGAAAACAGTCAAGTTTGAGCGCCTCGCTTTCAATATCAAAAGTGGAAGTGGACATTGGTCGTGTGGAAGTGTGTAAAATGAACATGCCACATGAGGCAGGCGACAGGCGGCGACGGCAGCATGTTGATTCAGTACTGTCCGCCGCCACTGCTGCTGTGCCGGACAGTTTGACAAGTGGCCCCAATGTTTGGCCAGGTTGATGCTGCCCATTGGCTCAAAGCTTGCAGTTGACTGCTCTGGCTGTTGCCAGTTAGGTCTTCATTGCATATGTTTGTGCGTCACCTCCACTCCTTATCTATGTACAACTACATCTCAAATATATATGTCAATGATGCTGCCAGTCTGCCTGAAGAGAATCAAGCATCGCTGTTTGTTCTTATCCTTTGGCACTCATATAAAGTTTGTTTGCGGATTTGTGCAGCGCAATATGTCATTGCCTGAGAGCCACTGTGAGAGTGAAAAAGAATGGTGGAATGGTCGAGGGGGTGGATGGTTGCGACGACCACGCCTAATGGCAATGTACGTTCAAGTAAACATACACACACACACACACACAGTTGCGCACGCAACGAGGAAAGGTTTTGTTATTATCCTATCCTATATGTTATTAACTTTTGAAAATATTATTGAAAAACAATTTATTTCTTTTTGAATATTTACTTACTTATATAATTTAATTTGTTTAATTTACTACTAAGCTTTAAATGTGGATTTACTGCTGAAAGACGAGACTTTATACAATAATAAACAATTTCGATATCCATTAAAAACAGCATAACATTTACAAAACTAAGCTAACAAGATGCTAAACTTAGTTTGAAGTTAAGCTGAAAATGAAAATTGTTCATTGAATGATATTTTTGCTGAACTTTTCGTACCGCCCTGTTTTATTGCACACACACACACACACATATGCAGTGCAGTTGAGTTCAGTTCAGTTTGCAGCGTCGACTAACAAATCCTTTTGGCATTATAAACATTATTAAAATTTCATGTTTCCTGCTACAAGCCACAAGCCCATCCAACCCATACAACCTCATCGTTCCACTTTCCCAATGGCCAACACCAGTCACTGCCACAAACACCCTCGCCCCGCAACCCAACCCTCTGCCCTCTGCCTCCTGCCTCTCAGCTTCCATTCAAAACGCAAACGCAAACGTAACGAAACATGAAACACGACGAAACATGGTACATGTCTGAGGTGCTAAGGGTAGAGAGAGAGGAGTATGTGTGGCAGCTCAGTTCATGGCTCATATGGCTCAGTTCAGACCAGCTTCAGGGTGCTCGTTTTGACCAGCGTTGCCACCCAGCCGCTCTTATCCTTAAAAAATGTCTAGCCTTCCTTATTTGCAGAAACTGCTTCATGCTTTATGGTTACTTGGTCAAGGGCCTTTCATGCTAACGCAGATACACAAACAAACACACACACACACATATTGTGTGACACATTTGTTTAAGTACAAAACACACACACACAAAATGCATAAAATTTTCGCAGTAATCGTTAAAATGGCTGATATTTAAGTAAATATGCTAAAATGCTTTGTTAAAAACATTGGCATTGGCCCTCTTTTCATGCCCCACACTCATCATGTCAGCCCCGCTGTCTCCTCTTGCTCTCTTCTATAACTTTACGAGAATCACAATTTAAGGTAAAAATTTAAGAACTCACATAAAAAGTGATAGACGCTTTTTTGCCGGTAAATATTTATAAGCATACGGAGCTTTGTTCTTTCTTGTTTTTATATTATACATACCCTATACCCATTAGAATTATAAAACAGTAACGGGTACAATGAACGGGTATTGTAATGAAAACTTCAAGATAATATGATCGACTCTAATATTCACTATAATAAGAGTGCAACTTTGGGCCAAGTTGTTTTTATAAGTATTTATATGAAAATTATTTGGTTTTAGTAGTAAAGTACAGGGCATCTTTTATTCTCATTTAATAAACTACAATACTCTTACTTATTTTCTTCATGACTTGATCTTTGTACTCGCTGTCAGCATCACGTGGCGTATGCGTAATCAGAATTTATATTTTCTTGTGTTTTTTAAGCTTTAACTTAAAGTCTAGATATACGCTTGAGCCATGTGCTGATCGAACTTGCGTAAATATATATTTATATAAGTATGTAAATATAAAATTCAAGTGAATTCCTCAAGTTTTCAAGATGTGCCCCTAGTGCCATAAGTCAAGGCGTCTTACAAATCGATAGTGTGTAGAGCATTAAAGTGCGACGGATTTGTTGAGAAATTGAACTAACGCTCTGTGCTGCGCGCACTCGGAAAGGCTTTCTTTATTTTAACCATTAGTGGAGGTGGAGAAGAGTGGAAAAGGGTGAAAGGCTCGGGGGCATTGTTACGGCAAGTTCTAAGGTACAATAGCTTTGCAATTTTCTTGGCTGCTCAAAGTTCAGCTGTGGCTCAGCGAACTCCATTGCTAACTAGCTTGGCAAATGCCAACCCCATAGCCCCATTGCCTATAACCCCTAACCTCAAAGCCATCTACACCGACAGCCCCCTTGTTCTTCTACTTGGCTAAACCAACGCACTTAACACTTGCGTCTGAGTTTAGCTCAACTTTTGCGCACGGTAAAGGCTAAAAAAAAAACTATTTCATGTTTTTTTTTTAACTATGCTTGGTGGATTTTACAGATATCTGCTTCAGTGCGTCACGTAGGCGCTTCAAAAGTTTTCCACATTTTTATTATTTTATTTTTGTAAAATTTACGATTTAACGTTAAAGTAGAACAAAACAAAGCCAGAGACATAGAGAGAGAGAGAGAAGAAGAAGAAAGAGATCCTTATAGAGAGACAGGCTGCATAGCTGGGTCATGTACTACTTAAAAGAATGGAAAGACTTGAAAGTTTTGCGCAAAACACGAAACCGAAAATCCCGCTAAGTAAGTGAGAGGAGGCAAGGATAGGAACGAACCCAAACATCCTTGCGTTGTGCCCTGTGTTTCCAGCTGCACGTACTTTGGATTTTGTTGCGTCTTGCCGTCTTTATTGCACTTAAGATTTACTCATCAGCAGGTGTGCCGCAGCCAGTACCAACCATGCCCACAATAACCCACTGTGCGCAGTGGATGTACGATTGAATTTTAAACAGTACCACAAAACCACCATCCACCATCCACCATTCACCATCCAGCATCCACCATCGGCCACCGCTGCCTTTTCAGGCTTCTGCAATTTTTATGTGCAATTTTTGTGTTATTTTCTTTTACTTTGGAAGCCGTCAAGTGACGCTAGTCGCCTGTCGCTCGTTAAGGATGGGCGTTATCCTTGCTTTGATTTAGTGTAGTACCACCTGCAGCAGCAACCAGGCACGGCTGCCATTGCCACTGCCACTGCCACTGCCACACCGTCACCCGCTGCCGCAAATACAATTTACATTTTTAAGCGGCATCTACTTTGGCAAGCCCCGACCAGAACACTGGAATTCGTGTCACGCAGCAGCAACTCAGCCATCGACGGGTGCCAGCGTCATCAACATCAGCGTGTTGTCCTGCGTCGGTGATTTGACTTGGGTTTCAGCAACTCTTCTCACTCCTCTCACCTTACATCTACTTTCTACAAATATGTGTGTTTTTTTTTTTATGTTCAGCGTTGAATGTTGCAATTTCAACCCGTTGATGGATTTGATGTGCGTTGTGGCACTTTTTTTCGCCTATCTTTGCAAAATCAGCGCCAAATCAGTGCCAAAAACAGCTGATAGGCAATAGCGGTGCAAGGGCAAAGGGGTTGGCTGGTCTTGGTTTACAGAGAGAATAGAGCAGAGCAGACAAACTGGAATTGATGACACCCGCAGCGATGCTGATGCTGATGCTTCTGCCCCTGTCACTGATACTCACAAATGCGTTTGCACCACCTCATTTCCCCTCCTGCCAATCAGTACACAACTCCCATTCCACAACCATCACCACCAGCAGCCCCACCCCATCCATAGCACAGTTTACATGTCGCAGGCAAATAAATGACGCTAAATTCTGTTGATTAGATGCCCAGCAAATGCGCCACTCGCACACTCTTGACACCACATCACGCCACAATGGGGCAGAGCATAAAGTGGATGGCTGCTGATGCTACTGCGGCATATTTGCTTTTGCGTTTAGTTTTGCTTTTGTGGCAGTTTGTTGTTGTTTGTGGCTGTTGTTGTTGTTTCTTTTTTTTCTTTTTGTAATAGGAATACTTTTGAGTTTGCAAAAATCGATGACTTTGGAGGAAATTGCAGTTAAGAATGACAGGATGACAATTCATTAGCGTAACTGTCGCAAAATCCATTATAATACGCAGAACCGTCAAAGTTGATGTTAACAAGCGAGTTTTAAATTTCAGACTTTGGGAATGGGGAATCTTGTATAAAAATAGCGTTTTTTGCAGAATTTAAATAAAACATTTCAATAAAGTTAAGTTTTGATTTCGTTCTTGAATATTCAAAAGTTTATATGTTGATTTTAAAAACTTTTACAGATTTTTCAGATACTTAATTTTCCCACATGTAACCAACTGTTATTAGAATGCTTTTCCATAATATAGTATAACATCCGATTGCAAGCAACCAATCAAATGTAATGCTATTTCTTTTTGTTTAAGCTTAATCTATTGTTGTCATTTTTTGTGGATGTTAACGAAGCGACCTAATTGACAAATCAGTGTTGAACAACCCAACCCGAATCGAGTAAATTGCAGCAATAGTATCCACTGTGTGGATTCCACACACAAACGTATCTCACGTCGTAGCCGTTTATCATATATATATATATTTACACAGCACACAGAGAAAAAATATGGTAAATCGGCAGTAGTTTTCGAGTTTTTTATGGCTGTTTGAATTTATAATAATTAAACGCTTAAATAATTTTTAAAAATTTCAAATTAAAAATTAATATTTTAATTTAATAATTTATTGAATCTGTTAAATTTTAATAAAACTTTTCATTGGGCTTGATTTTAAAACGAATTGTACTAAATTAGATATTTTAATACGATTATTTTGGTTTTAGTCAAATCATCTTGTATTTAAATCGAATTGTCTTCGAATTCTAAGGTTTTGTTCAAAATTTTTTTTTTCTGTGTGAAGTATTTTAGCTATGCCAAACACACACACACACATAGTAAGCACAGAACCAACGTAACCACCCAATACTACCTATGCAAAATGCATACTAACAACCACTTAGCGTAGACACACACACATGCACACACATGCACACACACGATCCGCCGTGCCGTTGATGATGGTGATGAACAACTATTAAAGAAATTACGAGAGCTGATTCGCCCAAAAACGCGGGCGTTGAATTTTATTTGCAACAATTGCGAGGCAAGTTGAAATGCATGCGGGAGCGCTGCCAAAGTTGCCAAAATGTCGATTTGTGCTGGCTCCCACAAAAAACTTTTCCAACGCGACAGCCTGTGTAAATATACAAGAGCAAAAAGCTTGATGAGTGTGCGTGTGCGTGTGCGTGTGCTTGTGTGGGGTAACATAGTATGGTAAATAATATGCACCCTCAGGTTGCCAATCAAAGTTGCCACATAATGATAGTATGCTGCTGCAGCAATCGTTTGCCTCTTCAGCCAGAGAGAAGCTAGAAATGGGGTGGATAAAGTTTTGTGGGCGCCTTTTTCGCAAAGTCTTGCAAAACTCGAACGCGAACTCTTAACCAGCAGTTTTAATTCTCTCGCGCCCATCTCGAATGAATTTATCTTCAGCAAATAAAATGGCTACACCGCTGGCTTTTTCCAACTTAATGATGTGGTCGTGGTGCGTGTGCGAAGATCCAAAACTGTTAAGAAACAGCTCTTCAAAATTGTTGAGTGTCGACAATGCAATATACTTGGTAATTATGTTCTTGGATTATTGCAGAATACATTCTAGTAAGTTAGTGATTACTAAGAAGCATATATCAAAGAATCTTTTCGCTATTCTTATATAAAAAACACCAAAGACAATCTGCAAGTAAAATTTATTTAGTTACAGCATAAAAACAATAAACTTATTTAGTAAATTATAATAATTGTATATGACTAATGATTTGAGTTTTAACTAACTTTTTAATCAAATTTAAAATACCCCACTTGAAAATGTCTTAAGGTAAATGAAGATAAACGTAGAACAACAACAACAAGAAACCTAAAAGAAAATGTGTAATAAACTGAGTCAGCATTAATGAATGCATGCCACGAGGCGCTGGTTGCAACTTAAATTGCTGCCGCTTCCGGCTGACTTTAAATACCATCTTGTCACGCACACACAATGTTGCCACCAAACACACACAACACACACAGAGAGTGTTCCATGTATTTTTGAAACCGCCACTGCCGTAGGTGTCTTTAAATAGGGTCGCGCGCCAAACATTGTCTTAGTTGTAGTTGGCCAATTGGCTCTTAAGGGAATGCAGGGAAGTTAGGTGGGAGAAGGTGCGGTAGGGAAGCCCGCTCAATATGTCTGGCTAACTGACTCAGCAATTTGATTGCCAACAGCCGCGTGCTTAACAGAGAGGAAGCAACTTTTCTTTTTTTGCATTTTGCTGTTTGCTTCCGTTTCTCCTTTTACACAAAAACACACACATACATAAACACACACACACATGTGCACACATGGGATAACTTTAACTTTAGCTTCATTTCGCGCACGAAGTAGTTCAAAAAGGTTTTTGTTTTTGGAGTCGGAGGAGGTCATCCTTAACACATTCCAGCTGAACTTAAAACTACACACATAATAAAATAGCGCTAAGGTTACTCTCTCTCTCTCGCTCTCTGTCTTTTTCTCTATACTACAAATTAAAACTAAAACGTTGTCTTCGCACTCAGTCTCAGTGCCCACCTCATTGGGGGCTTGTCAATTATTGAACAACCAGCTGGAAAATGCCAACTTTGCCTCCACCCTTGGCTCCACCTTTCTCTCAAGATTTTACTGGCGTGTCGTGTCGTCATCGTTGCCACCTGCAAAAGGTGTGCTTTTAATTGTAGTCGTCGTTTGTTTGGCTCTTCTTAATATTAAGCACAAAAACGAGCGAAATCCTGCGAGGCGCGGCTCCTGGCACAAATAGTTGTTATGTTAGGTGTGCTGCTATGCTGTGCTGTGCTGGGCTGCTGCTGTTTGTTTGACTGCTTGTTTTGCAATAATTTAGAAACTTTCGCTGAATGTGTGTTTTTGCTTTTATGGCCCACTGTGAGGCAAGAAGCTGGCAAGTGGGCCGATGCCGTTTGGCTAAAGGATTTCACGTCGCGTGTGCAGCTTACACTTAGTGGTAAAAGTTCCTGCACAGCAGCTAAATAACCGCAGCAAAACCCTGGCTTGATATCTAAAACAAGTTTATGCGTATACTTGATAACAATTTATAGGAAGACGGTTTGGTTTAATAGTGTGGCTAAAATGTATAAGACTGGGTAGAAAACTAACCTTGAGCTATAATATTTGTATGATATTTTAAACTGCCTATTTTACAATAATGTTTAAAATAATATATCAAAACCTTTATTTAGTTTAATGTTTTTCATTTTGCACTTTCTTTCTCTCCCTTTTAAAACACACAATAATAGCACGTGTATATAGACTTATTGCTGATACTGTTTGATCTCCTCACTTTCCCCGTGACACAGAACCCTCATCTGTCTTTCTCCCTTTCTGAATGTCACTCCTCTTCAATTCCCCTTAAACTTCTTAGCATTCAAAGGTTTTTTCCTTTGAGATTTGCGTGTTTCGTTTCATAAAGAAGACAAATAATCGCGCAATTAAAGCCTTTTAGCTTTAAGCGCAAGTAAATAATTGCTGTGAGTGCATAATGAAACACGCACACACTCATACAGACACCTTATACACAGCCACATTCAGCAATGGCTGCACTAACAAATGGTAAATGTATTCAAACAACAAATCTTAATGGCACGCTAGAATGAATAGTAAACGAGCGCTGGCTGCTAGAAGAGGGGCAAATGGGGAAGACAGACAGATAGATAGAGAAAGAAACTGACGACTACGACTGTTGACTGGCTGCCTAGACACTACAAGTTCCAAGGGGTTTGAGGCTAAGAATGGCAAGGTCTTTCCCTCTCTTTCACACACACACACACACACACACACACACACGCATACACTGCTTAGTTGAGTTGGCTTCCGTGCAAAATTCTTAATTGCACCTGTGTACGGCGCTTTCCGCTGACGCTGCTTGCCTGTGCTGGAATATCTGGATAGCGACTCGGCGCTTTAGCTTGATGGGTTAGATTAACTGCCTGGCAAGTAACCCCATCTTCTACACACATACACCAACACACACACACACATACTCAGTTTGTTGCTGCTTCCGGGCGACTGTCAGTTGAATGCAGCAAATCCGAACGTTGTTGGGGCGCGTCTCGACTTGTAATTTTTTCACGGCTTATCCCACCCTCGAACGGCTCGGCCCGTTTAAGTGCTCTTGACTCACGTGCTCAGCACTTGTAATTATTTTTTATATTGTTCGAATTAAATGCTCAAGGATTTATGTGATTTTCCTATGGCGCTTCCAGCACCAGCTAAGATTTGTGCCAAACGATTTACACACAAATACACAAGATCAAATAAATAAAAGAAAATAAAAGTTATTAATTGATGGCTGCTTGCAGCAGGAGAAGTTGCTAAGGTGCGCCAGCAACAGCGAAAGCGCTTCCACTGCTGCGTTAAAGAGACGGAAAGAAATGGGACTTGATTTTTTTCTTTTTGCTTTTTTTGAGGTTTTTGCATTGACACTTGGCATAATTATTGCTTTCGGAAATTGAATTCTTCAACGGAAATTGATTTTATAACCAAGCTGAGATGGCAACAAAAACATGGCCACACAATTTAGTTTTGTTCAACTTATCATTTGAAGTGTTCTGGCGAGTGCTTAAAATCGATTTCTGAACAAATTCGCTTAAATTTGCTTAAGACTTATGGATAAAAAAAGATATTTCCAGCAGAGATTGCACAAATTTGAAGCTAAGATTTCTTTAGGAGTGCACTTTGTATACTTTGTAATTAACTTTCGTGATTCGAATCGTTTGTAAGCCACACATAACTCAATGTCTTGAAGTGAGAAAAAATTAATTTATGACTGTGTTTCTTTCACATAGCAAATTTCCTTAACTTTATTCAATAGTTGCAATAGATTTATGACTTCAGTTTAGCACTTAAAGCTCTCTGCTCTCTGCTTGCCATGTTTATCTGCAGCTGGTGTACAACTTTAAAACTAGTTTTAGTGTGTGTGTATGTGGTAAACTATAAGTGCAAGAGAGCACATAATTCTCAAAAGTTGGCTGTTGGCCTCTTTTGGTATGCTAGCCCTCGTGTTAAATTCAAATTTATTTGTTGGTACTGAAATTGATAACATAACTTTCTTCAGGTTTCCGCATCGTTAGCTCGTTATGCAGCGGAAAGTTTTATATTTCAACAATTTAACAATTTCCCCTTACAATGCTAAGCAAACACAAGCCCACCACCACCTCCAATTCCTCCTGCTCTTCCTATTTTGTGTCTCTTCTTTACTAGCATCACGGCGAAAATTGTGCCGAAAATTGTCATTTGAAAAGAGGCGCTGATGCCTTGGTTTGGCTTCGACTACAGCTTCTGGTTTGCTGTTTCCAGTTTCTTCTTGCTACTTCAGTGCCAAGTCATAAATTACAAAGCGAGTCATTGGAAAAGCAGCCACCGCCAACGCAGCCAACACCAGAACATACTACTCTCCGCGACTCTTCTCGCCACTGTCCGTGCACATTGGTAAAGATTTTTTCTATCTGCTTCTAGCTACTTTCTGGTGGCTGGTGAAAATTGTTAAATTTATGCATGCATTATTTGATTTGTTAGTTGCTGCTAATGTAATTTATTTGCCTGACACTTGACATTCAAGTTTGCTGGCAATTGTGACCAAAAAGTCATATAAATGTTTATTAGACTAAACAAATGTATGCTGTCTTTTAACAAGGACTCACACACACACACACACAGAGTATAGTAACACACCCACTTGTACACTCAATTTGAAAATATGACAGTGTCATCTTGTTATATATTCAATGCTTTTTACTAACCACTCCCCACCCTACTCAAGCAGCAACAATGATCAGCCAGACAAAGAATATGAATTTAGTTTAGGGCAGCTGAAGCTGTGAGCTCTGCAAAAGGTATAAAGCAAGCAGTTTTTCTTATCAAGTGCTCGAGCTGTTGGACGCTGCAACTATATTCATAACAAAAGGACCCAGAGTTCTTGAAGGGATAATATACTGTATATGATTGGTCGCTTAGAACATTCAGAATACATAGAAAAATGTTGCTTAAAGTAAATATTGCGTGCTTATGTAAAGGATAAAGTTTCGAATATCATGATATCCTTTATAAAAAACAATAATAAACCATGATCAAAACTCTACTCTAATTATTTTTTATTGTTGATTCAATTAACAAAATGTTTAACATCTCTTGACACAATTGTTATAAGCGTTAAGAAAATAGAAACAGCCCTTTTGCGTATTTACCAGGGTATAGAACAATTGTTGTGTTTGACATCTTAGCGCTGGCAGCATATGATTCGTATCCACATATTGAGACCCTATGCTATTTTCCGCCCTAGATACAATAACACTGCCTGCCCCTTGCTCTCTTCACAATCCTCTCTCTGGCTATTACTCTTACTATTACTTTTTCTTTCATTTTGTTTCTTTCATTTTTTGACTGCCACAGTAAAAATTCAATTGAACCAAAAGAGAGAAAAAAGCATTCGCTTTCATTTCGCTGCCACAACTAATTCGCACACCATAATAAAAAAACACACACATGTATGTGAGTGTGTGTGTGTGTACGACTGTGCGTGTGCGTTTGTGCTCGCTCATAAACATGAAGTAAACAGGATAATAGCAATAAAATATAAGCGTCAGTAGGGCAGGATTTAAAACGAAATGTTCAGGGCTGGGAGTTGAGATTTGGGGATGGAGTTTGGGAATGGTGGAATGGTTCGGGGGATGCATCCCTCGTATGGCTTCTGGGGCAGGCAACGAGTCTTCTGCTGTCACAACATAAGTTTGACTGTTTTGGCCTCGCATTTTTATTGCTGATTCGCGCGTTTTCTGCACAACAATAGCTTTTATATTCACAACAACAGAAACAACAACTTCAACATAAGAAAAACAACAACAACAATCGTTTGCATGCTTTCCATTTGTTTGTTGTTGATTTTTGTTTATTTTGTTTGTGGAAGTTGGCGTTTGGTGTCGATTATGTCGGAGAATCCGGCAGCAACTGTGACGTATTATGGCCAATGAGTATGTCTCCGGAATGGGTTAAGTTAGCTCATGAAAATTTTGTAAGAAAAAGCTGATGAAAGTTGTTATTCTAAGTTTGTATGTGAAATAGTTTAATTAAGGCCAAAAGATTGTTATGTGTATGAATCCATATTTTATATTAAAGAAATATAGTAAACGGGAGTTTCAATACTTCAGCGCTTAAACTGAAACTAAATAAAAAAATTCAATGCACATATAATATACTGTTTTAATGTTTGTTAAACATTATAACAATTTTGGTGTCGGTGATATTTATACTAAAGCTCACTCCAAATTGTGTAAGATTTTTAACATACCGAATTAACCTTATTTGACACAGGGATATAAAATGTCAAAATGTTTCGATAACAAGAAAAGTTTTTATATGTGTTATCTTCATATAAAGTCATGGCATCTCTGGATTCATCAGATTCCATTAGAGCATTGTTGCTCTTTTCATTAGTTTGTCTTGCATTTAATTATTAAGTATACGACGTGTTAGACATTGCCCATCTTAATGAGTTAGCTTTGCGCGATTATTATTATCACCATTATCACCAAATTTCTAATGTCACTTTAAATATTATTATTAATAGTTTGCCGGAAGCTCTGACATCATAATCATTTGCTAAGAATATTGAATGTAGCAATTGAGTCTTCTTAATCAAACTTTGCATGGCAAATAATTCTTTAAAAAGATTTTTTAATAAGTGAATAAATGATATAGATATGTAAAATTATTCGATGTTTGATCGATGTCCCATTTGCATATGGACTTTTATCAGTTTAAGCATGAAACAGACAAAAATGAAATATAAAAATGTATCAGACAAATGAATATTTGTTTCAAAGGGCGCATAAATTATGCCCAGGCAGATGAAACCATAAAATACACATAAGAGGCTGCACAAAATGAAGGGTTTGCAAAGAGGCAAGAGCATGAGAAAGTGGAGTATGACGCGGAGGATTGTGCTATGGCCATGCCCAGTCTTTTAGTCTTTCCATATGAAGCGCCAATATTTACTTTGGCTACATTTGCAAATGGAGCATTACGAAAATAAACAAATTTTCATAAATGACAAGTACAAAGGGTGCACCAGCATAAAATGGGGAGTGCGGCAGAAAAGCAATCGCAGATGGAGCAACAGCAGCAGTCGCCGCACAAAGGATGTCCCTTTCGTTGTACGAGTTTGTGTGTGTGCCTGTGTGTGTGTGTTTGTCTACGAACCATTTTCAATTTGAACGACGCACCGTTTGAAGCAATGGACGCGCGACGGGTTCTGCAATTGGGGCATGTAAATTTGTCGCAACATCAACATCAACGGCAGCGGCAGCAGCAGCAGCAGCAGCCAAGGCATCCAAGCCATCCAAGGCAATCCAAGTATCCGAGCAGGATGAGGCAACGGCAATGGCACTGGGAAATCCTTGATAGTCGATATTATTTTTCTTACGGCGCTCCATTTGTTCCTTGGCTGCAATTTGTCAACTTTGCTCGCCGTTTGCCGTTCGCCGAATCGATTTCCATTTTATTGCCAAATAATGTTTTCTGTTCTTATTTTTTTTGTCTTGCACCCATAGATTGCGTCATGTTATTTATAGAGGCTGGGCGCCAAAAAAAAAAAGGGTTGCCATGCCGCATGCAGTCGCAGCAAATGTATAAAATGTAAAAATCTAAAGGTATGAATTGCATGTCAAAATGTTTTATTGGCTAACCATTTTTTATGCAATTTGATAATCAGATGCGCAATAAATTGGGACTTGCCCAAGGTGTGGTTGTGTGTGTGACGGCCAACTTATCGCCAGCTCCTTAGACTTTGACTAATAGCGCCTAGAGGAACTTGTAAGTCATCCATTGGAGGCGCCTTTCTTTGGCAGTCAAAATCAGCCACCTGGTCAAACTAATTAAGGGCCAAACAATGGGGCTCAAATACATAAATCAATCAAGCACAAAACAACTTGACGAGTTTCATGTCGCAGCAAGCCAGTTCGCCCGTTCTCCGTTCTCTTCGCCTCAAATAACAAAGCACCCCAACAATGATTAATCGCACTCAACGAATAATGGCAAATACGTTTGAATAACCTTTCCTCGATTAAGCATGAGTAATAGCAGCGGGCAAGAATGTTCGCCTTGTCCAACAGATATGGAGATCTTAAAGCATTTATAAATACTCTATCAAATGAATAGTCGCCTAAAGGCGTTTGTAAGATGCAATAAAAGATACTTTTTTCCTACGAAAAAAATCTTGACTTCTTTCTAGGTCATTGAAATTTATATTCAATGCGAATACTTTTTTATTTTTATTCATTTGAACATGAGGAGAAATTTCAAAATAATACTTAAGTACTACTTGAGTAACTTATTGCTTCTTCTTAATCTAGTCTGTGTCAAAAGTTGAACAAATTAAATATCTGAATTATACCTTGTGTCATGTTCTCTTAATTGGATTGGCAAGAGTACATAGCAGCAGCGACCCCGTTTTGCAGCATTTGTTTTGTATTTCAAATGGCAGCTCTTTGTTTTAACATTCACGCTAATTAGCCCAGACCCAGATCCAAAAATCCAGCCGTCGAAGGACGACTTCCGGCGAGATTCTATTCACAACCCGCTCGATTTTATTTTCGAGAATAAGTTCACGAATTCTAAATAGCTTTAATGCGCATTATTTTGTTGATTATGCTCACGCCCCGCCCGCCCCACTGGGTGTGACACGCTTTTTTCCATGACAAATGCCACGACATAAATCTCAGACGACGCGGACCACTAACGTCCACCCAACACCCAACAACACTTCAGCGCTCCTTTTAGCCCCGGTATGGTCAGGCACCAGCTCTCGACTGGCTGGCAAAAGTTAATCAACATTTCATTAATTAATTTCTTTAAAAATGTCCTTTGTCGCTGTGGAGGCCGAGAAAAATGGCTTGAGCCAGACAACTTGATAGCGACTTGGACGAGACGAGACGAGACGAAACGGAACGGAAAGGGAATTCGACTTGGGACTGTCTATGGAGACCATGGACTACGGACTATTATAAACCAAGTCGGTCTTTAGCAAATTATGTAAATTGGTTAAAAGCTTTTCCGGTTTTGAATTAGCAGCATCATCAGCAGCATTACGCGATATTCTTCTTCACAACTTTTCTGAGATGTTCTCTTCACTTTAGCTTATGCTCTGTCAACCAGGGACGCAGTGTTTGGGAAGCCAGGGAGTAGAAGTTTTTTGTTATGATTATTAATTTACTTTTCTTTATATAGATATACTTTACGAGTGGAAATCAAAATCAGACAAGTATAAACTCAAAACTCATTAAATAATTTTTTAACTTTGCAGAAAATCAATTGTTTTTGGGTTTTTGTATATTGTAGTTTTCCAATTGCAATCGATAAAATTGGAGCTTTTAAGGGTTTGTGCCAATTAGGGATGCAGCGTTAAAATGCAGTGAAATTTCATTTGATTTATTTATAGAACTTGATTAGAGACGACCAAAGAGTCTAGTGAAGGAGAGGGAAGACAGGCCTTAAGGCAGCAGGGTGTCTGGACAATGACGCATTGGAGTCTCGACGACATTCAAAGTGCATTTAATTAAGCACCCAGAACTGTAGAGAGCGTGCGGGGGGGAGGGGGGGGGAGGGATGTGTTGGGGTGCGGCAGGAGAATCAAAAAGAAATGAATCAAAACAATTGTAAATACTGAAACACAAAAGCAATTAGTGACACACAAAGCGGAAGTGCAAAAAGTGAAGCTGTTGAAAATAACTCAACAAAATACAAAAAAAAAAGAAAAGTAGAATATATACAGAATATACAGAGGAAATCACTGTTGTAGGAAGGGGTGTGGACTGAGGGGGGTGAGGTTTTGTGTTATTGTCTATGTGCTATGGTGGCATGAAGTGCGCAAGGCGCCAAAATAAACAAAGTGCTGTGTTTGCTAGGCTTGCTGCATGATGAGAGCGTTGCAGAGAGAGAGAGAGAGGGCCGAGAAAGGTTGCGGAACTGTGGCAGCCGCAACTGAAAAGTGGCCAATGTAAATCTAATTAAAAACAAAACAAAAGCAACTCTCAACGTGCCACTCAAATTATAATGCATATACACAAAACGAGTGCCATGAAGCTACGGAGCAAAAGGGTGAGAAAGAAGAGTGAGAGAGGAACAGAGGATCGAAACGCTGACAGCTAGGCTCTTGGATTACAGCAATGCAGGCGGTGACTATGCAAAACTGCTCAAAATTTGCTCATACAAAGTTATTTTCAATATTTTTATTTATTTTTCCTAACATTCAAACTTCTTTAAGCTAATTTGCACATTTTATGTCATAACACTTAATTTTATTAAGTTATTTAATTTAAAACTTCAAAATAATAAAGTTGTAAATTGTGTATCAAATATTTACTGGTAAAAATTTAGTTCTCTCAAGCTAATGTTCATTGTTAAAATGGAATTTTTTGTGTTTGAAGAGTTAAATTAAACGTTAAATGTAAAACATTGGGAAACAAACCTAAATGACCTTAGATATTCTAGACTTTTCTATCATTAAGGTTATTAAATTTATTTGACAAATAAAAGACTATAAATCTTTAAGAAATTTTACCATGTTTTGATTAACTCAACAGTTCATTAACATTAAACACGTCCTAATTCTGTGGATCATAAATTAAGCTTAAGTTTGTTACGGTTTCTTTTGCATTTGTCCCATTGTGCAGGCGATACTTGCACTCGCTCACAATAGAGCAGCGACAAATGCCAACTCGGAAACGGAGCATAGAACGAGCTTAGAGAGTTGTCCATGTACCACCATTCAACACTCTCCATCCTCCAAAAACTCCAACTTAAATGCGTGGCGTCGTTGGCCTGACTGTGGACTTGGCGCTAATATTTTTTTTTTGTTTTTTGGTTGGGAAGGATGCCGTTTTGGCACGGGAATCAACGTTGTCGCATCGTTTGCCAAAATCCGCATTAAATTTATGCAGTTTTGTTGTACGACAAAACGTAGCTAAAAATGTCAGAGCTGAACAGAAAAGAACATAACATAACCGGGCAGTTTTCTTAGCCGTTGGCGACCGTTGCCAAGCTTTTGGCCCCTGATGATGGCACTGACGATGATGCTGGCAAAGTTTTTGGCAATTGCCATTGGTTCATCCGGCTCAGGTTTCCTCGAGCGCGTTGCCTGCCACTTGGCAAGGTGCCTCAACGCAATCAGGCAATGGCAAAGAAAAACAAAACCCATGCCACAACAAACGATTCTTGCAACGGTTTGCTCACTTTTGGCTGTGATTTTGCAATTAAATAGATTTCAAAGACGGCATTGGGCGGGTCAGGTCCATGGGCTTCTTGAAGTCGAGTTCAATGACAAATTCATGTTTGTCCATACATACATACATACTACGTACATCTGCAATGAAGACAGAAGGCAGCCCAAACGGTTTTGAGCCGACTATTTATATGCCGCCTTCTGCATTATTTGCAGTTCATTTGGCCAGCCCTAAACTAGAAAAATATTTATGTACATACGTAAAGCGTATTTCCTTTTCTTTTTTTTTTGTATTAGATTCCATTCTCTCTGGCAAATTTATTTGTAATCAGTCGTTATAAATGCTGCTGCAGCTGTATTCACTTAGACGCTCTTTAAAATGGCCTAATTTTTTGTTTATTGCTATAAGTTATAAGCATCCATTAGATTTGTATATACTCATAATACTTCATGTTCGTTAAGCGTTACTAGAAATTGAAAATATAAGAGACATTCACAATAGAAACTCAAGTTTAAATTACCTAACTCAAGACTTACTGTCTACATCATGTGAGCTGCTTTTGTTATTTAATCGAGACTTGGATATAGAATTGTACACAACAATATGTTGTTGTTGTCTTTTCCTTTAGAACATCTACAGCTATACAAGATACAAATGCAATAATAAAATTCAAGCTGAATCGGTTTGGTAATTCAAGACTCATCCTGTGTGCCAATTGGATTGTATTTGTCATTGACAATTGACTGTCGCATACAGAGAAAAACAGCGAGTGGGAGGGAGGGGGCGAGGGAGAAGAAGTTCAAAGTTAGATGTGTCACGATGTATATAGATAGATTTGCTGTTTGTGTCTGTGTCGAGGCGCACTTTTTATTATGCCAGCCAGCGGGCACATTGAAGCATTTGAGTGAATTTATTAACGCGACACATATATGACATTTGACACATTGTGTAAGTTCCGTTCATTCTCTTTCTATATGTGTGTGCTTAGCTGCGTGTATGTGTTTGTGGGTGAGCGTAGGTGTTTGTTAGTCGCATTAGACGATGCACAGTACGTGTAACAGTTGTTCCCTGCCCCTCGCTGCTCGCACTTTCTCTCTCTACCCACCTTACTTACAGCTGCTGTCATAGATGGTGCTCATAAATCGCAAATTATACACGCAGCCACGCCTACGCAGCGACGCCCATATTCAAGCGCGTTTGTCGAGGTTTGGCTTTTGTGTTTGCCTGTATGTGTGTGAGTTTGCTTTGTTCGTGATCCCCCCCTTTGTATATTGCATCCATTCTCTGCTCAAAATGGAAAATGCACTCGGAAATTCGAACGCTAAACTTCACACATTGTCTGTGTTTTATTGCATTAGTCGTGTGTGTATGTGTGTGTATGACTTCTATGGCAATTGTTGTTATTGTTGTTGGCTCTTGTTGTTCTTGTTATTATCATTGTTGTTGAGCGACCATTGATATGATGACACTGTGCTGATGTGTCCATGCTTTAAAGTTTTATACAACAAACCACGAACAACATTCAGCCATTTTGCTAACTCACAATTTCTGTCAGTTGCATGCAACTTTTTGCGAGAAAAACTATATATTTAAAGCAGCTAGTTGGAAATATCAAAAAGAAAGTTTTTCAAATATTTAACGCATTTAAACTATACACTTTTTTAAAGCTAAATTCTTAAATTTTTATGTTTTATACATATAAAAATATAAAAGCTAATGAAAACCAGTAGAAACGTTGATCACAGCCGACTGCGGTACACTTAATACCTTTTTCAAAACAGCTAACAAGAGGCCTCTGTGCAAAGGGGTACGAGGTGTGCGTTGCGTTCAAAGATTGGCTGATGCAGGTCTTTCGTGGATGTTACCAGTTATATTGCCACAAAAATTTGGCTACTCTAGCTAAAAAACTATGAAACGGAATGTATCGAGTGTAAAAATAAAGATTTGAAATCGTAGTTTTAGTTGATTTTTGTCGTAATATTTTGTTAATTAAAGATTTGATACATAATCTTACCGTTGGGCTTTAATTTGCTTTGAACCCAGCTTAAAGTTATTTCATATGGAAGACATTGTTGCAAGCTTTGTGCTACTTTGCGTATTTGAAGAATTTATTTTGCTTATTTAATAAAAGAAATTGCTCGCACCTTTGTTGGCCAAGCATAGTGCATGCTCCTGTGATGCACACCGCGTATGCGCAATATAAAATTGCCTGTATTGAAAATCGTATGAAAATCAATTTGACAAGCGCTTGCTGATGGCGCCATAAAAGTCAAAGTTGCCCCTTTCCATCACATACATACTTAACCCCTCGCCAACACACCCACACACACACAAACAGCAGATTTGCTATCAATTTTAATATCACATAAAACTAAAGGCAGCCCAGAAAACCAAACGGGCGCGAAAAACAACAGACACCAACAGATGCCGAATGCGATATGGGGTTTTGGTTCAGCTACTGAAATTTTATCAAGTGCACATAAAACTCAAAAAGCCATGATCATATTGTATGATGGGGTGGATGTAAGGGGCTCAAGGGTGCATAACGCTTTGGTAGCTGCAACTATTGTAAAGCATTGACAATTTCCGTCACATCTCGCTTTGGGGCTAGTGCAAAATGGCAAATCAATAAAAACAAATTGAACTCGAATTCAATAACAAATCGAAGAGGAGTGAGAAGTGTTAAGGGTTGGGTTTAACACAACTAAAGCAAAACTTTAACTATGTTTTTAAAAAGATATACTCGCTGTACATGCTGTACGTGATCCCGTGCCGCCTTTGCAATGGATTAGGGCAATTGAAGCTGAAGTGCGGCAATGAGCCGAGAGAGGCGCTTAAAAGGGGTGCGAGTGTGTGGTGGGTGAGTAAGGCAGCATGCTTGATGGAGTCAAGTCAAGTGCGACTTTGGCAACTTCTGCGCTGCTGCAGCTCGAGCTAATAAAAGCCAAAATCAATGCCAATAAGTGTGTGTAGTGTTTAGATGGGTGTTAGTGTGGGTGTGTGTCAAATGCGATAAAATTTGGTCAGCATAAGGTTCAAATACTTTTATAAGGTGCTGTTGAAATGTATTTGTTGATTGCTTGGGTTTGGTTTTTATTTGCAGCTCGTTGTGCTTTCTATTTGCTTCTTATTTTGCTCTGACTTTTGCCTTTTTTTGTGGTCAACTCGTTCGTAGCCAGGAAATTGCCAAACACATGTACAAAACAAGCCAACAGCGAAGGAAAAAATAAATAAAATAAAATAGAAAAAAAAGGTTGAACCTATAAGCAAAAGAAATTCGATTCTTTACATGGTGTATGTCCGCATATGTTCTACATACATATTATATGGATTAGTTGGTTGCTTGTTCCACATAAATACCATATATAACCAGGCAACAGCTTGGCTAAAACTCAACCGCTGCTCTTCATAAAAATGAACAACAAACCAGCAAACAAAGAAAAACTCAAACCAAATATAAGCAACCACATCAATAAAGCAAAATTTTAATATAAATAACTAAAAGTTTAATATTGTCCAATTCAAGTTCGAGCGAGCGAGCATTGACGCATGATTGCCCATATTATACAGCTGTGTGGGTGTGTGTGTGTGCGTGGGTGTGCACAGTTGTGGCGTGCTTTTGGTTTATGAGCTGTGTGAATTGTTGACTGTCATAACATTTGAATAATTATTTGCATTGAGATTTGTTGTTGCGTTCCACAAGCAAATTAATATATTGCTAATTTCATGTTGCATACTCTTAGGCATAAGCTTTAAAGAGAACATAACATGAGCGAATGTGCAAAATAAATTTAAAGTCCTTACAATAAGGTCGAAATATGCCATTAGTCAGATTGTTACGACTGCTGATTTTATGCACTTGATTCATGCATTTAATTCGGGTTTTTCTTCACAACTTTCTACAGCTGTAGTCCCAAAAAAAATCAACACAGGAAAGCGAACTAAATAACGCACAAAAAAATGTGTGTTGCGGGTGATGTCTTTTATGTTTGCTTCAGCTTCTTTTTCATTTGGTTGCCTTTCAGACACATAAATAAACTTGTCACACGCAGCCAGCTGCAGATAAAAATCAAAAAAAAAAAAAGAAACGTAGAAGAAGCCAAAGCAGAGAAGAAAGAAACTTGCTTAGCTTTTGGCCGGAGGGGGATTCTGCTGCTGCTGCGTTTTGTATGGAAGTCTTGGTTCGTCCCTCGTCTGGTGCTCATTAAGTGCAGAAAAACGCCTTTTCACTGTCATTGATGTCATTCACGTGCTGGTACAAAAAGTTTGCAGTCGCCAGACATGTGCCATATATACATACAATATTTCGTACACAGTTAAAGCAAAATAACCAGCAAGTGAAAGGGGACTGATAAAAAGTGTGAGAGGAAGCAGGAGAGATAAGAGAGGAAAAGTGCGGGCTGAGTTGGTGTCTGACAGACATTCGAGTTTCTCGCTCATTAACCGAGCGCGTTGCTGACACGCTTGAGTTACTTTCAATTAAATGTCGATGAAAAGCGCGCGCGGCACTCTCGTCTAGAGAGCACACATACACATGTACAGACGTACATGCGTGAGAGTGTGCATAATTTAAAACGCGGCGATATCTCGCTGTTCTCATGTCCTCACAGCACGCACGCCTATCCAACATTATTAAGAGCAATTGTCTTGCGGCTCAAATGTTAAATGGAACACACACAATCAACACAAAGGAATTAATACAAATACAAATGCATTCACACAGAGCATTTAATCCAACCTGACATAGAAATAAACACATGCCAAAATTGTGATACTTTAATTCGTTTAAACTCTGTTCATTTCCTGTGACTTGATTGATGACTCAATTGATGTAACGCCCAAACTTCATACGCTGTTCTTGGGATGATGACAGACAACAATTTCTTGAAGTGAAACATTAACAAACATTTAAGTTCCTCTTAAGTATTTTATGACAAAATGATTTGGGTAAACAGCTTATAAGAATTTAACTTTGCCAAGCTATGTAGTTAATATACATTTATAAATCTGTAATATTATAACTTAATCGACTATCCTCTGAACTATTTGGTTGCATTAGGTATCAGCTACATTTTTCATTTTGTATAGCATACTTTCTGGCAGCTACGTTACCAGCTACCAGTTTGGCCAATTATAAAATTAACTCGTAGTTGTTGTTAATTATGTAGTTGTACGAAAACCAAAAACGTAACGCCCTTGCTGGAGCTTGGTACACGTGAGCAGCGACTGCCTTTTGCATGCGCGTAATTTATTTGTAAATTTCATGTAATTTATGCAACGCACACAAACACACTAACAGATAGAAGCAAGGACCAATCCCTGGGGTGGACTTTGCCTGGTGTGTGTGTGTGTGGGTGTGTATGAACCAATTAAATGACCGTCGACGTGTTTTGTTTGCTTTACAGTTTTGTTTTGTTGTTGTTTTTTTTCTTTTACTTGCGTTTGCTTGCCGCATGCCGTTGTTAAAGTTCATTTTGTTTTTGGCATTTTACGTCAGGGGCGTCTTAGATAATTTGCCCAATAAATATAAATACATACAAACACGCACATTCGCAAATTGACACACATAAACAACCAAATACCAATTTAACGCTTGGGTTCGGTTTTAGAAAAATTTGTTGTGCTACGTTGATTTATGCAAAGCTGAGCAGAGATAACGCGTTGCGGCTAGGCGCTTCCTGCGCCATCTACCCAAAATATATCGTGGATTTGAGCTAAACATACAAACAAACACATTACTACTACTACTACTGACTACCTGACACTTGTCCCTTGCACCTTCTCCTATTGTTTTGACCATGTTGCCGTTGATGATGTTCCTGTTTCTGTTCCTCTTCCTGTTTTTGTTTGTTGTATTTTGTTGTTGGCTTTTGTTTCGCTTTGATTGTTATCACGATGTGTTAACGAGAAATGCTGCTGCTAGTTTCGCGTTTTGTTTGTTTGGTTCCCCGTTTGTGTGTCCTGTGTGTGTGTGTGTGTTGGTGAGTGTTTGCATTTGATGCTTGTATTGCCGTGTTAGCAAGCAGGACCCTCATCATAATCACCTTCGTCAGCATCATCATCAACATTGCATTTAGCATGTTGCCACAGACTTTTGTTAAACATTGCCCAACCGTTAAGTGATCTTTGTCATTTTGGAGGCACACAGACACACCCACACGCACTCGACACAAGCTGCTTAGCTAGAGTGTGTTGTGCGTGTTTATCCAAGTGTTGATGCCAGCTGCAGATAATGCTTCAACAAATTAAAGATTGCCCCACTTTCTTACAATAGAATTATAAAGCGTCTTTAAGATTATTTTTATTGTTTTTATTCACTATATAAACACAATCCAACTTAATAAAGATGTTTTTGCATAGAAGACAATAGATTTTTAAGATTTTCCAACCCAAACTTAATAAGTTTTAAATACATAAAACGATTAAATACAAATAAAATGTTTTCTGGAATAATTCCCTAGAAAGAACAATGCTGTACAATATACAACGACTAGAAATCCGTATAAATTTAAATCAAAATGACATTTCGAGCAACAAAACATTCATTTAACAACCAAAACTTTCTATACAAATTCATTTAAATCAAAAGCTCTAGCTTGCGGCACTTGGAGAGTGCGAAGCATGCAGGAAAAGTGTACAATTGAAACAATGGCAATTCAATTCATATATAATCACATTAAATGAATCGCAATGTATAAATTATGGCGTGCGAAGCCAAATCACCGCCGTATTTCGTGCTAAATTGTGTGCTGCCCAAAAGGCCACGCCCATATAATTAGGTACTACAAGAATAAGAATAAATAATATTAAAAAAAAAAAATGCTAAAAAAAACGAGGCAACAAATTTTGAGCAGACACATTTGGTGCTCAAGCGCACACACAAACAGTCATGCATACACTAATAGCTCACACACACACACACACTAGATACACACGCATAGAAAAAGAGTCTCACACACAGACACACAATAAAGATAGAGCTGAAGTAGCAAAGTAGTAAAGGAAGCGCTGCTGGGGCTCGTGCACATTCTGTGTAAGTAATTTGCATACCGGATCAATCTTGAAAAATTAATGGCTTCCCAGACAGATAATGGTAGACCACACACGCAGTGGCACGCAGCAAGGAAGCAAGGGCCAAAAGGGGATGGCGATGAGGCAGCTCTGTTTGAGCAGTAGCAGCAGAAGCAGCAGCGAAGCATGTTCCGTTGTTGCCTGAGTGCAAATGCTGAAATATTACGCATACGCAACGTTGTTGCGCGTCTCTTCTGCGGTGTTCGGCAATATAGCGTAGCTAGCCACAATGCCTCCGTCGCCTCCGTCATCGTCGCCGCCATCGTCGTCATCGTCGCCATCGTCGCTGTCGTTGTCAACGTCACGAGACGACGGCTACGACAATGTCGAGTGCTATGGCAACGTGAGACTTGCTCTTGGTGCTCTTGTGGTTACCATATTTGTGGGCGTGGGCTTTTTGTGCCTTGGGATTGTCGGAAATGAAGCGCCCATGTGTCATAGAGTTGACTCCTGCACATTGCTTGGGCAAGGCAACGTTCCATGCCGTTTCCCGTTCCTGCTTCCCCTTACTTCCTTTTGCGGCACAACGCGACGTAAATCTAAATCCTCACATGCTTGGCAACACGCTCGCACTACCAACGCGATTTTATACACAACAACCCAAATGAAACAACAACAACAATTATGAAGAGCATTAATATTTGAGATTTGAGGAATTTAAAGAGCCTTAGATTTCTAGACAAAAACCTCAAGTGCAATGATGCTGAAACATTGTTGCATTATAATAAGGCCCTAGTAGTATTCAAAATGAGCTGCAGATAATAAAATATTATAGTTTTGTTTTAAGAACTTTAATAAAATCTGAAAACTTCTTTTGTTCTACATTATTAACAATATTGTACTCCAATTATAAAGTTTCATGCAAATGTTTTGGGAAAACCTGCTCTGTTGTATACAGCATTTGAAATGCATCTTATAGCTACGTCCACATCTAAATGTGAAGTTTGTGGAAAAAACTTTGGTTTCTGCAAAAGTGCAATTGTCCAAACTTTAGGATCTAAACTCCGCCCAGCGGCTCAATTAACATTTTAGCCATAAATTCTACAATTCCGCCTACCTTCTCTCTTTCTCTCTCTACCTCTCTCTCTCCCTATTCGCACACACACAAATCTCCTGCCTTGTGACCCCTCACTGCTGCTGCATTTACGGAGATAACTCATCAGACTAAGGCAAACAGATTCATCTAAACTCCGCTAGCCACTTTCATTTCACACACACTTACAAACACACACACACACACACACACACACACGCGCGCACAAAGAGAAAACTTTCCACATAAATTCTGCGCAATTTATTCATGGAAAAAAGACAACGCAAAAGCAGATGAAATAGAAAGGAAATAAAAAGTCGACCAAAGCAAAGGTGCGTCGCCCGATGACTTGGACTTGGGAACAGTTCCCCTGCTTCCAAAATCCAGTTCTCTCTCTCTTTCTCTCTCTGTTAGTTGCTCTTCAAACTTTTTTTCTTTGCCAGAGAAGAAGACGTTAGAGCAGCAGTAGCAGCAGCAATGACAACGACAGCGACAAGGACAATAGAATACAGGCAAATGTGTAGGGGGTTTGGAACGGGGGGGGGAGGGTATGGGTAAAAAGGGACAAGTTTTAGCAAGATTGATATAAGACTTTTATATTCAGGCATTTTGCAAGCTTATTCCACGAGATAAACCACTACACAGAGCATAAAAGTTCAAAATATGCTAATGTGTTTGGCTGGCTGTGTCAACCGATAAGCCGGAAAAACAGAGAAAATGAGAGTGAGAGAACGAAGGGAAATGGACACTGGCCGTCGTTCATTCTTTAAGGCAGTGCCTCTAAGAAGCTTAACAACAAATTAGATGCCAGGCAATTAGTTAAAGTCATGGCTCATGGCTCATGGCTCATGGCTCACTCCAAGTCGTAAAAAACCTTTCGCCAACCAACCAAAAGTTTTCAATTTGCTATAGAAAAGGAAATAAAGGTAATGGCAAGCAGCACTTCACCTACTTCACGCTTGTTGGATTTAATTTTATTGTGACATAACCTTTTCACTTGTCTCCCCACATCCAGGCAGAACATGCCAGCAGGATGTTCTTCTGAGCGCTCAGCTGTTGCTTCAACTATGCTTTCAGTTGTCTGTAGCTGCAGTAAAACTTATTTTTATGACTCGTGCTCGTCGCGCTTATCTTTAATTTTATGTGTGACTGCGGCAACTGTGCGACATTAGCGGTAATTGGCAACAGGCCACGACAAACAAGCAGCAGCGACTGGCAAATGTCAATTTGTCACATCAACTCAAACAATTACAATTTCCACAATTTCCTTGATGTCAACCAACTTTTGTTTTTTTTGGCCTGGCTGCGTTTTAATTGAACACCACGCGAATTGGCCATGCAATATTTAACAGCCCGAACAACAATTACTGTTGCAAGCGCAACCTCGAGACGGAAATTGCGCTTCACTTGCAACTGTCAACGTTCAACTCGACTGCTCGCTTGCTCATTAAGGAATTTCAATAAACGGCCCAACAGCAATAGCATAGATCAAGTGCTGCTGCTGCCGCACTGATCAATCCGCCAACACACACACACACACCCTGCCTGCTGTGCATTGAAACACACACACATACATACATATAACCGCTGACGATGATTGGCGTTTTGTGCGTGACACGCGTTGCGGTTTGCGGGCTGCATCCGATACCAGTTTCAAATTTTCACATTTGTATTGGCTTCTCCATTGGGTTTTTCGTGACCATTTCTGTTGCCTTATGACAAATGCGTTTTGTCCTGCTGCCGCTGCTAATGACATCACGTGCTGCACACACACACACACACACACACAAACACACACACGCCTCGCAAACACCAGTCACCCCTGATAGATTTTGACTGTCATCAATGTGCGCAATATGGCCCATAAACAAAATACGTCAACTGTCCGTCTGTCTGTCTATCTGTCTTATGTTTCGCGTCCTGCGGCTTCTATCTCTCTCACTCTCTCTTTCTCTCTCGCTCTGTCTCTGTCTGTTTGTCTGCTTGGCATGTTGCTGACAGTTCTGCTCAAATGTTTGTGTAGACCTCATCACCAGCTACCGCCAAATTCACATGTCCCATGAGATTTTTCATTAGTTGCTCTGTATGTGTGTGTGTGTGTAAACAACGTTGTTAGCGGACATGCTCATAAGCCATGCAAGCTGCTTTCCTGACATTGACGACCTCTTCGCTTGGCCATTTGTGTTAGCTCTCGTCTCAATTTGATTCCTTTCTAGCACTTGTCATTGTATTCAAGATTTTATACAAGACTTTTGTTTCAATTCATAAACATATACATATATTATTAGTAAGTTATTTTCAGTTTTTCAACTTATGCCAGAAACATTAAAACTATAATCACTTTTATACAATATTGAATGTTAAAGTTTCCGTACCTCCTTTTTTCATGTTCTGTGTATGAAATTTGCCATAAGCACACAGAGAAAAGAAAATACCTAAAATATTTCAAAAGGATGTTAGAAAAACACACATACAAACAAACAGCAAGGACCTTTTCAACCTTTCGATGCTCAATAACTCAATTTTATATAAAATGCCAAGCACAATCCCTTACCCACAAATCTTGAGTCTGGACATTTTTTGGACACTTGAGTTGAGATTTTGTGCTGAATGGCAGAAATCAATTTCTTTATCGGCCTGCACTAATATGTCAAATATATAATTCTGTGGGATTTAAGGGGTGGGGTCCCTGGTCCCTCCACACACACACACCCACACGCACATAAAGCAAAGGCAAAACAAACAGGACAGCGCTGAACAAAACAGAATGTGAAGCTATAAGCAGAAGCAGACTCTTCGGTCATTGGGCAAAGTGAGCCAAAAATTGGGCAATTGATTGATTGCAAAGGACCCCTTGCACAAATACCTCAATGTACACAAACAAACACATCCACATACACACGTACATAATGTATAGAAAGAATATTTCTTTATTCATTAGCTGCGCTTTGCCACAAATTTCTATTTAATGACTGCCTACCAGAAGCAGCCTTATCCACCCCGTCGAACCCACCCTCAAGTGGGAAGGGCGTTACTCAAAAGTCGTCCAGCATTTTCCGTTTCACTTTAATGTATTTTTCATGAGTTTATAAAGTGAAAAACTTTGCTAAGCGTGCAAATAACTCATATTCACTGATACTCCATTATATTTTTTCATGCCAACCAGCTAATAGCTTTTTTTTTTGCTATCTCGAACAACTTGAATTTCTTGTTCGCAAGAAATTGCGTAATTGCTGCATCCTGCACTAAATAACTGCCTTGTCCACAAAAATTGGCCGCCGGCAACGCGTCGCATGCTCAGCTCATAAATACTTTCCTACTAGGCAGGGCGTTGAAAAAAATTAAGAAAAACTCGTAAGAAAAAAATCTACAAGCCAAGAAGTTAAAATAAGGCGACTGGGAAATGCTTTAATTTATGCTTCGATTTGTTTATGCTTTTAAGTATTTTTAATAATAAAGTTTATTTTCGAAATCTCGTACATTTTCCAATGAAAACTTTCTTGAGAACATTATCAAGCCAGAAATAATATTTTAGCATATGCTTTTTTTCAAGGCTTGCCTCACATTGTGCACAATCATCGCCCAACATTGAGTTATTTATGTCCGCAGTCCAACCTACCACGGCAACTTAGCACGCTATGAATGCGGCCAATGATCGTTTATCATAATCGACGCATAATATTTTGCCGCAACGAGCGGCATTCGAAGTTAATTTATGTCGAAATGATTTCATTTCCTCGAAATGTGAATTTCTGCTGATTTCATTGCACAGACGCCCAAAAAGTTAATTACTAAGCACTTCAGATCCAAAATATTTGTGTGCTCCGATGATTCGATGCAAATATTTCTTTGAGCATTTTCCAGCCTCAATTAATTATGAGCATTTGTGGGTATATACAGGTAAATAATTGTATAAGGTTATGGTAAGAGCTTTGCAAAGGCGTTGGGAACGCAAACAGATGTTCAGACTGCTATCACAACAAATCTGTGCATTTCATTTAACTACAATTATTGTTACTAAGTTACCAAAGCAGATTCAACCATAATAAGCCAGCAAATCGTAGCTCAAGATATTATAATAATAAACTCAAACAGAACACCGAAAAATGCATCATAAGCAATGACAAATTCTTTTGACAGGTTGATTTAAAGCGTCAAAGATAGAGACATATTACGACCACGGGTCACCCACTTGTTGGGGTCACGTGTCCAGGCATAAGGTGTCCAAAACAAATGCTGTCAAAATAAAGTTTTACAATTCACGCGCATCACCGGTCTCCCCTACAATCTTCCCCGTCCCAGCCATACAGCCTCTTAGCCAGAAAAGCCATAAAAGAAAACGTTTGGCTAATTTGTGTTGTTTGCTTGACTTTTTACGTGGAATGACAGCAGAAACAACAACAACAATGACAACAACATGGCCGCAACATGAGACCCCAATCAAGACTCATCACGCCCCCCCATCCTCTCTTGTCTGGCGACGTGTCAAAGCATTCGTCAGAGCCTTGTTCTGGTCAGCAGCTGTCAGTCAAGTCGCGAACCTACCTCCCTCCTCCGAGCCCTTTAAATAAATAAAATGGGAGTCAACATATTTCTTTTATAATTTTGCACTGCTAATAAAATTAAAAAAGAGCATATGGGATTCAGGAAAACTAAGTAGGCATCCATAATGTAAGATCTTCGAATTTTTAAAATAATATTAAGAAAACAAGGAAACCATTAATTCAAAATTATCTTAAATGTAATGAATTATACCGGACACAGTGTATAAGGCAGCTTGTATTGTAAGCCATAAGAAAATAAAACATTATAAAACATGAAATATGAATTTTGTTTGGAGCTTTAGAAAAAGGCCGTTACAAAGGCCAACTCTAATCTCAATGTAATTGCCAATTTTGAACTGAACAAAGCCAATAAAAAAGTAAAAAAGCACTAAAAATCTTTGAACGACTTGATGAATGTTCGATGCTTGAAGTGAAATTTTGCTGCTGTCTGAAATTATTCTTATTAAATGTTTGAAAACAGGAATCTAATATCTTTTCAATATTCATATTTGTTTGTAGAGAGTTTTGTTTCCGGTGTTAATATACTTTAATGTTTTATTATAGTTCTTATTGCTTGAATGGGAATTACCTTTAAATATTCTTATATTTATTGCGTTATCTTTGAACTTATCGATAGCCTCATCGCTGATATTGATATATTTCCTTCATATTAAGGCAAAGGCATAACAATAAACATCTTGAAGACATTAAGCCCTCTTGCAAACTCCAATCGCTTGCAGGGTACAAACAGCGAAAACTTTACCTATTTGGAATATTACTTTGTAAGGCTTGCGATGAACATTTGCTGCATTGCCGATATTTCTCTGGGATTTGTAATAAAAAAAAGTTTTCGCTGTTCTGTTCCGGCCATAAACACCTGAGACCAAAGTCTAAAATTTTCAATTGATTTTCTAGCAGCATTGCCTTTCTCTCTCTCTCCATCTCTCTTTCTATCTTCCGGGGAATCCATTCAAGAATGCCACTTGGTGGACCAACATTTCGCTGACAGATTGTATGCAATTTTTTACGAAATGTTTGCAACTGTATCGTGTCGAAACTTTGAAATGCGAACCTAGCCATGCCGACAGCTGAAACAAGAATCTGAAAACTGTGTGTAAAAAATATAAAATCTTTAAAAACTCAAAAAAAAAAAATATAGAAAAAATACTTTGCCCAACTTGCAAAACTTTTGCCGTTTGCCGTGTGACATTACCAGGCGAGTTAATACTTTGAATCCTGGGGGCACTTCAAACGGTGCCGAATCCTTTTTACTTTTGCTGTTGCGACGAAAATATAAATCACAGCTCAAATGCCAAAAGTAATCATAAATTATAATAAATGTTAGCACAACAAATTGATGCGGGCCAAAAAAAAATGTTATTTTCAGACTAATGCGCCTGAAAATCATGATGATGGGGGGAAAGGGGGGAAGAAGTAAGGAACACTGTAACTACTCTACGCCATGGGGTGGCACAGCACATTTAATGCTCTGTTTTATCCTGCAGCGCGATTTGTTCTGCATATTAAGTTCCCTGCTGCCAAATCGTACTCCTTTTATCATTGACAATCGGATAAAAAAAACGGATTTAAAGATAGTTAAGAATTAGCTAATGAAACGATACATGAGTAAATAAATAAATTTAAATAATAAAGAATATAAATGTTTGAATTTAATCTATCTTACGATTTCAAAAAGAATTTTTATGCACGAAAATATAATGCAAGTATCTTTTGTGAAAATCAAAATATTTTCAAACTGACACTCAAACAAAATTAAAGCTCTAATCTTAAAATCCTCACAGTATCGGACTGACTAAGTCAATAAACCTAATTGTATTCAACACAACATTATTATTAATACCACAATAAACAAATTTCAAATGCTTTATTAACCGTTTAAAAGTCACTCCATTGACAGTTAACATATGCACCCATCCCATACAAAATAAAAGGCAGTCAATAGCAATTCTAAGCCATTTGCTTAGGTAAATTTTAACATAACAAAACACAAAACAAAACAGAACCAAGGCTCGAAAGTCGCGACACTTATTTGATTTAGCATAATTGAGTCCCCTTTGCCCTAAGGCTTGGCTTACCGCTTTTGCCAACGCGCCCCTCACGCTAAGTACCATTTTGTTTTGTGTAATTTATGCAGTTGAATGAAAAGCATTTCTCGCAACATTTAATTAAGTTAAGGGGCGGCACAGACCAAATTCAAAGTCAAACTTACGAATTAAGGAAAAATAATAATAGAAAAAAAAAGAAAACGGCGGACAGCCCGAGGTATTCTTTGGCTCTTCATTTAAATGGCGCCCATTTTGGCCGAGACAATTTTTAAAGCCAAAGCAAGCGCACCTAAAAATCGGAATTTCAAAAACGTGTCCCATTCTTCCCCTCATTCCTATGCTCATGCCCTACTCCCTTGGGGAATGTGCGTTAGGCCAACGACGTTAACAGCATACCAACAACAACAAAAAAAATTGGGTCGTCTTCGTTTGGTTTTAATGTCTTTTGCCTGCCACTTTGTTGCTGTTATCAGCGGCAGCATTTGGAAATCTGCACAGCGGCCAAAAAGTTTGCTGATAGCAGCAACAAAGGCCTAGCGACGTCAACAGAGGCAGCCGCAGCGCAGCTTCTAATGGCTCAAACGCTCTGTAATCTCTGACAATGTTGGTGTGTGCATGTGTTTGTGGGAGTATGTCGATGTGTAAGTAGGGCTAGAATATGTGGAGCAAGTTGTGCTTTGTGTTTCTCTTCACAAAATTTGCTGCATCGGTCGCAGTCGCAGTCGCTGCTGTCGTCGCTGCTGCTGCTGCTGCTGCCGACGAAGACAACAGGACGAAGCTGTTGACGATGTGTGTGTCGGAATTCCATTGATTATGTTGCTGTTATTTTTGTTGTTGTTCAAACGCATGCGCTTCGCATAACTGAGAGAATGTACCGTTGAGCTGCGTGAGAGCGATTTTGTTTCATTTCCACTACGTTTCCAACTGCATACAAGGTTGGTAGACAGTAAAGGAACTGTTAAGATGCTGTTAAGTTGACTGAAGTAGTTGCAAATCTACAAAGATGTATTTGCAAAATGGTATAGTTCGAAAGCTGTTCCTTTATCTTTGCCGTATTTATTGAACATGCAAACTTTAACTAATAAGCTATATAATATCATATTCATTATATAATCAACTTGTACTTTTAACTCTCATAAAAAATGTATTAAAAACCCAGCTTCAACAAAATAATATATATTATTTGAACTTTTCTATACCTTTAATTTAAGAAAACAGCTTATGTAAAATTAACTGCATATTTTATACTTTAAAAAATTCATTGCTAATCCCTCAAAGGCAATGTTCATTAAATTTTTGGCGACATCTTTGAGCAGGACACACGCGTTCCTAATCAAATTCCAAAGGATATAACGACCACTGTTTCAAGACCACACGTTCCTCACCTAGGATGGACAACGAGCATTGTTAAGTACCGTTCCATTTGCCAGTCTCAACATTAACAGCAACAACACAAGCAGCAGCAGCAGGAGAATAGCGACTTCAGCTGCTGCTTCTTGTGCATTGAGCTAACAATTTTACACCCATGCAATACGAAAGAAACAACAACAACAAGAACTTCGGCACAAAATGCCGATGCGCTACGCAAATTGCAAGCTTCACTTGAAAAGTTCGTGGCCCGATGCCACCACAATGCCTCACATTTAGTTAAAGTCCAACGGCCTTCGGCTCTCACCCACTGGCCCAGGTTGCGCTCTCGTGTCGAGATTTGCTCATCGTGCGAATGTTTCGCTGCTGCTGCTACAGCTGCTGCGACGTCGACTGTGACTGGTGACTGCGTTCTTTGACTGGATGTTTTTGGTCCTTTCGCAATCGTTCGTTCAGTCGTCGTTGCGTGTTGTAGGTGGTCTGGTCTGCTTTGCTTTGCACTCTACTCTTTACGCTGCTGCTACTGCTGCTGATTGTGATGCCTCTGCTGCTGCTGCTACGGCTGCTTCTGCTTCTGCTGTTGTTGCCGCCACATCTTCTACAGTGACGACGACTAACCCAAACTTCTACGCGACGCGACGCGTTCAGTCTACGTTTAAATGCGTTACGTAGTGCAACAAAGTGACGCGTACATTTTGAGTAACCAGTTTTGCAAGTTTGAAGTTAAAGTTTTGAATTTCGTGGCGACACGACAATTGGCCTCGTTAGGCCGGCGCAAGGATTCCAATTGACTGACTCCCTCCTCCTGACTGTATTGACTGTCTGGGCTGTTTGGGCTGTCCTGTCTGCTCCGGCCTGCTCATCAGCGTCATCGTAATGATCATCAACTGTCGTCAGGTGTCAAGTGCCGAGACTATGTGTGTCAATTAAAATATCTCAGCTCAGTGAGTTGTGTGCGTGACTGTGTTTAATTTTGTGCCACACGCACCACTCCACCCACACACATACACACAAACACACACATCCAACGTGCCACACAACCAAAAAAGGACCAACTACAAATACCAATACAAACACTAAACCAAACCACTTAAATATGCCATTAACTTTATTTTAACTGTATTCAAGTGCGCTTTGATAGATTTGAATGTGAAAATTCAGCAAAGACCCAAAAGTTGCGGTAAGTTCAACAAATCGTATCATAAAATATTGCTTATTAGCTGTCAGGTCAAACGAATGTTTCCACGCTGCGGTCTTTTGACGCCCCATGCAATTTCGTTTTAATTAATTATGTTTGCATATTGGTCAATTTTAGCCCAACGATTATTTAATTAATTTCATATGTAGAGTACTTATATTTGATGGTCGTTTGAAAATTAGTTTGATGATTTGTAAATTTGATTTGCGCTTTAATTATTATTATTTTCCATCCTGTGGCTGACATTGGGTAAACCACTTTGGGTTGACAATTACCTAACAAATGCTACTAATATTGTTATTAATTAAAGAATATTTTGTAGTTGAATACACATTTTAAAGTAATTAAAAATGTTGAGAGTCAGTAAATGCTGATACAACTTCTTAGAAAACTTTTTTTAAAATAAAGCAATCATTGAGTTATTGAAAAGCATTTTAATATTTTTAGTTCTATTGTGATAGATCTTAACTTATTTGAGTTTATGTCTTGAGTCAGTTCTGAATCGTGCTAACGGGAATCAGTTATCTGAGTTCTTTGCTTATCTATCAGTAATAAGAAGCAGTTAATATTATTAATTTAATTTAAGAAACTATAAATTATTTTTTTCTTAAGCCCAATTATGACCTATCTAACTTTTTTTTAATTCCTGTATTTTTTTGATTTGATTGAACATTTTATTCAAAGAAAGATAGCTAAAATAAATTATATATTATTAGATACGTCAAATAAATCTATTACAGTTGGAATTTTCATATATTTTCAAATAATTAACAGTAGAATTAAGGTTATTAGGTTTTATTAAAAGCAGTCATGAGTTTGATACTAATATTCAATCAATTATAAGTGTTTATTCTTTGTGCGTCGTTTGTGCGAGCGTCGTTTCTCATTTTTGTTTTGAGTTTTTCCCGTAAGCAGCTCTTTTACCGCGGACTCTCGATCAGAACTCCTTCACTTCGTCTCAATGCTCGATCATTGTCGCCTACTCGATTATAGTGATGAACTTTGTGTACCAGTCAGAGCTTCATTTTTCAAAAACGATAGATGTCGAACCGTTTATTTTTTTTATTATATACAAACGATTTTCTTATAAAATTTATCTCTAATTTATTTAATTGCTAATCGTGTTTTTTTTTATAATGTTGGGCTTATAAAATATACGGTTGAGGCAGTTTAGCTTTATGTTACATCTCTTGAAATTATTCGCTTAACATTCAAGACTCGATTATCAATTCATTTAGGCAACTTGCTTACAAGCCAAAATATTAATTACGTTCGCTTGGCTGCACATCAAACAAATTTTATTAGGCTGCACATAAATCTGCCCAAAGGTAGGTAATAAAAATGAGCAGACTAAAAGAGAGAAACACCAATAAATAAATTACAATAAATTGCGCATTCGCCAGGTGTAACAAATGTGGTTAAGTGCCAAAAGCGCCCAAGAAAACTCTCTGCTCTATGCATTTAAATTAATAGCCGTATGGTTTTTCTTTCTATTCTTTTCTCTTCTTGTTAGACATGTTTTGCTGTTTAATCAGATGTCTGTGTGGCAGCTGTTGCTCCTTCAATTTAATTATAAAAATCAACGCCATTAAATATTTGCACAAAGTGGCAGGCAGTCAGGCAGCCAGCCTGGAGAAACTGTAACACATTCCTTAGCTCTGTGGAATGTCCTTGTCATTGTCGCCTGCCTGGCTGCCTGTTAGCCTGCCTGACTGCCTGTCTGCCTGTCTGTCCTGCTGTCATTACATAGAGAATAAGATGGCAGTCAGGCATTGCAGAAAGCCAAGCAAGCCAGCGTCCTGGCAAACTCGTGTCGAAATGTAAATAAAACAAAAGCTGTGAGACGTTTTGCAAAAGCGAAAGCTGATGGTACACACACACACAGTTACACGCACTCTTACGCACAAAAATGTATGAAAAATAATAAAAAGCGACATTTACGACATAACATGGCAGCATATTACAGCAGCTAGCAAAAGGGGAAAAAAGGGAATCAGTGGGGCGTGGCTTCACTCTAAAACTGCCTGACAAACAGACAGTCGTAATGCGTGTAGTTCCAGCGTGTGTGTGTGTGTGTGTATGTATTTGGCACACACCGCGTATACGCATTACAATGTTTGGCACTGATTCTGTCGGTCTGCAGCGTTGTTGCCATGCAAATGTACACAAAGTAATTATATGCACATGCCAGTTGGGGATGTGTGCGTAAGTATCGTGTGTCTGTGTTTGTTGTTGTCGTTGTACTACAACTCAAATAATTGCCAAAACAGCGTCGGCTGCCAGGCAACAACAATGACTTTTTAAAAACAGAAAACGCACCCAAGCAAAAACAAAAACAACAACAGCAGCAGTTGAGTATCTTATTAACAAAACAACTTTGTGTGTTTTGTTACAAGCACACACAAGCACACACACACACTCAGTGCTTGCCCCTTTGTTTTATTGTAATTTTGAGATACTTTACAGCAGGCAACAACAGTTACAACAAAGTTTCGTTTTGTAGCCATACTCCATGAATTTTCATTTAATTAAGGAGCGCAACATCAGCTGCTGTGTATCCCCATTCTCCATCTCTAGCTCCCCTTTGAAAACAACCACACATACACACACACACACATATACACAAGCCAATCTCATCGCTTTGATGGTTAGGCAAATTTTGTGGGACGTCTCACAAAAACAAAAAATTGTTTAAGGAAAAAAAAACAAAAAGGAACCATTTTGCTTTACTGTTTGCTCTGTGATAAGTTGTTCACTTTTTTTGCTTGTTGGTCAAAAGAGTGGGGCGGGTGGAAGCACTTACAAATGATTTCATTTTGCGTGAAAAACCGCACACTGGATATATATTCAGGAGCAGTAGCAAGAACGAAAGCTTGATGCCCTAAACGTAATGCTGACCAATTTTTGGCCATTTCCTTTTGCATGCTCCTTCTAAGCATAAGGCAGAAAACAGAGATAGAGATAGAGATCCTTTCTTGCCCAGACATGGAAACCAATTAATTTTAAATTGTCTGAGAGTTAAGCAAACCCAAAAACCAACACCCATACAAAAAAAAAACCTGTGTATTGCAATCCATCTCTTTCTATCACTCTCTCGATGTAGATGTGGATATTTGTCCAGCATTGTTTGTTGGCCTTGTTAATGAAAGTCCAATTTGTCGAGTGGCGCCGACAAGGTGCTGATAGCATTGGCTATGGTTGGCTATGCTCCCCTAATAGCAGCAGTAGTCCCTAGGCAAAGCCACAAAAGGTCACCCAAACAATTGCTCAAGAAAATGCGGCCCAGGACGACACAGAAGTGAAGCCAATTTACCCAGGTCTGAACAGTTTGGTTGAAAATTTTCACACATGATTTTTTTATAGGCCAATTTGCACACATTATAAGTTTAGCCAGTTTGCCGAAAAGTGGCATGCCCCAAAGGTAAACTCTGCTCGAAAAAGAAAACTTACAACAATTTTCTCTTTGTTTACAGTCAGGTTTCACATTGGAGAAAAACAAGGCAAACTCGACTTGCCAAATTGTTTGTCTTGCTGTTGGCTATCTTCAGAAAATTTTCATCAGTTTTGATTAATTTATTATTTTTTTTTTTTTGGTTTTTGTATATTTTTCTATTAAAAAAAAATATATTTAAATATTTATATTTTTGAGGTTTTGTTTTCTGGTTTATGTTCAACCAATATTTCATTCTTTAAGAAAATGATTTGTTTAAAACAAACAATTTATTTATTTAATAAAATAGAAAAAATCGCTTTACATATAATTATAAATGTTAGTTGCTTAATCTTATTTAATCTTTATTTCTATAATGTTAATTTTGAAGCCTAGTCTTCTTTACAGAGTATTTCATAAGTAAAACAACTAGTTGAGATGCCTTCGCTAGTATTAGAATACTCGATTGTAGTTGTGCCTCACAGTAGCTCTTATTAAATACATTTTCTATTATGCCCCAAACAATTTAGAAAACAATTTTTGGAAGTACCAGTCTTCTACCCAAATCCTGCTCAGCTTTGTCGAGTGCCCATCAACTAAGATACACAAATACACTTTATGCATACATACATATATACAAAATCCCCAACTGACTGACAGACAAAACAAAAATACACAAAATAACTATATAGTTGTAGTCGTTGTTGTAGATGGCATGGCGCCTTCTGTGTTTGTGTTTTGGCTGGAAATCCTTTTATGTTATCAACGCTTACATAGCCAGAAATTATTTGCTACTCTTGGTTTGCTTTTGCTTTGCGTAAATTAAAGTTTGCCCAGCGGGAAAGGCGCGAGGGTGCAGATAGCACTCCCTCAGTTACAGCTCCAACACGAGCTCGTAACGTATGTTGATACAAACGAGTTTTGCGTATTCCCACGTTCATTCTCGCTCTTTATGTGTGTGAGTGTGTAAAGCTGTTCAAGCTGCCCAAAGCAACCACTTCCTGTTTTGTCTAATGTCTTTATAGATATATATACATACGTATGTGTGTGAGTGCCTTTGTGTGCCATATATTAAGCTTGGCAGTCGACTCGAAAAAGGACTCGACATAACCTCATTGCCTTCCCTTTCAGTTGCCAGCTTAACCGCAAGACCATAAAATTAAACTAGTGCATAATTAAACACTCGCAATTAGGCGTAATTTACTTTGCGTGTGTCTCTGCTGCTATCTATGTGTGTGTGTGTGTGTATGCATTTCTGTGTGTCTGTGTTTGAACCTCTTTCTCCGCTCTCTTTCGCTC
The DNA here is from genome assembly GCA_030179655.1 of Scaptomyza flava. Lineage (NCBI taxonomy): Eukaryota > Metazoa > Arthropoda > Insecta > Diptera > Drosophilidae > Scaptomyza > Scaptomyza flava. The sequence continues at coordinate 17,093,517 of JARNME010000029.1, forward strand.
TTCGCAGCTAGTCTCATATTTTCGCAACATTAGTTTTTAATTAAAAAATTTTCATCACATGCGCAAGTGTGTTGATGACTGCCTTGCCACACTTGTCACTTGCCACATGCTACGTGGCTGCAATTTGTGTTTATGTCTTTTAATTGTTTTTTGTGCGTTTCATTAAATACGCAATGAGGCAAACGGCTGGCTCATGAGCTTTTGCCCCACTTTTCTACAGCATCATCAAATAATACCAAAATTCAAACACTTTAAATAAAAGAAAGAAAAGCTTGGGCAAAATAAATTTTACTTTAAGCTTAGACACTTAAGCATAAACAATAGACTAAGCAACAAAGCTGGGAAATGGAAATGCATTGTATACATTGCCAAGTTGTAATAATTAATCCACAAGATTTACAAAACACAACTTGCGCATCATTTTCAAATCCCGGACAGCAAAAAGCAGCAGCAGCGGTTTCATTACTCAAAAGTTCTTGATGCCTTGCAGGAGAAAGAGGGTAGGAGGGGGGAGACGTTGTAGGATGGTAAAGTTTGCTTTTTGTTATGCCCGAAAGACCAACGCTGTTGGCTGGGCTATTTCTTGTTGCATGCCACAAGAGCAAACAGCAAGTCGCGATTCTCGAGGCTGCCACGCGATAAGATGCAAAATCCTTGCTTGCAGCTGCCGCTTGCGATGGCGCAAGAAAAACCACATTTAATTGTACTTAGCATGCGGCAACTGACTGACTGAGAGATTGACTAACTGACAGAGAGTCATTTCATTTACATTTTGCTATGACTGCCAAATTGAAAGAGTTCCTAATGATATTGTTGTTGTTGTTGTTGTTGAGGCGTTTTTGGTATTTGCCAAGTCAAATATTTATACGGCTGGTCAGGATTTTGAGATTGCGGATTACGCCAACGATTCACTATGGAATACTTGGAGCTCAAGTGCAAGTAAATTAATTAATGAAAATATTCAAGATAAGCGTATAAGAGGGTATTATAAAAAGGAGAACAACTTAAGGTGGCTAAGACGCATTTAAGCCGCTTTTGTAGCCAGCTGACAACTGACAATGGGAAATGGTATTAAGGAAATGGAAGCATTTTTGTGGGCTGAATGAAATACTTTGAGGCGTGTGGGATTTGCATAGTTTGAATAGAAGAAATTGCGACAATGCTTCGAATCTATTTGTATGTCTATCTGCTACGTTTAATTGACAGCTGACAAGTTGATTATAAACTAATTAGTGAGCTGCTAATTGATATTAATGTGCAACGGAGCATAAAACAGACAACTTACTTTAGTACCTATAAGTAAGCAGCAATAGTTATCAACAATAATTTAAAGGTTAACCAAATATTAATCGTTTAGATTAACGAGGTCAAAACTCAAATAGTTATAAGCTCATATAATAGTCAAGCCCAGATCAAATTACGAGCTGTTACCAGCTGTTATTAATATTCGCATTGGATATCAAAAATGGACGCTAAACTTATGCCATAAATTATCACGGCCACAACAAACAGGCTGACAAAACTAGCTAAATAGCTTTTGATTAATTGCAACTACTTTGCAAGAGATTTTCAATTTTAGCTACCTGTACCACAGAGAAAGAGAGCGTGAGAGAAAGAGAGAGAGCAAGAAGCAGAGAGTGGTACTGCAATCATTTGAAAAGCCATTTGTAAATAACATAACCAAAAAGCATTAAAAGCTAATCCCATTTGAGCCAGCAGCCGGCAGCTGAACACGTTTCAATTCCAAGCGATTTGGGTTTGAGGTTGGGATTTGGTTTTTGTGGACGGCAAGGAGGAAGTGTGTGTGTGTGTGTGTGTTTCTGGGGGAGTGGCCTGTCATACTGTATTGTGGCTTCAACTAGAAATCCATGGCACAAATCCACGTCACTCGCTGCTTAGCCAATATGTACATACACTTTTCCATTTTCGTTCAGCGAACCGCGTTGCATATTTATGTGATTTATTATGGAAAAACTCAGCTCCACAACTACAGCAAAGCCAGCCGCAAACCGTGCATACCCGGGGCCAAGTGACCCCCAAGCATTTTTGTGTTTTGTCTGGCCAACTGTCCTGTTTCCAGTTTTGGCCTAGAGCAGCATTTTTATAAAGGCTAAAAACAATCAAGGCAGAACCGGAAAACAAAACAAAGGAAGACAAAAACGAAAAAATTAGGTTTACGTAGGAGGCGAGTACCGCCACCCCGAACTGCTGTGCCACTCCCAATTTTGGCTGATTCCTGGTATATGGCTAGGTAATCTGGCGGACTGTTTGTGTTTGGGCCTTTTCTTGATTATTAGCCACTGGCCTTGTTTCTGATGCTTATAAATGTGCTTCAGTTGAGTTTTTTATTTAGGGTGTGTTCAATATGCCCCACACGGACAACCAAAAATCCTCTTTTAAGGCTACTTTTACATTGACGATGTTCGTGTCTGACTGAGCAGCCGTCGGTATTCTCCGCCCAGCTATTAATGCTCCGCCTTGTTGTTGTTGCTCTTGTTGTAGCTATTGCCTTTTAAATGTTTATGCGAATATTTACATTTACAGAGGTCAGGCAGTGCCACAAGGCAAAATACAAAAATATATGTGTGTATGTATTATGTATAGTATGTGATTTTTAACACGGGAATAAATAAATGCGAACTGGTTTTTTGGTAGATGGTTTCAGAATAGGAATCCTGATAATCGTTTCTTTGATAGATGGCACCTTATCTACAGGGCAGGCAGTTGACCCAAAAACATAGTTTGACTTCAAAAGCATTTGTTCTTGTTCGACCTTGATGCTGTTCTTGTTTATGTGCGAGCAGCCACATTAATTGAAAATTCCATGTCCCACATAAATTGTTGCTTGGGCAAACATTACTCCTAGCATACTTTTGAGGGTAAGGCCTTTGAAGTCGCATAAAAATGTTACCTTTTCATCTGATATGTATGGGTAGGTGTGTTTCCATTTGGAAAATGAACACCCTTGCTATGAGAACACACTTTGTGATTATAGTGGTGATTCCTAGTTGTTAAATTGCATGAAATCTTTAGTGCTTGCAACAATTGTCTATGCATAGAAAGTGCTATAATAACAGCTTGACTTTGCGATGCATGGAAAACGTGCTCGGAACACGTTCAGCCATTTGCACGAGCCCTGCCCAACTGCAGCAGCTTTAATGAATGTAAAACGCTGTGCTCTCCTGCTGCAATGTCATTCAGTTGACGTCTTCATATCTGACTGTTTGACTGACTGACTGACTGATGGACGAGAACTGCTGCCTGTCTGCCTTGTGTATGTGTACTGTTGTCCTGGCAACGATTCAGCTGTCAGCACTCAACGCGACACACAGCGCAAGATTCATAATTGTCGCACACACACGCACCAATACAAAATGCATTGCAATTGTTGCTGTTGTTGTAACATTTGTTGTTGCTGCTGTTGGTCTTGGTATTGCTGTGGCAAATGGCTTGCAGCACATAGCATAACAATCGCAATACTTCATACTCCATTTTCATTCGCATCCTCTCTTGATGATCCACAACCAACGGCCATAACTTTAATACATTGTAATTATGTCAACTCGTCAACGTGTGTCTCGCCACGTTTTCAGGCAGTCCACGTTGCTTTTGCTCTTTTATCATTTTGCTTACTGCAAATATAACTTTATCAGAGTTTGCTTGAACTGACTGGGAAAAAAGGATACTTTACGTATACGTAATTTATACGATTTACAATCTGTGCCAAACAGACGCGCCTCGCTTAACGGCTTAATATATTGTTACAGCAGCTGGCGTCGCATAATAACGCACACCCAATGCACACACACATGACTGCACACATGAAACGAAATAAAAGAACGAAAGAAAGAAATGGCATCAAAGCACAGGGCAAACCCAATTCAATTCACACGCACACACACGGACACTGAGGAATATTTATTAAAGCGTGACACACATGCAGTTATCAGCTTTGGTATGTGTGTGTGTGTGTTGGCATTCTGTAATTTAATTATAAACTTTGAAAAGTTTTGAAAACTGAGCAGCAGCTGCAACCATGTTTACTGCTTGCCATGCTCGAACTGTTTGCACTGCTTGCCCTGCGAATAGGTAACGACCGCAAGCAGATCCCAAACTCCAAAGCAAAAGTGTCACTTGCAGTCTGTGAATTATTGTAGAACGGAGGAAAGAGTATTCTCCGTGCTTGTCTAGTTTATGCACGCGCAACATATTGAAAAAGGCAACGCTTCGGCTTTTTATGCCATTTGTCAAGCAGCAGCAGCAGCAGCAGCAGCAGCTAGAGCAAAACTTTTGTAATTAGATGAAATGGGCAAAAAATAAATATTTATGAGCGTGTGGCCCATCTGCGGCTATTTATGTTGCTAGATAAAATGTGGCACTTAACGAGGCCAAAGAGCAAACAAATTAAAGCATATCATTTGTGTTAAGATTCCAATTCTTATGAAGCTTTAAATCACTATTTATCAACAATAAGTTTTTACTTAAATCATTAAATGTTTCAAACTTCTACATTAATTTTTTTTATCAAAACTGTTGCAGCACTTTCAAATATGATTTACAACATCGTTTTTTGTATGTTTTTAACGAGTGTCTTGCAAATTTATCATCAGACAGCGCTTAGCAACATTTTTCATAATTCATGACTAGCGCTGCGCATCGCAGCCCAAAACCAATGTCAACTTAAGAAGCCAACGAAATGCCCTCAAATATGCAATGCCAAAAAAAAATCAGAATAAGGAGGAAATAAGTTAAAAGGTAGCTTAGCTAAATGACAAGCACCGTAGAAAGCTGCCACTGGGAGTGCATTTACTTCTTATCAACAGCAACAGTGGCAGGCGGCAGGTGGCACGACAGCTCAAGAAGTGGAAACAGCATCCATCAGGAGGCAACAACAGCAACAGCAGGTCACCTGAGCGTACAATATTAATGGAGTCTCTCTGAACTACACGTTATATAATTTTTCACCCATTTTTAGTAATACTTGTCTCCTATTCGTTTTAGCTGCTTTTGGTTGACTTTCAGTGTTGCAGAATATGTAAAAATATTTTAAGGCACGACTGCGACATTTTTTTCATTTCTTTTTTGTGATTCTTTTACACTGATTTATGTCGTTGGCAAATTTTATTAAAACTGGAGGCACTCAGCTTGATGAAGACACTACTGCCGGTTACACACATACATATACACATACACACACATACATACCCTCATCGGTTAGATCTCATCGTCTGGTTCTACTATAATTCCTGCCAATTGCATTTGCTTTCGTGGCGGCTTATCTGCTTCCTTCTTCCCACTCTTTCAATTTCTCTTTGTCGCTCGCTACTTGTGACTCTTTTGCTTATCGGCATCCGCATCGGCGTTTGTAATAAATCAGCTCGTCGCTTCACTCACTTCCTGTCGTCTCATATTCTTTTTTCTTCATCATCCTGCTGCTGCTGTCTATCTGTCTGTCTGTTGCAAGTTAACCTTTCACACACACACACACACACACATCTATTGGTGAGGCATCATCTTGTCAAAGACTTGGCCTGAGCTTAGTATTCAGCTCTATACTATTTTCGACACATCATTTTCTATGTTGAGGTGTTGAAGACGAGCGCGCACAAAAAGAATTTCCATTATTTTTCTTCGTCATTGATAGAACACAAGAGAAGGTTGGCATCAACCTGAGCAGCTGTTGCTTCAAAGTATTCGCTCATTTGACGTGTAAAATATCATCAAGTTAAGTAGATAGATAGTCAGGACTACAGGCTATAACAGAGGCAGAGGCGCATCTGAAAACGTTTTGATAATGTGTCAAGTTTACTTGTAGACTTTTGCCAGACTCTTGACTCTCGAATCAACTGACAACAACTGATTAGTCGGTAAACTTTCTTCGTTGCCAGCCAACCAGCTTTATTTTAACTTGCTAAAGCCAATTACGAAGACATTCGAAAAGAGAACGCAAAAAAGAAAGCTAAACAGCAAGTTACCTTTTGAGAAAGTTTTAATATCCATTTTTTTTTTTTTAATCAAATTTGTAGTTATTTGAGTTATACTTAAGTTAAATAAGAACGTACAAACTTTTTATTTGCATACACAAATACTTTGTAAAAAATATACAGGCATATAATTATTAATTAGAAAACGTTAGAATCTCTTTCTTAAATATGCTTGCTCTTTAGAAAATCCCATAATCTTTGTAATTGGGTACAGAGTATTGAAACAGCATACTGCGAAAGCTTAAAGCTAATCAGAGAGTAGCCGAACTTTCGTTATAGCATAAAGTTAATTTGAGATAAACATCATTTCCAGTTGTGTGCTTCTGTATTGCAAATTAACATAATCGCATAATGCATAATGCATCAGAAGGCATATGAGCAAAATCAGACAGCAATTCAATTAATTCAATTAATGAATATATATGCCTAATATGTTTGTTAATAATGCTCAAAGCAAGCAACACTGAATGTGCAATACTGATAAGATAAAATGCACAGGAACACACTCGCAACCACACTCACACACACACATATGCAAACAGTGCAACAATGCCAATTAAGGCCAGGCCAAAACTAATTAAGGTATCTTTTCTGCATATGCATTACCAGATAACAATAAGAAACAAGACAATCGTTGCACAAATCTGGCCATAAGCTGTGGCCAATTCGGGCCGCAAGCTGGCATTCAAACTTTTGGTTTGTGTCTGGCTTTTTCACTTGAAAATCAATCAGCCACTTTGAACAACTGTTCGAAAGAATTGTTGCACTTTTACAAATGCTGAGCGAGTGCCTCAACTTTCATAGCAAACAGTTCTTAGCTCATGTTGCATTTTGTATGCCTGTCAACTCTCTGACCTCCTCCCTCGTCGCCACAGATTGCTAGCTGTCTGTCTGCTCGTTTATTTAACACTGATTGCCAATGCATACACAGAGCTGAAGAAAGAGAAAGAGAGAGATTTGGCAAACGATGAGTTTTCAGTGCCAGCCCAACAGACACAGATACATTTCTCAGATACTTTTGATATATCTGTGTGCTAGATTGAGGTTGCTAAGTAAACTCTGAACTGTGAACTCTTCACGACAGTGTAGTGTAATCAATGCTATGTGCTTCTGGCATTGCTTTCAAAAATCCAAAATCCACTGAAGTTCAACCTTTGAAATGCATTCGAGTTACGTTTGCTTTGGCTCCGATTTAACCATCTTTGAACAAGCTTCGAACATGACACTTGGTCACAAGCACACGATGTCAAATATAGTTTTCCTTAGCATGAGTGTCAAATGCAGCTTCAATTCGACTAAATTACAGTAGCAGTTTAATTAATTGACAACACGTCGCATGCGTAATGATTTTGGATGCAAAACAAGATATGAGTTCAATTTTCTATTCACTTATTAGACTAGCCTTAATTTTTGTTATAATTTAAGCTTAGCCTTTAATCTAAATCATAAATTTTAATATTTATTAGATATAAATGCGAAATAAAATTTAAAATATATTTCATGGCTTGCATTCACAAAGTTAACAAGCATTAACTAAAATGTAGAAAAACCTATCTATAAAATATATTATATACTTTTGTTAAAATGAATTAAAATTAATATTCAATTAACACAAAAATAATTCAATTGGCGAACAATAAAATGAAGTATAACCAACTGTGTGGAAAGGTGGAAGGAACTTTTATTGTAGCACACTTTTTGGCACATTAATTACGGTTATTTATTAGCCAGGTGCAAATAAATTGCAAAAACAGCATTGAAAAATATAATAAATATTGTGTATTGTGTATAGTATATGGCATAAAGTATAAATATAAGCATGTTTAAATGCCTTTAAAGAGTTATAAATAACGCCTGATTTCACGTGGCATTACCGGGGGACAATAATAGCAGCAAAGTGCAGTAAAGTGTGGCATAATTTATGGCGTACAACCGACAATTTCCTGCTGCTGTAATGTGAGCGTTCAACACAAAGCACAGTGGAGATATGCGGAAGGGTAATATTGTATATATGAGTGAGCACACATAACATGTTACTGACAACACTCTAGGCAATAGAAAGAGAATGCTGGAACGTTAAATACTATAGAAATATGTATTCTAGTACTAATTGATAGTTTTGACTATAACTAACATCGATAGTTCTTTTTATTAAATATTTAAACACTTGCTCCCTTCATATGTATTAGCCATAACATCAATCAATCATTTTGTATCCACTTGGCTTTAAAAAGGGTATAAAAATATTTAAGAGTCAAATGTGTCCAGTTCCATTTGAAACTGTTTCCATTGCTAAGCTCAGCTGGTAGCAGACGGTGTTTGTTATTAAATTGAGACCCTTGGCAAATGCAAAAGGCAACAGCCAAAGGTAAAAGTAACTTTTCGATCAACTTGAGCCGGGTTCGGGTCCTGTTTGGGATCAAGGAGAAGGATGGGGGTATCGGTGTGGTGTGGTGTGGCGTGGTGTGATGTGGCTTGGCAGCTGCGAGTTAAGGATTCAAATTGCAAGCGTGCTTGGTGGCACAAGGAGGGCGAAGGGCAAATACACCAAAGAGTGGCAATTTAATTCTTTACCTTTTAAGGGTTGTTTACCTCAGTAGAAAGGTGTGGAAGAAAAGTGTGAATGAAAGAAAGTATGAAAAAGTGGGTTGGGTTATGGGTGTTATATATCACAAGCCTTAGTCTCAAGCATCAGCAGATTGCTTGTCCTCTTATTATCGGAACATTATTAATAACTGACACCAAATGCTAACAGAACGATTAAGAAACTTGGTAAGATTTTTCAAAGATTAGCGCTGATACTTCAATATTTACATAAATTTCAAATATTAATAAAAGAAAAATACCTACTATAAATTACTACTTAATGCAAAATTGGAAATGCGCTGAAATTGCACTCCAACTAGATAAGCAATCAGCAGGCATTGGCATTGAACTGAGGCTATTTGCTCTATGGCACTCAGCTGATGATGTCTTAGATCAATATCCATCAATTGCTATTTCATGGCACAATTGTTTGCCCCTTTTGCTGTTGCTGCAGCCACACAGTCACATTTTCCCCTCATCTCTCTCTTTGCCCACATTCATGAGGCCAATTATTATGCAAATTGCAAACAACTTCGTACTTCGACTTCAATCCTAAAATGCAGACATAAAAGCAAATTTAAAATAGCACCAGGCAAAAAATAAGTAGTAAAGAAAGTTGTATCCACACGATAAGATAAGCTTTTCTTAAGTTTGTTGACCAAGTTTCATATTTTTAATTGGAATTTTAAATAAATTAGCTATAGAATGATTTGTTTAATGCCGTTCACTTAAGCATATTGGATTTTTTATTGCAGAAAATACAAAAGAAAAATCTTTTCTTTAGTTTACATTGTCTACAGGGTATTTTAAATATAATGCAATGCAAATAAAATGTGCACCTTGGAACCCAGCGCAGACCGCACTAAATCAATATATGGTTGGTCCTGGTCCTGGTCCTGCTCTTGGTCCGAGTCCTGTTATCCATCTCTCTCCTACTACTGTTATTTGTTCGTGTTCTTAGGTCTTGGGTAGCTTGAGAATTTGGGGGCTGGTAACTGCGGGCCTGGGCAACAAATCAACATTTGACTTATGCATAAATTGCAAGGAGCAACAAAATTGCAAAAAATAAAAACCAAAAAGAATAGAAGAAAAATCATTTTCTCGCTTTAGTTTGCAGGTACAATAAAAAAATAAGAATAAAATCAACAACTGGAGTGCCACGCCCACTGTTGATTATGCGCTGCTGTTGCTGCCACTGCTGCTGCTTCTTCCGTTTGTGCTGGTTGTTGATGCGTTTTGCTTTTATGTCTGGGGAGCAACGGTAGCAGCAGCAGCTGGGTGCATCACGCCACATTGCCACCTGCTGGGGCAACATTTGTGTGGTTTGTTGTTGTTTACTCATTTCCTGTGCAAGACTATCTGGTCTGGGGACCTCGCATTAAGATTGAAGATTGCCATCGTCTTCATTACGCTATGCAATGAATGCATTGCCTGCTGCTTCGATTTGCATTTCATTTGCCAATTGAAATGAAATGAAAAAACAAAATGATAAGAAAAGAAAAAACCAACAAAGAGATGCACGGCTTAAAGATTGATAAAAGCATAAATGCAGATTTGTGGGGCTTAAGCCTGGCTTTTTACTGTTCTCTGGTAACTGAAAGGTAACACGCCCCGAAAAAAAAAAACACCGCTGAAAATCTGTGGCAGAAAGCCGTTGCAAATCGAGCTGAATCGATGTGCGACAAACAAAAACAGGAAATGGACGTTGTGTGCTTAACTTTGTTTCCGCTTTTCAAACGACGTCGGTGACGATAGCGACGACAACGACTGAAATTCGATGCGTCCTGATGCCTGACATTCTTTTTTTTGCATTGTCCTTCCAACTGAGACACGACGTAAGGCACACAGTAAGTGTGTGTGTTGTCGCTGCAAATGCAAATTTGTTCAAAGTTTATTGAGTGCACGTGACGGCAAACAAAAGTGCAAAGTTGCCTTTGTTCGTGTACCTCCGAAGGGACATTCCAACACACCGCTACAAGCTGGACATTTTCTTGTTTTTCATTTTTTTCCTTGTTTTTTGTTTTTGTCCAGCCTTTTTGCTTAACTGCCTTTTTTAAACTCGCTATTTGCCATGTTTCTTTATTTTTACGTTCCGTATTAGTTCTTTTTGTTGCCTCCTAAAGGTTATGGCTCAGAGTTTTGACTTGCAAATTTTCTGCAGCTTGCATGCTTGAATTTCTAATAAAACTAGCTAAGAACGGCGTATGAGCAACGCAAATGACATAAGCGAAAATAAGTATGTTAAGAAAACTGCAGTCAATTAAATTGTATGCCTAAATTACATAATTGAAAATTGTGTTTTGCATTAAAAATAAATAAATTTATTCATATATACTTGAAACTAAAATAAAACTTCTTGCGTATTTTTTATTTTCATTACCAAACCAAAACTATAGCCCAACAATGTTATTTCACTTTTAAGCGCGACACAAATGCATACATATTTCCATAAACATCATTGAGTAAACAAAAAAAGAAACACACTCGACAACAAATTCGTTTTGTCAGAAATGCAACTGTTACATGCAAATACACAAAAACTCCAGAATACGAAAAACATAAAATAAAACAAAAAATACAAAATGAATAACCAAATTTAATGGTAAAATTTATGTTGCATCATTGCAGATATACCAGAATAGCAGCAACAACAGCAGCAGCGGCAGCATTGACCAAAAGCCAAAAAAAAAAACCAAATGCACTAAAAATCAATAAAAAGAATGGTAAGTACTTGCCAGAAATTGTATCCCATGGATACATATAGCTACATATATCTGTTACGCTGCTCTGAGGGAGCTGCATTTTTAAATATATATATACATATTTTTTTTTTCGTTTTACTTCAATCGATGTGTATGTGTGCACACAATTTAAGTGCAGAGAATTGTGGATAGTTTTGGCAATGCTTATTGCAAATGCTTTTATAAATTTTATGACTCAATGCATTCCATTGTAGTTGTTCGTTGGTCGTTGGTCGAAACGAAACGATGACGACAGCTTCCACATTTAACCTAGGGACGCTTTTTTTACGAGCAGCCAACGACAGAAATCAGCTCGAAATTGCACTTGCAAACTGCAACAGCGCAATATTATGCAGCCACATCCTCTTAAATCTAACCAACAATAATTTTTAAGTCACAAAATCTCAAAAGGAGGAGCGTAGAGTAAGAGGGCGAGGCTATAAACCAAGTTGTGTACAACTTGAGCTTGAATTTTCAATTCGAGAGCCATTAAAACAGTTGAAAAGCGAATAAGAAACATCTCGCGCGCATTTGAAAAAGGTCGAAAAGCGAGCAAAAGTCCTTTAAAAAGTCCGACTTCTTACTAAATAAACATAAAAAATTTAACAGCAATTTTCCAATTTTATTTTTGAAATTTTTTCTTAAATTTAATTAGACGCTCTCACAAGTTTGTAATTTTTTTTTTATTATTATTTTCGAAAAGTTAACTGTCAAAGTTGAACGGGCAAAAGTTTATTTTGCTTTTGATTTTGTTGTAATTCAATTGCAGGCTGCCGGCGAATGTAGAAAATTTCAATCAACCCCCAAGCCCCCTCCAATTGTCGTGAGAGAGAGGGAGAGAGAGAGAGAGAGTGAGAGAGAGAGTAAAAACGAAAATAATCTGCAATAAAAATGTTTTCCTTTAATAAAAATTCAATTTCCTGGAAGCGACACATGTTACAACAGAGTCCACGACCGTCGATAGCATCAGCTGCCAGTCGAGCGTCGAGAATCGAGTCTAGAGAGAACATGCTGCGCCGGATGCAGTTTAGGTAAAAGGCATGTGCTGGGCGGCTGCATGCCACTGAACCTTCCCTCGATAACATCCTTTCCCTTTGGGCTGGTCGCTTGCGCTGGAAATGTCTTTCAATTTATAATGACGACGACGACGCTACGAAGACGACGCTTGCTGAGCTGGTTGTAGTATTAGTGCTGTCTGTCTGTCTCTTGCATTCGCAATGCCACATTAGAAACGACGACTTTGTTGACTTAACCACCCCGACACTCCTCCTTGTTTCATGCCACATACATCTCACTTCGGATATGCGTTGCGCGTGGCAGAGCACCAGAAAGGGGTAGAGAGGAAGATTCACCGCATCGATGATTGCATAGCTTAAAAAGCAAAAACCGACCCACAACAAAGCAACCCACTATGGCAACATTAAAGAGCTCACGACATATACGTATACATACATAGATACAATACATACATCAATTGAAAATGAGGCACTGAGCTGGCTGCAGCAGACAGCGCAAAGTGTTCACTGGCTGAACCGCGGTGCACCTTTGGTTGCCATGGAGCCGGACTTGGCAACCGGATACCTAGCCGACTCTGACTCTGACTGGGACACTTTGCTGCATGCTCAAAGAACATCACTGTTAGTTAATTTTAGCTTAGCTGCAGTTACCAAGGCTTACTGATGAAAGGAGTTCTTCAACAGCTCTAAATACTTTAAGTTATGTGACAGCAAAATAATAGCAGCTTAAGAATATCCAAAAGTCCTTTGATAATTCCAATATTTTATATTGATTAAATCGTTACTAATCCTTCAGTCTTTTTACATTGGATCAATCTTTTATCATAAGCCACTCGCTTACCATTAAAAAGATTAATGACAATTGTTTTTATTTACAATTTCCGAAAATAATTCACTTTAGCAAAAACTTTATCCCTCAATTTCTACAACATACATGACTTACTTTAGTCCTAAAGCAGCAATGGCAAGTTATAAATAACTATGTAGAGCACTTGATGTTGCTTAAGAATCAACCATACTTCAACATACTTCCTGTCCCCCACTCTTAGCCAAGCACCAAGCAATCTACCCCAAGGCTAACAGAAATGATTGTTTCAGTTTTCGAGCTCTGGTTTGCTGCGCTTATCTCCACATTCTTCGATTAATCTAGCAATCAGCAATGGACAATAGGCAATGGGCGGACCGATTGCAGAATCTGTTAGCTCAAACAGCTTATGTTTATCCATATGCCTGTTCAATACATCACGCAGCCAGCCCAAGCAAACAAATGGACCAATTTTTAGTGCTTTATCCCACCCTTCAACAAGATGAGTGTGCCAATCAACTACGGCTCTAATACGTTTAGGCTGCTCATAATCACGCTCCAGCAAGCGAGAGACATCAATATGAGAAACGAGACAACATAGGACTGGACATTCAACATTGGCAAAGCTGCCCTCAACTAGCTAACAGCTGCTCTTCTTTAGCTCTTCTTATTGCCACAGCTCAACAGCTTCATCTCTGGGCCCAGACCAGACATGGCGCTTATTGTTCTTATCTCATTATTACAATTCTATTTACTTTGCTGCTACTAAAGCGATGGCGCTCTTTGGTCAAGTCTTTCTATCTTTTACACTTAGAAAAAAAAATCTATGTGTAACCCTCCAAGAACAGCAAATCTTTGAAAACTCTATTTAAATAACGCTTCAAGAATATTAATATGTGGAAAATCACAAGAATTCCAAAAAAAACTTATTTAAAATGATTAACTTAAATGAAATTAAGTTCAAGTCCTTATTGACTTTTTTTAATATTTTCGAAGTGTAGGGTCTGCCGCTTGATTGGCTCTCATTGTGAGTTTCAATTTGGATTTGAGTCTGGTTTCTGTGGACTTCGCTGGCGTATCAGCGAGTGGCTTTATTTATGTGCGCTATTTGTCTTAGTGGCCCGCCAACTAATAGCGTTGCTTATTATTTCCCACTCTCACTCCCCGTTCTCTTACTTTGTTTTTGCACTCTTTATCCGTCTCTGTTTTAGCAACTCTGTTTTTGCCAGCACTTAAGGCAATTCATTGTCCATTGGCTTAGCGGTCTATTATCTTCCAACCCGTCGTCGACTTGCAAAATGCAAGTTATTAGTTGGGTAAATCTTGTGGCCCTTTAAGCCAGACACTTCCGTGCCTTATCAAACGCAACTTCCGCCACACACACACACACATACACTAATACATATTTAAGTTTATATTGAGATTACAGTTTCATTTGAAGCAACCGTCTCTGGTCTACATCCGGCTATTTAGATTGCTGTGTTGGTTGCAGGTGATTTTCAGTGTCCACTTCCTGCTGCACACAGGCAAACTTAAATACAATGGGGAATCACCTCACGCTGTGAATTCAATTTGCAGAATCATTAACACATTTTGTCAATAAGCTGTTGTTGTCAATACTCCAGAGGACAACGATGGCAGCAAGGCATCATTAAAGATTATTATTCATTTTTATGTAATTATCTGCTTACCCAAGTGCCCAAGCAAAGGGCCATAAAATATGCTTGGCAATGACAGCACAAGGAGAAGAGATGAGCGGGGGTGGGTGGAATTGTAGCAAACTGCTGAAACAGAAACGTGAAATGTTTCTTATTTTTTTTGGCTGCGTTTCGAGAAGAGACCTTCTTTGCTCAGTTGGCCATCTACAGTGTGCCGATAACCTGCTTGAGCCGTCAGTTGCCTCAAAACTGAAAGCTTTAATGTGTGTGTGTTTGTGTGTGAATGAGAGTTTGTTGTTAAGGACCCACGCTTGTCCGTCGCAACATTCAACTACACTAAGCAACAATATGTTTGAGGTTCAGTAAAAAGTTCTTGGTAAAAATGCGTCGCTTAGATTTAATCCGTAAGCCAGTAAAAAAGGCATAAAATTATTTATTAATTATCAGAAAATAATTTAAAAATAATAAAAGAGTTGGTTTAACACTCCCAAGTAAAAGTTAATAACATTTTGTTTGGGTTGACTAGTGTTATATCTATAACTAGCCTGGTAAAAGTGTCCTAACGCCCATATATACCAACGGGCCATGAGTTATGGCCGCAACGTGTGGACCTAACTGTAGTTACACTTAAGAACAGTGCCCCAAATGATCCAAGTGTGTGTGTGTGTGTGTGTTTGAATGTGTATGCGAGTAAACGAGTATATTTAATGCAGAGCACACAACGGGATAGACGTCTGGAACCTGGGAGCAAAAAAAAAATGTAGGAAAAAGAAGGAGCGAGCATCATTTAAGTTAACTACAAAACAGCCCAGAGAGTGTGTATGAGGCTGTGTGTGTGTGTTAGTTTCATAATGTAACCGGATGTGCCAACACAATGCTCGCACATCCGCTTGCCAGACAACAGGACAACAGCTGTCACATTCACTCACACACACACACACACACTCGCATGCACAAAGAGAGAAAGAGATAGAGACAAAAAGGGATAGAGCTTACATGTGTGTGCCGCTGCGCTTTTGTTTGCGAATCTTTGGTAGAGAAGTAGTTGTCGTTGCCTTTTGTCTATGTGAAGCGAAGGCTAGGCACAGGCAGCACAGAGACGACAGTAACGGGCACATTATTAGAAGCAGCAAAGCATATTATAGGGGCATTCGCATAACAAGAGGCGTGATAGTCCACCGCACCCAAACACACACAGACACATATATAAGTGTTTATACGGATGAGACGAGAGGCAGTGACATAATTATTAACTGCATATAAGTAAACATAAAGGCGACCAAATGGCCAAAGATAACAGCTTCCATTGTTACTAAAATCCTCTTGCCCTTGCTCTCACTCAACCTATCTCTTTCTATGTTTGTTTCCTTAGGGAACCGAAGTTGAGGAGGCCATTTGTACATTTCGCTGGCATGTCACGTGTGAAGCTCATCATTTAAGTCTTAGTAAAAGCTGAGCAGAAGCTGACAAAACTTAATTGATTAAAATTAATACAAAAAAAGTACAAGTTGCGCATATTAAACAAAGACTGTGCGCTTTTTGAATTGGCATTCTTTTCGAACTTAACAACAAGCTTATTAAATTATATTTTCAGTTACTTTACATTGTGCATTCTGTTTGAAAAATAAGCAAATACAATACTCATTAAGTTTACTGTGTCAACAAAAATACAATAAAATACATCCATAGTGTTTCCTTCAAGCTTAATGGATTATCCAATGGCCTAATTCTAATCGAACACAATTTGTAATTGTGTTTCAAAGAAGTTAGTTTAGACTTGCTTTTTATGTTCAGAGAAAAAAATTGCTATCTACAATAATATATTATTTCGGGGTATGTTCTAGTCGTTGTACTCATAACTTAAACATTTCTTTATGTTATACAGCTTGTTTTTCTATTTCGACTGCTGTTAATTATAAACTTTTTAAGTGGCTTATTGGGTCTTGCGGTTACCCAGCCACAAGCCAACCCTCAGCCCTCATCCACACTTTGCTATTGCCTGCAGCAAGTCATCAAGTGCTGCTCAAGTTTCAAGATGTTGCCATTTTTGCTTTGTGCTTTGCGCTTTTCACTGCCTTTAGGGTCTCGCTGCATTTCGGGTCTTATAAGTTGCGAGTCCTCTCCCACCCGCCCAACCACCACTCAAAACGAATCTCCCAAATGGCATTTATTATTTAAGGCTCTTGCTGTTGTTGTTTTGGTTGTTGTCGAAGTAGTTTTTCCCTTAAATATGCAGGCAGAGCGTTGCGCATTGCGTTTTATGTGCATTGATAATGAAGTGCGCTCAAAAGCAGGCAACAGTTTTTTTTAAAGAGCAGAAAACCCTTTTTATGGTCTTTAGGCAAACATAAAATTTTAATTAATGTTTAGACAGTGTAGATTTTTATATTTCTTCCATTTTTCCCAAGCAACACCCACACACATACCCTATCAGTCCGAATAGAAAGTTAACGCCATGTCGCCTTGGCGCCGTAAATAAGCATTAAAGACATAAACACATTTTCCGCTAACTGGCCCCCTGCTGCCCTGCTGCCCCGCTGTCGCGATCCTATTTGGACGAGTTTTTAACAGCCATGCTCGTAAATATGAAATTATACATAAATGCGCTACAAAAATCACATCAGACAAGCGACACGCAACAACACGCTCCACCCACATCTCTCGCTTGCTCCTCGCACTGCTCGACTTTTCCAAACAGAGATTTGACCTCGAGAGCGCACATATGACTCACATAGTATAAAAAGCATAGTTGATGGATCACAGTTCGATTTTTAGTAGACATTAAGCTGTGTGCAATCTGTTTAACGCTCATTGCCACGCCCACCCTACGCTATACACTTCGCCCTCATTCATTTCTTTTTACACGCTACTTTTACGGTAAAACAAATATGCGCATAAAACTTGATGACGGCGCACCAAGCAGCAGCAGGAGGAAGCAGCATCAGCAACACCAACAATTGCACCTATAATAATGGTAGCCAGGAGAGGAGGGGGAGCTTGAGGGCAAGCGAGCTGGCATGCGGGGAGCAATTGCTGGCTGGCATGTGGGTGCGTCTGTTGATGGCGCACGTCAATAAATTTATGATGGCACATAACATGGACATGCAACAAGCAGCTGTGCAACAAGGTATTCCAATCGCTTTTCATACCCTAACCTTTGCAAGAAAGAAAACGAGCTAACGGTTTTATTTTAAGTGTTGCTTAGGCTGGCGAGATTTTAACTTATCAGCAACCCAAAGTCGTGGGATTAATTATAGGATGAATATTTTTAAAAGCAGTTTAGTTTGATTTTGATACTCGATTCTTTTTTAATATTTCTAGAGCAACTAAAAGTCTAGCATTTTTATTTTGTATTTTTATGCTATATAAAATTGTGGGCACGTTTTAATGAAAGCACTACAAAAAGCTCTGGCAAATGCAACCTGTTTCCTAGAGATCTATTTGATGTTTCCTGAATTCCCTTGTTGTTATTGGCCATAAATATTTGCACAAAATATTGCAGCAGAAATCGCGTCAAGCCTACTTGTGTGTTAGTGTGTGTGTGAGTTTGTATGTGTCGCAGCTGGCTGGGAATAAATATTTAATATACCTTTTGCACTGTGCAGCTCTGTACATGATGATAAAGTGCGCTGCCAACGTTGTCTTTATGCGGCAGATTAATCATAGCATCTGCATGGGCAGAGGAGGGCAGCATTACACACAAATAGACACACACACACACACGCGCACCCACACCTTGATGCTGATGCTGCTCGTACCAGCTGCTATCATTTGACATTGTCAGCTACAAGGTGAATATTCATTTGTTTTTTGCTTTTTTCACTCTTGTGTATTTTTTTCTTTCTCACATTATCAGCATAAATTCAAATAAAAAAGAGAAGAGACGTCCATAACAAAAAAAAAAATTCTGCTATGCCCGCAGTGCTAAATAAATGATGTTATAACAGACGGACAAAGACATGGACAGAGGCGCTGAAAAAAGCTGACAGCATGCAGGACGCACACGACATAGTCTAACAGAGCCAATCATATAGACGAGAATATATATATTTCATTTTTATTTTTGGTTTTTTTTTTTTGCTTTGGCTGCTGCTCAACTTTTTGGCAATATTTCTTAGACAAAGTTGACTAAGCCAGAACACGTAGTATTTTGGAAAGAAGCACGCAGGGAAAGCAGCTGCTGTCAGTCGTAGAGACGCACATGATGAAGCTCATCATCAAGTGCAGCAGACGGAAGGTAGAGAGACAGAGACGAGCCGGCAATGATGAGATAAAAGCACAGCCACTCAGCAGCAATAGCAAATTTTCGCACACACACACACACACACACACACAACAGACTTAGCCAAATGGAGCAACAAAATGGTCTTGGACAAGAGGAAGGAAAGCAAAAAATCCTGAGGCGTGATTGATTAATATTATTCTCGGCTAATCTAACTTAAATGGGCCGCAAGCAACAACGCCTAATGCACACAGCAGGCAAATATAACTTATTCAGCAACTTTGACAGCGCACACACACACACACACATACACACGTACTCAACAGTGTACACGCAATGTGTGCGTGTGTGAGTCTCGTTGACTACGCTTCATACATAATAAACACGATGGCGGCGTGTTAAGTGCACAACAACAAGAACAACAAAAGTTGATCAGACGCAAACTTTTATACAGAACCAACACCAAAAAATGCCAATGCTTGAGCTGGCGGAACTGTTAACCTTGTTAGGCTACCTCCTAAATGCTGATGAAATGTCGACACGCGTCTACCAATTTGTTATGCATACAGCGAAACCTACAGCAAAAGAATAGAAAAAACAAACCCGAATACTTTTAGCTGCAATTTTTCCATAATTTTTTTCTCTGGCTGTCAAGTTGTCAGTGCAAGTTTGAACGTTGGCTTATGAAATGTTGATGATTTGGGGAGATGCGGTTGCGGTCAATTCCTTAAATGTTGATAACTTGAACCAATAGGCAAAGGTCTTGAGAGTGAAGTTTGTGCGTAGAAAGAGATATCGAGCTATTTTATGTATACTTATATATTCATAAATCTCCCAAAAATGTATTAACTCAAGAATTGTACAAAGAGCAAGTTATACAATTCTGAACTCAAACTAATGACCGCAAGCATTTTGTCTTTGCTCAAAGGAGCTTTAATAAGAAACCGCAACAACAACAGCAAAGTCACAAAAACAAACTGAAATTCATTATTAATTAACGTGCAAATGACGGATATATCTACAATAACAACGGCAACAATAAACGAAACGGCCATAAGGTTCACACAACTTTTTGACGCAAATTGAACAACTGTCAGCAACATGTTGATTTTCGCAATGCCACTCCCCCTTTCACACCCCCCATTTGCGATTTACGCACCGCAGTCAAATGACAATTTCACACATTTGCTGCCTTCAACCTTTCCCACCTGGCCAACAACAATTTTTGCACAGATTAATGCATATAATAAATGATTTTTCGTTTTACTTACTTATTGTTGACAGTAATAAATGGAAATGCTGAAGGATGAAGGTGTTCGATGGGAATTTTATTGAAGATCCTGAAATGAATAAAAGTAAAATTTAAATAAAATTCGAAATCAAATCAATCTAAAAGGTTATTTATGATTTTATTTATCAAACTAAATTCCAGCAAATATTTGAAGCATTATTAAACCATACGTTTACACACATATTTATTGCTTTAAAATCACTCTTTTATTGTAGTTTAAATCTTGATTGCAGTAATAAAATGCAATGCTTTTTCAGTTTGCTTTGAATGTGTTCTTTATGTGTGACATAAACCTGAAACTTAAGTAATTAAAATTCAATCTTTTGCTGCTTCATAGACTCAAGAAACTGTGTACTTTCCTAAAGTTAAGGGCAAGAATCTACTTTGTTAATTGACTTTTTTGGTACGCAACGGCTCAAGAGAATTTTAATTAATTTTGAAACAGACAACAAGCGAAAGGCGGCAGCAACTATAAATATTTCTCTCGATCTGTCTATCTATACAAGTTGTGATTTTGCCCAGCCCCTCGCACAACAACGCTCCCACAATCATAATTGTTGTTTGTATTGCGTTGCTGCTATCTTGACGCTGGCTGCGTTTTCATTAATGTTTGCTGCACCGAATGCCACACACACAAAGTTGAAAATTGCTGCACAAATAACGTAGTGTGGGCGTGTGTCGGATGCATGCTTCATTGGCTTGCGCATTATTTCAACAACCTGTGTTGCAACACACATTAAAAATATACGAAGAGCCCACGAAAGTGCATCTGCTCCTTCTGCCAGATCCTTGCCACACACACACACACATAGGAGCGCAACAAGCCAAAGGCCAAGGGCCAACCAGAGGTGCATGCTAAAAATGGAAGCAGTTGGCAGGGAAGTTGCAGTCGCCCCGCCACACCCACTCCTAGTACGTGGCTCTGACTAAAAGGGCGTGCCAACACGGACATGCGAGAACAAACCACATTACTTATGGAGCTGTGGCTGGCAGGCAACTGAGGGTGGGTGATGACAGTTGGTTGGAGAGTAGGGGGATTGGGTGGCACGCCCGCCCATAAAACACAATCAAGCGTAAAAATGCAGGGCGGCCACTTAACCCAACAACGACGACAACAACAACAATAATAACAACAACGACGACGACGCGTAAACTTGTTCTTGGACATCGCGATGTTTAAATATTTTAAAATGTTTGCTTAGCTGTGGGCGATGTGGCAATTGTTGTTGTTGTTGTTTTTGCTTTTGCTGTTGCTTTTTGTGCTATTGTTGCAACAGCTGCTTATTTGCTTATGCAAGTGTTGACGCTGCGCATTAAAATTGTATGATTTTAATTGCAGTTTGCACAACGCTTCGTATGCGCAACATAATCTTGCAAA
Organism: Scaptomyza flava; assembly: GCA_030179655.1. Lineage (NCBI taxonomy): Eukaryota > Metazoa > Arthropoda > Insecta > Diptera > Drosophilidae > Scaptomyza > Scaptomyza flava. Next base: position 17,115,198 of record JARNME010000029.1, read on the forward strand.
CGGCTGCATTAAATGTTGCGCATACGCAACGTATGTCAATTTAATGCGTACAAACTGCCACGCCTTGACTACAACTGACTTAATGACTACATTTCAGTACCTTTTCATCTCTCTCTCTCTTTAACTTTCTCATTCTCTGTATAATATTGTTGCCCTCATTCGTCTATCTCTCTGGTTGTGTGTCTGTTTATCATTGCTCTGTGTTTACCCATTTGCATTTGGTTGTATTTCATTCCAGAAACTTTATTGTTGCTGTTCTGCATCGCAATGTTGCAGCCAAATTTAATGTTCATTTGTTTTTTCTTGGCATTCATTCATTGTTTGACTTGTGCTGCACACAGCAAATGTTGTTTATGCTAATGGGAATGAAAATGCAATGCCTTAAGGTAATTTATCCACAGTTTAATTGGGTAGGAGTTGTTAAAGCTCACAGCAACAAACTAACATTTTTCTTAACGTTTTCATAAGTTTTCAAGTTTAATAATTAATAAATAAGTTGTAAAAGTATAATTGCACAATTGAAATTGTTTTACATATTCTTATCGCAAAATAAAGTTTTTCTTAACAATTTAAGTTATTTTTCTAAATAATTCTCTAAAGCCTATTCTAATACAATCATCACTTAACTTCTATAACCTTTTCATCCTGACTTTTCCATTTACAAAACTTCACCAATATGAATATTTGTCACTTTATTTTACTGCTTTGGAATGTTTTTGTGGAAAAAGAAAACTTTTTATTATTATTAAATTCTATTTAAATATTGCCAGCCACATTTAAATTGAAACACAGACAAATGTCTTTCTAGTTGGCCTTTGAATTTATTTTTAAATGTATTCCCTTACTATTTCTCTATTTGTTGATTTCTCAAGAACTCAATTTCTAGAGTGTTTCCTCTTTAGTTGGCAAATAAGTTGTTGTCGTTGTTTCAGAACATTAGCGGAATAAATGCGTTCCCGTTTCATTGTGTTTGAATTTTGAAAGCAATTAAATGGTATTTATTTTATTTGTGACATGCGCGCGCTTAAATACACACAACCACATGTACACACACACACAGAGACACACACACACACACACACAACTTAATGCGAACACACTTGAGCGCTAAAATCCCAGAACATTTAATTTAATGAAATAACAAACAAGTTCGGAAAACAACGTCAAAACAGCAAAAACCAAGCCAGACAAGGGAAACTATAGAAGCTGTTGGAGCAAGGGGTTGAGGGGACAAGACAAACAACAACACTAATGGCAACTTTAATGTTTTCAGGCAACCCAATGTATGTGTGTGTGTGTGTGTATGTCTGTGCAATGCTCGAGGCCAGGCATAAGGATGCGCATAATGTGCAAAGTTTGCGACGCAAACTAATTTCAAAGTAATTACGTAGCACAAAAGTGTTGATATTAGACTGCTGAGCAGCATTAAATACAGAGAGAGAGGGAGAAAGAAAGTGCGAGAGCAAGGTATAAAAAAAGAGGGAAGAAAAGGAAAAGAGTCTGCTTAAGCAAGCGGCAAAAAAAAAAAAAAAACATGACAACACGTCATCAGCAGGCATCAAAAAAAAAAAACTTCCAAAACTGAACAGCTGCAATGCCCAAGTAATATTTGTTGTTGTTACTGTTTCTGTTGCTGCATGCCCCAAGAGCACAACAAGCAACGTCAGCACAACATCATTGACTAAAACAGCAAAACAAAATAAAATAAAAACTCGCCGCGATCCCAAAAAGAAGGAAACGTTTTTGCTGTCACAGCTTTTGACTTTAATTTGACTTGTGGCGGCCAGCAGCATAAGCGTTTGGGGGCTGCTAACAAAAATTAAAGGCGCTGAAAACTTTGCCAACCCTCCTCCCTAGGGGCTTCATGGAGTTCCCTAAGTAGCCGCACACAACACAATTTCTCTATTTATTTGTATAATATTTTACAATTTTATAAAGTAAAAGCAAGCGAAATGTATGAGGCAAGCCTTCAGGGGATCCGCAGTCTCCAGGCGTAAACAGGACGACAAATATTCACGCAGACACACACATACGAGCAGTCAACTTGGCCAAAAACGGGGAGAGGAAGGGAGAGCGAGCTTGGCGCTAACGGAAGTAGAAAAAAACAATGGCAGAAGCAGCTGCAGCTACACAACTGCGAAACAAAACAAAACAGCGCAGCACAAAAGATATAGAAGAAAACACATAACACAAGCGCAGACAAACGCTTAAGTTTTTTCCAACAAGAGCTGCAACAAACAAACACACAAATACTCTTTGAAGACTGGGAACATAGGTCTGCTGTAATGCAGTGTCTGTGTCTTGAAGCCGTGACTTTAGGACAACAGGAAAACAACTGAAAACCTTTCCACACATTTAGCGCGCAACTAAGAAGACTGAAATTCTTGGAAAAAGACAAAAGAAGAAGGCTAGTCAAGGCTATATCAAACTATATTTCACAGTATAAAATGAATCTTTTGACTATTTGAGATTTAAAAAAAAAAACTTCTCATATATTTTTCTTGCAGTTAATTCAATGCACAATCGCCTCTGCAATTCTTTTTTATATAAAGATATATTTATTTTTTAAATTTTCATTAAGTGCAGCGTCTGCCAAAATAAAAAAAAAGCAAAGAAGAATAATTTACGGCTTATACCTTGGTATTAAATATTTTTATAGCATACTTTTTGCAGCTCACTGCACGGGGAAAAAAACCAAATGCAATTAAACAAATAAATTTTCGCATAAACCTATTTGGCAGGCGCAAGGGGCGTTAAGGGCGTGGCCAACGAGCACACACAGACAAAAATCGAAAACGAACATGAAAAACAATAAAAAATGACGTAATTTACCTCAATTAACACGCCAGATGCGCCAGGGTGTTAGTAGTATGTGTGTGTGTGTGTGTGTGTGTGTGAATGTGTATGTATTGAGCGTGAGTTTAATTGCACCAATGGTCAGCATCGTCATTTGACCAACAGACAAAACCGTAAACGTTAACGTAACCGTAACCAAAAGCGCAACCATTGCACAGCTTCCGATTGTTCATTGGCTACAATTGTGGGCTGTAAAGGGTAGCAAGGATTGAAGCTGTACATGGCCCAGCTGAATTTTATCGCTGCTCTTAACGACACTCCAAGTGTTTCGGTATCCAAACCCCATCTCTCCCATTTGAAGCTTGACATTAAAATTCAACGGCCCAGGCGACTTAAACGTTTGGCAGCCAAATCATATCGACCCCTGAGCAGAAGCTAAGCCCACCGAACTCAGGTGTCTCGTCATTTAATGTGCATGTAAATGTGTACATATTTCCCAACCATGAGCCAAACATACCTGGTGCCATTAAAGTTCACTTTATGTCCGCCATTTTACATCGCACAAAAACCTCGCTTGACCTCCATTTCTCTTTCTGTCTTTCCCTCTCTCTCTCTCTCTCTTTTCCCTCTCTGTCCTCCTTTCTGTGAATAAAAAACAGGCAGGCAAAAAAATTGGATGAGTTGTCTAGTCAGTTGACCTGTTTCTCTTTCTTTTCCTGCTATGTAATTGTAGGTGTGCATAAAAATACTAGTTTTACGAGCGGAAAAAGAAAACAGGTAACAGTCAACTCGACTTCTACTTACTCACTAAAAATCTGTTTCACAAGTAATTCTATATTTTAAATAACTTCAGGTCTATTCTACTCCTTCTTAATATCTTATGATATCAACACAGATATTTTACATTCAAAAACACTATTTTTTCAGTAAAGGGTGTACAGGATATTTCACAAACATTATGAAGATGGTTTACGTTTTCATGTGGCACAGATGAGTTTTTGCAGCATCTGCTGTCCATAAGCCTTAGGCAATAAATCGACTGTTTATGAAGGTGCCCCGAATTTCTCAACATTCATGCTAATGACCGCACTCTTGGTATATATTACAAAAAGTTTGTACCTTAAATATGACAAGAGAAAAACTTGAAAGTTGCAAAGAACACTGTGAAAGTTTTTTCTTACTTATATGTGTGTAATCTGCTCATTTTATTCTACATATAACAACCAGTTTGGATCCCTACTGAAAGTGAGCTTAATAAAACGTATTTTATTTAAAGCTTATTAAGTTTTCTCATCTCTGAAAATTCTACTCCACTACATTAGTTTTAACACCAACCAATTAAAGCCTCTTCAATTAAGTTTATGTCTCAAAACTAAGAACTTAAATCCACTTTGATTCAACAGCTAAAACACAATTTAGCTTGCCAAAAGGAAAATCAATCGGGCTCTTAAAAACCGCCTGCTTATTGGCTAAACAAGAACAAGCAGAAATGGCAGAGAACAAGAGAGAGCGAGTGCTGTGTGTGTGATCTCAGGCGTTAAAGCCTAATTTGTAGGGCCTGTTAGGTGGGATGGGCGCGGACCGGGACTGGGTTTGCTTGCTGGCTGAGGCAATTACAGTTAAAGACAGCAACGCCTCTGCTGCCCCGCCCCATTCACTAACTCACAATTTTCTCCCTATCTTTCTATCTCTAATCACATAGCTGGCTGCAATCAGCTTTTGTGCTGGTGCCGCATCCTGTTGATGGCCTCGTTAGTTGCGACTTAGCGTCTGCTGCTCAGGGGAACGGCACAACAATACAATCAACGAACACACAAACACACACATGGCAGCCTGGCAATAAAAACGAATGTCATGACGTGCTGCAAGCACAAAAAAAATAATGTCAACACCAACAACCAACAAAAACCCGGCACAAGAAGGAGGCCAACAAAATGACATCGAGCGAGAATTGCTCTCAAACTTTTAACTGCCATTTTAGCCATTTAATGCGTTGCAGCTTCTTCGAAGCCCTAAAAAATAAACTTTGCTTTAGCACAACCCAACAACAACAGTAAAAAAGAATGAAATAAATAAAAACGAAACTGAATAAATGAAACTTACCAACATAAATAATAATATAAACGAAAAACATTTCACTTGTTAGCCATAAAACGCTTTTAAATTTAATTAGTGCCAAGGCAAAAGTTTTGGCCCAGGTGAGTTACATGGATCTTTTGGCCTGGCATCCAGACACCAACTTTGTTGCATGCAACTAGTTGCATAGAGAGCTTGCACAGTTTAATGAATTTTTCAGTTTAATGGCCATTTTAAAGACATAAATCACAGTCGGCCATGCAATACGAGCAATAAGCAGATTGCATTTCACTTGAAAGCATGAAAAGTTCCATTCAAATAGTAATAATTCCTAAGGGTAACATCAGCCATATCCTAAAGTGAGCTATAAAATGCTGAAAACAAATCGAACTTGGCGAATGTATGACTTTTTCAAAGAACTTACATATAAATTTGATCACAAACAGAAATATGGCTTAACTCTGATACATATCTATATATTTAATAATGACTTAATTACCTTTGTGCTTAAAATATTCATAAAGTGCACTACATACAACTGAAAGAACTTGCTACAACGCATTACTCCCTTGACTTATGGACATTATCTATTAACCACGGACCTTGCTGCATGGGAACATATGTCAACTGTGCATAGTATTTGCAATAATTTCAAAATCAATTCGGAATTAAATTCCTATAAAAGGCTGATGTTGAAACCGAACCGACAAACAGTCAACATGAAACCCTCGCAGAGAATATACGATCTAATGAAGCACACCAATTGGTGTTGCAAGCAAATAGGATTGGATATATTTGCACCAAAAGTGAAGTTCGTCTTTCGCACCTGGATGACACTGTTCGTGCCAGTGACCTATACAATTTTTGGTTTTTACTGGTCATACAAGCAGTCGCAGATTCATTGGATGGAAGGCCTCAAATCCAGTGTGATGTATGGTGGACTCATCAACGGGTGTTGCGAGCTAAGAACTACAATTGGAAGGCAATCCGCCGTCAAGCAGCAGATGAACTACATACTTGATATCTTCGTCCAGTACGAACAGCGCGGTGCAGAGTATTGTGATGCTCTCAATTTGGGCGTTAATCGAATGTTAAACATTCAGCGAATTATACGTGCTGGCTACTTCGTATCATTCGTTGTGATGCTTTCGTTGCCCGGAGTACTTTTCGTCTACGATGGAAGTCGAGTCACTGTTATGCAGTATGAGATTCCCGGTCTACCACTGGACACAAACTATGGCTATGCACTTACCTATGTGCATCATTTAATTTGTGTGGGCTGCGCTGGAATTGGATTTTATGCAGGCGATTTAATCGTTTTGCTGGCTCTGATTCAGATTCTAACATTCGCAGACATTTTTCAGCTGAAGGCAGACGCACTTAATGACGCACTGCATCGTAAGGGGCAGTCAAGATATGAGTCAAGTGTGGGTTCTTATCAAGATACTGGTATAGATGCACTGCTCTTAGATACAATCAAGTTTCATCAAATTTTTATTGAGTAAGTTGCAATGGGATTTTCAATCGTATATAACTTTTTAAGATTGTTTATAATTTAAAGTTACTGTCAGAACGTGGATGCAACTTATGATATTATGATTGCTGGTCAGGTTATATCAGCGGCCGTCGCAATTTTAATATGTTTTTGTGTGAATCTAAGTGGATTTCATTTGATTTCCGCCATTTATTTAGTGGTCAGCGCCTACTCTATGTTGGTCTATTGCATTATTGGCACTCAAATTGAATACGCTGTTAGTATGAAACCTTAATTTGACTATTTAAACACTAATTGATTTATTTTTACTTCTCCTTCGGACAGTACGATAATGTATTTGAAACCATTTGCAATATAAGTTGGGATGAGCTTAATGGCAATCAACGCAAATTGTATGTTCTAATGTTGAAAAGGTCGCAAAATATGCCAGTTATCGTTATGCTTGGCATTATGCCACTGAGCGTGCGTACAGCTTTGCAGGCAAGTGTTACGGGGTATATTTAGCAACAGGATAACTTTAATAATTCCTTATTTGCAGATCTGCAAACTTATTTACAGCATTTCGATGATGATGATGCAATGAATGGCAAGCAGAAGTATTCATATGAAATATCCTTCTTTTAAAGTAGATTTTATTAAATGCTTTGTGTTTGATTTAATTCACAGCTTTTTCAAATAAATAAACAGTAGTTGCACTGCAGAAATCTTAAAATATTTTATTGAAAACAATATTACGAAGACACTATTAATTAAATATGAGCCCCTTCTTTTGAATTATCCTTTTACGTGTGTGCCTAAAATATTTATAGGGTAAAATGAGAAATACTTGATTAAATGCATAGCTCCATTAACCTTGCCAAATGCGAACACATGTCAACTGTGCATTATTTTTGCAATAATTAAAAAATCAATTTGAAAATATAATTATGTATTATAGCCACAAGCGAAAACAGTAATTATAAATGTGTCGCAACGTGGCCTTTGAAATGTTGCTTTCCCAACGAAACAGAAAAACAGTCAACATGAAGCCTTCGCTGCGTATTCACCATTTGTTTAAATACAGAAAATAGTGCAGCCAACTAATGCGATTGAAACTATGACTGCCAATAATGGAATATGTCTTTCGTAACTGAATGGCAGTGTTTTGGTTTGCTCTGGTCTTACAAGCAGGTGGAGATTCAAAGTCTTATATCCACTGTAAACTGGACCCACTATTCTTGGAAGAAACGCGCAAGTGAAACGTGTGATGTACTACATATTTGACTTTTATACCGAATTTGAAGAGCGTGATGCGGAGATTTTTGATCCTCTCAAGCTGGATATATCATATACATATATTTTGTCGTGGTGGTCGATGCCTTGGATACTTTTCGTTTATGGTCGAAATCTAGTCACAGTTATTACATTTATTTATTATTCAATAAAAGTAATTGAACTGCAGTTTAAAAAAAATTTCGGCAACCAAGACAGATAATGGATGGTAATGCCCATTATTCGATACGTGCAGAGTATCAAAATGGTCACACGCAAGGTATTTGATGTCTGAACTTTCATTAGAGAGAGCACACAGCAAAGAAGAAGAAGTCGAATTAGGTTTTCAACTGCATTGCAATGCCTGCAAAGCACTCGGAAGCGTTTAAGTGCACTTGAGTGGATTTTAATGGACTACTCTTGCAACATTGCATCGCATAAAGCGAGAGAAATATTGTGTCTTGTTGCTCTAATCAAGGCTTTTGTATATGTCGTCTGTTTGTGTACATTTTGTGCGTAAGAACACTTCAAAGGATCTACTGTCTCCGTCTACCTTTTAACCTTTTCTGGCTGCAAGAAATATATAGACTTTTTGTATTGTCGTTATCTGGATCGGGTGGGTCGGAAGGGCGTGCGTCTTAATGAGCTTTGACTGTGCAATCAAGTTGCATTTCTTCCACAGTCATTTGCTGTTGCCATCCAAATGTCATTTACAATTAGAGGTATTTGCAACAGACTTAAACTGTCAAATGCATTTTGTTAGCTTTCACTTCTTCGTTATCTATTGAAGTACTTATTGGATTCAGTTTTTATTCGAGCATAATGGAAATGTACTAATTGCAAGTTGTAAGAATTTATGCATGCAACATAAAATAGAAGTTTATATATGAAAGAAAAACGAATTGCAAAATAGTAAGTAGAGTATGGCAGTTTCTTATTTATTGACAGAACTTTATTTTGTTGTCGGTTCCTTAATATTTTTTAATGTGTGTTTTAACTTTATCAACACACCGCCACCATCATCGGTAATGTATCTGGACTGTGGAACTACCACCTACCACCATCAGCCTTCTACAATTTACTAATAGAAAAAATGCACAAAGTAATTAATTGATATAGAGTCAAGAACTAATGTCAAGTTATTAAAGTTCGGTTTTCCTATGTTTCAACAATTTTGATATAGACTTAAGAGCTAATGTCAAGTTAATAGAGTTATGTTTTCCAATATTTTAACAAGTTTTCTTCGAAAGTTTGCTTAATCAAGTCAACCTTTTGACCATTTACTCTTTGTGAAATTTATGGCTCTGATTAAGTGTTAAGTACATGGGTCTTAGCTCACATTAACATTATCCTTTCAAGCACCATTTGCTAGACCAGAACTTGTACTCAACTAGTCTAGTAATTATGCACTAGGTACACACACACAAATACACACACACAATTTGCTGTGTCATGTTTGAAGTGCTGATGCGTGGAACCAAAACAGGACCGACCACAAGGCAGCAATAACAAGCTCACAAGAGAGAATTCGAGCTTGTTTCTGGTTTTATTGTGCGATGCTTATTGAGTTCTTATGCAAATAAACAGCGGCAACAAGAACAACACTTACAACAGGAGTTTTGTGTGTTTAAGCACAAACAAGAGCAAAAGTTCCAATAACAGCAAAACGCACAAGTTAAACCAAACGTTGGAGTATAGAGGGTGTGTTGGGAAGGGGCAATGGAACTTACTTGTAAATAGGCCAGAATTTCTTGTTAGAAATGCGGCATACAATATATAAATAAGGGATGGAGTACTAGACGCACTCAATGGGAATCTCGCCACGCACACTTTTATGGCCCACTTTATTAATATTTATACAAAGCGAGTTTTTTTTTCCCCACTTTCTAGTTTACAACAATTCCGGTTGCCTTTGAATTGCTAATATAGGCATAGGCAAAATGTAACGGTTTAGGTCTACAACATCAACTGGTGTGAGTTGATATTGTATTCCATTTTCCCTACCCATTTGTCTAAATTAACTATAAATATATGTTGAGTGTCTGTGTGTTGTCTGTTTTTGCTCTGCTTACGCATCGCTGATTTTGTATCATTTTCTAAATGGGAATTATCTCAGCAATAACAACAAGAAGGGCATTTGTTGTTAAAGTGTTACAGCAAGAAGAAAATCATTTTAATAACTACAAGAATTATTTAATATATGTTCGTATCCTAAATATTAAGCCTCTTATTAGACTTCAAAAATAAGATAGAAAACAAGTAAATAAACTTACATTTTGTTGACTATTAATTAAAAACAGGGCAAAATCAATATAAATTAAATTCAGCAACAAACGCAGCTTAGAATTTATTTATTTAATATCATAGAATTAAATGGTATTTGCTTTTACTATTTCAACAGCTTCAAGCATTTGATCTAATGAGTTCGGAATACCTTTTAATTATAGTTTACCTTGCAATTTATTTATTTGCAGATGGAAAATTGCAAACTGTCATAAGTAAATGCAAATACCTAAGAGAAGGTCTTTGAAGGTAAGTCGACAAAGTCATCATCTTTAAGTGTTAAATCCATAAGATTAGAGCAAAATATTTCAACTTGGCTGCATTTTCTATTTGCTCGGTAAATTGTGATTTTTCTTTTAGCTCGCCTTCCACATAAATTTCAAATGTAATTAAAGCAGCATCAAAGTCGACGAATTTGTATCTATCTCGCTCTGTTTCCTTTTATCCCTCTTCCAATATCTAGTGCTTTTTGTAGATGAATTTGATTTTCCGGCCATGTAGTATGTCTGCACATGTCGCATAAATAAACAAGTTGCAAAACAGTCGAAGCAGAAAATTAATTGCCAAATTCTAAAGTGCCAAAGTGTTTCTCAAATGTGACACGAAATTCAATGAAAACTTCTAATATGTTGTCAAGAAATACTTATGTACATATTTTATAAGTTATTTGATTGAATCGACAGTTTGCACACGTTTTGTAAAATAAATACATATAGTATATTTGTTAAATTTTTTTATTTGTCGCGAATAACGAAAAGAAGGCTAACGAATTTTCATTACACAATGTTGAGATTATAAATGAATTTATGATGTAAATTCTTCTTATTTTTGTTTAACCTATAAAATCGTAATACTTGTATTCCTAAGCTTTAAATTATTTAATCAAATTCATTTTCTTGATATATTTATTTAGTTTATAGCTGAATAGCTTTCAGAAAGCTTTAACTTTTAAATGGGTATCGCTTTTTAAACTAACTGCGTATAAATTCTAACTATGACTTCAATAGATAAACCAATTTAACTCTAGTTATTAGTTTGTTAGTTGCTTTAACTCTTAATTCTATGCTATAGAAAACTTATTTTCCTCACGCTTGCGTTTTTCATTCACCTTTTCTTCTTGCCAAATGAAGTTAAAGTTGCTTTTATGAATTCAACGTGGCAAAAGTGGCTGACGCACCAGCGTCGTTGTTTTTGTTGCTGTCAACAGCTAATCTTTGTTGTTGTAGTTGTAGAAGCAGTGCGGCTAGTTGTTGTTATTATTGCATTTGTCGTACATCTTTGTTTACTTTGTACTCTAGTATCGCCGCCATGCATTTTGCCCTTGGACAACTTTGTTGTTGTCCTCGGCAAGGAATTTAATTTACCCGCCACCATAAAACGCCAGGGCAGGATGGTAAACTTGGACAGGACGTAGAGGAAGACGAGGACGCTTCTGCAATTTTGTTTGCACCGAAAAATTTGTTTGCTCTTTGCTTTAAAAGCGCCAAGCAGAAAATGTTCACAATTAATTTGTCATTTTGTAGTGCAAATATTTAACCAACCCTCCACACTTTGTAGACAATGAGTTCGCCTGGTTACCTGTATAACCTTCCACAATTCGAGAAACTGCACCTTTGAATTGTTGCCCAGTCTCTGACCAAAGAGCTTAACATAATTTATGTTTGCTTAACGAAACTTTTTTATGTGAAATACAGTTGCTCTCTATCCGGAAAGGCAATGTAAAGTATTAACAAAAGTTGAAAGCTTGCATATGCTGAAAATGCTGCACACTAATCCTTGACTTTTACCATATTTGCGAAATGAAATGTGTGTGAGTGCATATAGTTGACCGTAAAAAGACGGTCAACAATATGCATATATTCATGAGAAGGTTTTGTTGAAATTGCAGCTGGGCTAAATGAAAGGAGTCACTGGAAAGATCATGCAAGTTGCCTAGAGACGAACCAAATCCAAATGTTTCGTCTCTTAATTGTTTTACAGTGCAGGCAAGTAGAAAGGCAACCTAAAACATAGACCAAATTTGAAATGAAAACACCAGTAAATTGAAATTAAAAAACACTGTATTATTGTGGGCATAAAATTCCAGAAATGAATTCGCCTAAATTGTGTTTATCAATTTCAAGTTTTCTAACTTTTTAAAGAACTTTCATTCTAGTTTTTGTTTTTTAAAAACATAACAAAAAAACTTTTTTTACCCAACAAGCAATCAGTGCTAGTCCTTGATATGCTGACTAGAATGCTTTCGTAATTTTGATTTTATTTTATTTATTTGTTTGTTATCACAGATTCTAAGCTGTTAGCCATGTTTCTTTTATTCAAAGACAAGACAAATTCATTTATGTACGTTTACATTTTTGAGCTGTAAGCCAAACATGGCCAAGACGACAGATGAAAGATTTATCAAATTTTGAAGCTTTTCTGGACATTTCAGCCGAAAAACATGCAATGACCAATCCTTAGTACGAGTCCGAGGCCGTTTGGCATTAAGGAAACACAAGCTCATGCATATTGTACAAAAAATATGTGTTGCATGTTTAAGAAAATCAGGAGACAACTGTACGCTACAGCTAGGTCAGAATTTGAGGTCAGCAGCAAGAGCTGATGTCAAAAATCTTTTGCACACTTGCGGGGAATGTTAGGGGAGGAAGGAAAAGCCGAGACAAGACAAGACACAAAACAAACAGGATAATAAGCCCTAGCTGAGTGGCAGTCAAACTGACAACTGACTTCGATACAAACACACACACACACACAAAAGATACAAAACTTGCTACACACTTTTTGGCATATGCCGTAGTTACATATTTGCATATAATGCTTTTGACTTTCGTATAAAAGCACAATAAAAAACAAAAATAGCTTAATGCCAAGTAAAATAAATTACACATGTGCGTGTGTGTGTGTGTGAATAAAGCAAATATGCTAACAGGATAAACATGAGCCCCATCCGGGACAAAAAGTTGGACAAAAGCCGCAAGGCAAACAATACAACAACTAAGGCTCGAGTCGAGGCAACTTTCTTCTCTCTATAGATAGGCATTGATAATTCTAATATTTTATGAGGCAAAGTTTTTGCCGGGAGCTGACAGCTACAGAAAAGCCAGCGCTGAATCTGAATTTGACTCCAGTTTTGGTTCTCGTCCTGGTCCTGGGGACAGCATGCACTGGTTACGTGACTATGACACGACCAATTAGTGTTGCTGGTCAAGCCAGTTGCCTGCTGTGTCTTGTTAGAAGCAGAAACACACAGCCACACACAGCCACACACTCAAACGCTCTCTATTTGTGTATTGTCATTGAAATTAAAGCCTTAAACTCTATGCAAATGCCATGCAGTTGCAGTTAACCAACAAACTGTCCGTAATTCGAAGCACACACATTTGCGAATAAGAAAACTAAAGTTGAAGGCGTTGCATTCAACACATGCTTATGCTCTTTTATCAAGTTTGTAACACTTGCATACAATTTAATGGCAGAGAGAGAGCCTAGCTCTTTTACTCTATGCAATCAATAATTACAAGAGTTAAAACGAGATAATTATTGTGTTCTTAAGACGCTTTTAAAGCTCATAAAAATAGTTTCTAATATTGTGTTTTTTACATTTTTTAGTAAAATGTTACAATGAATTTCATAAACGCATGCTAGTCTTCGTGCTGAAGTAGAAGGCTTTAGATAATGTAGATAACAAATTAATAGCGAATTATACGATATATCCTTAGAAAGAAAGAAAGATTAAAAGATCCAGAGAGAAGAGCCTTTAGCTTAAGACTCATTTTAAAAGCTCGTTTCGTCTCGATAAAAGTATTTGCATACAAAGATTCAAAGCTTTTAACCTTTTAAAGTAAAACTTATAAAACTTTTCTAGATCTACGAAACACAATATGCCGTTTGCCTTTTGTAATACAAAAAACTTGACAAAAAGTCAGCAAGTCAACGGAAATCAAGTGAAAATCATTGAGTTTAGTTAGCAACAATTGAGAGCAAAACACGATGGCGGCCAAAATTCCAAAGTGAACAAAGCGCCAACAGGACGAAAAAAAAGGACGAAAAGAAGCAAAAAGAAAAGGTGCCAAAAAGGAAGGCTAAAAGTAAACAACCATTATGCACTTCACATAAACGATGGAATGAAAGTAAGGACCCGGTAGGAAAAGTTGCGGAGTGTTGTGGCAACAAGAAGTTTGAGTTGTTGGGCAGCACATGAAAATATTTTACTGCCAAACACACACACACACACACCCACCAGAAAAATAAACAATTTCATAAGATATGCGCAACAACAATATGAAGAAGTAGCGTTGAAAAATATCTGAATATATATATAGTGTATATAGATGTATATTTATACATATGTATATGTAAAATGTGGCAAAGAAGTAGCAGGAGTAGAAGTGATGAAGTGGGAGATGGCAAGGATAACCGCAGGGCAGGCAAAAGCAGCAGGAGCACCAATAACAACAACAGCAGCGGCAAATAATGCAAAACAAACAGAAAAACGTTACAAAGTAAGAGACAGTGGCAGGGCAAGGGGACACCAAGCGACGAGACACATTGCCGCCAACGCAAATAAACCCCAAATAGTGGATACACCAAGGAAGGGAAAGTATGGAAAGTGCAGAGGATGGAGTAGAGTGGCGGAAACTGGCGGCGACATCGTTGGCCACTCAGCAACGTTTGACACTTGACGCAAGGACAAGAACGTAAGGACAATGGCGACAGCGTCAAAGAGAGAACGGAAAAAAAAGATAGAGCGACTGGCGGCTGCGAAAAGCGCACAAGTAATAATAAAAAAAAAAACACATAAGAAACAACAACAACAACCATCACACATAAATAAATATTTCAATTTTTTATATAACAACAACAAAAAATTCCCGTTTTATGTGTTCCGTAGAGATAAAATATTGGGAGCATGGGCACAAACAAAATTAAATCCACACGCATCAAGATACACTCACACAAACACATTCACTTACAGGGGCGTTACAAAGTGCTGATAAAGCGAGAAAGTGTCGCGTGAAAAGCTGCTGCGGGTTGAAAACAGCCGTAAATACTCGAAAAACGTATGTGAATCAAAAAATAAGAAGACAAAAGAGAGAAAGAGAATAATGTCGCACATAAATTTCAGTATTTTCTGTTTGTCAATGGTAAACGTCTGGGGCAGAGATAGAAACATATATATATATATGTATATATATAGAGTATGGTGTCTGCAAAATAACAGAGACTCGGTTTTCAAATTGACATTCAGCATATGCGTGTTATTTTTTGTTTTTAATAATTGTAACAAAAATGCTTAAGTTTCTAAACTGAAAAGGGTTATAACCAATGTACAAAGTTCATTAACATTATTTTTACAAATTTAAATGATGCAAAAACAATTTTGAGAAATTGTACCATAGCTTTATTAGACGTTTACACCCAAAAGCAAGCTCAAATTGCAGCTGCCGCATTGGCTACCGATTCGATTTGTTGAAAACTTCGTCAATTAAAGTTAAGTGCAAGCCGTTAGACAGTAATTGATCAGGCAACAACATAATTATTCAGAACCATATCCGAGCACAAACGCACACACAAAAGAAGCTTACTAAAAGCATTCTCAATACTACTGACAATTCCCTCTTAGTCTACTGACAAGCCCAGTAAAACATTTGAGTTGCATACCAAAGTAATTTACTTCTGGGAATTTTGGAGAGAGGGTGCAATGTTTGGGGTCTTATGTTTACATTAATTGAAGTGCAAACAATGTATGCATGAAAAAAGTACATGGCTTATGGCAGATTCTGATGTTCCCAGAGCTCAATATGCTAATATGCCAATATGGTAAAGACAGCAACGAAATTCAGTTGCAATTTTTTTGGGGCATGCAAATTAGCACCCACACATAAAAAAAAAACCAAGTCGAATGAAGACTTTTGAATTGGAAATGCTCGAGGCCACAAAACAGTTTCAGATATGATGAAGCCAATGCAACCGTCAAAAATAAATGTTGTTGACTTGTACTCTCTCTCTCTCCCCCCTCTCTCTCGCTCTCTCTTTGGGCCATAACCAATATGGCCAATTCATTCATAACATACATACCAGCAGAAAAGCAGCTGAGAAAAACAAATTTGGATATACGGTATCGGTTATTTCGGTATCAAAAAGCAGCTACGAGTATCTAAATGTTGCAGCTGCATTTATGAAAATGGCAAGTTTGATTATGCAACAACAAGTGCGGCTGCATGCAACGAACAAACCAAACCCATCAAAATGCACGCCATGAGCCAGAAACAAAAACAACAATGCCAAGTGGGGGCTAACCGCAACATGGTAAACATGAAACCGAAACTGTAACTAAAACTGCGATGTAGTCGAGGGTGTGCGTGTGTGTGTGTGTGTGTTGTGTGTGTATATGTGAGAGGCAACAAAATTGAAAGCATTACGAGCGCTGCAAAAATTTGCATGCATATTTACAAACTTTTATTTTTGGGATGGTGTTGGGGAAAGTGGGCGCAAAGTCAGCAGCAGTGAGGCAAAGAACACCCACAAAACTGATCAAAACCCAGGCAAGCTACACTGTGCACCACCCGAAAACCCACAACACACACCAGCGAGCCTGTCGTGCTGTCGTGCCACATTTGCCACATTTGATGTTCGTTTTTGCAAACTATTTGCAAATGCAAATTGCAAACATGCAACAGGGACATGTTGCGTAAATGTCAATGCTACAACTTACACACACTCGTATTGTTGTGTATGTGTGTGTGTGCGTTGTGGCCACTCAATGCGCGTTTTGGCTGTCTACGCTGCAATGATGAGCAGCGCCTGTAGCTCAAAAATACAGCTGCAGCTGAAAGTACAAAACGACTCCGACTGATTGACATGGGAATTGTTGAACACATTGTACAACAGCTGGGTGGAAGGCATGTCAGTGTAAGACATTGGGTGAGGCATCAGAAGCAACATCAGCTGCCGCTCCGCTGCTTAGAGATGCATGAAAGACATAGAAGAAGATTGAGAAACAAGACAGCGAATTAAAGGCAAATGCTGCTGATGACGGTCGGCCCGAAAGCCAGCAGAACGAGCAAAAGGCGTAGTTGATTTTTTGTTACATTCTTTATTAACCCATCAATAAGAAAGTTAAGCTTGAAGTTATTACATTAGCCATAACTAAGGGTTTTTTTTAACTTAGTTTGTCTTCCTAACTCAAGTTAATTAAACTCAATTGCAGTTAAGTCTCTGTTAAGATGGACTTGTGGTTAATATAAAAAGTTTTACATTAAATTCATAAGCTTCGAGAATGCCACATAGAAGCAAATTAAGATTAAAGCCAATAACAATTTGTTTAATATAAATAAATATAAATTTATGATCCTTAAATAAACTTTCATGACTGTGAAACTAATTAAGAAAGCTTAACGCTAACCAAACAAATAAATAGAATGACTCACTACATTTTGAGTCAAACATTCGCTTTAAGTATAGCCAACGCGGCATGGAAGTTTTTCAAGCATAAAAATCATCTACTGAAACTTACTTTTATTGTTAATCCAGCACAAAAGTTGGCTATTCATGCCAACAAACTTAGGAACTGTTTAGGCCACCAAAATTTTCAGGCCAATTAAAAACTGTTAGCTTAATTTTGCCAAATCATTTCAGAGAGTATTAAGAAACCTCATGTACGAAAATTACTTGACAACTTTTTTTCGTTTCAACGAAACAGCAAAGCAGATCAAAAATTTAAGGTATAAAGAACAAAAATGTTTCAACATGAAAATACAAAAAGAAAATACCCTGCAGTCACGTTGACTATGCCAAACATAGTGATTAGACTAGCCCACATGGGCTACTACTAGCCCACGCCTATGCCATTTCAATGTATTTCTCCTATTCCATTTAACACGGGGATGTCATTGGAGTGGACGTATCGGCCGCCTCTGCAGCCACGTGGACTAGTCTATAAAACAGGCCACGTAGACTAGTCCATAAAACAGGAAATCAAGACTAGTCAAAAAACAGACCAAATGGACTAGTATTTGGTATCTGGGGTAAAAAGATGCCAACGAAGCCAATCATATAACGTTAAATTAGCTGTTGTTATAAATATTACTTAAATGTAATTTAATTTTAAATTATGCAAGTGTTAGAAGAAATAGAATACAAATAAACTTACCGATTGTGAAATATGATGGTCTACGACGGGATTCGAACCTGGAACTCTCGTTCACTTAGCAGATGCCTTAGCCATTGCGCTGTTGCCAAACATATTTTATAAGCAGTAGGCTATATTGTAAATTGAAAAATGTATAAATTGGTTTTCACTCGTTCGTTTTTTTGCCGCTGCAACGAACGTCAACGAGGCGCAAAATTGTGTTCGTTTTTCATGATTCGTAAATTTACGTTTTTGCTCCGCATCCACGTCTGCATCCACTTTGACGCATCCATGAACTGGGCCACGTGGAATAGGCAGTTTACACACAAATGCTCAATGATAATTTTAAAAAGTGTTTTCCCCCGCTGCATCTACACAGACTGGTTCAGTGTTAGCCTACGTGGGAAAGTCGTGGGCTAGGCTTGAACAACAATAACAACAAACACTGGCCCAACCAATGTAATTTTCTGCACCCGCTTGGACTAGTCCTTGACTTGTCCATTATAGCTAGTCAATGGACTATTTTATATATGCAACTAGCCCATACAAAAACCGTAGGGTACAGTAAAGGCAAATATACACACTCCCATACATACACACACTAAGAAATGAGGTTTACAAAATCAGAACCCAATTTGGAAATGCTAAGAAAGAGACAAAGAATGACGATAGAAAGAATGAGACAGATGTAGTTGCAACATGAGTTAGTGCAAATCAGAGGAGTACGTTAAATTTTTGCTGACTTAACAACATACAAATGATGTAAATGAATGAGTACATGAGCCAGTGAATGAACACACACATACGTACACACGAATACATGAATAAATGTATGAGCTTTTGTGAGAGAAACAGAGAGAGGGAAAGAGAGGGACAGAGAGAGCGACAAGACGAAAATGAAGTTCTACAAAGCCAACTGATGTTTGCATGTAGAACGAAATGGGTGAAAGCAGCTTACTCACGTTTGTGTAATCAGTGTGAAACCAGCGTTAGCAAAGAAAAGCCAATACCACGAAAAACTAAACTCCCCCACCCTCCTCCTCCATCCCACCAAAGCCAGATTCAAATATACATAATGACATGAGGCACTCGAATACAACAAGAACCTGCTGCCTTTGCTTCTTCTGTCAACTCGTGGAGACGGTGATGAAAATGCCATGTGACAACGCTCTAAGAAATAAGTGTGTGTGTGTGTTTGTGTGTGTGAATGTGAGTGTGCCATTGGGGCGTGGCACATACACTGCTCATGCCCACACGCAAATACCTTTATCGTATGTCAACGTGTCAAAGCCAGAGTCAATTTGACTTGCGGTTGTCGTTGACATTTTTGTTTTCCTCCTTTCCTTTCTCCTTGCTGATGCTGTGCGCCTGCTGCTGCTAGGAATTTAGCCCTGGAGGTGTCTGACAACATCGTGACTTGAATTGGCTTAACATTTTTTGTTGTTGCCACAAATTTGTTGCAGCTTTAAGGATAAATGCATTTTTTTGCCACATCTCGTGACTTAGCTAATAGTTTTTTTGTAGCCGCAAACATTAAAACTACTTTATGAGCAATTAAACGACATTCAAACCAAGCTCAAAAAAAAAGAGCACTAAGAAATTGCCCAAACTCCACCACATTTATCAAAATGCTGCCAATTAGAGTGTGCAGACTGCGCAAATGTGCAAGTTGCAAGTTGCAAAGTCAGTAAAAATTTATGACAGAAACTAACCTCAAAATGCGGGCCATTCCATTTACGACAATGCCCTGGCAGAAGTTTTCCTTTCCTCTGCTGCTAAAAGGAAAATACAAAAAAGTGCGCCACAGTCAGCAATTGACATTAGAAAGTAATGTATGCAACTGCATTTACATTGTAGCAAATATGAAGAAGTACAATCGATTTGTTAAAGGAGTATCAAAGAAAGAAAACTGTGGAAAAGCTTTAGAAACCTTTTTGTTTTTTTTTTTTGTAAAAAATCAATTTATTAAAAATTTATTATTAAAAATAAAAATAATATTAATTAATCATCTTTTAGTAACAGGGTATTTTCAGATCAAGCATTTAATTCAAAATAGTTTTTTATTTTGTATTTTCACATTAACTGTTTGTTTTTTTTGGCTTGACAGCTTTGGCGCCCCACGATGTTAAGAGTTGATTGCGCTCTAATGGCGAAGGCGTTGCACAAAGTTTCTTACCATACACACACACACGCACACACACAGAGACATTTCTAATTATTTAATGGCCGCTTCGCATGCAGTTTTGTTATGTAAATGTGCCAAATGGTGGCAACACCACAACAGTGGTTGTGGCAGTGGTCCTTGCCAAATATTTATGGCTAGGGCGTCCGCATGCACTAAATTTTTGAACGCAACTGCAAAGCGAAACTTTCCAATCATTATTGCACACACACACACACACATACACACACAACCAGACTGGCACACTTGGCTAGGCACGTAATGGCCGCTGCGCCTTTGTGCAGTGATACGTGCAAGGGGCAAACAAAAGCCAAAAGAGAAACGAAACAAAAGGCGTTAAAAATGCATGCACAAAAAAAGTAAATTTGTAAAAAAAAAAACAACAACAATAAAACAAAACGTCTGTAAAGCACTTAAAGTGCAGTATGGCTAAGGAAGGTGGGTGGTTGGGTGGGGCGTTACCCATTAAATAACGAAGTGAAATAAAGCAAGAGGGGAAAAAAAATAAATTGCATTTGGAGTTTTTTGCGCCCATTTTGCTTTATTGTTTTTTACCGTGGGGCGTAAGGCTAAAAAAGGCGTGGCTCGCCACAATTTTATCAGATTTGCGCATATAATGTTTAAATGGAATTTCCTTACTTAGCCAGCTTATTGACTTGATGGCAATTAAAGTAACCAAAAGGAAAAAAAAAAACTCTTGGACCAAGTGAAGCCAACGCTAATTGAAATTCCAGCAAAAAGCCAACAAAAGCAAGCAGCAATAAGTTGAAAAAAACTGTTTGCAATTGATGGAAGGCAGTTTGTCTACTATATAAATGGAGGAAATGGGTATCAATGCATCCGGCAACATTGCCACTGTTTCCGCATGCCGCACAGAAATCAGCAATGGACTTGACAGAGTTTACTTCATTGGATCCTATTCAATGAGCGGACATATTAGCCTCTTCTCTAGCCACATAACGTGACGGCTGAAAAAAAAAAAAACCAGTCTACAACAGCATGAAAATGGCCACAAGCAAAAGTCCGTAATGATGCGGGAAGCTAACAAAAAGCCGATACGATACAAAAGAGCAGTGACAGTCTATAAATGACGATGACCAAGGAAGAAGGAGGGCAGCGCAAGGGGCATTTTCCCTCAGTCAGAGCATTCTAAAATTGCGGTCAATTGAAATGGCAATCAAGTTAGTGGCACGTCCACGCTATAGCCAATATGAGCACAATAAAAGCCCACACACACACACATATATAGGGTGGGGCAGGCAGACATTTGCTGAAATTCGCACCAGGCACACACACACAGTAAAACCACTGTAAACACAGAATAGCAGCAGCAGCCGCAGCAGACCGCACCACAGCAAGACATCAAAAAAGCGCAACGAGCCAAAAATAATTACAATGGTCAAAGCGAAGGCATTCGGTATTTTATAGCGACTTAACTTAATGAAACTGAACCAAATCACGCAGAGCAGACATGTTACTGTCACAACAAAGGCAACAGATTTAAGACATTCTATTATGTCCAGCTCCAATTGTTATTTTTTCATTTATTGCACATAAACACTCCTTAAGAAGCCAAAGAATGGCAAATTCAAATTGAAATTTTACTGCATTGCGTAAAATATACCTTAAATATCTTAATTTTAAATTGTAAGGATGCTCAAAACTTATTCAACATCAAACGAATATTAAAGAAAATAGAATATAGTTTTACAGATATGTTCTCTTTGTTCATTTATATATGTTATCTTCTCTGATTTTATTGCTAAAAGAAAACTAAATCTTCTCAGATTCCATATCTTATATAAGTCAGTCGCATCTTTTTAGAATGCCAAGTTTTAAATTCCGAATAAATGTATAAAATAAAACTAAATTTAATAAAATGTTCACTGGAGCGTTAACAGTGTTTTAAATAATAATATCCTCCTTCAAGGAGGTAAAAGAGAAACCACATGCGACCTGAATTTAGCCAGACATCCTGGCGTGCCAGCCAACTGAAAAAAAAGAAGAAAAATAATGAAAAAATAAAACGAGCACAGAAAATGTGCAAAGCAAGGCAAAAATAAAAGCACAAAACTGCAAAGGAAAAAAATAAGAAAGAAAAAAAAAGAAAACCTAAAAATCATTTGCGAGCAGGGAGAAATTGAGCTCAACTCTCGACTCGACTGGGTCGTAAGTGGTAAATGCATTGCCTACTTTGAGGCGCCATCGAGCAGCAGCAACAGCAGTTTTCAATTTAGTTTGGCCATCGGCTCTTATCGCTCCATACACACACACACACAACCACACAGCCACACACACATACACACAAAGACATAGAGTGACTGGCAATTTGCGCAGACAAACTGCAGACGCCGCAGCAAGCAAGCAAGCAAACTTGCAACTTGCTATTTGCAACAAAACTTACTGCAAATCAACGCCAACAAAGTTGCAGCACTTTCCTCACTGATCCACAGGCCTAGACATGGCTCAAAGCTTGCTGCAGCTCTTTTGCTTTTTTTGCTGGATGGCAGTTCTTACACGCCATTTGTTGTTGCCAGCAGCGGCAATAGCAGATTTTCCGTTTAGCTTTCATTTGATGGCCTTTTAAAGCCATTTTATCACGCGCTTCAGCAGTTCCAACGCAACTAGACGAACCGTTATGTCGGAAGTTTAACTCGAGCGGTACCACACCAAAAATGGTATAAGAAAAAACTAAAAATACAAAAATAAAAAAAAAATCTGAAAAAAAACCGCAGAGTATTTTCGGTCATGTCGCTGCTTTTGCTGCTGCTTCTCTTCTTCATCTCTTGCGGCGGCTGTGGCAATGGGCGGTCCTGAAGCGGGCCAGCCAAAGAACTTCCTTCCTGTGTCAGTTGCTAAAGAGCCCCCCTCTTCTCCTATTGCTCGTCCGACAAACAAACACAGAAAACCCCTAACAGCGCCATTTTGGTGGCAACTCTAAACGTTTTTCACACATTTTGTGTGCAGCATTTGTCGGTGTCTGTTCATGATTTATGTTGTCTTGTTTCCCACCAAAAAAAAAAACAGTAGAAAATCATGTTTAAGTTTAAATGGTGAACTTGCAACCAGAAAGTCGCATAAAAAATGCACTTGTCTGTCAGCCTAGTCAACGCTTCAACTTGTTCTCGTTATGAACTGAAACTGGCCAAAAAACAAACTTAAGAGAGAACATGCAAAGTTGAATTTTGTTTTACTTGCTTGTTTGCTTAGCCAACTAAGTACTTTTAGCTCACTTTATGTCTGTCTTTTATCACTCACTCTTCGGTTTTTTATTTGAGTGCACCTAATGGGCCTGACATCGATCTATGTACATATGTGTGTGTGCGTATTATGTGTTCTCTATGGCTACTTCAGAGAAGCTCAATGAGTTTATTTGTTAGCATGTTTTTCTTTTTAGGCCGAAATTGTTTTCTTTAGTTTCTCGCCTTGACTTGGTCAATTCAGTTAGCAAAAATTATCGACTGTTTGTTTGCTTTATCAAGAGTTTGCATGTGCTAAAGTGCTCTTCACACAAACACATACACAAACATAAGCTTACATGTGGCCTCAAGCTGATAAAGATAAGTGCAAGATAAGCAAATGTTTTGTTGAATCAACTTTTGTGTAGTTTGTTTGCTGCTCTCTTTTTGGCAACTGCAATTTTAGATGCTTTTGTGTAGAGTGTTGTTACAAGATTATTGGTATTGAGCCCGTTGATTTTTGTGAAGATTGTAAAATAGATTTTCACTTATGCTTGTGTTTGCAGAGGTCTCTAATGCGCATTGTCTTTTTAGAGGGCTGTAGAAATGGTTTACACTTAAGTTCTTATAAAAAGAAACGAAATCGTTTGCATAAGTTACTTGTAGAATATAGAAAACTATCAAATTTTTGTAAAAAATAATAATAATGTTAACTAACATAGTATTTCCTTACATAACTATGTACTTGCTTAGTTACTTACCCAGTTACCTAGTTACTATCCTACTTTACTACTTACTTATTTACCTTCAAACTTTTTTCTTATTCACTTACTTAATTAATTTCCAACTCACTATCTTACTAATTTTATTTCATATTTCTTTACCAACCTAACTTACTTACTTCCTCAGTTACTTACTACTTACATATTTACTTCCTAAATTTAAACACATCTGTTTTTCAGTACCAAAATCTAAATAACATATTGATAAATTATTCGATATTTGCAGATGCACAAAGAGAAATACAACGAGGAAAAATTCAATTCAAACAATATGCCTCAGGTTATTTCTGTATAAGAAAAACTTCTGCTGAACATTTAATCCATGAAATCTGTTCAAATTTATGAACTTTGCTAATTGACAGCATTTACACAAGAAACCCAACCTTACAACAACATCTAGTCCCCAAGAGTCCGTTATTAACAAGAAGTAAAAACAACAACGAACAAAATTCAAAACATGGAAAATTATAATGTGCCAGCAGAGTTGTTGGGAAAAAGGTAAGTTGAGGGGTAGGTAGGTGGTAACATGTGGTCATATGTTAAACTTGTTAATGACATCAAATATGTAAGTTCATTAGCAAGGTAGTAAAAATAACAAAAACAGGACAACAATCAACTGAGTTTAAAACTCAATGGAGTTTATCGTTGTTGTTATTGTTTCAGTTACATTGAGTTACCTGTTGTCAACTCTGGAGGCGTTGGCCATCAATCAAATCAACAAATGGCCAACTGCCTGCACAAAGTTGTCACTTGGCTGGCTAGCGAGCGAGCGAAGAGCCAATGTGAAAGCCAAAGCCAAAGGAAATGAAATGAAAATTAATATGCACACACACACAAGAGATTGCCAGGGGACGCGTGAAGCGGAGAGGGCGTAACTTTGTCCAAGTGGAAGACCACATAACGGCAGCTGCTACTCCTGGACAATGCCTGTGGCGCCACCGCTACTTTGACGTTGTCACGTGAGGCAAGAGAGGCACGAGTCGAGTCAACGAATCAGGCAACCAATCAAGCGGCGTGTGACATGCAACTGAAGCGTGCGTGCCCAGCAAACTCCCGCGTCCATTCATGCATTGTAAAGTCAGTGAACAGGCAGCCGCAAGAAAAACGCACAGGAACAGGTAAAGCAATAGCTGCACTAAGCAAAAATAAACATCCAAAGTAAAGAAGTAATTCATTTCAGAATTAAATTATTTTATTTAGCTCAAACAAACAATTTACGAAATTTGTTTTCTATTATAGAAATGCAAAAAATAAAACTATCATTGTACTTTAATTTTCAAATGTCTTAGCTTTACAGAAGAAAATAACTTCAGTTTATATTTCTAAGTTTATGTAAACCATTTTTATATATAATTTTTCATCATTAATCCTTGTTAATATCGTTAATTAATAAGTTTTCAATTTCTAAAATCTAGTCCAAATTTCACTTGACAAATTTTTCTGAGTGCACTTGGTGCCGTCCGTGTGTGTTTGCTGTCAGTGTAGTACAAGCAACTTGGCAACTTTAAGCTAGTTTGTAGTCAGCTTCGTTACAGGTGTATTTACGACTCTCGCAGTTTGCACATAACCGTCCCTTCTCGACCACACACACACACACACAAACACGCGCACACAAACGCAGAGGAGCAGACGACGATTTGGTGCTGGGCGACACGTCAATGCTTTCATCATTTAATTAACTGTTTCGTATGCCGTGCGAACAGACTGACTAAGTGACTAGATGGACTGGGCTGGACTGGGCTGGTGTGGACAACAGACAAAGACTGCAAGTAACACGTACTTCACGTCCTGCTATGCTAAATTTGATGAAAATCACATTTCAATATGCAGAAGCTGTTAGCAACAGCAACAGGAGGAACATAACGCGACCCCTTTGTGGCACACATTGCATGCCACTTGATTGATCGCTTGGGCTTGCTGCGGCTAAACGGGAAATTTAGCTGTCACTCGACCAGTGCAACTACAACTTTAGCAATTGTTACGCCTTAGGTAATTGGGGATTGCACCTAGGATACCTACACAAATGTTGAAACGTGCCTATATCGATATGACTTGTGGCTAAGGGTCATGTGCATACTGAATACCAATAATAACAGCTAGTTCAATCACGAACTACAATTTTTGGAATTGAAAATTGAAGGGGATTTTTAAATTACCCATAGAATGTACCTCTTGCCTTTAACCTTCACAAGTGTCAAAAAGTCAAGCAGTTCAAGTTGAGTAATTTGAACTGCTTACTTAATTTATGTCTGCTGTTTATAATCTCTTCATTTAAATTGCTCCTTTCAGTGCTTGATTGCATTTCTTTATCAACGGAAGTACTTTTTGCATTTTTCACAACTAAATTCAACTCAAACACACTATCTGTAAAGCTTTCCTCTTAACAAATCACATCAAAGTCTCTTGTGGCTTTCCCATTTTTTTTTTTAGCAAAACAGCAACAAGAACAACTGCAGAGAGTATTTGCGGCTATCAAATTAATAGATAAAAACTTGTGTAAGAGGGCGACGGCACTTGGAGGGTATTTGGGCTCTATAATTTATAGCTGTAAATCAGTACAGCAAACAGAATAGTTTACGACAAAGAGGCACAAAAAAAATTTCCCAGCTTTTGTAGATTGAAAAGAAATTCAGCGCGATATTTGCGGTGATTTATGTATTATTTTCGACGTTATTTGAGTTTATATTTAAGGCATTAGAAAAAAAAACCATAAACAAAATGTCGAAAACACAGTTAGATAAAAACTAAAACTACACGCTAGCAATGAAAGAGGTCTGCGGAGATGGGAAAGTGCGGCTGAGCTGAATTTAGGTAACAAACAACTAGCGAACAGGCAGGCAGGCAGACAGACAGACACAAGTGATAATAAGAATAAGAGAGAGAGAGGAAGAACAGACAGATAAAGTGCAAAGGGCAGACAGACAAATAAAGCGGAAATGTTAACGGCACCGAATGGCGGCAATGGCGAACTGCAGCTGGGGGCAGCCATTTTGTTGAATGCGTTTGTGTGTAAGTCGGTGAATTCTGTTTTCACACACACACACACATTTTTGGGGGTATTTTGTGTTACATGATTTCCGGTTAAGCACATACGTAAAACCCAACTCCATCCATTGCGTTGTAATTTATGTTGCAATTTATATTTTCGGACAGCGATTCGTAGCAGTTGCCCCAATTTAAATGGACTGCGTTTTATAGCAGACACTCGCAATAAGATCAGGAGATTCAAGTGTCCCTTTTTTTGGGAGGGGGGCGAGGTCGTTAGGAGGAAGACGGTTTGAAACAGTGCTTAAAGGCGCAACAATTGTTGACATTAATGCCTTGCAAAGAAGGGCTCGACGGGTTGGCGTTGAAAGCGCAGTTGCGCTGTATAAGCGACAGCGCGCACACACCCACACACATTGGCAAGCTGAAATGTCACACGCAGCAAAGCAAGCTAAAATAAAGCAAGATGTCACTCCATGCGGAGTGAGCCTGCTGCACGCTCCTCTTGGGTCAGCACACACACAAATCCAAGCTCAGTGTATGTATATGTTTTTGTGTTGCTGTTTATTCAGCAATTGGCAACAGGCGGCATCTGTTTAGGGTCGAGTTAACTTAAAGAGAATCGCTTAAATAATTTAAACGAGTTTCCGTTGCTGCCAGAAAAGCTGCTTTAACGAGACTTTAAATGAAAGAAAAGAAAAAAACTCATTAAAACAAAAACTATGCTATAAAAGCTCTTAAAGTTGCATCTCAAGTTTTCTGTTTAGATGTTGCTGCAATAGCCGAAAGAACTGCATTTAGTTTCAAATTAAGCTCAAAAAGTCAAAAGAAGAAGAGTCCACACGCCATTTGTCAGAAAATGAAGATAGAAGAAAATTTATTATATATATTCCCTCTTTTTTTTTGTCCTCATTTTACCGTTTTGCCATTTGGGTTGTATTGTTGATGTTGTGCTTTCTAGAGTGCCGTTGGGCACAAAAACAACAATTAATTCCGGATAAACACATTTCCTAATTAAAAAATTCCTTTTGTAGCATGATGAGCTAAGGCATCGCAAAAACAAAAGAGAGCTAAATGAAATTAAGTGAAAACAACTAAACATAAAAAAAAACAAAAACAGACACAAAAAAACTCGACAAGGGAAGAGCTTACAAAACTGACAGGCTTGTGGAAGCAGACGAAGAAGAAGAAGAGGAAGAGAAAAAGATAAAGCAGAGAAACGAAAAACGTGCAAAAAATAAAGGAGAAAAGAAACTTTTAGACAAGCGCATAAAATGCGAAAATTCAATGGAATGCTGAAAGGTTTAGGACGCAGCAAGCGAAGCAGCACGATGTCAGTTAATGCAACACATGGCGTATACGTAATGCGATTTCAATGGCTGGCAAAACGTGTCGCAGGCGCTTTCAATTTCACTCAAAGGCCAAAAATTTAATCATCCAACGTTCACTAAGCTGATTAGGGTTGCGCATGCAAACGGAGGCTATTCTCCCTCGTCTTCTCTTTTGAGCACAAACACTAATTTCATCTTTGGGAGATCTTCCCCTTTTTTTTGTGCCTTAAGGCAAGTAATTTATTGCTTGTAGCGTAATTAACCCGGTTCGTGGTCGCATTTTTTGGCTTTCACATTTCGCTTTTTCTAGTTGCTGTCGCTGCGGTGAACGCCTAATGGCGTTTTATGCATTAAATTTTGCATGCTTAATGGATGCCTTTTTTTGTTTATTGTTGACTTTAATGAGAATACACAGGCATTTGACCAAGTGTTTAAAAAGGATACCTCTACATGTAAAATCAAATTTTAAAACAATTTATTTGGCAAATTAAAAGTATAAAATGCGAAATATTAACTACAAATGCGAGAAAAACAAGAATAATTTAAACACGTTAGTGATAGATCTCTAAAGAGTATTCGGCGGTCAAGCAATTTTCTCATCATGTCCAAGCGCCTTTGGGCAGCAAAGCACAACGAAAAAATAAACTGTTTTTCATTTGGATGATTTAAGCCTTATCTGCGTGTAAAGTCGCCAACGTAATTAGTTTCATTTCGGCTAAATTGTGTCTGTGTCTAAGCCCAAAGACAACGACAAACCCACTTCCCTACACATCTCCAATCCCTTCGATGATGGCAACCTGAGCAAAGCTGATTTTTTTTCGCTTACATTTCACAAATTGTGCGCAGCTTGTCCACGCTGAGTTGGTTATTAAAAAGCAAGTTGGGGCGAACGATGTGAAGGTAAGCTTTTGGTAACGTATAACTGGCAGCTGGCAGTTGGCAGTTGGCAACTGGCAAATGTCAGCTTAGCCTCCTCCTTCTTCCATTTAACTCTTATCCAATCGCTCGCGTTAGCAAAAGTGAAATGACAGGCAAATTAAACTTGAGTAGATGACAGGCAACAGGAAATTTTTCAGATATGCCCGCAAATAGATACGTTCATTATCAAGATAGAGAACGGCATGTATTAATTTATACCGCCGTTTTATGTTTAACTACTAACTGAACTAAGCTGAAAAACTTTACTACGTTTATTGAGCATTATGAAAAACATTTTTAAAAACAAATTTGAATCAATTCGGAATCTTTATGTGTCACATTGATTTTTAAAAATTCTTTTATTATTTTCAGGTCTGTCAATCAAAATAGTTGTTTGTGTTCCCCTTTTTTCAAAAATATTTCTAAAAAAAAACCTCGTTCTATACCCTTCAGAGTTATGGCCAGTAATGTGTCTAACCGCAAGCCAAGCAGCAAGCAAGTAAAGTTTGATACGCCACAGCCAACGCGCATCTTTCGCCAGCAGCCAGCCATGATCAGCATCAATGTCAAGGATTCCAGCAAGGACAAGGATAAGGACAAAAAGTTTAGATCAGTCACGCTAAGGTCAACCAACAATACCAAACAGCGTAGCAAACGTACCGAAGTCACTGAATCTCTGAGCCGTGCTCCACAACAAACAGCAGCAGCACCAATACCACAACCACAACCAACAAAAGCTGCACCAGTAACAGTCAAAGTAACAGCACCATCAGCTGCAGCTGCAGCTGCAGCTCAACCACCAGCAACAGTTAAATCAGCAACAGTTAAAGTTCCAGCCAATGACCGCCAAGCGATTGTGGCCAGGCACCTGGAGCTGGCACAACATAACAAGCTGACACGCAAAAACAAGCAGGATAGTTCTGTGACCATGGCAAAGCCTGAGGATCAACTTCTTAACACCAGCACCAGGCTCCCGAAGGAGTCCAAATCCCCAGACAAAGCAGAGACTGCTATGGCTGCTGCTGCTGCTGCTTTACAGCGTCCGATTCGTACCAAAAACCACAGTCACAGTTCCAAAGCTTTCTTCGATAAGTATTTTAAATTTGCCTATGATCTAACTCAGCCGGATGGTGTGCGCCAGCTGGAAGCACATTTCTTTCCGCCCGAATGCAAAAGCAAACAGCAATTAAAGAAAAGTGATGCGGGCGACTCACCTGAAAAGTAAGCGCTCTCGAATGTGAAATATATCTGCTGCAGCAATCCACTTTATCGGTCATTTAAGGTCAAAATTTATGGTTCTATTTTTTTGTAGCTTATATTATAAATTATGTAGCATATGGCACCACTCTAAGCGATTAATAAATCCCGGCTTCAAGCTACTTTAACTCCTACTTAAACATAAAACTTCACTCAACACTCGCTTGCGAAACCACTTTGACCCAATTTCGTTTGCCAGAGTATAACAACTCATTTCTAATTACCAAGCGGGAAATATACTACGAGTGCTACTCGCTGTGGGCTTAGGCCTAATGAGCCTTAATAGCAACGTGCTGCAAGTTTGCTAATTCAGCCACCAAATAACAAAAGCAAACTCACTTTTTTGAACACAATTTAAATGAAATTTATTGTGTAGCTGTATGCGAATAGCACACATGGAAATGCATTATCCTTTCATGCACACACACACATACACACACACTTATATGTAACCACACACCCAAACAGCTAAACCGCAAGCTCATTCAGCAAAAGGCAGACAACAGTACACAAAAGCAACGCATTGGGCATTGTAAATCATAATCAAAACAATAGAACAAATGAAGCTAATGTGGTCTTTGGCAACAACAGCAACAAGAAAAACAATTACATGCACAGAACCTTTAGAACGGAGGGTGTGTGAGTGTATGCTTGTATAAAATTGGTCAGTTACAACAGAACTATAACTGCATGTGGTCGGAAACAAACTTTTGAATAAAAAAAAAATTTAACTAAGCTTTAAGTATTTTTCTATTAATTATTTTCGATAATTTTCATAATTATGACCATCTAAAAATTTGTATAGCATACTTTTATGGGAATGGACTGCACACAATTATGTCAATTTCTATAGCGTACCTTTTTGGGCAAAGCATACAAAAGATAAATCATACATACTTAGTGATTTATTAGTCATATATTTTAATAGAAAACAAAAATGTCTGTAAATTTATTTTTGTGTAATCAATTATTACAATTTTTGAATCGATTGACAACAATAGCGCGTAATTGGAGCACATTGATTTATGTGACCGCACATTAATGATGGCTGCCGATGCTGCATCTGGTGTGGCAGACAACTGTTTCCAACTGATGCTGCCGTCTGGTGCAACAAACGTGCTTAATGAATTCCAAACAATGTGCCTTTCAATTGAATTCAATTAATATGCAAAACAATAACAAACAAAACAAAAAGTATATACAAATATATTGTGCATTTAATAACATTTATTGACAACGCTGTATGTAGCTGGTTGACATCGGGTCAGATCTATTTATTTGAGCATTTGGTCCCCTTCAACCAGCTGTAGCAGTGGTTGATGCCAACAAGTGAAACCAAGTGAAAAAAGTGAAAAAAAAATTTAACATAAATAAATAAATATAAAGTCACAGCAAACAAAAAGTACAACTGTGTTTAGCTCTTTTGGGGGCTTGGTATTTTTTTTTTTTAACAATAAGCTACAGTACTTTAAAAGAAAAATGCTTTTTAGTATAGAAAGTACTTCACAAAATATATCACAAAACAAAGTTTATTTTTGCAATGCACTCAAAAATAAAGTGACGAACAATAAGCTGTTTCCAAAGGCTAGCAAATAACTTGACAACAACTTAATCCAGAAATATGTTTAGAAAAAATATCAAAAGCAAAGTTTTACGTTGTTGAATAATCGTTTGAATGTATGTGAAAATAAATCTCAAGAAGACTAAGCGTATATAATGCGTTTATCTGGAATGTTTTCTCAATAAATATCCAAACAGAAATTTAGTTTAAGCCAGCAATTCAAACTATTTTATTTATTGCTTGAGCGTTAAAAAAAAAAAACAAGACTTTAAAACAAACATATTTACACTTCGCTTGGTTACTAAACTAAATACTAATGCACTTAAAAGCTTAAGTCAAATAAAGGCCACATATTTTTATGTGTAATTTAGACAAGTGCTTTTAAATTTTACTGCATAAAATAACATACATATGTACATACATATTAGAGATATGCGCTTGCATTATTTGCAAATATTTGCTAGGTTTAGTACAAAAACATTTGAAGGCAAAGTGAACCAAACATTCTACATTATTGAACATGAATCGATGTGATTCGTGTTTGAACGCGGATAAGTCAAACAAACAGAAGTTTAATTAATTTCATGCCCGTTGGGTGGTGCAAATTGCAATTGGCATTCGGATATGCAAAACTGGCTCGTCGGATTAGTTAACAAACTGTGCACAAATCAACTCAAAACAGCACTGCAATTAAAATTTTTGGCTTAAATCAAGTGATTTGCAAATAAAGAAAAAAATTCACCCGCAAACAACAATTAGCGAAACGAGTTTAAGATAATCAAAGCCAAAAGCTGCGAGTCTTAAATTCATATGGGTCGTTTTATAAATTGAATAATCTGAAATGCGATTCAAATTGAAAGGCTGCATACCATTTAAATTGAACGACAAAGTTGCAGTTCAAAGCTTCACAAAGTGCTGGCAACTTTTGGCTAGGCAATAAATTATTCAATTATTCGAATACGATTTCGAATTGGCCCCTGAAAGATCAAATTTGCAATTGAATTCAAAATGGCCAGCATTTAATGAAGCTGCAGAAAAATGGAGCATGAAACACAGAGAATGTATAAAAAATTCTGCTCTTTCGCTTTTTTGCCATACCAAACGAAATTCAATTTAATGTAGATTTACATGAAGCCAAAGGCGTTGCAGGTTTCTTTTTTTCTCATTTCTCTCTTCTCTTTTTTGCTATTTTTTTTTTTTAGCTTTATTTTTTGGCCTTATTGAATGCAAACGCTTGACAAATCACCGCAGCTGCCGGGCGCAGATCGATGCACGGGAACTGCCTGCGGCGGTGTCATGAAATGAAATCGACATGAAACCAATGTGACCAACGTCATTAATTATCGCCAGCAACGTCGTGCACAGCTAATTACGACGCGGCTGCTGTCCGCCTGGACGGTCAGGGGGCGGGCGTTGTGGGTTGGTTGGTGGCCAGCTGTAGCTGACTTTTGTTACTCAGCATGTTGGCGCATATTTTGCATTTGGCCACGTTTTAAAAGTGCGCGGCTGGCCGCTAATAAAATATGCAATGTAAGGAAGAACCGGTCAGCAAAACTGCTAGAAAAAAAATTAATATAGACAAATAATTGTGTCGTTGAGTAATTAAATTTGCTTCGTAACTGATGGCATCACTTTACACATGTATTTGCCATGCTTTCTCATTCGTAGCAAAGACTAACTAGAATAACTAAAATGTGCAAGATAGGCAGCTATTTAATGAGCAACAATTTAAATATAAAAGTATCTTTTTATTTCAACTATTTTTATGACTAATTTTTCACTTGCACACTGGCAAATAAAGCGCAAGGAACTAGAACGCACAAAGAGTGTACAGAATTATGTATTGTGCTGCTGGTTGATACATTTGACAACATTTGTAACCACTAACTGGCGACTGACTTTGAGCTACTATGATGCTTACAATCTCTTGGATATATTGTGCTGTTTCCTTTACATTCTTTTTGTGGTACATTTCAAACACTCGACGTCACTCGCATGTTGACGAAGTAAACTTGACGAAAAGCTGAAGATGATGGTGAAAATGTAGACGAATAAGTAGAAGGTGAAGAGTAAGATGCGATACAGATGGTAGATGTGAGAGCTGCTGACCGCACATTCATTTCATCATTTTACAAACAAGTCGGTGCAAAAGATAAGTCGTGCCAAGTACGAACTTAAGCCACTGAAGTGAAAGATACACAGCAACAACAACAACAACAACAGCAACAAGAATATCTGCAAACACCAATAACAACCGCAACAAGGCTCCATTGCCAGCCAGCGACCGCAAAAGACAGCATCACAAAGGACAAGCGAAAGCAATTCCTTTGTGGCTAGTGGCCAGAGCTTTCTGATGATGTTGGTGTGGGGGGTGCGAGGCGGGGGTGGCGGTCAGTCATTCCTGCGGTTATGTCAATAAGAGGACAATAGGATTTGCTACGATAAGCTGCAGCATGGTCCTTGAGTTCGCTTTTGGACAGCGACAGCAATGCCAGCAAGAGACTACATAGAATGTGTCCGCAGTTCTGGTGTCTTCTGTGATGTGCAATCTGATAAATGAAATTAACAAATAAGACCATTGGAGTAAACATAATCGGCACTTTTGCTGCCTACCGAATTCACAGATATTTTGGTTGATTGATTATAAATACTACTTACACTTTCACGCTCAACTCACTTTATAAGTATTTTTGATGATTTACCCTTTTGTGAGAAAACTAGGACACTCAATGACCCTTAAATATTTTGTGTAGCTTTGTTGGATGCTGTAAGCCTTTAAATGTTTTTTAAATTCGTGTATATGTTTAAAATAAATGCAAACAATGCATAAATAATAAACAGAAAACAGCGTTTTTAAACGCCATCATTTATTAATTCTTTTATTATAAAAGTTTGCCTTGTAATTAAAATCAATTTAACAAAAATAATGAAAAACATATATACAATTAAATGCCTTCCATCGATGTTCGGACTTTAAGTGCACTTTCATTGTTGAAAGGCTTTTACACTGGTCAGTCGCATAACTGGAAATGATTTTGTCAAAGGCCTCCAATGCTGAATTCAAAAGAATACATTGGCTTTGAAGCTTTATTGGTATTGGTGTGCACTCGTTCGAGCCTGTTGACACCCGTGGCATGCATCGGCTCGAATATAAAATAAAAGCAGCGTCCAACGCTGATGTTTAAACTCTGAGTGCGTTCTTTTGAGCCTTGCTATAGTAATTTAGGAATACTTTTTTCACTTTTGTTGCCAGTGCACTCAATCGATAGACAAGGCTACCAATTTGATGAGACCAACAGGGAATAGCTTTGAATATAACATATTTATTGACTTGAAATAAGTTGTTTTATTTATTACTTATAACTTTGCCCAATATTTCAACTGTTTCAATAATACAAATAATGTGATGTAATTAATTATTATGTACATTACGTTAAAAATATACAGATGTTCGGACTTCACTTTGCGCCACGAAAAAAAGGTTATGTAAAGGCTTAAAAATAAAAATCTGAGCTAAGGCCAATAAGCTTAGGCCCAGGCCAGGTGAGACTCTTACTTTTGGGCTGGTTGCCATAATAAAGGCAATATTGATTTTGGTGACATAAAAACATAAAATTTACTGAGAGTCTAAAGGAAACACTGAAACTGAATATAAAACTGAGCTTGCAGGGAATTTCGTTGTTATTGGCGGAAGCACGCTTCACGTTTTACTGAATTCGAAATTTGAAAATTATTCATGAGCATGTTGAAATTTAATTCAGGGCCACACAAAAGAGATTTATCTGTCTGCCATCCTCTCAATCTAGGCTATATGAAATGTAAAGGCCAACACACACACAAACATCTAAACGAGATAACTAGATTTTATATCAACTTATATTGAAGAAGACGAACTCCTAATACTCTTTAGTATACATATCAAGTTGTATTATTTTCTCTTTTGTTGAGTTTTCCTTAATGAAAAAACATAAGATATATAGTTCAATCGATACTTTCTACAGTTTTTTAGCAATGGAAATATCTTTATCATGATATATTAGCAAATCCCTAAGCCAGAGTGTTTCATCAAAGCCAAGGGAAAAGTGCTGGAAGTTGGGGTCAAGCTGTTTATCTGCCTGAAGCGCCGACAGCGTCGTCGTTTTCATCGTCGTGGGATTCGTTGATGTGGTATTCTTTTTTTGCCAACTTATCGCAAGTTTTCCATTATAAAATAAGGTCAGCTGCAAAAATAACTCTACTCAACTAAACTATTCTAGCAGCCTCTTCTTTTTTTTTTTTTTTGTGTGTGTGCTGCGGTCGCAAGGGCAAATATTTAGTTGGACAGCCGTTGGCCTTAAATGGGGGAAAAAATGCTAATTTGTCAGTTTTAGGGCTGACATTGGTCAGCCAGCAGCAGCCCAACACCCAACACCCAGCACTCAGTATCTTGTACCAGCTACTCTTCCATTTCGTTGTCATAAAAATTTTTTCCATTACATTATGCTGATTTTGTACATTTATGTAGACCACCGTTTCGCATCTTCTCGTTTAGCCTCCTCAAGAAAGCATTTTAATTTCATTTTTTTTATATGTCTGGGCTTTCTCTTTTGTTGTTTCGCCTGCTGCTGACATGGGTGTCCAGTTTATTTGACAAAAAAGAAATAAGTCTAATTCAATATGAACACATGTCTCTAAAAAAAAAAAAGTTTATTTGTCAAGAAGGCACAAAGTTTGTAAATTATATGTATTGATAGCCACCTGCATGAACATAACATATATTTCGATATTTATTTCTAGAGCTCAAAGGCAATCATATTATTTCTTTCAATAAAGCCGAGTTTATTTTGTTGCACATTCAGCTCATTGATAATCGAAAGAGAAATCTTGATTGGAAATTATATGATTCGTATTTTGTTTTAAACCAAGTCAAGAAATAAATAACAAAAGAAAATTGCCGCAATCTAACTGAGGGTTAGTTTGCTCTTATAATAAAAAGTGCAACAATCAGTGTTTAAATAGAATCGAATAACTTTTCAGTTGCTGCCAATATTTATTGGGAAAAAAGTAAAGATAAATCTGCTAACAAGGACCTCTTAATTTTGGAAACCATTCTGCTTCGATAAATATTTCTTATCTATTAATGTTTGTACAAACTGACAAAGCACATTTTTCGCTTAATGATTCTTTAAAAGTTATAATAGAAAAAAAAAAAAATCGCTTTTAAGAACTTTTTACTAACCATATAAAACCTATGCGATGATTCTTCAGTATTGATGTGGCACC
Source organism: Scaptomyza flava (assembly GCA_030179655.1). Lineage (NCBI taxonomy): Eukaryota > Metazoa > Arthropoda > Insecta > Diptera > Drosophilidae > Scaptomyza > Scaptomyza flava. Next base: position 17,152,687 of record JARNME010000029.1, read on the forward strand.
AAGTTTTTATCATAAGACATTGAGGATATGCTTTTCACAAAAGGAATTGCAGGAATTTCGCAATCAGACAAGGATTTCAAACACAAGTTTTCATTTCATTACGATTATTCACTTCAGATTTAATATTATCTGCAAATCGTTGATGAGCAAAGCCTCTAGATGCGTTGAAAAAAAAGAAAAGTCTTAGCGTATTCGCTCGCAAACTTCAAGTTTTTTATTATCTTGACACAAAAACTAACAAAGTCACAGTCTATAGTATGCCAAGAACAAATAACAAACGACACCAACAACAACTGACAGCTGACACCCGCGACATGAGGCTGCGAAAATTACAACAACAATAGCAGCAATAGTGGGAGGCAAAAATATATGTACATATATATAAAAAAAATAAAAAAAATAGAAAGTAGCAACTGTCACTTTACGCTGATTGCATCAATTGAAGCTCCACTGTGGCGCACGTCCATTCATCATCCGGTTGCTTCATCAACATGATGACATGACAGCGCACCATCGTCGGTGACGCTGGCGGTTGAGACAACACCAGAATCATCCGCCCTCCCCCCTTGTCCATACCACACAGCAGCAGCAAACAGCCCCCAAACTGTCCGCAGTTAGTTGTGGATCTCTCGTGCTTCGCATGGCCAAACTAAACGAACGCGCCCCAAACTAACAAAAAAAAAAAAAGGAAACTCACAAAAAAAACACAACTTTTCAACTTCATTTGGCTGTGTGTGTGCGTTTGAGAGAGCCTTAAAAATAACGAATTCTTGCGCAAACACAGAGCAAACTAAACGAATTTCGAAAATAAAATTACAACTTTGTCCAAGCTCCCAAGGATGCTAACGAAATTGCTCATCGTCGTAGTCTGCTATAGCTTTAGCATCAGCTTCTGCTGCTGGCTAAAAGAATTTTCGCTCGTTGTGCACCCAAAAAATTAGTGCACCAAATTGTCGAGCAGCGGGTCGCGCACGGCTTAGCTCAAATACGGCCAGGAGATTGATGATTGGGGGGAGTTGGGGATTGAGATTCGATTGGCTCTGTCTGTGTCTATGTGCCAAAAGTCTATGTGGTCAGGTGCTGTGCTTGGGCTAATGCCGTTCATTAAGCTTTTTCTTTGCCAAAAGCTGCCAAACAATTGGCCATTGGCATAAAAATGTTGAAGGGGTCGTCGCGTATTCCTTAATGAAAATGAATTTTCTTGTGCTTTTGGCTTTTTAGCTGGCCAGCAACAGCAATAGTAGAAGCTTAATTGCTTTCATTTGGATCTCTCTGGCTATTAAGAGCGCACTCATCGCCCTCCCCCCCAAAAACTCACACACGCACACAACAGATTTCAATACGACGTTGATTTTGAAGACACCACATTGCAAAAGGGATAGCATCAGGAGAGGGAGAGAGTGAGAGGGGATGGTAAAGTCAGAGCTACGAGCTGCCGTCCCTGATGGCTTCAAGAAATTTTCCAGTGCACTTCACTTGGCAAACAATGATGCAAGAAATTGATTTTCAACAAGCTCAAGTATCGTCCGGGGGTAGCAATGGGGCGAGGTTTTGCAAAACTTGAGGATTGTGCGGCACTTGAAGACTAGCTTTTTCCTCCAGCCCCTTGCCTTTACACTCCCCCTTACCCACAACCAGCCATACGGTCGTTACATGATGAAAATGTCTAAGACAATTGCTTTGGCCAAAGTGCAAGAAATAGATAAAATTAGTGATGGCCCAGCACCCGCAACCCACTTAACAATCCAAGCCACCCGACCCATCCAGCCCTCTGTGCTATCGAGCATGAGATTGCGGGGCGCAGACAGTGCATAAGCTGAAAGTCGCCGCCTTTTGTCGTCATTTGCTGCAAGTGCACAAGCAATACCTCAAGCAGCAATTTCTCAGGTGCTACGATGTGCTTTTGTTAATGCTGTCAAATGCAAAAATCTTCTTGACTTTTACATTTAATGTATATACATTTTGAAAGTATGTATATACATATGTATATATGTTCCTTATTTAGTTTAATTGGATTTCCGTGTGCAAATTTCACTTGCATCCAATTTAAATATATTTTCATATATATTTTCCTTATAAACTTAAAAAAAAAAAAACCAAACTTTCATTTGCATAATGTGCAATTATAAGCAGGTCGCATGCAACACACACACACACACACAGGCTTTTTAATGCACACACATGTGTGCCAAGGTAGAAAAAAATAATATATTTTATATTCCTACTTTTCCGTCGCCCCCTTTTTTTGTTAATTAAAAATTATTGTAATTTTTTTTAATGCGTAATTATTCACAAAGAACACTCAGCGATGGCCGCCTTTATTTATTGTAAGTATTTTTGCCCAGCAGCTGCTAAAGCTCACAATGGGAAATAAAAAGTCAAGCAAAGAAAAGAATCGATTGCACTGATCGACTTTGGGGTACCCTGTAGACGTTTCTAAGCTTAAATATTTCACTAACATTTATTGATTATTAAATAAACTCGACTTGAAGACATATTTTGGCTATATATATTGCATCCATTCTTAAGATTTAAATAATTTGTTGAGTTATCGATAGTTTGTTGTGTACGAGAACTTATTCAAAAACCCCGAGGATCCTAGGTCTTAAGCCTGCGTGATCGATGCTTTTATGCAGACGCACAGACGGAATCAAAGCCATTATACCCTTTTTGCAAATTTCATTTTTTAATGAAAAAAGTTGTTATGCATGCCATGAAAGCTGAGTGTGGTGTTTGCTCAAGCGCGTCTGTTTGTCTCTGTGTGTGTGTGTGTGTTTATATGTTAAAAGGTATGCTGTCTGTGTGCTTTCCAGCTATATAAAAAATCTGCTTATTTTCATTCATGATTCAAAAGGTGGCTGAAAAAAATCCTATTAAATCTAATTAGCCACAACATTTTTTAAGTTTGGTTTTAATTAACAATTTTAAATTTAATTGAACTAAAATACAAAATATAGCTTTCCATATATGTATATTTGCCAAAAGTTTGAATTTCATACAACACTCAACATCAAAGTGCCTTGAACTTTGATGTTAACAATTGTGAAGACATTTATGTGTATCAGAAATTAATAAGCTACTTGATGATAATCTCGCATATCAATTAATATTCCCTTCTCCAACATATACTATGTAGCTATAGTTACTGTAGTATTGAGCATTTATTAAAGCCGCTTACAACGCCATACGTATCGACAGTTGCTGATGAGTTTCTACAGACAGACAGACAAAGACAATGCCCATTGGCAACCATGAATCATACTTTGCGCCAAGCACAAGTCCATTATCGAATGCCTTCTCCCTTACGAATAGACAAAAACGTACGACGAACAAAAGGCTGCTTTTGCACAACATATGAATACCATACATATACACACAAAATCACACGCACACACACACACAATGCAGTCGCGAATAATAGGCTCAGGCTGCATGCATTAACCAAATGAACCGCAACGCCTGCCATAATATTATGAACAAATACTTAAGTACAGCCTCACTTTCCCTCTCTCTCCTTTTCTCTTTTTCCTGTGTCTGTCTCTTTTGCTTGCACTGTTGTCCCATGTGGCGTATGCATAATGCGAGGAGCGCTGATACCAGAAAACAAAGGTGAATTTTGCTCATATACAATTTTGTAAAAAAAAAAACAGTTATTAACTTTAAATATGGAAGAGTGATTTTTGTGCTATGCTTTAAAGACATTTCAGTCAAAGGAATCGTATCCTTGCGCTTTACCTATTAGTTCTATTATTATACCTTTCAGAGTATATCAAAGCCCAAAGTATCCTGCCAGGACTGATAGTGATGCTTGGCTCAGTAAAATTTTCAGAAACTTGAATTCTTAAACATTTTGTCATTAAAGTAGTTAGATATTAACGATAAAGCAACATTTAAAACAAAATAAATAAGCAAATGTTTAAATTCGTCAGCTAAAAATAAGTTAATAAACAAGATGCACAACTTAAGGCATGAGGTATGCTCTAATGTTCTTCCACATAGCAGGGTGTTGATTAGCCAAATTATAAATGATTGCTGGTCAGACTGCAGTGGCGGACCAACACTGAAGGACAACCACAATCTCGGGCCCCAACGGTTTTGAGGGGAGCATGAAGTGTGAAACGAGAAGTGAACCAACAAACAGCTAACAACGTCATTTCATAAGCAGCTTTGCGAACCACTGAGATTCGAGGACTGAGCCTGAAACTCGCATTACCAGACAGCAATTAGGCTAGTTGGCCGTTGCTCTAATTGAAAAATTAATAACCGGCTTCTGGCCAATATGGAGTTAGTTGGGAGTGGAGCAGACGATCGAAGTGAAAAAAGACTTGCATAAATCGCATTTGATTCAATTGAAGCTCAAAAAATATTGATTGAATGGATGCAACAGCAGCAAAGACTGAGCTGGAAGCAGCTGCAGTTTGCGCTTAAGAGAAAATTCATGCGGCTCGTTTCTGTTTCCAAACGAAATTGCTCGTTTGCACATGAGCTCAGCTGAACATTGCCAAGCGAAACACGTAGCCAGCCACAGTGGTCCAATGCAGCAAAAGGGTAAGAGTTTGGTTTGGATCCTACCAAATGATTGGCTGTCAGAGAAACTTATCATGGATCCTTCGTTCGTTCTGTGCATTGGTAGTTTATCAATGGCGCAGCGAATTTTCAATTACACGCCAAGAAAAATATCTCCCTGGGCATGGACAAAGTTGTAAATTTCACTTGGCTATAAAACGTTTTGAGACCTAATCAATTTTTCATACTGATAGCTTTATATTGTGCAACCAAAAGCCAAAAGAAATTAGCTATACAGCTGCATCAACAGCTTTAAACAAATATCCATTCAATTTCCTGTAGTTTTAACTGTTGTTGCTTGTTTAACTTATGTAATAAAATCTTTATTAATATAAATCAAAGCAAACATAAACTTTTAGCTAGTTTAATAAAAGTTTAAAAGCAAAAAAGTTTCTTAGCTCAAGTCAATTCTTTTGTATTCAGCTATTTAATGATCCACTTTCAAGATCGACAAAGCTTTGGTAGCCTCTTCTTTCTAGCTGCAAGCTCCTGAAACAAACATAAACAAGCAAGCAAAATAATATAATCGACAACGAAGCGTGAACCAAAGCAAGAAAACTAAGATACAATCCGTACTAATTCAATATAATAACATAAATAAATAAAAACAAAAACACCAAAATAAACATTGAAAGCGATTAACGGTTACAGCAAAAAACTCAAGCGAGTAAAAAATAACTACAATTGTCACAAGAAAAAATTACATTTTTATTGATAGCGAGCATTTTTACGGCACGTTTGAGTTAATGCAATAATAATTGTATGCAAATTTTCATGAATGCTGCGTTTGACGCACTCCCCAACAACAATCATTTGTCTTTGGCAGCTTTTTTTTTTATAAATACCCTGTACCAATCCTTCATCTCTCCCAAGAATTTCATAACGTTTTGCCACAAAGTTTTGCTACCACAATATACAATGTTACAAAATTTATTTCAATATATTGTTGAAAACAAAGTTTATCAATTCCTCTTTTGAACAAACGTTGTGGTTTACTTAAAGGCAGGGCATCTTTACGTAGATCACACTTAACTTGAGCATTATTGCTTCTTCCTTTTGTACGTCTTGCATTTTAATAATACGTGTACGCCGCGTTGGCCATTGCTCAGCTTAATGACTTAATTTTCAATTCCATTGCACATCATGATGGAAATGAAAAGAAATGCAAATGCTGTTGGAATTCTCTCCCACTATTCAAGTCGTACCCAACTCATTAGCCATTAAGGTGTCATTATGCGTTGTACGTTTAAATATGGAAATGGTTGTGCCTTCCCTTTGCCTTTTGACTTTGAACTCTTCATTTCTAGACCCTGAATGGAAATGGACTTTGGTTCAACCGTATAAATAGCTTTGCAAGTAACCTTTTTTTAAGCAAGCACATTAATATGAAAACAAGAGATGACTTTAATTTGTTCAAGACTTATTCAGGAATAACATTGAACTCATGTTTGGCTCTAGCTCAAAATCTGTGGAAGATATTGCTGTTTCCGGAGGCTTTTCTACAGCGAATCTTCTAGCTTGTTATTCAATCAAAATAGCTATCATATAAACAAGTAAAGCAGCCGTTGCCAGAATTAAGTAACAAACACAAATTTTGAATTGCAATATATACTCGGTATCTGAATCATCGTTGATTTTCGTACCATGCAATCATACATTTTTAGGTCGGCTCAGGCGCATGTCAATTATGTAAATTCGTTTTGAGCTCATATGGCTGGTAAATGGCAAATGTTTAGAAATGTTGTTATAAATTCATTACAAAGCAAGCCCCTTTTCCAAAAAAAATGTTTGTTTAAATTGATTTGAGTAAATTTATGCAGAGCCTTTGCAAAACTACAAAATGATAAGTTCAAACTTTGTTCCCAAAAGCCAATAAAATGCGAACAGTTAAATTTGCGTTGATAACTATTTGATTTAGAAATGTTTTATATATAAGTATAAATACCCTGTAATCATGCTGTTGCCCTCTCTAGTTAAAGCTTTTCTCTCAACCAAACAATAATACTTTCTACAGGGTACAATTGTATTTAACTGTAGATAAGCCATATTTTGATAGGATGGCCAAATGTGTTTTTCAATTAGCGAGACACAAAATAAAATATGAACAAAATTAACATAAATTACAATCACCAAAAATATTTCCAAGCCGCAGACATGAAACTAAAATAAATGCTACATTTTTGGATTATTTTAACACAAACATATATTGTACACATACATGCATACATATTATTTCTTTTTTTTTTCTTTTTGCCATTTTACAGACCACAACTACGATTTCGGGAGTAGTTTTGTGGGTTGCAGATATGGGAGTAGAGCAGAAGCATTGCTGCCACACAGAGTTATATTTATTATCACAGAACATTTGCGCAAATGTCCTTTTGCATAAGCAACGATGGCGTGCAGTCCTTTGAGAACATTTATCTTATTATCTTTGCATACAGCAACAACAACGCATAAATAAGACTCAGCGCAGTGAGCGACAACAAAAACAACACCAACAACAGCAACAACAACGAAAGCAACAGCAAGCAAAAGGGAACAACAACAATGAGATGATGAGCAACGTTAGGCAAGGACAAACAAAGCCACGAGAGCTTCCAAAAGGCTCTGCGAAAACCAAAAGTCAAGTCGAGCCAACAGACCGCAGAAAACAACAGCAACAACAGCAACAACAGTAACAACAACCGAATTTGAAAAACATTTTTGGCAAAAGCCGCCTAGCCATGACAGGCAGGCCGCAAAAGTTGCTTATTCGTCCCGTGTAAGCCTCACAATGTTATATTGTTGTTATTGCTGCTTTGCTGTGTGTTTGATTTGCTTTATTGTTATTTTCACAGCCGCCGCACAAACACACCAAAACACACACACACAACTTTTAGCATAGCGTAAAATTTTTTAATTGATTAAAGCCGCATTTGCATTGCGGCTTACCATCAGCTTAACAATTTTTCCAAAAATGTATTTTTTACTTTTACCATTTTTGCCGCCTTTTATTTTTATTATTTCTTTTCACAGGCTTCGCATGGATCCACAGCCTTTATCGGTATTTGCATTTTGCTTTTGCAATTTGATAATTAAAATCGAACCATAATCTGGTATTTTCATATCAAATATTTCCAAAAACTAAACAAAAAATGTACGAGGCGAGTATTTTAAATAAATATTTACAGAATTTACTCACGAGCAAATGTTGTAAAAATAAAAAAAACATATTGCATGCATTAAATATTTATAATAGTAAAAATGCGCAATTTGATATGTGAAAAGAATGAAAAACAATAAAAACATAGATTATAATTAAGGAAAATTTTTTCTTTCCTTTTTGTCAATCATTTTCCAAAACACATCAGCTTTCAAGGGTAATCGGTAGGATCTATAATGCAATGAACGTATTTGACGAATTTGGTGAAGAAAAGTGAAAAGGTGGAATTTAGGTCTGATCATCTTTTTTACAAACTTATGTGGGTTATAATGCCAACCGCCCCAAGCAATATACTTCGCACCTTAACCAAATTCTTCGGTATATTGTCAATTTAAATTACTGAAAATATTAATAAGATAATATGTTGATAGCTGAACTAGAAAAAAAAAACAGGGAACAGAGAACGGGTGATTTACTCGAACAGTTTGACGTTATGGAACTCAATTGAAATTCAGAGAACTTTTATTAAAGTTACTTGATGTAAGCAGCTGTTAAAGCGACTTCTGTCTCAAAAATATTTATTCTTAAATCATTTCAATTCATTCAATGCTGGTGAAGTTTATTTATAGTTGCCGTATTTTGATTAAGTTTTATTATAGTTACCTGTTGATCATTGATTATATTATGTTATTAACCAAGCTGTTTTGCTTTGCATCAGTTGAGGTGCTTTGCTGTTGAAGTTCATATTCCAAATCATGTATTTTGTCTTGTAAATATCAAAATAGTTTGTTCTTTACATTATTTAAGGCACATTGATGTTGAAGTTAAGTTACACACGTCTCAAAAGCAACAATAAATTCAATTCTCTAAACGGTTCTTCGATTGAACACTGGCTGCATAATTGAGCAACGACTTGACTAGCAATATTTATATAACAAACCATAACCTTATTGCAATATTGATGTTGTCAATAGGATTGTAAAAAGTCTAGATGTAAATTCATTTTATTTGATTTGTTTGCTCTAATTTATTTTTGCTAAATAGACAAGTACATAAAATATAGACACCCAAAGAATATAGTATAACGTTATTATCACTTAATTTCGGATTACACTTAGTTTTAACACTTTGCCGGGTGAATCGGCTTATCATTTGTTCTGACACCATAATCATATGTCAAAATTAATAATTACAGAGTAATTGTTTAAGTTCGATGACCCGTTTAAGTTTAATCTGTGAATTCTTCATATAAGTATGTATGTTTATTTGTTTTTTTAATACATGCACACACACAGTCGTTTGTGTCGTGTTGCGCAATTTTCTGGACATGTTTTGTTTGGCGTTTTTGTTGTTTTTACAAATTTTTGTTGGCAACGCAGCAAGTAGGATTGTTGTTGCTGTTGACTTTTGCACCGGTTTAATTTTGTTTTGATTTTCTTTTGTTTGTTCGCACAGTTTTCATTGTCATTTATGCGTGTGTGTGTGTCTGTGTGTGTGTGTATATAGAGCGAGTTCAGTTCGCGTCACCGCACTGGACTGAAAGCCGCAACTCATAATCCTAGCCGAACAGTTATTTGCTCTCTTCCCAATCACGGCAGCAACCCCCGATCGGCAAGCTACACTATAACAAGAAACGAAACGGCGCGATACTGTCCTAATAGCGCGTGACCGGACCGACTGGGTGATCTGCGCCAGCCCAGTGGATTGTCACCGCAATCCTACTACAAGCCACAGTAATTACTCTGACGTAATTACCGTTTAGACTTATCACATTATTGAGCGTGCGCTGCATAAATGTATCCATACATATCCATACATACATACATATGTAACTATGGCTGTAAGAGCTAAACCAACACACGTGTTTTGGTTTTTCTTTTACACTTTAATCTTTATTCTTCATTTATTCTTAATGCCTTGCTTAGGCTTTCATTACCGCTGCACTTAGACATACATATACATATATTCCGAATTTATAATCATGGTTTTCGGCAACATTGAACCACAACACTACTTTTCCACGTTTTACAATCTAACGTCTGTACCCTTTTGATCCCGAATACTAACTAATTCGCCGCGCTCGCGCTCTGCCTGAGCGCGACTCTCTCTTTCGCATGGATCGAAGGTGGCTTGCTCTCCCACGCTTTACAGTTATTTCGTTACATGGTTCTGCTCTCAGAAATAAACTGTGCAATGAGTGTGAGGGAGCGCGATAGCGTTCTTGTTTCAGTTGCCTTTGCACACAGCGGCCCGTCAAGTGTTCGACAAGTGGCAGGCCAGCGGCAACCAAGAAGGTTAACAATTTGTCACTGTATGTGTGTGCGTGTGTTTCACTTCTTGCTAGGCCTGCTTGTCTAGAATTTAGCTATTTTTCATATTTTGTTTTTTTCTGTGTCGGCAAATGACATCAACAAGTGCACAACAGAATATACTTTCAAAATTTGTGTGCATCGCTGCATAAATTGCGATGGCATAATTTGTGTCTAGTGTCATACAATTAAAAAAAAAAAGGAAAGAGTTTGATTGACCAGCAATTGCTTAACTGAAATTTGACTGTTTGTGTATGTACATCTATGCATGTGCAGCACCCTTAAATGTCAGTGTGGCAGTTGTAAATCGTTTATTGACCAGTCTTAGCCATTTATGAAAATGTTAGAGAAATTTAGAAAAAACATTTTTAGGTTTCGATCATGAATATATTTGAAAAGTTTAAATTAAGCAATATACTTGTTACTCGTTAAAAGAATGGTTTTTATACATTGCAGCAATTAAAATTATTTCTATAACTGTATCCAATCTAATTACAGTAATAGGGTGATTTATAAACAGGGTGATCAATTTAATATAGAATATGTAGAATTTACTCACCGGTAGCAGCAACAACACAGTTAGAGTTCAATGCAACTCACTCTCTTTTTTCACTGAGCACTTTCACAAAAACAAAAAGCACACACAACAATAATTAAATGAGATGCATCTCATCTTTCTTTTCTATATACATATGTATGCATATTTAATTTTATTTTCACTGCACTTCACACACAAGAAAAAAATAAAAACAAAATAAAGCAATTAATACTTTCTTCAATGCTTCGCTTATTATGGAGATTTTCAGCGCGCTCAACGCAACAACAACATTCTCGTTTTGGCGCTGTTATCCTCTCTCTTTAATTTTTTCGCGACCCGGCAAAGCAGCATCAAAATGGCGCAATTTTCTCAATTTTTCATTTGCCTAAAAACACTTTAAAAAGCAATTACACGGCGATTCTTTAATGTTAAGACGACTTTGCGTATGTTCAGTGCCTTAGATAAACACAATTTGACTATTAATATACGGCGTATCAATTTTATTTAAACATATAAACGGACGATAAGCTTCAAGCAATGTAAAGACGCGCACAGTTCCAGGCTTACTGCCTTTGTTGAGAGAGTGGAACAAGTGGAATCGTGACGATCGCTCTCTGCAGTTACAGCAGGACGGTTCTTTTTATATCTCTCTTCGCGAAGTAAATGTACATTCGTGTGCAGCAACAACTAAATAGACAAGCATTTTTGATTTTGCATGTATTTTACTATTACCGGTGTTCTTGCTTTAAATATGATGTTCAAAAGATTACACATAAAAAAATATATATGTATATTAATGAACATGTTAAAAATAATTTTGAACATAATTGCGTTAAATTAAATGCCGTTCTTTATTGAACAACATTTCACTCATTTAAAAGGTGCCGCAAATGCATAGAGCAAGCAGGCTCAGCACAAATGTAAAAAACGCACATGCACTCACATACTGCTTTTGTTATTGTGTATACAATTTGAAATATTTCTGAAGCGAACCCCTGAGCCAAAGCTTTTTTAACCAATTGCATTATCTTGTTATTAAAGGGTCTTTGGTAATAGCAAAACATGTGATAGAATATACTGGCTATTGGTTGTTTCCCCTCGCGTTCGCTCCCAAATTGCATAATGTTACCTAAAATAACATACCATCTCTGGTTTCCTGTCCTGTTACTTTATTCCTCTTTGTCTGCAATAAAGCAGCACTGTTTTTTTTTTTTTTTTTCAAATTTGCTGTTACATTTTCAAAATCAAATAAAAAAATTTCGGTTTGATTCAATACCGACGAATTTTAAGTGTGAATTTTTTGGCCCTTCCCAAAAAAATAATGGATCGTAAGTGGCATTACAGTTTAATAGCTTGAATATTAGCACGCATCAAAATACCAAGTAATTAAATACCCCAAACGATGAAAGCAGGCAACGAAATTACTGAAATTACATGGCATAAGAGCTGAAATAAGAGCAACAACAGCAATGACAATCATTGTTGGCCGTAATGCAATTTAATGGCCGACAGAAGCCAATGACCGTAACCACAAAATGCTCGGGATGAGTTTGAAGTGCTGCAGATGTTGGTCAAAAGTCCTGCCGACTGGCAAACAACAAGCCAGCAAGACAGAAGGGCAGACGGACGGACAGCCGTTATCAGCCAGGACACAAACCGCCCGCTCACATAATGAAAATAATTTAACTTATTGGATTTTAATAGGATTACATATGCGCAACATCAGCCGCTCGTTCAACTTATGTATCTTTGTCTCTGTGAGACATTTTGATGCTGATTGCAATGATTACATCTCATTTAGATATAACAAATCATCGATTTAAAACATAAAAAGCATCTACAAATAAGTGTTATTTTGTTTATTCCAAATTTTTTTGTTGAATGTTTATGATTATAATTTTGCTACTACAAATTTTGCATGTTGAATATGGTATCCGTGTTTTGTGGTTGTGAGAATATGAACGATATATCAGTGAACACCCACAATTCAGTTCATTTGCCATGTGACAGGCTGTTGACTCTATGCCGTGTAAGCTGTATACGTTCATATTCTATATCTGATCCTGCTTCAGAACCTGCGGCTGCTCCATCTCCTCGATTTCCTTCTGTTGATTATGTTGTTGTGTCCGACAAACTATTTGTCACTTAATATGTGAAAAGTTCCTTATTAATTCTGTGTATGTGTTTGTTGTACTGTTTAAATTGGATGTGTATGATCTATTTCTGGTGTGCGGTGTATTGAGTTTAAAATTTTTTTTTTTTTTTTTTTTTTTTGTGTTGATTGTGTGGTCGCCACATTTGTTGACCACATTTTAGCTTCATTGGCAGTTATCTGCTACGTTGTCTCATCGTGTTTTGTTTACCTGAACACCACTCAGTTCAGTGTGAGTTTGAGTGTGTGCGTTTGTGCGTGTGTGTGTGGATGTGTGTATAAGTTATGTGTCCATGTGGCTAACAAGTACAACTTGGCCCATACGCAAAAACCGCAAACTCAATTTTGGTTTGCAGCCTAAAATGTTATTGCAGCGTGTGTTTATGGCGCTTTTTTGTTGTTGTTGTTGTTGCCGCTGTTGTTGATGCTGCTGTTTTTGTTGTGCTGCAATTTATGTTTAGTGTTTTTGCATGTTTTGTTTGCCATTCGTTGGGTGTTATCTATGGTACACTGCTTGCAATGCAAACTGCTTGCTTGTGCTGTTGTTAAAGCAGTGTCACTTCTTTCAGCGCAGACCTAAGTAAACAAAGAACATTTTATATTATATTAGAACAAAACAAATCGTATGTCAATAGCTAACCTTTGGTTGCTTAGTGTCTCCTTTTCTTCTTAGATTTGCTTCTGTGAATTTTCGAAGAATGCGCACCAACAGTCGGTGGCACAGTAGCTTTTGTCACCGTTTTGCCAATGGCCATCGAAATCGGAGGCAAGGAATCGAAGAACTCCGATGTATCTCCTATATCATGTTTGACTGGGGAAAACAGACCTTGCTCTCCGGATACACTTGTATCAGGTTCCATTTCCGTTGTACTACTGGTGGTACTACTATTTTGTGGTTGTGGCTTAACATAAGTGTGGGCCTCATCACGCAAAGGTGTCTGGAGTAACAAAATAGCTTATGGTTTATAGAAATAATGTTAATAATTATGTGTGCTTGCTTACTGCAATGGGCTGCTCAGGTTTTGGCTTGTTGAATTTATCACTCTGAGTTTTGGCCTTAACAAAACTGTGGGCCAAGTCACGTGAAGGAGTCTGGAGTAACAAAATAACTTATAGTTTATATAAATAACAAATTTTATCATTTTGCTTACTGTAATGGGCAGCTCCGGGTTTGGATTGTTGAACTTAGTGTCCTGAGTTTGGGGTACAGATGGCGGTGTCCAAGACTGTAGTTGTTTTTGTTGTTGCAGTGGCTGCTGATGCAGTTTTTGATACTGATTATTTTCATTCAGTGGCTGTTGTTGTAGGTGTTGTAGGTTTTTTTGTTGTAGGTGTTGTTGTATGTGTTGTTGTTGTTGGTGTTGCTGTTGTTGTGGGTGTGCCTGTTGTTGCCAATGTGGCTTAGCCGGTTGCTGGTGATGTTGTTGTTGGTGTTGATATTGGGTGTAGTGTTGATTTGCTTGAGTATGCTTTGGTTGTTTCGGCTGTTTTGCTTGTTGTTTCGGCTGTGTATGTTGTTCTTGCGGCAAAGCCTTTAATTATATACATAAAATATATATTATACATATATCAAACATAACCTAAAAATTAAGTGAGTGGGTTTACTAACCGGCGAAGGATATTGTTGTTGTGAGAAATTCTGTTTTCGACCTCTAGCTGGACCTTTTTTTGGCGGATTGCCACGAATGACACCATGTTGTCTCGTAAACTCGTCCTCCTGTTACCATAAATAAATACATACTTTATATATTCACTTATCACTACGTTACTCGTACTTACAGTCGGCATGAACACAGTACACTTTTTGCCGGACGTCATGCTATAAACGAATTTTTCGTATTCTTCTTCCCAGAAATGTCTTGGATATTTATCCACGCCTATTGCCCTCACAGCCTGAACCCACATCCTTTCGATGTCCTCGCGTCTAAATCTCATGCTGCAGGAAATTTTTTTTTTAAACAAATAAACGTTTATTTCATTAAAAAAAAATAAATAAAAAAGAGCGAGCTTAAAATTTTTGTAACAAAAAAAAATGGCTGCCTTTTTCACGTAGAATTAAACAGAAAAAATGCAATGCTTTTCTGAATTATTTTTCGATAAAACAAAAAAACGATCTCGGTTATTTACAACAAATATTTTAATTTTTTTTTCGTTTTGAAAAACAGAAATAAAATTTTTACTTTTCTTTACCTGAGAGAAATGTAGGTCTTGATTCAACTAGTTATTTTGCCGAAGAGCGATAAATTACGATTTGTACAAGCACAAGTTAAAGCGAGCTTAAAATTTTTGTAACAAAAAAATGGCTGCCTTTTTCACGTAGAATTAAACAGAAAAAAATGCAATGCTTTTCTGAATTATTTTTCGATATGGATGATAAAACAAAAAAAGATCTCGGTTGTTTACAACAAATATTTTAATTTTTTTCGTTTTGAAAAACAGAAATAAAATTTTTACTTTTCTTTACCTGAGAGAAATGTAGGTCTTGATTCAACTAGTTATTTTGCCGAAGAGCGATAAATTACGATTTGTACAAGCACAAGTTAAAGCGAGGTTAAATTTTTTGTAACAAAAAAATGGCTGCCTTTTTCACGTAGAATTAAACAGAAAAAAAATGCAATGCTTTTCTGAATTATTTTTCGATATGCCGTTTATAATAAAACAAAAAAAAAGATCTCGGTTATTTACAACAAATATTTTAATTTTTTTCGTTTTGAAAAACAGAAATAAAATTTTTACTTTTCTTCAACTGAGAGAAATGTAGGTCTTGATTTAACTAGTTATTTTGCCGAAGTGCGATAAATTACGATTTGTACAAGCACAAGTTAAAGCGTTCTGTCAAAACGAAATGACTTGACTTTTTTTCGTGCTCTTATTCACTTGAGAGAAAAAATATCGGAAATGGATTCGAACTGTTCCATTCTCCTTCGTTTCACATACAAATAATTCATGCATACTCAATTAATCGAGCATATAAAAAATCGATATTGAAATTATTTTTTATATCGTCGTAAAATATTAAACACACGGTTACAATAAAAAATTTCATTGGCTTTCTTTCTTGCCAACGCCGAAGAAGGCTCCCGAATCGGGCATAGAGAAAAAAAATATTCGATATTTTAGTAATTGTCAATATATTATGCGATTTCAATTTCTAAATATGTTTTTTTTTTTTGTATTTCCTAACTACAGATGAAAACGTTTATATAATCAATAATGTATAACAATCAATAATTTGTATGCTTTCACTAGTACTATAATTAAAATACATAATATTATTACAAACATTGTTCAGTTTTTACATTCGTAAGCAGCAAACACAATATATTTATTGACATACACATGTACGTATATATCCTATATGATTTGTATATATATTTTTTATTTCGTGTGAAATATGAATACTTTTATTTTATTTGTAGTAAAAATTTGTATACGAGTTACTAACTTGAGTTATTTTGATTTTTAAATTTTATGGTACTTTTTGATTTTGGTTTGAGAAGAGAACATTTTCAATAAGTATTGTATATATTGTATATGTTTCTGAGTGTGTGAATTTATACGAAGTATTTGCTGGAAAACGAGTTTTCGATTGAAATGGAATGCATAAAAAATGTTTAATGACTTGGGACTGTAGTTATATAGTATTTCCCAATATATATTAGTTTATATGTTTGGCCAATTTATTTTGCTGGTTAACAAATAGACAACAACAGCGATGCATACACACATGAATAGTATTAGTTTAATTAATATAATTTAGTATTGTGATATGATCATGAATCACAACAATATTTTATCAATATCTATTGAATTTACATCGTTTAAGTTGGGCGTAATATCAATGACGAATTACATAGTTATATATATTTACAGCTAGAAATATGTTCATTTAATTTGCTCATCTCAAAATAATTAACAATTTGTATATAGTAAGTGTATATATGCTTAAAAAGATTCAGCTTTAAAATATCAATCAACAATAATAACACAAAACAATAAAATCATTATAAAAAACATTTCGTTAAAGAAAAATATTCTTTGGAACATTAGCAAATGTTGTTAGCTAGCTTAAAAATAATAAAAACCAATACAAATTTGTATAGTATAGTATAGTATATAGTATAACAATGTACGAAGTATGTATCGGATGACGAACGGCAACGTGAATAGTGTCCGTGTTTAGTACGGCTCAGTCTTCTGCTAAAACTTAACGCAGTGATTAATGATGAAAAGCGACAAATGTATGTAACAACAAAAATCGAGGACGTCTTTGACTTGAGTGCATACTAGGCCTAGGCATTATTGTTCTCGCCGCAGCATTGTATGCAGTCCATGCAGTTGTGCTATCTGTTGCCATCATTCTTCCGGCTCATGTTCGATGAGGTTATTTGCATCTATAAATATATAAAACAAGTAGTTAGTAGCTGTTAAATTATTTTGCTTAAAATATTTATGCATTGTGTTGGTTTTTGGTGTAAGAGAAAGTGCAAGCATGCAGTTAGTGACTGACCTTTAGTCCTTGCATTATTATTTGTGGTATTATTAAGGCTAACGTGTTTCAACTTTTCACGCACAACAACAAGTATAAAACGTGTAAGGTGACAAAAACATACAAACATTTAGAGGTGTTCAGATAGATAGACAGTTAAACATGTTGAAAAGTGTTTGTGTAATGTACAATATGCAATATATATGAAAGCACACCTGCATGGAACGTATGGTGTCCAACAATGCCTTCTTTTCCTCTAGCAATATGCTTATGTCATCTTGTGCAGCCTTTAAATATGAGCGCAGCACATCCGTTTCCTGTTTGCTTTTTTGCCTGTTGAGCGAATACGATTAGAAAGTGAGAGTTGAATCTAAAGTTGACCACGCTTACCTATAATGTTCTGTGTTGGTTTTAGAATCGGCAACCTGCCTGCGCAACTGCTCATTGTCCAGCTTCATTTGCTGCATGACCAGCTGCATGGAGAGCAGCTCACGATCGCGCTCCCGCGGTGCACCGAACAAAGCGCCACGTAAAGCCTGATGCTGATCAGTGCTCATATTTGTATCTACAACATCTTCAATTATGTAAAGATCGAGATATGATGCATTTGGCTTTAGTCTTACCAATTGGCTGTATGTTGAGCTGTCCGCTCGCGTCGCGCTCCAAATGCATGCGGCCAATGCATAGATTTATGGGCACTGGGCCCGGTGAGGTAATATTGACGGGCGGACGATCTTCCAGCAAATTAATGCGCACATTTTCCAGAGTAATCTAAAGCATATCAAATAAATAATATACAACTTTGTAGACTTAAAGGCGACTTTACCGTGACGGGCATTGGAGGAGAAATAATTTCATCCTCAGCAAGATCGCCTAGACCAATCACTGTGCTCATAGACAAATCTAAGCTGATGTCCTTAACGCGTATCTCAGCATGATGCGTAAACCAACTGTAAGAAATATTTAAATTTATGTTAATAGTATTGCAAAAGCAATGTATCCGCAAACAAGTAACCTTTGTATACGCTTGCGATCGATAATGCCATCAATTTCCTTGGGCATATTAATTGTTTCCTCGAGTCGAAGTTTGATGCAAGGCGGTGCCTCTGGATTGAATGGTGCCAGATTCCAGGCCTTACAGCGTGCTCCAAACTTTGTCTGCAATTGGTCATTAAAACAACATTATTAAATGGTACTTTTAAATTATCAACACAATTAGTAATTAGGCATGCAAACAAACAAAACTACAACCATGCAAAGCAGCAAGCTCACACACATGCAAGTTGGTGTATCAGTGAGAGAGTGTGAGTGTGAGTGTTTAAAAGAGTGAAAGATAGAGTTGGTTGAATGTTTAGTGATTGTGATTAAGGCTAAGCAGCTTGTTTATTGCAGTTTTTATTCTTGAAGTTTAGTAGAATGCCAATTGGGAAGCTTCCATGTACCGTTCTAGTAAGTGTTGTTGTTGTAGTTGTTGTGGTGTTTGTTATTTAACTCGTATTTGACCAGTAAATGGTGTTAACGCCTTCAAACCTAGGTGTATTGTTTGACCAAGCCAATTTGCAACAAAAAATGTAACGGGAAATCAAAATATCAAACAAACTCAAAACATTGGACACTACAAAAGTAAACAATATATTGGAGCTATATTAATTAAAAACTATATTTGGGGAACGGCATCTGAATGCATGCTCAAAAACATTCGTATTATACAATTAACGATTCAAAAAGCTTCCTACAGTATTTGAGTTTAATAATTGTATATCTTTAAAGCGGTATTAATCACTGTTAAAAAAACCCGTTCAAACTAACATTATAATAAAACTAATTTGTATTTAACTACTTTAACAAGTGGCCAAAAACGCTTTGAAACTGCACCAGCGCTGGCAAAGAAAGCCAACATAAAATGCAACTACATTAACTTAAATAAATAACAAAAATATATTTCAAAAAAATAATAATAATAAGGGCATTTAACAGTTGTAATATAAGTATATACAAAAGCAGCAATAAGAACCAAAAAATGTTAGCTTTAAAATAAGAATTTAATTTTGTAGTTGAGCTTTTTTTATACCTTATTTGCTCGATGCGCGATCTGTTATTTTTTTTATTGTTGTTGTTGTAAAGAATTTGTGTCATGTGGTTGTTGTCGTTTATCAATTTACAAAGTATTTGTTGTGTTTATTGTTGTTGTTGATTATAGAGTAAATTTTATATGTTGAGCACATTATTTGTATTTTAATAAGCACACATTGAGATCGTTTTTTTTTTTTTTTTTTTTAGATGAAAACATATTTGATTTTTAGAGAAAAGAGAAAATATAATGAGAAAAATGATTATATGAGAAGTTTATCTTACAGTATAAAATGTATTTCTAAATAAAAATATTTAAATTAATAGTTTTTTAAATAAATTTATCAAAAAAATTGGTAGATGTTCAGATAATTGTTATCAAAACATGCAGAAAACGGTCTGGAAAGTTTAGCGAAAGAACATTAAATTCAGTTTTGTCAAAAGTTAAAACAAAAAATGATTTCAGAACTAAGGAAAAGACAACAAAATGATTTGCTTATATACAAAACACAATTTAAATAATACAAAATAAATTGATGGAAAACATTGCAATCGGAAGTAGCCGACAGCGCTATACTCTGTTCCTTGTATAAACAAGTTTAAAATAATAATAAAAACTTCTCTGTTATGGGATTCGTTTCTTTTTTGTACACGGGGAAGGGAGTACTTGAGTATAACAGCTAAATCAGAAAACGTAGCTCACCTGCAACTCATCCCAGGGTATGGCACCGCACTCATCACAAGAAACGGCTGCCACCTGCAAACGCACTGAAGACTTGGGTCCCTCCTGCTGACGTATGACCTCCACAGTTGTTAATCTATGTATTGAGAAACATTATTAATGGCAAAGGCATTTTCAATTGTATTGCATGCAAAGTTTTACCTGAAAGTGGCCATGGAGACCAAATCACGTCGCCGCCAGGTGCTTGCTTCTGATGGTTCTGAAGGCGATGACATATTTGTCTTATAGCTACTAGGCTCCTCGTACACCTCGGACGCCACCTCAACCGGTGAGGTCTTGATGTTGTTGTCTGTCGTGAATGGATTTAGACGGAACATAACATCCATGCAGTCCATGGTCTTATCGTCGCCCATCACTATGGCAAAGTTCTCCGAATCAGAGCTAATGTCGCTCTGCACGGAGAAGGTATCACTGGCATCATCATTGGGTGTACCCGACTTAATAGCCGAATCAATGGAAGTCATGAAACTGGTGAAGCCCTTCTTCATGGAAAGAAGTCCTGAGTTGATCTCCTTGGTTATGCTAGGCACATTGTCACCGCCCACACCAGGGCGAGCGGTGTTCTTAAAGCTCTTTGAGGCAGATGATATTGATTGCGATTGCATGGAAATACCAGTGTCAGGTCGCGAGCCTTGACTAGGCGTTGAGGAAGCTACTGTTGGTGTGCTCTGTATTTGCACATTGTAACTATAGAGTGGAAAAAATATTATTAGTTGGCCTCTTATGTGAAATGTGAACAATAACTTACCCGTGTGTATTTGGATTGGATATATGTATGCCACTGTCAAATGGCGGATCGTTGTTAACTGGTGATGGTGTTTCAACACTGCCAAACGTATTACTCTTGAGCTGATCCAGTGGCGGTGGTGTTGGCCATGTTATATTGCCGCCTATAAAATTCGTGTTTGATTACAATGAATTATGCTGAGCATTAAAATTTATTTACTATTATATTCGATTAGATAGTCACTAATATCTTTATCGTTAGTTTAGTACAAAAACATGCGAGATTATTAACGTATGAGCGTGTTTTTTTTTCAAATCAATTATCTTAAATTATGTTAAAACAAAAGTTTAAGACGATTTAAAAGAGTCTGAGATAGAAACACGCCCATTAAAGTGAGTTTTTAAACAATCAAGTGACTTGCAATCCTGCGTGTCCAGCCTACATTTTGATTTAAAAATATATAAGCGACAGTACAGCAATAAAAGCAAATACAGAAACCAAAACTTAATTCAAATCAAAACGGTTCCTAACTAGGGATTACGGTGTGTTTAGAACTGCTTAAAAGAATGCAAATCAGTAACAGCTACTTGTGAGATTTTGTTAGTTTGTAGTTTATGGTTTACAATATTGTTGATCAAGTTGTTCACTAGAGAACTAAACTGGTCATGGGTTAGTGTTGTTAGCTAGGCACTTAGTTGATTAAACTAAAACTAAAGAGTTTTGGAGAAGAGACAACAAAAGAAATTTAATTCTTACTATTCATGTGTAAATCATCACCCAAACTAGCTGAATCGGGTAAGACACTTTCAGCATCACCACCACTCGATTCCTTACCAGGTGTTGGCGATGGCATCACAAGCGTCACCTCGATCTGCGGCACAACACACCCAAATATAATGGACTTTTGTTGATTTTCCTATTAAGAAGAAAAAAAAAACGAAACAAAGATTAGTCTTTTGTTTTAGGTCATGTTCAAATGAGGCAGACAAACCTTTTGCAGTATACGCTCCGCATCCAAATTAAGAAAGGTGGACATTTCATTGAACTCCTCGGCCAGGCGCAATAGGAATAACAATTGATAATGATCTATTTGCAGGCTAACTAAATTTGAAACATGCGCTATCGCATGCATATCGGCGGAGCGTTCAATGGGCGTGCTAGCATCCTTTGCTGCTGGCTGCGGTTCGCGTACATCCTCATCGCTAAGGAATGGATTGCGTGGCAATGGTGGCAATGTTGGTAATGGTGCCAAACCCATGCTTTCCATATGCGAGCTGGCCGTGCTCTGGCGCCTGCGCAGTTCGAGCTGTGCCTGTGCTTGATCTGCACCGCCGGAATGCAGCCACAGTGTAATGGGCACTGCATCTACAAAGGGTATAGATTTATTGGGACCTAGCGAGCGTGCGCCCAGAAAATCCACCCAAATGGGATCCAATTTTATGCACCAGACATCGCGTGGCTCCGACCACATGGCATATCGTGACAGGTACTGTGTTGATGCGGAACGCGGCATTTGCGCTTGCATTGGTGAAATAGGCGCCGAAATCATGCTGACATCGGATGCAGCCACATGCGACAGTATGCGATCCGTGACTATGCACATGTCACCCTCGACGGAGGGGAAGCCGCTGCCAAAAACCAGCGAACCCTCTTGCAGGGAATGCAAGGCCTGTGCCAAATCCGCACGTGAGCTACCCATTTCGCGTATGTTGGTCAGAGCAAAGCGTGAGACTTGGATTTGCATTGTTTTGGGGCGATCCTTTTGATTGGGCGCATCCAGCGCCGCTTCCATGACCACGCGCGGCATAATGGCCTCCACCTTGACATCCAAGTACATCAGATTTGGCTCCTGTTCGGTGCTCAACGCAGCGGCCATCTGTGTGCCATTGGAGCCATACGAGGCATTGGAAGCAATGGAGCCGCGCGTGCTTGATGGCGGCTGCTGCTGCTGCAACGTGGCCTGGGAGCCGACGCTGGTGCGTAACAAACTTTCGTGCAGATTCAAGCCAAACGAATTCAACCACAATATCGAACTGAGATCAAAGTGCAACTGCAACGGATTAATGTGCACAAACATTTTTGAAGGTGGAACTGCAAAGAAATCAATTAAAATCAGATTCGTGTTTCAAGGCTTGTCGTATATAAAACTTACGCGGAAAAACAAAATCACCGGGATAGTAGAAGTAGGTGTACTCGGCATGCACAATGGGCATCTCGGCGGGAAACGAGTAACGATCTTTGTCACCTGTAAACAGAAGAGTGAGTTAGTCAAATTGAATATGAATAAGCTTCTCCTAGCTGGACAACAAATGATACGCACTTATAAAAAAGTATTAAGGCAAGATGTACTTTTTATGCATGTAACTTTTACTTTTTCAAATGCTAAGATTCACAAGGTTTTGCATCATATTCACCTGAAGATTTGCTTTTCCTTTTATGTTGTGCTATAATAACAACATTAATCGAATGTGACAGAGACAGGCACAACACAAACAACAAAAGCGTTTCACATATGGGACATATTAGATGATGATGAGATGGTTTTTTAATGATGGCAAATAAAAATTTAAAATAATATGAATTGAAGTAAAAACACAATTAACAACAAATGGAGAGAATAGAGAAAATTTGCAAAAATTTATTAGTTAAGAGAATAATGCCATGTTAAAGCATTGGTGTAAATATGTGCGTGTTATGTGATGCCTTGGTGTAAATTATTATTAATAGCAATAAGTAGCTATTTATAACCCTTAGGCATATATTCATGTAAATACGATAGCTAATAGTATTTTTTTTGTTTTTGTGTATTGGCTAGCAATAATAATACTTCAAGTCAGCTCATACCTGAAACAAATTCCTTGGGCATTTGCTTTTTACCCGACGTAGTCACGCGATACAATGTAAAATCTTCAATTCTTAGAATAAAACAAGAGCTCATCAGTTTAGCCAGATTCTCGAGAGTGGTGCGCTGCTGATTTGCCTGTGTGTATTGGCTACTAGCCGATGCATTGCCCGATCCAGAGCCCGAAACACTTGCAGCTGCGCCTCCGGCTGCATTGGGCGTGCTGCTGCCATTGGAGGCAAGGCCATGTTGAGAGCCCAATAGTGATGCATTCAGCATTATGGGCGAGGCGGGCGCACTGCGTTCTAATGGCGCATGCATTGCCGGTCGATTTGGTTGACTTAGATTGAGCACGGCCTCACGAAATGCATTCAGCGACTCCTTAAGCCATAAGGCTGGCGCCAACGAAGCTTCCTTGTACTTGGCCCAATGTGAGCGATCCGATTTGGCCAAATGATAGGGATAGTAATCGATTTGAAATGCGGTCACAGACACCTGCAGGGCACCGCCCTTATCAAGGTCTGGATAACTTGAACGTCCATCGCCTTCATCATCGCACAAGTGTAAATCAATGCGCTGACTAAAGAAATGATACGAAGTCTCGCGAACATCAAAGGCGTTGAACATTCTTTGAGCAGTCGTCGTGTGCACCGATTCCGAGAGGCGATTCTGTTGCTGTGCCACCTGTGCCTGGTACTCGGGCAGCGTCTGAAGAAGATGTGATAAATGTTAAATTAAAAGTGACAAGTTTGACTTGCCTAATTCCATTCGAACCTGAAGTTTGCGTGCCGCTTTTGACTTTTGTGTGGCATGTGTGGCCGTCTTAATTAAACCAGATAGGGAATCAACAAAATGCAGTGCTGCCTTCAGCTGCGAATCGGTCAGCACCCAAAGCAGATCATCTAGTATGAGCACTAGACGGGAGGCCAGCAACGTGCAATCCGATAGACGCTTACGTATGGTGATGCGGCAACGAGCATGATTCGTTAGCAAACGTAGGGGAGTTAATGATTTGTCCTGAGTGGAACTGGCCTCAATGCGCACCGTTTGCCAGGAGAGCTCTTTAAAGATTAAAATAATGCCCTTCTGGGCATCCTTGAGACGTGTCATACGCAAATCGGCATTGGCCCACTTGGGTGTCTTGGATTCGACACGTATGCGCGACATTTGCACCGAGGCAGTAAATGCGGCGCTCACAAAGTTCACATTGACCGTGTTCACCACAATAGTGATGCCATCGACAACCTTGTGTATATAGCTGTATTTACCCTGAGGCACTTGTGGCAGCGTTGCAGCGGTCAAATTACCACCACCGCTACTGTTAGCATCGCGAGTTGTGGGATTGCACGTCTCAATGGTTATGCGCACCTCGTCGAGTGTCTGAAATTGCAGATTGGAGATGATTAACAAATTTTATTATTACTATGAACAGCATTTTAGTTACCAGCGTTATGGGTACACTTTTCAGCTTGGTCCAGCTTATGCGAAAGGAGACATGATTACACCATGCTGACGTCAAACGCAACCAATTGGGCAACTCCAGCAGTTCGGTGAGCACACGCTCATCCAATTCCAGATTCGAAAGTTCACCCTCGCCACGAAACGTACTCAAATTGATTTTATCCGATGAGAGGTTCTTTGTGTAGCTGTAATAAACAAATTGTATATTAATGACTTTTATTTCAGATTGTGACGAGCTAGTTATCTCAGCTTGACTGCGCACAGCTGTCACCACACATTTGTGGCGCCAAAGTCAGCTGGTGACCCGTCAGTTGCCATCAATTGACCCATTTCAAGTCAATGGTTTGCTTGCATAATTTATCTTACTGAATACTGATTGAATTGATGCTGGTGATTTGCTGCTTTTAAGCTAAACAAGCAAAACATTTCTTTAATGATCAACTAGTTAGTTGCTAACAGCTCACAAATAAATATAAAACTTGTTCTTCATTACTTTTTTCTGTTTTGCGGTTTCTACCAATCTCAGTTTAAATGTTTAAGCTTCATCTAATAAGTGCTTAAATTAATTAAAAAAAAAAAAAAGTATAATAATGTAAGCGGATTTTGGTTAAACTAAAAACGGTTCCACCAGCTGCATTGAAAAGTTTGATAAATTGAAAACTTTTTGGGACAAAGAGCAAAACTTTACACTCAAGCAGGCTTTCACGTTTATTTTGTGCGAGTTTTGGGGAAGAGGACTGGAGGTAAATGGCAACAAGTTTGCTTTGCATTTACACTTAAATTCTTTCAATAAAGTTAGTTTTTTTGCAGCTTAATTGTGTGGAACAAACTTCAAAACACCCAACAAAGACTATTCAAACAAAAGCGGCGTTTGTTGAGTACATTAAAATACATAGATGTATGTATGTATACACAGGTTTGCTAATTTATGTACAATTTTACATACGTTCGTATATGTTTTTGCCAACGCAAATTGAAAGCTTTTAAAAATGTTAATTGGTCTTTTTTAATGAGGTTTGAAAAAAATTTTGCCTAGTGATGAGAAATTGTATTTACATAAAAAACATGTACCAATGTTAGATTATTTGGAAACGAAATCCGCTCCTGTGTACCTTTTATTTATTCAGCTGAAGGGACACACACACACATATGCACATACATGCATACACAGGTGAGAGACTGATTGAATTCAACATAATAAAAACATATTGTAAACTCTCTTTAAAATTTAAAAACGAATGCAAACTCTCACGGCCCTCGTAAAATATCGAGTTGAAATTGGTTTTCCATTATTATTTTGATAACAGATGTAAACACACAAACTGAACAATTCCTAGGGGCAACTGCTCATCCACTTGTTACGTTGTGGCTTCGTTTAGTGGGCTAAACGATAAACGATAAAAGAAAAACAAGAAAACCCCCCCTTGTTAAGGTGCTGGGAGGCTGCATACATATATACACAATCACATATACATGCACAGCGACATTGAGGCAACAGCAGTCGCGCAAACAGCAACAACAATAACTAAAACAGAGCAACAGAGAAGAGCCAACACTTTGAAAAATCAATTTAATTTCCCACAGCAAGTGGCGCCAGTGCAGACGACCAACTGGTCATATTTTATGCTAACTTATTTACAATGACACTTACATGGACAAATGCTTGAGCAATTGGTTTTTTATCAGCGAAACCATTTTGAACGCTAGCGAGAGGGTAGAGGCGGGGCGGTAGACGAGATTAATGCACAGAGCCAACAACAGGCGCAGCAACAGCAGCAGCAGCAGCAATGATGACGCTTTGAACACTCTCACTGCTATTATATGCGCGCTTAGCACATAATTTTGTTATAAGGAGCACTTGAACTTTTTTGCTTGTGTAAAGAAACTCCAATTGGAATAATTAGAATTGGTGGCAAACAGCTTGTTAGCCGTTTTAAAGGCGCATCACTCGCACAATCACACTCGGCATCCGCGTGTTAAGACTAAGCGAGCATTAGTCATAATTTTAACAATTTCTTTATAATTGGCAAGTCTTATCGCGAAACTTTTTTTGCGTGCAGCCTACGCAAATACACTGTTGCTTAGAGCTGAGTACAATCGATGTACCTGTGACTTTCACGACACTGACTAATAAATACCAGACACCGATTTATCAGAAATTTTACGTTCTACGGCAATACCTATCGATAGCAACGACTGTTTTGTCTTTATAGTTCACACTGTATTTGAGTACTGTAAAATGTTCTAGTTTACGAAACTACACAGCACTAAGATTCATATAGATTCTGCGTTTTACATCTTAAAAAAGTGTTCAGTTCCTGTTTTCAGTGTCTGCTGTCAGCGTGAAACAAAATCGATAGCAAAAGCAAGCAATTTTAATTACGCAGGCTGCAGCGCAATGTCCAGTAGCGATGCAGCAACTATTGACGATCTAGTCGAGCGCGTGGTGGAAGTCACAGCCTGCACTGCCGAAGAGGCCAAACATTACCTTGGCGCCTGTGCAAACGATGTGGCTGCAGCCGTTGCCCTGTTTTTTGAGCAGGGTGGAAGCACTGCGCCGACTGCCAATGGAGTAGCAGGGTCACCAGTTGTCCACGATGGAGAGGAGGAAGTACGTGCACCCATTGCGCCAGTTCGTGAACAATTGCTTTTGCCAGAGGATGACAACTTTTTTGCGTCGGGCAGCAGCAACAACAGTCGCTTGTCGCGTGTTACGCAGCGCGTCAAGGTTTGTCCACTGCGGGATTTCGCACGCGAGGGGGCCTTAATGGAGGAGCAGCTTCAAGCAACCGGTGTCTACTCCGATCCGAATACGCATCGTCGCCGACGAGAGCGTTCAGCTCAAATGGTTGTTGCTGGTCAGGCCGTATCGCTGCATAGCCGCTCAAGTACCAGTACCAGCACCTCGTCCCGCCTTGGAGATCTTTTTCGCCCGCCTACAGACCTGTTGTACTCTGGCTCACTGGCGGCGGCGCGTGAATTTGCCAGCAATCGCCAAAGATGGCTGTTGGTTAATGTCCAAGGCGATAATTTTCAGTCACAAACTATGAATCGTGATGTTTGGAGCATGAAAGAGCTAAAGCAGCTGGTGCGACGTCAGTTTGTGCTCTGGCAGGTGGACAACGATAGCTCCGAGGGCCGGCGCTTTGTCGCTTTTTATCACTGTGCCAAGCTACCGTATTTGTGTGTTATTGATCCACGCACTGGAGAGGAGGTCTGGCGCAGCCCCGAAGAGCCCAATCAGCAAAATGTTCTGCCAGATTTGAGGCAGTTTCTTCGCGATCATCGTGACTTTGCGCTGGAGGAAGCTGGCACCTCCAAACGTGGCGCCATTGAAATTGATGACGATGACGATGTTGAAGGAGCCGCATCCTGTTCCTCATCCACAGCCAGCACGCCCAAGAAGCGTGCCAAATTACTCGAACTTACCGAAGAGGAACAATTGGCGCTGGCCATTAAGAATTCCATGAATGAAAATGGTGGTGCTGCAGCAACACCTACAAAAGCCAACAACAACAACAATGGCAATGGCAGTGATTGTGAGAGCCTCGAGGAGTTTGACGAGGAGGAACTTAAGGGCGCTGCCATTTCATATGAAGCTGAATTAGGCAAACAGATGGCAGAGATAACTGCAATCAGGCTGCGCCTACTTGATGCCGCTGGCAGCGAAGAGGTTGTCCAACTACGCTGGCCCTCCGACACAAAGTTAAAGACATTGCGTCTATATATCATGCAAATGCACAAGCACATACCATTGGAAGGCTACAAGTTGATATGTGCCTTTCCGCGCAAGTCGCTTGAAATCGAGCATAATGAGGTGACGCTTAAGGATTTGGGCTTGCATCCCTCCGCCAATGTGCATCTTACGCTGGATGAGTAATTGTTTAGATCTTCGATATGCTATAATATTTATTTCACGTTATCTGTCAAACGAATTTGATCTTATTTTTCTTCTGCCCCACACGAATTAAATTAATAGTTGTAAGTGATTAATTGAATAAACTTGTGAACGTACGATATTGTTCAATATGAATGCTCAAATCGACTCAATAAATATTATTCGAGTATTATTAAAAACGTGCATATTCAAATAAATGTATTTGCGCGCCAAATGAATGGCCGCATTATTCCATTTTTTTAAGTGGCAACGCCAAAACACATGTTTTCGGCAAGAATGTGTACGCATATGTGGCAAGGGCACAAATGCCCTTTATAAGGCATTTAAATTTATAAAAGCAGCTATAACAACAGATGAACAATAACCAATTATTATTAAAACAACAATTTAAAATATGCATAAATTACGTGTGTAACGTGGGCCAACAATTTGTGCACAACTAATATATGCACTACTTACAAGACGGCAAAGTAGCGCAAAACAAATTCGACCAAGCTGAGCACATTAAAAACATTCTAAATTCATCAAATGCTGTTTAATCTCAAGCAGCAAAGTGGCCACGTAAAAAGCAAACGCCAACGCGAAGAGATGTACGTACGGATGTAAAAATTAGTTTGTCCATTAACAATGAAATGCAGAGGCCACAAGCAACACATCTGCTGCTTA
Source organism: Scaptomyza flava (assembly GCA_030179655.1). Taxonomy (NCBI): domain Eukaryota; kingdom Metazoa; phylum Arthropoda; class Insecta; order Diptera; family Drosophilidae; genus Scaptomyza; species Scaptomyza flava. The sequence continues at coordinate 17,182,292 of JARNME010000029.1, forward strand.
AGTTGAAATGTGTGGCGTGAAAGGCGTTCAATATCTGTTGTAAAAATAACAATCCACCGAAAGGAGTGGTCAACATGGACGAGAAACTAAAGTATTCCCTGCTACGCGGTGAACTGGTGGACACCCAAAGCATTTGGACCAGGCAAGTAGTCAGAATTACGGTCTCAAGTTTCCCACAATAAAATAATTGTGCATTTTTTTCAGGCACGAAAAACGCGTCTGGTTTATAACACTTCTCACTGGCACCTGCATGCTGTATTCGACGCGCACAACAATGCCGCTGCTTGTGCCCGCTGTTGCTGCCGCACAAAAGTGGAGTAAAACCGATTCGGGCACCGTACTCAGCTCTTTCTTCTGGGGCTATACACTCACACAAGTAATGGGCGGCTATTTCAGCGATCGTTTTGGTGGGCAGCGTGTCATATTGCTTGCGGCGATTGGCTGGTCTATCATTACATTCCTAATGCCAACGATTATTTGGTCGGCGGCATCCGTGAAGAACTATGCGATACCCATTATTGTTACCATTCGCATCTTCAATGGTGCATTGCAGGGCGTCCATTTTCCCAGCATGATTAGCCTAACAAGTCAGGTAAGATTAAATTTGCCAGCTTTGCCAACAATACATTAAATTATATTATTGCTTCTTTAAGAATCTATGCCAAAACGAGCGCAGCAGCTTCTTTGGCCTGCTCACGTCCGGCTCGGCAATGGGCACACTGTTGACGGGCATCATGGGCTCCTTTGTGCTGGACTATTTTGGCTGGTCGTATGTCTTCCGTGTCATTGGCCTGATGGGCTTTGCCTGGGCGCTAGTATTGCGGTATTATGCGATGGCCGGCGAACGTAATCGCATAATAAATATCTCAAACCCAGCGAGATTGTGCGTCAACAAAACGCCTGCGGAGACGACTGTGCCCTGGCTGAGGTATTTTAGTCGTCTTTCCTTTTGGGCCTGCGTTCTGACGCATGCATGCGAGATGAACTGCTTCTTTGTACTGCTCTCCTGGCTGCCCACATACTTCCACGATGGATTTCCCCATGCCAAGGGATGGGTGGTCAACATGATTCCTTGGCTGGCTCTGCCGCCATGCACGTTCTTTGCCAAATACCTGACAACACAGCTGATAGCCAGAGATTGGTCTACGACAACTGTACGCAAGCTTATCCAGAGCTGTTGCTTTGCTTCACAGAATGTGGCACTGTTCGTAATGAGTCGCACAACGGACTTTCATACGGCGCTAATCTGCATGACCATCATCATTGGTGGTACGGGCTTCCATAACAATGCTGTGACAGTAAATCCTCAAGACTTAGCGCCGCTACACTCGGGCAGCGTTTTTGGCTTAATGAACACAGTGGGCGCAATACCCGGTTTTCTTGGCGTTTATCTAGCCGGTCACATATTAGAGCTGACACAGAGCTGGCCAATGGTTTTTAGCGCTGCAGCAGGCATTAATCTGGTTGGGTGGATCATATTTCTGGTGTTTGGGTCCGCTGAAGCGATTGTATGATTACTGTAACACAACTTTCTCAAATTCCATATAGGGGAAACTAATATTTATTTAATTTGTACATAGCTTAAGAAGTCGTCTTAGATTTAAATAGAACAAAACAAATTGCTCCTAAAGTGATAATTTAAAGCCCATAAATTATAAATACATATATGACGTATGCCTCAAAAGTAAAGATAAAAATAAATAATAAAAGTAAAGATAGCGTTATCCAATCTTTTTATATTTATTCAACTTCAAATTTAATCCCTATCCTAGAACGCCTAGGATGTCCATATTTGGATCCTTGCGTGATATTTTATATTATAATATTTTGATTCATTTTTAAAATTCTGTTAAGTAATTCAACAAAACTTTAATCAAACCACAGATAAAGAAAAAATCTCGACAAACAACTTTTTTCTTCTTGTTTTTATCTTACAAAACAGAATCAACAAGTGGTTAAACAGAGAAAAATGAATCAAAAAGTGCGTGGAAAGAATCACACAAGTGTCAGTTGAAAAAGTTAAAAAAATACTAAAATAATTAATATTTTATTTCTAAATAACGTTCACCAGGATGCTTCACGATACTGGGATCAGAAAAGTTTTTTTTTTTTTTGGCATTCTTTGAGAATTCAACAGTTTTAAGTTGTTGGTCTGGCAACGCTGGCATGTCACAAACAAATGTCCCTCGCTTTTTGCTATTTAAAACTAATGTATGTGTAAATTGTAATTGGCAAAATGTCGGGAAAGCGCAAGGATATGTGGAAAGTGCTGTACAATTTGGTAAATCGCAATCAAGCCAACTTGTCGGCAGTGTACAGTGTGGTCGACGACATACTCTGTCAAGATCCGAGCCTCATCAGCTGCTCGTCGGTGCGGGAGCTACCAAATCAATTCCAAGACGTCTTTTTGCTCTGGCTGTTGAATAAACTCTCCGTTTGCTTGAGTGAAAGTACGGATGAGCGGTGAGAATAACCGTTTTATTCCTAGATAAATAAACTAACCGATGTAATTAGACAGTGCCTGAAAAATGTCGAGCTACAGCAAAAACTGCTCGCATCCTGTTGGTGTAATCATCCTAAGCTGTTTGAACGTCTTGTAAAGGCCTATGTGGAAGCGTTGCAGAAGCTCAATAATCTAATGAGCGCCATTGACTACACAAAAACAAAAGAACCACAGCAGCAGGCACGTATATTGCAATTGCAAAACTTTTGCTGTGATGTCAGTGTCCTGCAGGAGTTTGATGAGCAGTGTTCCTTGCAAGACATTAAGATTCAGCTGGAGCAAACAGATGCATATGCCAAATATTTTTTGCTGGTGCTACAACATGCCCAACACATTGGACGTGACACACATCCCGAGCTGTTTGCCGGCAGCTTGCAGCAGGCGCTTCTAACGCTCAAGGAGTGCAACATAGACACCAAGCTGGCAAGTCTGAGCTATTGTCACGCCGTTCTCGAGGCACAATCAGCAGCGAGCTGGTCGAGCAATATCGATGTCCCACACTATGCATCTCTAACGCTACGCGCAGCTGTCCTAGTATGGTCCCTGGCCAGCCGTTGGCTACAAGCTAAATGCATGTCTCAAGCGCAACTGAATTTATTGTCAACATACACACAGCAATTGTTGGAGGTCTTGCAGCCACAGGATTTGCCCGATCCTGATAGCCTTGCGCTATGCTGTCAACTGTTCCACGAACTGCTACGTTTTCCCGCCTGTGTGTCGAGAGACAATTTAATGCAGACGCTGTCCAACTATCTTCAATATCGGTTGCTGGAAGCCGCTTCTGAGCTGCCTTCACACACAACTCAGCTAATTCTGCGTCAGTGGCGTGGTCAGCCCAATCAACTGTTGCCGCTCCTTGCTGTCGTTGCAGTCAAACAGTCGGCAATGCGGAATGAGATCTTGTTAAGCTTAAGTCACTCTCTTGTTGAACTACTAACCGAAACAACAGCCCAAGAACTGCCTGAGCTACTCGCTCTGCTGCAGGCGTTGAGGCAAATGGAACAACTGCTGTTACTGGACAAGCAACGAGAACTGGTGGCTGCTAGCGATGAGGCACTGAATTCTTCTTTGCTCGCGCAACTACCACTGCAATACGAGCTTCCACTGCCCACAGATGTCAATGCCAATTGGAATCATTTGAGCTTGCAGTTCTTGGAGCACACACAATGCTCAGATAGCGCAGAATTTATGGATACGTGTGCGCTGCTGTTGCAAATTACTTGCATACGCGCGCAACTGAAGCCACAGACACAACAACAGCTGCTAAGCATCCTGCTGCGTGCAATGCAATCAAAGGAGCAACATAGTCAATTGGCGGGATTACAAGCTTTAGCTACACTGCGACTGGAAACACCATCCAGCGCCCACACCCAACTGCAGAGCTTCTTCGCACAGCAATATATAACGCTGTTGAGTTCATCACATTCCGAATTGACGCAGCTCTTCAATGAGCATCTGTCACAGCTCTTTGTATCTGGCTATATCAAGGCCACACAACTGCAGCAGGCGCTGCCCAAACTGAAACCCACAGCAGATGGTCAAACATTGGCCGCCGTTTTGCGTCTGCTACTCTGCACAGCAACAGTGTCACATGTCTTCAAGATTAAGAATAGGATTGTTATGTATTGCCCCAAATGTGAAACGTTGCCTGCCACCTTGCCAGGCATCTATTTGGGCAGCTGTAAGCAAAGCACTGCAACTGTTAAACCATTTAGCTGCTCCAGTTTACCTGGTCTCGCCGAGGCAATACTCTTTAAGGTTCCCTGTGCCTACATAACACATCACATGGATCTTGTCAAGCTTGAACCGTCGCTTTGTCTGCGCTTGCTTAAGGAGCCAACCAAACTGCAGGAACTCAACGAACGCAGCTACGAGCGGTTAGTGCCTGTGCTTTCGGCCCAATGTGCAGATTTCATGCAGGAGTTGGCATCACTTGTGCTTGATTGCATTCTGCGTACTCTATCCAAACCATTGGAGGAGCAGAGCGTTGTTGAACAGCGCAAACTGCTTCGATTGATTGTCTGCTCAGCACATACGGAAATGGACGAGCTCTGGCTCTTTCACTGGTTCAAGATGAGCTTCTATTTTATGGTGCACACGCATTCCCTTGTCGCTCAGGAGGCTGTACTTGGGGCATGTCAAATGTGTGCCCGCCATGGATTGCAAACGCTTACGCTGTGGAACTGGTATAAGAGGGATGCACTTAATTTGGTTGTCCAGCTGGCATTACATGCCTATCTAACAGAAGGAGTGCGCTTTACACGATCACTCAGAGCAGTAAGTCTAACAATCTAGCATTTCTTATGTCATGTAGATTATGATAATCACTTTGATTCTTTACAGCTAACCAAGATGTTGGGCTTTTCGTGTGTGCAGGAGTTTACCTGTAAATATCATCGCTTGCTTACTTCGTTGGTGTTGCCTTATTGCATTAAGGAGCCACGCTGCAAGGGTGTCTTTGTGCTAATGGCCAAGCAGCTGCATAAGCCAATAGCTTCATTGTTTTCGATGTCCTTTCTACGTCTCTATACGCATGTCTATCTCAGCGAAGAACAGGAGCTGGCCAATCGCTGCATTGAGATGGTCACCAACTGCACAAAATCTACGGTGCAACAGCTTATGAATGCAGACGTAAAGGTGTGATTAAACAATGCTTTAAAAGCTAACGAAACAAGATTAATTAATTTTAGTATTTTTTTTATATAGCAAACTGTTGCCGAGTTGCTCATCTATTTCAATCGCAATCCCACCTTTGTGATGCGCTCCTTTCAAAGCCTGCCACAAGTGAGCATTGGGAATGAGGATCTATCCACCCAGGCGAGCAATGCACAGTTCTCGGCGTTCATAGCGGAACGGATATTGGGCGTCATTACCTATTTTGAGAGCTGTTTGTCGGAGCCATCGTTTGAGAAGCCACTCAAAGAGGAAACACTATATAGTCTGGGCCAAATACTGCGCTTTGTTGGCCCCCAACATGTCACACAATTTCGATTCAAGATCATTGCCATGCTGAGCTTTGTTCATACATTGCAGGAACCAAATTTGCAGCGTATTTGCCTAAAGATTTGGCATATCTTTCTGCATGTGGTCAATATACAGGAATTGGGTCCATCATTGGGACGCATTGTGGCCACATTACAACCGCTGCTCGCATACAGTGTGGAACAGGTGAATGAACTCTATGAGTTTGTCATACTTCGCAATGCTTCCATGCTTGGAAATTATATACAAGGTAGGTAGAAGAATACAATAAAGACTATTGTGTAACATACTATCTCAATAATAGATCTATACTTCTTGGAACGCTTGGAACACGTATCGGAACCCATACGTAAGTACATTAAGCGTCACACTGCACAGTTGTGCCTAGGCCCAACTGCATCGGGTGAGGATCAGGCTCCATTGCTGGATCAATTGGGTTTTCTGCATAAACAAATCACCAATGAATGCCTGCAAGTGCGCGTCTATGGATTAGAACATCTTGCCGAGCTCCTTGGCCGGCGGCGCACACAACTGAATCACATGGTGCTGTATGAGCTACCCATGGAGCCACTAATGGAGCAGATAGTCAATGTGCTAATGTCGGGCTGTCAACACGACGATCGTTCATTGCAGTTGGCTTCGGCCAAATGCCTGGGGGAGCTGGGTGCCATCGATGCCAGCTATTTGCCCTCCAATTACAATTTTGCAGGTCCGCAACAATTGCCGCTTAGTGTGCTTACGGATGACTTTACTGTGCTGGCACTGACGGCGCTCTGTCGCGGCTATCAGTTCCAGCAGAAGACAAAACACGTGGACAACTTCTCGCTGGCCATACAAGAAACGCTTGCTGTCTGCGGCATTGCGCCCAAAGAGCAGAAGAAGCTTCATCTGTGGCAATCTTTGCCATTGCGCATGCGTGAGATAATGGAACCGTTGCTCAACTCCTGCTACACCTGCTCACAGCGTTCCAGTACGTTGCAGCAGCAGCCGCTCTTTGGCAGCCATTACACACAGAACTCCTACGAACTGTGGGCATTTCTGTGGGCCGCCAGACTTGTCGACTATGTGCAATCAACGGAGACGCGTCACTTGCTCAGTTCCTATAAGCCCTGCATTCGACGCGACTCGAACATGTTGAGCACCTTCTATCCATATATACTGCTCCATGCGCTGTTAGAGTGCACCACAGAACAGCGCCAACACATCGAGGAGGAGTTCCAGGCCGTATTGCAGGCCAACGATAAACTCTCAGAGCAAGCAACTCATACATCTATTGAGCCAACTCCCACAGATCTAAACACAGTAGGCTACAAGCTATTCGAATCGAGTAAGTATGGTGCAACTACCAAGGCAGCGAATGATGTGCCCCAAGCAGGCGCCAGTGCAGAGGATCAATCCCGTTTGGCTGGCAAATTGTGTGCGGAACTGTTGGATTTTTTGCAGCGTTGGTTGCGCGAATGGCAGCGTCTGCATGGCTTGAGCATGGGTGGCAAGCCACCGCAAAATGTGGATGCCAACTATGCTGCCATCTATGAGTTTTTGCAACGCATTGACAAGTTGCATGTGGCACGTGCCAGCTACAACTGTGGAGAATATGCGCGTGCTTTGCGCTATCTGGAGGCCTACATCGAGGAGGGCGACAAGGCAACGCGTTTGCTGGAACAGTTTACATTTCTCGTACAGCTCTATGGACGTTTGATGGATTCGGATTCGGTGGAGGGTGCCGTACAGACGCGCCGATCGGATATGAGTGTGACACAGGAGATTTTAGTGAATCGTTTGGTTGAACGGCAACAGGATATGATAACATGCTATGAGCAGTTGTTGTCTAGCACCGAACAACTTCAGCCGGATCACATACGTGCCATCATTGACGCGTATCTGCGCATGGACACGCCCAAAACAGCACTCCTCATCGCCGATGGTCTCTGGCAGCGTTTGTCGGATCGTCATACGGATCAGTATTTCAGCGAGTGCAAAGCGGAACTGCTCTGGCGCCTGGGCAGCTATGATGAACTTGAGGAACTGGAGTTGCAGCAACAACAGCAGAGTCGATGCCGACCCAATTGGCATGCCCAGTGTGCCCAGGCCTGTCTAGCACTAAGACAACCGAAGACAACAAAATTGGAATTTGAAACACTGCTCGACAAGATGCGTGGATCGGTGGTGGAGCAGCTGCGCAGCTGTTCTGCCCTGCAACAACACTCCTATGCCCATGCCTACGATGATGTGCTCAAGCTGCACATGCTGCACGAGCTGCAGTGTAGCCACCAGCTGCTGGAGCAGCTATCCAATCTGCAGCAGGACGAGGAACTGCAGTCGCAACTTATGCGGAAATACTTTGCCGATTGGCAATCACGTTTGCAGGTGTTGCAACCACAACTGCGTGTGCTGGAACCCATTTATAGCTTTCGTCGCAATCTGCTGGGTGAGCTAAAGCGCCGATTGGGCGACCGCACGTCGCTCCAAGCACAGCTGCAAACGCAATTGGCGCAGCTCTGGCTTAACAGTGCTCAGATCAATCGGAATGCAAGTCAATTGCAACGCGCCCATTTGTATCTAATGAAAGCTGCGGAATATCAGCCAAGTGGTCTATTTCTGGAGCGCGCCAAGCTGCTGTGGCAAAAGGGTGATCAGGTGCTGGCCATGAATTATCTGGAGGAGCAATTGTCTGCCATACGACAGCAATGCGACAACAATCCCAAGCAGCTTAGCGGCGAAGAGCGTCAATTTTACTTTGAGGGCAAATATCTGCAGGCCACATACAATGCAGACTCAATGAATCTGTGTGCGGATGCCATACTCAAGTACTTCCAGGAAGCAATTGCTGTGCAACGACAATCGGAGCGCTGTTACGTTCAGCTATCACAGTTTCTGGAGAAGATGCGTGAGGCCCGTTCATCGTCCGCAACCAATGCGCTGACGCGTGATAATGAGGAACTGCTGCTGCAGATCATGTTGAACTATGCCAAATCTTTGCGCTATGGCAGTGATCATGTCTATCAATCTATGCCACGTCTGATTAGTCTCTGGTTGGATACAGCAGCCACAGCCGTGGCATCTGCCTCTTCCACGGAGCTGGTGCGTAAAATGAATGATCTACTTAACAATTGCTGCTCGGCGCTGCCAACTGCCATGTTTTATACAGCCTTCTCGCAAATGCTGAGCCGTCTGTGCCATCCATCGCCGGAGGTGTTTGGTGTGCTGCGCAATGTGATTATTAAGCTGGTTGGTGACTATCCACAACAATCACTCTGGATGCTGTTGCCACACTTCAAGTCTGCTGCAGTGAATCGCGTCAAGCGTTGTAAGCTCATACTGAGCGATGAGCGACTTCAGAATCCAACCTTTCAGCGTCTGCTGAGTGACTTTAATACTCTAACGGAACGATTGATTGGCGTGACCAACAAGGAAGTCACCTTGGATCGTAGCTATAAGCTAAGTGATCTGGATAAACGTTTGCCGCTTCTGTGCAGCCAGGCGAACTTCTCCAACATACTGTTGCCCTTTGAGAAGTATATGCAGCCGACATTTAGCATTAGTTCTGCACAGGATAGTTCACCCTCGCCCAGTCCGAGTACCACCGACAAATTGCCATCAAGCAATTGGTTTCCATATCAGCAAATCTTTATTAGTGGCTTCCAGGAGAAGGTGCTTGTGTTGCGTTCGGCGGCAAAGCCGAAGAAGTTGACTATGCGCTGCAGCGATGGACAGGATTATGATGTGATGGTCAAGCCCAAGGATGATTTGCGCAAGGATGCGCGTCTCATGGAGTTCAATGGCCTGATGAAACGCTATCTGCATCAGGATGCACTGGCCCGCCAACGTCGTCTGCACATTCGCACCTATGCGGTGCTTCCCTTTAATGAGGAATGTGGGCTGCTCGAGTGGCTGCCGAATCTCAATTCTTATCGTGCCATTTGTATTGCCTTGTATATGCAACGGGGACAGGTGATGAGCGGAAGAACCCTTCACCAATTGGCAGTGCCACAAATCGAGCCAATTGAGCGCAAGCGCGAAGTGTTCCTCAAGCAACTACTGCCGGCACATCCACCCGTCTTTCAGGAGTGGCTCCTTCAACGCTTTACTACACCACACAGCTGGTATGAGGCACGCAATTCATATATACGCACCATTGCCGTCATGTCCATGGTGGGTTACATTCTGGGCCTCGGTGATCGTCATGGCGAGAATATACTGTTTGATGAGCGCAATGGTGATGCTGTCCATGTGGATTTCAACTGTCTGTTTAATCAGGGTGAAGCGTTTGCCTATCCCGAAGTGGTTCCCTTTCGTCTCACCCACAACATGATTACGGCCATGGGACCTCTCGGTGTCGAAGGCAGTTTTCGCAAGTGCTGTGAGATAACGCTGCGCCTGCTCAAGCAGGAAACTAAAACGCTCATGTCGATGTTGCGGCCATTCGTCTACGATCTCGGTGTTCAGAGTCGATTGACGGCAACGAGCAGCAAAAGCAAAATCGGTGCCGAACTCACCGATCCAAAAGTAACCAACGATGTGCAACGAATTGCGGAACGACTTCAGGGACATGTGAGTAAAATAGCAATCTATCTACAGCATTCAATACTTCTAAGTTTCAACTTCTATTTACAGGTCAAACGACAGCAGGCAAACAGCATTCCATTGTCCACAGAGGGACAAGTTAATTTTCTGATCAATGAGGCCACTAAAATTGATAATCTCGCTTCAATGTACGTGGGCTGGGGCGCATTTCTTTAGTTCCCTACGACTAATCATTTATGTTTAGGTATTTGTACTTTATGTAGCTTAATCTACATATGTTTGTGTTTCAAATAATTGAGAACGTAATTAAATATTTAATATTTCGTATAATTATATATGTATTTATGTTCTGGTTTTAACGTGCATTTCTAATTAAGATTTGCTTGAGAAGTCAACAAATTTAAAATTTTGTATTAACAAATGCAATTAAATGACATATTTTTTGCCATTGTGCATGTGTTCAAGAAACAATACTTAAGAGTTTTGTTAAGAGCTTGCTCTTAGAATTTTTAAATATCTCACAAGCTCCTTTTTTCTACCGCATTTCTTAATATGAGCAATTTAAAATAACGACCCTGTTTTATTAAGCGAGCCAACAGCTGATAGATGGCGCGACTCACCGAAATCATATGTGAAACGTGACGGGCATTGTTGTCTTTGTGTGGTTTGTTGGCAAGTTAAATTTGATTACAAATTGTTTCAATTGGTGACAACAATAGCGCAACATGTCGAAACCAATTACTTTTGTTACGGGCAACGCCAAGAAGCTGGAGGAATTGATTTCCATACTGGGACCTAACTTTCCCCGTCAGGTCATCTCGAAAAAAATTGATTTGCCTGAGTTGCAGGGCGAGATTGAGGAGATTGCTGTAAAGAAGTGCAAAGAGGCAGCGCAACAGGTTAATGGACCTGTACTGATCGAAGACACATGTCTGTGCTTTAATGCGCTTGAGGGTCTGCCTGGTCCATATATTAAATGGTTTCTGGACAAACTGCAGCCAGAAGGACTGTATCGATTGCTGACCGGCTGGGAGGATAAATCAGCGCGTGCCGTTTGTACATTTGCCTACTGCGAAAACAGCTCGTCGGAGCCGCAAATATTTCAGGGCATAACCGAGGGTGACATTGTGGAGCCGCGTGGTACACGCGAATTTGGCTGGTTCGTATTGATCTGCACAGAAAAGTGAAAAGTCTTGAAAGAAAACATTATTCTTAAAGGGATCCAGTGTTCCAGCCCAAGGGCTACAATCAAACCTATGCGGAGCTACCAAAGTCTGAAAAGAACAAAATCTCTCATCGTTTCCGTGCGCTGGATATGCTGCAAAAGCACTTTGAAAGCAAAAAATGCTAGCGAACAAGTGAAACTATAAATGTGTCTTTAATTTGCTAGGAATAAATTGATTTATTTAAAGTTTCGATATTTGTTCTATCATGTCGAGAAAGCGTTACGTAAACTAAAAGCTATGCCATCTTTATTTTAATCATCCTTCTTGCTCTTCGGTTTCTTGACTTTTGCAGCTTCCTTTTTGCCAGCAATTGGTTTGTTCCAGTAATAGAGCAGCTGGGCAAAAATCACGCCATTTGCCAATGTTGAAGCGCAGAAAGTAGTGATCATCATCACATCGCCAGTCTCTTGAATTGAAGTAAATATGCGTGCTAGAGATCCAGCAAACATCATTATGACTGTAGCAGCTGACAGTTGGCCCGTGGAGCCGGCCTTATAGTTGGTCAACGCTTGCGAGAATTTGCCAACTAGTAGAATGGGTATGTTGCAGCTTTGTATGGTGAGCAGGACCTTCATGGGTGTGAGGCCCGAGTTGAGAACGTAGAGCAGACCCGCATAGAGAAACGTAAAGATGACAGCATGCGGCTTGCGTCCGCTAAAGAAGAGGACTAGTGCGGCAATTGCCAAGGTTTGCACGGCCAAAAAGGTGTTGTCGCCCCAGGAGCTGAATGGATAGCCGTTCATAAAACTGTACGACAAGTGGAATGTGATGGCCAACAGATCCAGCATAACACCAAATAGATTAATGCCTTCGCCAGATTTGTTATTGAGAATTTTCAGCACTTGCGGAATTTTCACCAGCACCGAACCGGCAATGATGCCGATGCCGAGACCCTTGCTCAGCAGCGCCTTAAAGCACGGCACTAAAATATAAATAACACAAAAACTATAACAATTTGTTGCGAGCCTATAACAATAAGACTTACCATCCAGGAAATTGAGTTCCAAAAAGTAATTATCGTAGCATTTCTGGTTCATAAGAAACAGAGCACCTTGCTTGATTAGATCGCCCATTTTTGGAAATATATTATATATTACTTCCTATATACTTGAGCGACGAGTGTGTTTAACAATTGTGCCGGCTGCTTATCAATCCGCTTCTGGCTACTGATTGTGCGCGATTGAACAGTGAAAATGAAATTGAAAGCGAAGCCAGTACACGTAATACCTAAGGCATTTAGAACTCACCTGTTTCTGAGTTTTTTTTTTTAATTAGTTTTTCTATTTAGTATTTTTTGTTAGATACCGCATTATAACGATAGAGCTGTTATTTAAGCCTTACTCTATTTGATCGGTTGTTTTATAAGTACATATCGATACAAGTATTTATATGCATCAATAACCACAGCCAGATAAATAATATCTAATAATATAACTAAGTAAATTTTATTTTGGTTCACGCATCAAACAAAATTGTGTTTATTTATTTTCCTTACGCTTACACTGCTTTGCATTCTCCTTTTGCATAGCTAATTAACCTAACATATGGTCTTTCTGCACTGCTTTAAAAATAACTCCACAGCTGTTTCTGTTATAGAGATGTGCGATTATCGCAAGAGGTGCGCGCGTTGAGTAATTGTTTATAAATTAATTTCAGCGAATCGAGACAGTGGGTGATATAAATAAATTTTAATTCTTTAAAGTGTTAACTTGTTTGGAGTACAGTTATTTACTTCTCACCTTTGCAATCAACTAGGTTTCTTTTTTAATTGGCTAGTTGTTAGATACACTGTAATCGATATAAAAATATTCTTATCGACGTGATCAATTTCATTTGAATCGCCCATTTTGCTGTAGTTTTAAAATAGTTGTGCCAAGAATTTTTAATTTGTTATTGCATCAAATTTAAAACTTTAACTGGTTGGAGCTAGAATTTGTTAAAACTATTACAAACAACAGCAATTTACTTAATTTAATTCGACAAACAAAGGTCAACGAAAAGTGCTAGAAAATACTTGAATCTTAATCGCTTGATTTTCTTATCGCAAATATATATTGCTTTCCTGATAAATACAATTTTATTACTAGATTGGGTCCCACAAGAAGATGATATTTAACAATATAGCTCCACACCGTGGCTTCCAAGAGTCACTCTCACATGCAATTCTGATATGCATGCTCGGTAATGTCTCAATTTTCTACCTCTTTTCTGGCATCACTTGCATTCCATTGCGCTTGCGCTTTGTGTATCCATTGCCATTGTTTCCCATTGCACTGACATCTCAAACATCATAAATTGCATTCGCTTGCAGTATTATTTATATTGCAGTGGCATTCGGGAGAAACTGGTCCAATAAAGTACGAGTTCATAAATCGTCAATCATTGGCGCGCACACACATACACGCCCATTGTCACCCACTTACATATGTATGTGTATTGCAAATGTAAAAGTAGACAGATATGTAGAAGAAATCTATTGTGGCTCCACATTCATGTGACTGTCTCTGTGAGCGTCGAATCCAAATCACGGAAGGTAAAATAAAATACGCAAACCGCTCTCTCTGTCTCTCACACACTCTCGCTCATAATCGCATATCTGATAAAAAAAAAATAATAATTAAGTAAGAATCTTCTTTAACTAGCAAACTTTGCGGTTAAAATCAATGGAGCTTCTTTAAACGACAGCGTTTATTATAACGACCTGGCAACACAGCAAACGTCACAGAATCTGTTAATTGACATTGTGCTGCAACGGACACAGGACGAGCAATCAATTGTAAACATGGGACGTTTCGATAAGGGCAAACTTCTCGCCAAGGCCACAAACTTGACGGCAATCAGCTGGGCTCATGCCGTCAACAGCCAGCAGCTGTTGGCCGAAGCGCTAAGCGGTACACAAAACAATAAAATTTCTTAACCTTTTTGATATGCATATGAACTTTCAATTGTTTCACACTTAAAAAGGTGACATTGATATGATTGAAGCCGATATTGTGCTTGGCAAACTAAATGGCGAGGGTCCAGATTTACCGGTAATGGCACATCCACCCGCAACTGTTTCCGATTTGACACTGGAGGACTTTTTAAATCAAATCAAGGCACATAATGAGTTGCACCAGGGAGCAGAGAGGGGCGTCAAGTTGGACTTTAAGTCAATAGAGGTATTTGAAGGTGCCTTGGGCATTCTGGATGAGACAATACCAAAGGTGAACACACTATGTGCATAGATCCATTTCTGTTTTATACAAGCTGATTTTCACTTAGATGACGTATCCAATTTGGATAAATGCTGACATTATAAGCGGACCTGTGGATGCAAATAACTCAGTGCCTGTGGATCCGGCGCGTTTCTTTGCTGGCTGCATGCGTTACAGGCAAGCTGTACTCTCCATTGGCTGGACAACAAGATGGGGTGATAATTATCGTGAGGGCGAGTACACCAAGGAACAGTGCGATGCCATGCTGCAGGCTATTAATGACAACAACGTGACTTCCACTGGACAGACCATCACATTTCCCGTCCGTGCTGGCATTGCCGCCAATAGCGCCAAGCAGCTGCACAATTTAGTCGCAGCTGTGAATGGAACAAATGAGAGCACGCTAACCATTTGGTCATCGGTCAATGACTATGTGAATGTGCCTCTGTTGCGTAAACTTATCTTTGGTTTTGGTATGGATCGCGTGTATTTGGATGTGCCTGAGGAGGTGTCCTCACAGCTGGATTTGGGCAATGTAGGTAATGGGGCTGGCACATTTAACTCCCTGGTTAGCTTCAGTTTTGTCAGTCTATGCTTTTGGGCCGTCTCCAGCTGGCTGAAAAACGTGTAAAAAAAAACAGTTCCAGTTTGATTTTTTTTATGTTCTTTTTTATTCAATTTTTGTTTTGTTTTAAGGAATTGTAGCACGTTTATAAATACGTGACTTTCTTGATTTGTATCACTTCATTGCAATTGTATAAAACACTAAAAAAAAAAAAAACATCGTTATGCATTAATTTTTTACATGTATATGGTAAGTATAGTATAATATAAAAATACTTTGGACGTGCGCAGTTTTCATTTTAACAACAATGGGATTGAATAGCTTTCGACCTAGTAGGATAATATTTTTAAGTTTACATACTAAATAAGTTAATGACTTTTGCTTAGGTTTTCTCTTTCACATCTCCAGCTTCCTTTTTTTTTGCACTATTAAATCAGTAATCTTATCAATCTCTCTTTAAAATTCTGCTGACGCAGTTTATGTGAGGCACTTATGTAAACATTATGAGTGTGTGCGTGTGCGTGTGGTGTGTGTTGTTTGATATGTATTTAACAATAAATGGAGCAACTTGGCTAAGGGCAACAGCAAGTTGAGTCTAAATAGCGAGACAATATATACAATATATATATATATAACATCAAACGAAAATGCAAGATGCAAACTATCTACATATGTATATATTAACTAATTATCACATCTGTTGAGCGGCTCTCAATCAAACGATCTGAGGACGTATTGCCAGCGTTACACTCTTCATCACCATTATCAATGCCCGAGCTGCGTTTGTACTCCAACAGACGGACGCCCACACGCTCGTTGTGGCTCGCATTCTGACGGAACAGCTGCTGCACAGCTGGCGTCACGCCCGTCACATTGACGCCGGCACCAAACGTGGTAAGTGGACGCAGCACAGCGACCTTGGCTTTGGGATCATCGCTGTGGCAGAGATGCGTCAATTTTCGCGTGGGATACCAGCAGGTACAGATGAGACCGCCGGCGAGCAGCATGCCCGTAAAGATCTGACCCAGCAACACAATGAGTGGCACAATACTAACGCTTGCTGCGATTTCTTCAGTGACACGCACACGTTCCTCGGCCCACATCATTGGCAGCATGACACGCGGCACGCGCGCATAGAGACTGCAATTGAAAAGTGCAAAGCAATTAGCGGGTGTCAAAATGGCTGCAAACCATTTAATTAACTTACGCAACACCCGGCACTGGCTCCATTAGATAATTGGCCTGAAAGCCACCAGCCACTTCCATTGGTACGCCAGCGTTAGGCTCCATTGCCATATAAAATTCATGCTTCTCCTTCTCTGGCTTTAGGCCATCAACCGCCTCCAAATAACTGGGATCCGCCAGATAAAAGTGTGGATATGATGTGTAGACTGACGTGTTGAAGTTACAGCGTGAAACATTTATAACACCAGCTGGCATGCACTTGCCATCAACGCACAGACACTTTGCATCCGGATACATTGTACCATTGTCTACGGCGTGTCTGGTGCCGCTGAATTTGTATGCAGTCACCCCATGCACGGTGATCTGTTCGGTGAAGTCCATCGGTATTGCACGGCACATTTTCGGCATGTATATGTAAAGGGTGTCGTTGGTGCTCAGATTGGGTGGAAAGAATTCACCCATGGAGCCCATGACTTTGCCACAAGCACCATCAAAAGCACGCGTATGTGTCAAATTGTTCCAAGTATAGATTTGTCCCATTTTCCTGATATCATCGGCGCCAGTGAACATGTTAATGTCACCATCAAAGCTCGTGGAGCCATTACGTCCATACTGAAAGCCAACGCGATCGTATGGCACATTATCCGGACTTATTATCTTTCCCACTGTGACCAATGAGTGAACGAAACCCTTGAACAACCATTCCTCCGCTGTCCTTGTATCACTAACCTGCTGCGTAGTGCTCAATGTGGCCGATGCCATAAATTGAAAGAATGAATTCAATTCACGAAGGCGTCGGGCACCAGCCTAAAAGAAAAACAAATATCGTAAGTTTCTATGTATTTACATGTTTTCATTGCAACTTACGTGTGCCACCGTATTGACCGATGTAACTACATCTTCCAGGGTGCCATTGCTGCCAGCAGCATCAAAGTAGAAAAAGGCTTTCTTACGAAATGATACTGAAGCGTTATGATTATGCCACTCAATGTCCACCTTATCGGGTTTCTCTCGAAACCTGTAGGGTCCTAATTGTACAAAATGTGGCTTTCTTGGTGAGCCCTCGTATAGATCCTCCGGATTGGTCCAATTGAATAAATATATATCAAAGTTAAGAGGCAACGGAGAAACTTTCCAGCCCTCAAATGCAGGTGATGTGGGACTCAGTGCCATTTCCTAAAAATAAACAAGGCAATTTGAAACGCTTACAAAAATACTTAGAGGCATGAGTAATTTATTACAACAATCACTTTTTGCTAAACTAAAATAAATTAGAGAAAGCAATGATTCGAAATCATATCAAAGTCTTACTTTTCGAGCGTTGAGTCTTTAGAAAGATTTGTCATACATAATTGAAATTGTAGAGAATTGTGTTTTAGGGAACACTATTGTTAAATCTCTCTCGCTACACTGTTGGCTATCTATCTATGCAATTTTCCGATCGTTCAGTCAAATGTCATGTGAGTGTCATGTTATCAGCATTTTGGAACGGCTGCCCATCAATAATCCATCTTGGCAATGCATTTAATCATCATTTGGTTCTAGGTGTACGTGTGCACAACACTGGGAAGCAATTTGTGCCGGCCATATTGGGATTTAAGTTTCTGGCCATAATCTTTTTGCTTTCTTTTTCTTTTTCAGTTCAGAAAACTAAGAACTGATAAAAATAAAATAAAAGAATGATTGTTCTTTGTTTGAGTCAACGGCACGTGTAAATATGCGCTAGTTTACATGGATGTGATTAATGAAATAGTTATTGCCGTTTGTTGATATCAAATTCTGTTTGAACAGGTGTTCATTGGTCAAGACCGAAGCACATCGTAACTTTTGAAATAAGCTCGGTGTTCTTACAAAAAGCCTTTTATATATTCGGTTTGTAGGAAATGCAAAGCAAAACGAAACATAAAAAAAAACCCACAGAATGGAAAAGAACAATCGTTATAGACCTCGTTTCTAATCACCCAATGGCAAGTCAAGTAAAGTCATCTATTGATAAATGGTTAGCGATAAGATAAAACTTAAATTGTTTGTTTACCCGTTTTCCAATGCAATAAATATATAGGCTAGCAAAATCATACATAACAAACATACTATTTGCATTAATCCGATTAACCTTCTAGCTGTACGTTCCAGTGATTCACAGTGTCACACAATGATAGATTATGACAAAATATTGAATTGAATGAATATTGCTGGAATTAAGTCAATTAGTCAGATGACAAAAAATATACTATGATGTGTGAGCATTAAAAAAAAAGTATCTGTAGGTTATTTTTGTTGCCTATTTTTGACGAACAGCTGCACAAATTTAGTTTTTGGTGTCTTTGTGGAAATTGATTCCAATTGATATGGAATCAGACAACTGGTAAGGCCCTTTGCCGCTCCTACCCACACCCCTGCCATACATCAATTCCCCCACTTATTGTATGGTAATGAGCGAGGTTCACAGTCAGATGACCCCAACAACGTTTTGGCAAATTGGCGTTCTCGACTCCCTAGAGATGGAACTTGACTATATGGGAAAGCAAGACTGATGTTATTCGGCTACGAATCATGCCTGATTACAAAGGAATTGAGAGCACACGTGACAAGAAATCTCTGAAATATGACGATAGTCATCTATCTCACATCTTACTCACCTTGCCGCGCATGCGCGTGAATATGTCAATCCAGTTGCGCAACAGATAAACGCCGCTAGCTATGCAGAATGCGCCGAATATGACAATGCATAGCCGCCAAACACAGTGGCGCGCACGCGATGTCATCTCTTTTAATTTTGATTGCTCTTGTGATTTTCGATGACGATTAATGCCAACGCGTCTGACTCTGCCCGGCTTAGAGACTATACTCCTTGTTGATGCACTAGTCGTTATTGTGGGTTTTGTTGAGGAAGCTTTTGCTGTTTTTCGTACGCCCGTTCTCTTGCTCTTACTACGTTCAACTGAGGCTAAACGTTTTTGTATTGTTGTCGGCGTTCTCGGAATTGTTAACGCCGCCTGCAAATACAGATAAGCACAAAAAGAGAGCGGTAAAGTCCAGTCAGAAAAAAAAGTGTATGCGTGAGTTTGTGTATTAAGGCGAGTTACGGCTTATCGGCTTATCGTTATCGAGGCTCGCTATGAACGTGCGAGAGCGACCAGAGAGTGACGCGCGAGAGAGTGTGTGAAAATTTTCAAACGAAGCAAAAGCGCATTAAAGCTTTACTGCGTCGTAATTGTAAATCTAATCGTTAAGCTACTTTTTATTTATCAATCTGCCCATAAAAACCACAATTCTAGGGTCCAAATTGCTCGAAGGTAATTTAAGTACAATAATAATACAAATCGAAAGTTTCAATGTAATGTATAAGCAGCTAACAGTATCAACCTGGCTCATTAACCGGCTCATGTTACGGTTGGAGTGGGAGTCTAGAGTTGTCATTGTTGCTAGTTGTCATTTGGAATTTTTGTTTTTGTTTTTATGCCCAAAAAATCTAACATTCCCTTGCAAATTCGAATTTAGTGCGTTCATTTGTTATTGGTGAGCACGTACAAGGTTAAAGAAACATTGAAAAATAAAAACGGGTTTTCCAACACTCAGCTAGCTGCAATTTCGCTACGCCCTGAAACGCCTTTAGCCGCCTCTTTTCGCCTAGTACTCTGATTATTTAGCGCGTTATTTACACAGCTTATGGTTATTACTACGCATAGCGCCAATTCACTTGTGGCACTCAAAGCAGTCACGCGAATTTAACATATTTTGAACTGTTGCTAGGGCTAGGCTGCTATAGGAAAACATGCAATTAATATGATAATTAGTAGGATTATTATGATAACTGCAAGTAAGATTACAAGGTTATTATTACTTGCTCTAGAATCCGAGAGTTTTTGTTCTGCACGTCACTTCCGCAACCTGTTCACATGTTTTGTGGTTTTGCTATGTTTATATGGTTTATTTATTCTTATTGCTATGATAAGCCTATAAATAGACCAAAACACGGTGCAATGTGCCAAAACAAACACATACATTCGTACATAAGTACATATGTATGTACTAGCAATTAAACGTACGTATGTACTAAGTGCTTTTTATGTATTCCCTATTTCCCTATCTGTATTTGTAGTTAATCTGAATTCACAAACTCACAAACGATGCGTCATATTTTGATTTGCGAAACGCAACTCCAACAAAATGGCAGCGGCCGCGTATTTGTATTTTTGTTGAATGTTTAATTAACGATATAGTATTAGCAGGAACATTCGTTCAACCAGCATTTAGCTGTGCGTTAAATTCTCTCGCGCCCGCGCCCTTGCACTCTCAGACGAACACACACACACAAACATTACTGCGCTCTTGGAAACAACAAATTAGTACATTTGTGCGTAGGGATTTTTTGTTTCTTACGTTTTAGCTCTTAAGCGTTGTTTTGTTTTCGACGTCTGCGACTTTTGCTCAGCACTTTGGCACTTGTCACTTTTACTGCTTCCTCTTTGCTTCGTAGCGTTTGCCATTTGCCAATTGCTTGCACCGATTTCAAATACTTTTCAATTGGTATCAATTTTAATTACACGACGTTTAATATTCATTCCGACAATAAAACCTAAATTAGCTTTGTGGTTCTACTGTATGTGTATTTGTACAGCGGCGTCTATTTTTTGCATACTTGCGTCTCACTCTCGCGCATTAGTTTTTATCACCAGACAACAACGCACCGTTAACTTGATCTTGAATTATGCCATACAACAACGCGCCATTGGATCTCCGTGTCTGAGCGGCACTGCGCCTGTTCTGCAACTGAAACTATTTTTTTTTTCTCGAAATGCCACAAAGCAGCAATTATATATTTTTCATTAAAAGCAAGTAGGAGCTATTATATCGGCAGATAGTCGACGCATAAATACCCTGCGTGCGGATGTTCATCTGTTAAATCCAGATTGGAATACCATATGACACAATATATTAATGTGTAGCAAACAGTTTAAACAATTCAAATTGAATAGTGTGTGTTTTAAGTTCGCAAAATTTGCGCTTGGTGTTATTTGTAATTTTTTTTATATGTACAAATATATGTACGAAAACGAAAACGTAATGTAGAAACGCCGAATTTGCTAATGACAGACAGGGTATGCGGCCGACAAATGAGCGTGGCAGCAGCAACAGAGTTCCCGCTCTCTTTCTCTCTCTCATTATCTCTTTGCATCTCTCGCTGCTCTCTGCTTGTGCTTTTTGGCCATCCATGACAAAACCGGTTCCGTCGCTCTGAAACGGTTACACTTCTGTTCAATATGCATATTTTACATTTAAAGCGGTAATGTTTCAATTTAATTGAATTTTTTAACGTGTTCGATTTGGAATGTGAACATTTTATCAGAGCACACACATACATACACCTGCACATACTAAAATAGCATATCAGTAATTGATAAGCGAGGTGCCTTTCGTGTTTGGTGATTAATTTTATTGTGAATTTCGATTGCGTTAAGACCAGGTAAGTTTAAAATTGATCCGTAAAACATTCAAGTTTTAAATTGCTTTTAATTCGGACAAATAAAGTGAGTAATTTGAATTTTTTTAGTATGTTGAGTTTATTTAACAAATCAAGTGAGTAGTTTGATTTTTTAGGTTATATTATTGTTTATTTTAAACAATGCGTAATGTTTTAATTTTCTTATGCATTTTTTGTGTAAGAATGTACAAATATTAATTATCTTAATTTATAAACACCACAAACAGTCTTATATTTTATTTAAACATTACTTAGTTAAATAAAACTCTACAAATTAATCCTTATCACATTAAATTCAATAAAAATAATAGAGCAATCAGCTAGGTTGCTCTGCATCTGGTGACGCCGCCACATATTTTAATCCAATGAGCAATGGGGAGCCCTCTGCCCCAAAATCCTTACTCTCCGTGCTCGGTGTGGGTGCCTGCAAACGGTTATCCAGGTTACTGATATCGATCTTTCGCATGAAATGCTTCTGTAGCAGCATCTGTTGCGGATACCAGAGTATCATCACTAGACCCAAGGCCACTGTGACAAAGCCACAGATCCTTCCAACGATCGCAGAGATTGGCAAAAGTTTAAGATAAAACATGAGATCGGATGAAATGCCTACTCTATAATCGATCCAAACGAGTGGGAAAAAAGTGCGACGTGCTCGTCGAAATATTCTGCTATAAAAGGATTTTATCAATTTATATTAACGATTCTGTAATAAGCAGTTAGTATTCATTCTACATACGATTCTTTACGTGGTTCTACCAGCAGACTGATCATAAGACGCGCCTTAACATCCAGCAACATTCCCGTTTTCGGCTCTAGTATAACAGTCATCTCATGGCGATCCTTATCGGGCTTCATGCCATCCACTGCTTCAGCATAGTACGGATCGGCATTGTAAAAGTGTGGTAATGAGGCAAAAACAGGCACATCATACCAGCATGAAGAGATGTTCAACAGACCCGAACGCACCTCACGACAATTATCCGAACAGTAGCAGCTGTGCTCTGGGTTTTCAGTGCCTAAAATTGAAAAGTTATTATATGAAGATCAACTTTTTCAACTCGTATATATTGAGTGATTACCATTTGCCCAATTTCTTGCAGTGGCCTTGTAGACATAGGCCTCGATACCATTAAAGTCCGTTGTGCCCGCATAATCTATCTTCAACTCACGACATATATCGGGCATAAAGTATGAGATCGGTTCACCCTGCTGCAGTGGAGTTGGATGAAATTCACCCAAACTACCACGCAACTTGCACTTTGGATGACCAGATACAACATTATCATAGCGCCAGCGAGCAATTTGACCCAGTTTACTAAAATCCTGTTGACCAGTGTAAACATTATGATGCCCATAGATCTCTGTGCTGCCATTGCGCTGTTTTGATTGAAATAAAATATTAGACGCAAGACGGAAAACAAGAAAAGGGAGATAAGTGCGTGGAAGACTTTAAAATTGAAATATAAATTTATAGAAACTTGGAATATTTCATCGCTAAATTGGATTCCTATTAGTATTTTACTAGAATGCATTTAACTTATTTAAATTCACTAAGCAAAAAAAACTCTAAATAACATATCTTACCGGATAGCCATATCCCACACGTTCGTAGGGAAAATGCAATTCGGGTATCATTTGGGTGGGAATGAGCTTGCCCATCTTGATCAGCGGTGTATCGAAGCCATTGAATAGCCAATCATTGGCAGGTCTTACGAATGTTGCCTCATTGCTATACATATTCAAAGAAATTATAACTAGAGTTCGTAGCATGGGGCTCCAGTTTTGCATTTTATTGAGCAGACCAACGTTGATAGTGTTTGGACAGATAATGGTATCCGTCAGTTTTCCCTTACTAGCCGTTGCATTGTAGTAGAATTTACTTTGACGAATGTAAGATACTGTAGAATTCTCTGGATGCCAGACGATATTTAGTTTCTGTTGCTTTTCCGTAAAGGAATAGGGTCCCAGCTCGTCAAAACGTGGTTTCACATTGGGATCTTCAAACTGCTCCGAATTTGTCCAGTTGAAGATGTAGATATCTGCCTTTATGTCCAAGCTAGGCGATTGCCATAGATTAGTCAGCATTGAATTGGGTTTGAGCACCATAATCTATATATAAATTATTGATAAAGCTCTCGACCATAAATTAAACTAATTCTAGCTACACTCACCCACTCCAAAGCACGTCGTTGTATACGCTCAAAGTTAAGCACAAAGAGTAAACCCAACACGGCGAGCACTAGACCCACCACACTAGTCAAGGCAATCCGATTTTTTCCAAACATGTCAATCGCAGTTCGATGGTTGGATCTGTAATAAATCTTCAGCTTAGTATCTGGTTACGTTATAAATTCTTAAAGTTTGTAGCTTTATTAGTTAACTGGTTTATTATGAGATAAAATATGTAGGCCAAAAATAATGGAGCAGTAGAACTTTTCTACATACAGTCGAACTTCCATATAACGAAGCTGAAGGGAACAAGAAAAAGCTTCGTTATATAGAAATGTTTGAAAGCTTGTGTGATTTAAGTAGTTTTTTCAATTAATTGTTTTATTCTTCGCATTCTCAACGTAATTCGTACATAAAATGAAACAATAACAAAAAAATTCGTTATATAAAACACAAGATTGTTTTGATTGGCAAAGGTTGGCGTTAGAACGCAATTGAGAAATAACTAAAAACAGTTTAATAACATATCGTCTTCCAACATTATAAGAGTATCCAACATTTTTCATTCGTCTAGTGCAATTCTGTATTGCTCCGTATGTAAATACACACACACACACACACACTTACAGACTAACATAGCGGACTTCTTTATTAAGAGAATAAACTGACGAATGATAAACCCAAATTCAAAAAGTAAACCCAAATTCAACAAAATATTATTTTTGTACAAGAAAGCGTGCTCATAGCAATAAAACAGTTACAAACACACCAATAAGCAGGTGTTAACCCATCGCCCGTGAGTTCCAACACTCACTGACTTTTTGTTTCTTTATTTGTAATCTGTTGAATAAAAACACCGGCAATAGTAAAATACATGCAACAACAAAAATGCTTGCCTATTAAGTTGTTGCTGCACACGAATGTACATTAACTTCGCGAATAGAGATTTCGTATAAAAAGGACTGTCGTGCTCTATCTAAAGAGAGCGATCGTTAACTTCCACAAGTCTACAAATTGTACTTGTTCGACTTTCTCCACACAGGCAGTAAGCCTGGAACTGTGCGCGTCTTTACACTGCTTGAAGCTTATCGTCCGTTTATATGTTTAAATAAAATTGATACGCCCTATATTAATAGTCAAATTGTGTTTATCTAAGGCACTGAACATACGCTAAGTATTTATAACATTAAAGAATTGCCGTGTAATTGCTTTTTAAAGTGTTTTCAGGCAAATGAAAAATTTGCAAACGCGCGCCATTTTGTTGCTGCTTTGCCGGGTCGCGAAAAAATCAAAGAGAGCGGATAAGAGTGCCCAAATGAGTGTGTTGTTGTTGTGTTGAGCGCGCTGAAAATCTCCATAATAAGCGAAGCATTGAAGAAAGTATTAATTGCTTTACTTTGTTTTTATTTTTTTCTTGTGTGTGAAGTGCAGTGAAAATAAAATTAAATATACATACATATGTATATAGAAAAGAAAGATGAGAGCATCTCATTTAATTATTGTTGTGTGTGCTTTTTGTTTTTGTGAAAGTGCTCAGTGAAAAAAGAGAGCGAGAGAGTGAGGAGCACTTGCATTGAACTGTAACTGTGTTGTTGCTGCTACCGGTGAGTAAATTCTACATATTCTATATTAAATTGATCACCCTGTTTATAAATCACCTTATTACTGTAATTAGATTGGATATAGTTATAGAAATAATTTTAATTGCTGCAACTTATATAAATTGTTCTTTTAACGAAAACAAAACGGTAAATAAAAAAATGTATTATTGTTGTGTAATCGCATTCTCAACATGATTCGTACAAAAAATGAAACAATAATAAAAAAACTTCGTATAGAAATAAATTCGTATAGAAAGTATGGAGAACAAAACATACTGAAAGTTGAACCAAATAGCAGTGTTCGCGAAATTAATTCGTTATATGGAAAACTTTGGTATATGGAAATTCGTTATATGGAAGTTCGACTGTATATTATTCGTTATCACTTTCGCTAGTCTGTGTCACTGTCTTCAAACATCATATTTTCTTGAAAAAGTAAATGCTTTGGGCGTATAACTTTATGAGAAGGGATTTCCTGCGAGTGAAAAGTTCGCTATATCCGAGAGATACCTGTATTTTGTGTCAGCAGGGTGAATGGTAGGCATTTTCTTAAGATTTTATTATTATTTCTGTTTCATTTGAAGAGGAACTTTCGCCTTTTCTTGGTTGCAAAATTAAATATATTACATATTTTTCATGAGCACTACGCAGCTGTGCCGAAAAAACACCAAGGACATTTAATAAAAAATAGAGAAATTTATTTTTAACGATATTTTCTTATTTATTGAAGTTTATATACATACACATTTTATACAACAAACTAAAGTTCCATCAATTTAGTTGTTAAGGAGAGATTAAATTGTACACAAAAACAAAAAATTTCTACGAGCTTGGCTTTCAAAGTTGAAAAAGTAATTCAAAGTTTACTAAGCGAAATTATCCAGACAAACTATATGTATACCAAGCGAGCATCCAACGTTTAGCAATTATAATAAGCTTAACTTAAACTGTTGTATAATTTTATACTAGACTTTTTTATCGCCTGCGCATGAGATACACAATCCAGACGGTTTGACCTACGTTAAAATCTTTTACTATAAACATATAACATAACTTTTTCTTATTATGTCACTACCCTTTATATCACCCCATTTGATAAAATCACAGCTTAAACTTTATAAATGTGATTAAAGACTCTGCGACTTACCAAATATGAATATAATGAATTTTTTTCCTCAGAAAATCTAAAAATAAGTCACGTTTATTACGAAACACACAAACAGACAATCGCAAGGTGTTCTCGGTTCTCTTTGAACGGTTTGTCTGGTCCGGGTCTGAACTTAAAAGGTTCAGTATAAGGTTATCGTCACTTAACTCTGATAATGCACATTGAGTGATTTTTTTACACTGATAACGCCACAAAATACCGAGAGCTTTAACACTTGATTGATTTTAGTTTTATTTTATATTGTTTGAGTCCTGCCGTAAGATGATCATTGGCTGGATCGCTTTATTTTGAGAGACGCAAACGACGCGCTCTAAATGCCGACCTAATAACGACTGACGACGACTTGAAGGAACATGTTCCTATATTAGTAGTATTTAACATGAAAAAAAAAACATCAACAAATATTAATAAAAAGAAAACTCAAAACTGAAAAGATAATGTGAATTGATACTACTACATGCACCTAAGGAAAGTTCATAAATACACTGAGCAAAATGTTGCATACTTTTTGGAGTAGTTTAATTGATTATATTTGCATTCTGATAAGGCAATCATTTCGATTTGAATGGAAGCAATTTTTTTTTGCTTTTATGTTGATCGGTCATTGACTTTAATTTTCGGGTATTACAAACAATATTTGTTTTGCAGTGTATAGAATTTTTTTTTAGTTTTTATGTTCGTGCAGTCAGTACTTAGTGTTGTTTTAATGCGCGAGTCGGTTCAACAAATCCATAATCTTGGCAAAGGGTTATCTTATTTTTTTGTAAAGATTTAATGACTGGAGAAGTACGTTGAAACGTAGAAACATAACCCGAAATGGGGGCAGCACATACTTAAGTGCCACAAACCGTCACACACACAAATAGTCATGCGTTATCACTTACACTCTAACCTGGCTGGCAACTGGGCAAACGGAGCTGCAGCTTAGCTTAAACATCAAAAAATTTTCCAAATTCAAACTGATAAGAAAAAAAAAGAGAGTGAGTTAGTATGAAGCCCACGTTTCCAATCACTTTCAACCCAATGTTCGATGGCGTTGATGAGATAAAACTGAATAGTCGCAACAACAAAGGGTAACTATTAACGCAGTTAATAATTTAATCCGACTGTAATATACGCGATACCTCTTCAAAAAGGGCTAACAAGAGGCTTGATTGCAAAGGGGTACGGAAGCGACAGGGTTGTGCGCTGCGTTCAAAGTTTGGCTGATGCAGTTCTATCAGGGCGTCAACAGTTATATTGACAGAAAATTTGGTGACTGTAGCTCAAAAACTGTGAAAGATACACTCATTCCAGTTTTTAAAGAGTTGGTGGGGCGCGGGGCATAGTTAGCGGGAGGGGCATCAAATTGTTTGATGCAGATCTGTAGAGGTCTTTACAAGTCTCTAAGCGTAGTAAAATATGAAAATCCAGTAGAAATTCTGGGTATAGTACCAGCCTGGTTGTACTACTACCATTTTTATTATTGAGCTTGACTTCGCTCCGAGCTCAACTTTAAACTTATTTCTTAGCGTAGCAAAATGTCCTAGTCTTCTGTATGCTTGTATGTTTGTATGTTGTTTGTATACATGTGTGTATTAATGTTCGCAAGAATTTCAATAGGTTTTTGACAATGATCATGAGATGATAAACATAACAACCGATGCGTAAATGTTAGTTTATCGAATTTATTATAAAACTTTGTGTTATAAAATGTATAAAGTTAACAAGTGCGGTTAATGCTCTAACATGCTATAAGGATTCAGATAAATATATTTGTATCCTTATATTACTACGCAGATGAGCCAGGGGAGTTGGCTGCGTTCAAAAATAGGCTGATGGCTATCTTTCGGGGATATCGATGACATTGCACAAACCCAATATACTTTTTACCTTCGGTATCGAGTATAAAAATGCTTTTAAATAATCGTAATGAATTGTCAGTTGTGACCTTTTCAACGTTCAAGATTCTGACAGCTTACAACTGTCATAGTTTTCACTATCAATATAAATATGATTGCTAATATATAACAGAGTCTGGCGCTTGTTTTTAAAGCAATAATCTTTTTGGTTAAGAAATAGGAAAATATTTACGAATTTATATAGACAATTTTTCATACAGGTATTCAATTTTAACAGAAACTTTTTCATTGAAAGCTGTATAGTGTTGTATTATCCTCACATTTGTGTTACAAAGGACAGTAAAACTTCTTCGTCAAAGATTCTTAATAAATCTAAATTCTCAACCAAACAATAATTAGAGAGTCAATGCACGTTCCATAAAAACTTTTTTGAGACAGAATAATCGGGTCAATTTGATTAGAGAGATCTTTAATCTTTTGCTTTTAATAAATACAATTAGCAATCACTTATAGTACTAGCTTAATAAAAAAAATAATACAATTAACCGGGCATAGTAAATGGGGATGCGGATTCCCGATTTGATTCAGTGTTGAAACAATTTGCGTTTTAATTATGATTATATTATACAGGGACTGATAATGTAGTAGTTTGGGATTAGGCACAGTTTGTTTTTTGTGAGGAGAGGCAGGTCATCAATTATCTTACAAAACTAAATTTAAGCACTCCAGACACATAATTCATATTGGGTGTCATCTTTTTGGCATCAATTAGGAGTAATCTTTCGTTGATCAAATAGCGCGGGTTCTAAAAAATGATAAGATTGAATGAGTATAGACATAAGTGTGCAGATAGATTGTATTTCCAAACTTACCTGCATGCAGTTGGGATTAATGTCACTCTTGCGTATCCACAACTCAAGCGGCTGGGTGCGCCAGCTTTGCTTGGAGAGCACCGCCAGACAGCGTGTGATGAATGCATCGCCAATGCAACGTGATCTCGAGATATCCAAAATGCTCAACTGACGACAGCTGCTCACAAATTGCAGCAGACCCGCTGGACTCTCCAGCTGATGGCCGCACAAGTGCAGCTCCCACAAATTTGGCAGCTGGGCAGCCAACTGGATCAACATCTCATCACTGAGACACTGCAGTTGACCCTCATCCTTTGACTGGCCGTGCACCTCCAGGCGTCGCAGCTGGCGCAGATTGCTTAGCTCACGAAAGAAGCGTTCGTAGTCATGGAGAAGACCACTAAAGCAAAAGCCTTCGATTTGTTTGATGCCACCTATAGCTGCGGCTGGACTACTGGGACGCGCTATGCGCGCCAGCACATCGAAAACAAAGTTCTTAGAGTAGATGGAGAGCTTGTGGAGGCGGGGCAAACGTAGCAGTTGCTGTGTTATATCCGATTCCATGCAAAGATGATAATCGGCAATCTTGATGTGCTCCAGTGTGGGACATAGTTGTACATCGACCAGATCACAGCAGTTGACCTCATCACAATCCTCCATAATGTCGAATTTGCGCAGCTTCAGCAGCCGAAAGATGTCACGAAAATGCTGCGACTCCAGATACTGACACTCATCCAGACACAGCTCACTCAGCTGCTTCAGCTCGCACAGATACTTGCCAGTTATCTGGCAACCACGCAGCTTCAGTTTGCGCAGCGAGGGAAACACTCGCTTCAATAGACGCACATCTTCATCCACAAAGCGTACACGTCCACGTCTGGGCTGTGGTTCACTGCCCAACCACTCCAGGCTGCTGACACCCGAAAAACAGTGTCCACTCAGCAAACGCAATCTTCTCACATCCAGCTGTTGACAACTGAGCACTTGCAGATGTGTCGCCAGAGTCGTCATAAACTTTTGAAATTGCCGCGAGGATGCACGACACAGCTGCTCATCCTGCAGCACAACATTACGGACGCGCGTGCGCCACAATGTTCGGACAATGCTCCTCAGGCGACTGTGTAAGTGTGTCAGTTCAAACTGTTGATACACACTCAACTGGGCCAGTATCAAGGCCAAGACATCATCATTCAGCTGCAGCAGCGATGGCGGATTCGTTTCTTAGCATGTCAAGGAGATGTGTTTAAATATTACAAATATTTCTCAATGTCATTGAAATTTACCTGATGATTCTTTTGCCTTTGTCGTTGTCATCTGTGGGCTGTTTTGGAATTTTGTTTGCTGTTTCTGCTGTTGTTATTGTTGTAAAGCTGTTGTTGGCAGGCGCAGCGCATGTTAGTTACTGCCAAATAAATGCAATCCCACCAGCTGTCCACGTTCCATAATTCCAGGCGCCTAGACGCTGCCTACCTAAACGTGACTTTCCTTTTTATCTTCTTTAGGGGTGGTTTTCCTAGCAAATAACAACGCCACCTACCTGCCGACTTCAATTAGCGATGTGTCAACCAGGCCAGGCGATACTTATGCAACGATAGTATTTCATGGCGATTTTTTATAGCCGATAGTCGTAAGGAAGTTTCGCCTTCATTTTTCAAATCAATTTGCTTTAATGGCCTTTTTCTATCTAATGTATTAACTTACCGGACAGCAAATGTACAAATTATGTTTTGCAATCTTAAATACTGTGCATTAAACAGTTAAGATTGTTTCGAACTGCAATTTGGTGTAACGTGTCGCCTGAAAAAAAATTCGTTGCTCTTTAAATACTTTACGATATCATTTAAGCTGTGAAATTTTTAAGCCCAAGCTAATAATTACCTTGACACAAATTGTAGATAAAGTTTTCTTAAAAATAATTTCAAAACAAATGGAAATATAAAACTAAATCAAAACAAAAAAGTTTCAGCTTTATAATCGATGCTTTTCAAAACTCTTAAAAATGCTTGGCACCAAACATAAATATAACAAACTATCATAATATCATACTTTTTTAGGTTCTATTTTTTCATAATTTGTTTATTTGTTGTTGGGTGCTTACTACGTCATCAATTTGTATGTATTTAATTACATTTAACTTTTACAATATATTCTATGTTTTTTTTGTATAATGTGTTTTGTTTTGTTTGGTTATTATTATTATTATTCATCCAATTTCATTTGTCGGTATAGGCATATATTGTAGGTATAAATGGTGTATATATTGTATCTGCATTATAGTACATTATTGTTTCTATTTACTTAGTATTGTTACTGATTTATGTTTATTTTTTTTTACTTTTCTTCTCTTTATTGTTGCTTTTTAATTGGCTGCCGGGCGTTTTATTTTTGTTTTTGTTAGGAATCATTTTTGCGACTCTGCAGCTTATTGTTAATAATAAAAAATATTATTTTGTTTTTGTATAAGTCTGGTTTGTGTGTGTGTGTGTGTTTGTATGTTATGTATAAATTTATGCACTACGCAACTTACAAATTAGGTTTTGTTAATTTATTTTTAATATTGCAACACAATTGTAATTTGTTGTTGGTACATATGTACTTAAAAATTGCCATTCGCATGCTACTGATAATACTATATAATATATATTTATTAGTTAATAAACGTACAATATATACTCTATATTTTTGTTTATACTGCGCCCTACTATACACATCACCAATCTATAATTTTTTGTTTTTAAAAACACCAAAAACTAACACGGCTAAAACAACTACATTAAAATGTATGTGTGCTTGTTGTGTAAATGTGTGTAAGTTTGTGTGTGTCACAATTATGCGAAGTTTTCAGAATATATGTTTTCCATTATTTTTATGTCTGCACTTTTTCCGTTATAAAAATACATAAGACTTAAGCGACTTGTAATGCAATCAAAAATCTGCATAAACTTCGCATGAATTTGTGTTTTGTTTTTAAATAATTTAAATTATGCGCACAACATTTGACTAACTTTACTTTTTGTTTTATTTTATTTTTTTTTTTTTTAAGTTTTTACAATTTTCAATTGTTCCCTGCATTCCTAGTACATATTTTAAAACTTTTATCGCCGTCAAAAAATATATTGTAAATAATAAAATGGATTGTTTTTTGAAATGAACAAATCATAGGATTTTTTGTGTATATTTTTTTTTTATTTGTGTACATGTACAATATTTTTAAGTTTTGTTAAATTAAAATATAAACGTAGAATTAAAATATTAAAATGTTGCATTTAAAAGGAAGCATTATGTGTGTGTGTGTGTGTTTGGGGTTTAAAATGAATAAACTTGACTCGTCCTAATAATAGTTGCTTTTTTTATTATAACCATATTTTTTTTTTTTTTTTTAATTTAAAGCAGATATGTTGTTGCTTGTGGCGCTTGGGGCTTGCTTCATCTTTTTCTCCTTTATATTGTTGCTGTTTTCAACATAAGCACAGTAATTGTTATATGTATATGTATATGTATGTATATTTAATTTTAGAGTTGTGCCTAAGTTCTTTTATTATTTATTGTTAACTTTAATAGTATGTGTTTGTGTGTGTGTCTGAAGGGAGGTTATAAGTTTTATTTTCTTGTCAGATATATTTATATATCTATATAATCGTAATCATAATGATAGAGCGTGTGCCAATTTGAATACACACACACATTTTTTCGTAGGTGTAACTAAAAACTAATACACTTTTCGCACTTTTGTCTCGTTTTTTATCATCATTCTTTATCATTTTTGTTTAGTAGTTCAACTAACATTAAAAATAATAATATATAATTCTTCATCAACTTATCCTTTTGTTAGTTTTGTTATTTTTTTTTTTGCTTATTCTACACGCTTCTCTCTCTCTACTTTTACTCTTTCGTTAGTTAACTGTTCTAATACAGGTTTTTTTTCTTATTTTTTCCCTGTTTTATATTCTGGTGTGATAAGCAACAATTTGTTTGACTTAAATGTTAATGGGGGGGGGTGGGGGAGTGGTGAGGGGTTTTTTTTTTAAATGTTATATTAACTGGGCGCTGCTATTAGCATATGTGTATGTATGTGTGTGTAGTTAATATATGTATTTTAAGCTGTTTTCGTCACATACTTTGCCTTACAAAATGCACAAAATAATACAATATTTACGTCTTCCGATGACTTGCCAAAGTTTTGCTGCAGTTTTATATACAAAGTATATATATGTATAATTTATAGAGATATATATATATAGATAATTATGATAGTTGTATGGTATGAGGATGCCTTGTAAGTATGTGTATGTATATGAATGTCTCTCTCTCTATGCATATAACTTAATTCAAAAAAGTTAAATAATAAAATATTATATAAGAAATACAGGCGCCCGAAAATATATATAAAACTCATTACCAACTTGTTGAACCCTTAATTGATAAACTACTCTCGTATGTTGTTAACTTGGCCGAAAGCACAGCTAACAGCCACGCCCATCGCCATAGATTGCGCATATACATTTCATAAATGTAACAGGGACGTGAGAAATTAAATAATAATATTATTATATTATAGACGCTAAGCGCCTAAAAAGATCGGTTAAGAGAACAATGGAAAGGAAAGGGGAGAAGAGAGTAACTATGAGATGTTTTCTGTGTATTGCACGTTGCGCAAACGGGCGCCAGACTAAATAAGTTTGGGGTGGAGGGGGGGCGGTGTGTGATAGTTGATAGAGAAAATATACAAATTCAAGGGTTCAAGGCGTATCCAGCGCGCGTCACTACAAATTTCGTAATATGTTTATGTGTTATAAAACTAGCTGCCTTTATGGATGTGGGCTTAAGGCCTTTGTTGTTGGTTCGAATTGCTGGTTGGTGTTGTTGTGTGCGCATCACCACTGTGTTGTGGCCGTTGTGGCTGTTGTGGCCGCCGCCGTCGTTGGGTAGCCATGCAGCAGGGGCTACTGCTAGTAAACCACCGGATGCTGTTCAACATTTGTGGGCAGATGTTGCAGCTGCATGGCAGCACGTGCCAGCGCGCTCGGATCACTTATCAATGCAATTGGCACCTGCGGTGGCGGCTGTTGCTGTTGTTGTTGCTGCTGTGGTGGTGCCTGCGGATGCGATTGCTGTTGTTGTTGTTGTTGTTGCTGCTGCTGCTGTTGTTGATGATGTTGCTGTTGCTGCTGTTGTTGTTGCTGCTGATGCTGTTGATGATGATGTGCGGCCTGCTGTATGGACAGCTGCAGCAGCTGTTGCTGCTGCAATTGCTGTTGCTGTTGTTGATGTGCAGCAACTGCAGCCTGTTGCTGCTGTTGTTGCTGCTGTGCAGCCACCTGATGCTGATGCTGTTGATGTGCTGCAGCTGCTGCGGCCGCTGCTTGTTGTTGTGCTGCTGCCGCCGCAGCGGCCTGTTGTTGGGCAGCCGCTGCCGCAGCCGCTTGCTGTTGAGCGGCAACTGCTGCTGCCGCCTGTTGTTGCTTCTGCGACTGGGCATTGTGCGAGATGAGCGAACTGGTGACCAAAGGTACCAGACCTGGCGCTAACTGGACGGCACCGGCGCCAGCTGCTGCTGCGCCCGCTGTTATTTGCTGAATGGTGTGCATTGTGGTCGTCGCCGAGTGATGCGGAACTGTAAATGGTTGGTGTGGGCAGAGAGACAAATAGTTAGTTAGGCATATTGAAAGAGAGATGTGTCTGGTTTAGTATTTTTTGTGTCCGACTCACTTATGATCGGTTTCACTTCCTGCTTGACTTGGGTCAGCACACCAGCCGGTATTTGCGGATGCGGATGCACAGGTGGTGGCGGCATCATAGCATCCGGATGATTCATCTTCATGTGGCGCTTCAAATTGCCGCGCTCGACGAAAGCCTTGCTGCACAGTGTGCACGCGTGCGGCTTCTCACCCGAATGGGAGCGCATGTGCGAAACCAAGTGACCTGCGAAACGGACAATGGAAGCGACATGAAGATATCTTTTTGCCGACTTGAATGGAAAATAACTACTATAAAAAAAAAAAAAAAAACTGTTTGGAGGTGGCATCCAAATGGGTTAAGCCAACTCCAAACCAAACCAAAAAACAGAGGCGAGCAAGCCAGGCAAGGCGGACGGGCGGTCATTTATCTTACGTATCTTCTTTGCATGGGGTTTACTGTGGTATATCGAAGAACCTTTGCACAGTGCAGCGAATCTTAGAACATAACTTACAACTCAAAATAGCCTAGCTCAGTGCAAATTATTCCTACTTAAATTTTTGTACATTTTTTACATAATAAGGGTAATCAGAAGCTGTGATACTGTTATAAAGTGATTCATTTATCACACTTTTTTAGTTTGTGTTGACGTATTTGTGATAATTCTTTATGACAGTACAATAAATTGGTCTGTGTGAACTTATTTGGTTAGGGAAAACTTTTTTCTGCGTTTTTTGTCACATAAAATATTATTTATCATAGCTTCTGAACACACCCTAAATATAAATAAATCTTAAGAATGTGTTAAAATATTCTTAAAACTAAAGCTTACTTAATTTTACTTATAAATATTTTAAAAATATTTTAAGGACAGTTACTTATAACGAAAAAGAAAATAAAAAAGAAATCTTTAGTTTATTTATGTGGTTAATTAATTGCTGCACTGTGGCTTCGATTTAATTGATTGATAAGCTGTGATAAGCGGCTGGATTTTGGGACGGGACTACTATGCTGACGCCACGTCTCGCGCGTGCTATTCACTTACTGAAAACCCACAACTTACCTTTGCATATGAAATTCTTGGGACATTTCTCGCAGTTAAACGGACGCTCGCACTCCTGACCCTTGGTATGGCTACGCTGATGGAACAACAGATTGCCCTTAAGGGGAAAAGATTTGCCGCATGTCTCACAGGTAAAGGGACGATCACCGGTGTGGCAGCGTGACATATGATTAATCAGATGCTCCTTGCGTGTGAAGGGCTTGTTGCACACATTGCAACAATGCGGATTGTCGCTGGAGTGCTGACGCATATGATTATTGAGATGCTCCTTGCGCGTAAACGTCTTCTGACAGTATTCGCATTTGTGCGGCGAGTCGCCCGTGTGCAGGCGCACATGATTCGTCAGATGCTCCTTGCGGGTGAAGGTCTTCTTGCAGTAGCTACAGCGATGTGGCGAATCGCCCGTGTGCTGGCGCACATGATTCGTTAGATGCTCCTTGCGTGTAAACGTCTTGGTGCAATATGTGCACTTGTGCGGCGATTCGCCTGTATGTTGCCGTACATGATTAACCATGTGATCTTTGCGTGTAAACGCTTTCGTGCAGTACG
Organism: Scaptomyza flava; assembly: GCA_030179655.1. Taxonomy (NCBI): domain Eukaryota; kingdom Metazoa; phylum Arthropoda; class Insecta; order Diptera; family Drosophilidae; genus Scaptomyza; species Scaptomyza flava. The sequence continues at coordinate 17,218,880 of JARNME010000029.1, forward strand.
TGCACTTGAACGGTGTCTCACCCGTGTGCTGGCGTATATGATTCACCAGATGCTCCTTGCGTGTGAACGTCTTCATGCAGTAGGAGCAGCGATGCGGTGACTCTCCAGTGTGCTGGCGCACGTGATTTAACAAATGCTCCTTGCGCGTAAACGTCTTGGAGCAGAAGTCGCACCGATGCGGCGTCTCGCCTGCTTGCGTGGTAAAATGGTAAAAGTCGTACAATAACATTATAGATTAGTAATCATTCACATATCAACGGCAAAGGGACAAGTATAAAAGTCTTTCCTTTGTTTTCTTCTATCTGTCTATCAGTATACATAAACTTTCTGTTCTAATTGACTGACTGTTATCAACGCACAGCACAAACGCTAAGACAGCGATATGGGTAACACTAAACTAAAGAGCAAAACTTCCAGGTATCTAATGAAGTTCTTTAACCTTAAAATTTTCAATCAAAACTTAAGTCATTTAACTTTTATGGAATAAACACATGAATGAATCTTATCAAAATCTGTTCTTAGCATTGATTCAAAGCAACTTTATTGCTGTTTTTTTTTTTTAATCCTATCACGCCCATCCCTTCCTCCCTTAGAGGAGTTCGTTATCGCTGCTCGTTGGCCAACCGCGAATATGTTGGGATTGTTTTATGTTTGTGTTTGTTTTTGGGATTCATGGACAATAATTTAGCGAATACTTTGGACGTGTTTTGTCTGTTGCGATCGGGGGGAGGAGGATTGAACGTATTTTTTTCGGATTTGATTCTGTTTTGTCTCTTTACCTGTATGCCAGAGTATGTGATTGGTGAAGTGCTCCTTGCGACTAAAGCTCTTGCCGCAGATTTCACAACGGAACGGCGTCTCGTTGGTGTGGGAGCGCATATGGTTGGCTAGGTGCTCCTTGCGCGTGTATTTCTTGCCGCAGACATCGCACTGATGCGGTGTTTGACCTGTTTTTTTTTTTTTTTTTTTTTTTTAGATGGTAAACAGAATAGAAAGTATTGGGTTGGGAGTTTTTTTTCTGGTTAGCGCAAGCGTTTTCAAACATATTTTCGTGATTATTTTTCTTCTACATGTTTGTTGCAAATTTCAAATTTATAAAAATTATCCCGCCAAATAGAAAAATGTAAAAAAAATCAAAATTAAATATCACTAAAATCAAAAAAACAAAATAAAATAAAAAACAATAAATGAATACCCCCGGCACCGCTATGTGTGTGTGAAACTGGCCGTGGCTTGCGTTGGGTTCGAACGAAGCGAACGGAGGCTCGGCTTTGTGGGTGGCGCGTGGGCGTTGGGCGTGGTTGTTTGTTTGTTTGGTTTAGTGTGTATGAGGATGGGAATGTGTGCGTGTGTGAATGCCTTAAGCTGGAATCGAGTCATTGAAATATTAAATTACAATTAAACATTTCAAATATTGAATACCCCTATTAAAAGCATTCTAGTACCAGTTTTTTCTGCGCTATGCTGATGTGTGCGTGAACGTAAAGTTCGCCAAATGGTATAAGCTTAGCTTAAATGCATGTGTGTGTGTGTGTATGATTGTAAGTGCGAGTGGAATGGGAATTTCTTTTGCAAGCCCGTGTGCGTGGTTTTTGCTTTTGTCCGCTCTCCACGAAACTCACTCAACCTGTCTCTCGTGTGTATGTGTGTTTGTGTGTTTCGTCGTGTGTCGCACAGTTAACGTCGTAGGCACAGGCACAGGACGTTGGCAATCGACAAGCAGCAACAACGAACGCTTCAATAAATATTCTTTATTTATTAGGCACCCTGTACAGCAGAGAGGGAGAGCGTTGAGGAGAGTAAGGTACACAGACAAAATACACGCAAAAATAAATAGGCGAATGGGTTGTGGAGACGTCGATCAAAATATAACGGGAGCGTAGGTTGAGGAGTGGAGAGAGTTTTGGATTGATGATGAGTGGTTGTTGTTGTGATTTGTGAGTGTATGTGTGATGTTGGCTTAGGGGGGAGGAGTGTTATGAGCGGTATGAGCGAGTATTGAGCGAATGTTGAAAATGTACTGAACTGAACAGCAATCGACAGCATTAATTAAACACAGGTTTGCGATATGTAAATCGATTAACGTTTGATAAATCAAATGCAATGCGTAACGGCAATTTAAAACAAATTTTTAAACACTTAAGTATTCGATCACCAAGATCGATGTTTAATAGTGTTTGACTATCGATGGTTATGCAGCTCTAAAATGTACATTTCAGAAGCATCAAAGGATGTTAAAGGATCATTATGTGAGTGTGGTGTGGTGGAAAGGTGCAGTACAAAATGGTGGAAAACTGAAAGGTGCTACATATAAGATGACTTATATATAGGAAGCATTAAGCAATGTAGAGACAGTTGGATAGGAGCAAGAAGCAGACGAGAGATGGAAGTACGCACGATGAGTTGCGGTTACTTGATTGATCAATTAACTGATTGATATTGATTTTGGTTTGGTGTGATGTGATTGATGGCAATTGATATATATATATATATTATCTGTTGCTTGGTTTTGTTTTGTTTTTTTTTTTGTACTCTACTTTGAATTTTTTTTTTCAATTTCAACTATTGTTCGTTTTTTTTTTTTTTGAATTTCAATTTGTTACTATTGGTATATCTTTTGGTATATTGTGGTCGTGGCGCTCGCCGCTCGCATTGTCCGCCCCCGGTCACCAAATCACACTCACCAGTGTGCCACATGTAGTGGTTAACATAGTGTTCCTTGCGCGTGAAGGACTTCTTACAAATATCGCAACGATGTGGCGTCTCACCCGTGTGTTTGCGCACATGATTGACCATGTGCTCCTTGCGCGTAAACGTCTTGGCGCAGTACTGGCAACGGAACGGCGTTTCGCCTGTATGCGAACGAAAATGATTGTCCAGATGCTCTTTGCGTGCGAAAGTCTTTTGGCAAATGGTGCAGGCGAATGGCTTGTCCGTTGAATGCCTTTTCATATGGCGCTCCAAGCTAGTATTATTGGCAAACACATTGAAGCACACAATGCATGTGAACATGGGACCGCCAATGTGTATTTTACCATGACGGGTCAAATCCTGCGATGTGGTAAAACCCTGACCGCACACCTGACACATGAACGGCTTGCGCTCGCTGTGGTAGCGGCGGTGCACAATCAGCTGATAGCGAAACTGAAACATCTTGCCACAAATGTCGCACACATGCGTACCAGTCGCAATGGGTGTGCCATCCGGCGCCAACGCAACGCTCGACTGCCCATCGACGCCATGGATGCCGCCCTCCATTTTTGGCATTAGCAACTCACCCGTCGTCGTTGTCGAGTTATTATTGCCCCCGTTGCTGCCCGAGCTTGTTGTGGTCACCGTGGCGCTACCCTGCTGGCTTCCAGCATTTGTGCTTGCCGCTGGCTGTTGCTGCTGTTGTTGTTGCTGCTGCTGTTGTTGTTGTTGCTGTTGTTGTTGCTGCTGTTGTTGTTGTTGCTGCTGCTGTTGTTGTTGTTGCTGTTGTTGTGCTGATGCCGCTGCTGAGGCGGCCGCTGCTGCCGCGGCTGCTGCATTGGCCGAGGCCATTACAGCAGCGACGGCTGCATTATTTGTGGACGCCGCCGCTGCGGCTGCAGCTGCGCTTGCCGAATGCGTCGTCTGTGGCGGTAGGGGGGGCGGCGGTGGCAACTGCGGTGGTGGCAGCTGACTGCCATGTACCGCCGCCACATGATTGACCACATCGCCATGGATTTTGCCAAAGACCTCGTGATACGTAAATAACTGTGAAATATCCTCAATGTTTACTTTATACATTTCAATGCCGTGATGTGGCGGCTTGCTGCCGTCCTCTTTATGATGCTCTGACGAATGTTTGCCACTTGATAATGACGGCGGTGCTCCGCCCAAGCTGATGGTGGTGCCACCGCCAGTGGTCACCACCGGTGCTGAGACCACCGAAGGTGCCGAACTGGCAGCGCTCACGTGCTGCATTTAGAGTATACGAAACGATGCAATCTTGTTGCCGGTTTTTTTTCGCTCTTGGTAAAAAAAATCTTTATTAGTTATGTTGGTAGTTGCTTCTTGAAATAAGTTGATCTTGTTATTGTTGTTGCTGTAGCTTTTGTTGCTGCAGTCTACATAGTGTTGTTTCTGTTGCTGTTGTTTTTGTTGTTGCTGCTGTCGAATGCTTTAACTGGCCGTCGTGGCTACAAAAAGTCAAGTGGAATTTGTTGGCTCTGATTATTGAAATATGACAATTGTGTGCGTATCAAAAATGACTTGGAGCGCTTGGCTAAATTACCATATAAAGTTCTTCTAACTCTTCCTCTCAGTTGATTTAATTCTAGGGTATATCCATAGAATCTTCTTTTAGTTAGTTATTCCAGCTGCTGGCCATCTTCATGTTGATTTACCTGCAAGAAATAAACATTGAGATCAGTTAGAATCAATACTATCTAATCAAATATAGTAATAGTAAAAAACATTGACTATTGAGTATATTTATATGTTTTTTCTCACATGTTCAAAAGTGTAAAAACATTTTGCTTGTTAGTCAACAACGCAAACAACAGAACATTTTACAGTGTGACAACATTTTGCTAGTTGTTTGTTATTGTAAACTGCAAAAATGTACAACTAGTGCATTGACAACTGCCGAGCGTTAACCCTTCAATGAGACGTGCACAAGTACAGTTGAGCAGCATACACAAACCAACAAACAAACACACATATATGTATGTATATACATGTAACTAATTCTCTTGTGTAAAGATGTTCAAAAATTCTGCTGGGCAATTATTGATTTTGTGATGATAAAATACTATAAATGGCCCATTAGCAAAGCAAAGAGAGTTTTAAGCTTAAAGAGCGTTCTCCTCCGCTCACTATCAAAAATAACTTTGTACAAATTGTAAAACGAAACACACACTCTCGCACAAATAAGAAAAAGGGAGTGGAGTGGAGAGATGGGTGTGAATTGGGCTCAGTCAATGCCTTGCCTTGCCTTAGCAGGATTTAGAATTTAGATATCCAATCAGAGTATGCAAGCATATGATAAAATGTATGTGTGTGTGTGTTTGCATGTTGAGAGCGAGCGCATGGAGAGTTTGAGAGGCGGAAGAGTGTAAATGTGTGTGCGAATGTGAGGGGAGGCAGGTGGCGTTCCTGATGTAAATATCAAGAAGTACAAATCGATTAAAGACAACGCGCTTTCAAGCTTAAGTATTTGCATGTGTGCCTGGGTGTGCGTGTGTGTGTAAGAAAAACTAGAGCTGCCTGCGGGGGGTTAAAGTGCGAAGAATTAAAGAGAGAAACGAGGCGCGCGCGCACGAGTGGGGGTTGGATGAATTGCGGGTAGCGGAAAGAAGAGTAGTAAATTGTTTGCATAGGTCCTGAGCAAAACACTCTTCTCACCCAAGGCTGCAAGCGCTCTCTATTACGCTCTCTCTCTCTCTCTTCGTGTCTTTACATTTGATTGTTTTCACTGGCCCAGCAAATAGTTCAGCTATGCAGACGGCACACAAACACAATACAAATATGTATAAGAAATAGGCAGGGTGTCGGAGAGAAGCTTTTGTGACACAAAAAAGGGCGCCACTTTTTATATGGTGAGGTAGGAAGAATACACAAACATACATACACTTACACTAGATATACATTTTATTGTATGAAATTGCAATCTAAGCTGCTGTGACCCGGGAAAAAAAAAGAGCGGACCTGAGCTTAGCAAAACAAAATTATTAGCAAAACATCATTAATTTGAAATAAAAGTGGAACATTTATTTGAAATTACTAAAAGGTAAGAAGGTTATATGATTTAATAATTTATATAATGAAAAAAATAAACCATTTTCTTTTCAATAAGACTGTTTAGTTTTGCAATTCCAATTTATTTATTTCTTATTAGACGGCGACTACAACTCTATGTAAAATAGATTATTGATTCTATTCTTATCAAACCCATACGCAGCTTATTCAACTCACTCTATCATGCAATATTTAGCTGACTATTGTCGCCCCTTTTGTCTCATCAGGAGCATTTTTAAATGTATTTTACAGTTAACCGGCTCCCGTGCCTCGCCTTATGCACTTTCTATCAGTATTTCGATACGCTCGGGCCACCTGCATAAAGAGAGGCAACGATAACAGCAGCAGTGAGCAACAAGTTTGTTTTGTGTTTATGTTTACGCGAAATTATCAAACAGACCGCGGTACAGTTTTAACCCCTACCCCAGCTACATCCCTTTATTAACGTTTGCCGCCTCCGCCGACACAACGTAGGAAGCTCAGGGGAAATAGCAAAGCAAATCAAATGAAAATTATTTGCAGTCAATATGCACAAACACACACACATTAACGTGTGTGTGCTCGCACAGACACATGCTAAATAAAAGCTTCGACACAGCAGGAGGAAATAAGAGAGACGATTGGCAGGGCTAACATGGTCGAAATTCGAACCCGTGTTTATATGTACATATGTTAATACATTTTCATTACAAATGTGTTTATATAAGTCTCAATTTACTTCAAATACATTTTAAATAAATATTAAAAAAAATTCACAAATATCTATAAATCACTCAATTGCGATACTGTGGTAACAAATTAAGTTAATTGTATCTACTACACGTACGTTCGCACAATTATACATACATATACATATGTACGTAGTATATCTATTGCGGTATGTGCGTGTGTTGCCCGTCTTCTAGATATTAGTGCTCTCTGCTTTGCTTCACTTTTGGCTGTTCCGCCAAAAAAAAAAAGTTGTATTTCTTCGCTTTCCCCTCCTTTCCCATCGTCTATATTTCCCTCTCTCTCTCACATGCTCTGTCACTGGTTTCTCTGCCTGCGGTCGTCTCTTTACTGTGTGGCCTGGCCCTTGCCTTTTCTTCCTTGCTTTGTGCACTTTTATACTTTGCTTTATTTGTTGTTTCGTTCTCTTCTCACACAACGTTCGCCGCCGCTCTCGCTCTCATATGCTGTTGCTGCCTCTCCCTCTCTCACACTTACATTGTCTCTCATTATTCATTGAACGACAACGCTCCCCCGTTTCCCCATACACACACCCCTCTGACGATTTGCACGACAACGACGACGACGACGCTACGTACAATTCCAACCGCCTAAAGCGGAAAACCAATAAAAACGAATTGAATCGCAAAGCGTAAGTACAAAATAAAGCGAAAAAGGCTGGCACAGCCAAAACGAGAAAAAATGAAAGCTAAAGCGGGCGCGCAACGAACGAACCGAAGCGGAGAGGAACAGTACAGGCGGCGCATACAAGATTTGCGTTTTGCACACATTCTATGCCGAACTCGAGTTATAGTTATAATTATTGCTGCTCTTGCTTCAATTCTCCGTATTTTTTTAATTTTAATTTTGTTTAGTTGCCGCTCAATATTTTTCGCTGAGCGGAGAGATGCGGGAGAGACAAATTTTCATTACAGCCAATTAGTGTGCATTTCATAATTGTTTAACAAAATGCAAATTATAAAAAAAACGCTTGCGCAAAAATAAACCAATAACCGTAGAAATACACTGACGTACGGACCAATATAGTGCAAATGCACTTGGGTCTATATTCTTATAGGAAATCTTATTTTAACATAACATATGGTACATAGCTAAAATTGTAAGAATGTAATTTTTGAAAAGCATACACACAAATTTACATGTACGCATATGCCTTACAAAGATATATGCACTAATACAAACGTAGCTGCTCACTTGCATTTGCATTTATTAATACAAATATTCTTTTTTTTCGAAAATGCAACCCTGCGCCGCCTTGCAAACAAGAAAATGACACGATGATGACGTTAATGGGAACTCGGTATGTGTGTGTATATTTATTACGTACACACATACAAAAACAAACACACATAGATACAATACATAAGCACAAAGCAGCTTACGTATATCTCATACATACGCACACTTATGCGACAAGAATATATCGCTCACGCTATGGCACATACACTGGTGTCGACCGCAAAGTCATTTGATAATATTGTATTAGAATTTAACGAATGTTCACAGTTTTCCAATCAGATTGTTTTCCACTCCCTTGCAAGCGCACTTTTCACTATGTTGCCTTCCGCCCCCACCAATAGATTGTGTGTGCAATTTTGGCATAAGCATTCTCCATAATATATTCTTATGACGCCATTATATGTATGTATGTATAAAATATTACTTGATTGTAGTGGTGTCAGTAGTGCGTTTGTGTGTGGAAAAAACTTTAGCAGCGCAGCAGCAACAGTAGTATAAAAATCAAAACGCCGCGCGGGTGAGAGGCGGTGGTGTACGGTGTACAGAGCAAAGCAAACTGAAAATTGAATGAGACGCGGAGGCAGCAGAAGCAGAAGCAGCCGCGCGATGTAAAGTTCTTCGTGAGGCGCTTTCGTTTCGTGCCCTGCACGAATACACAGTGAGCACATACATTTGACATACTACTTCGTTCATGCGAACGGAACACTTCCAACTTGAATTTAGCTTTGTGGCTACCCCAACAGGTTAAAAAATTAGATGTTTTTATATCGTGAACATTTAATCAATAAGATTTATATAATAATTATAGTTTTGAAATAAAATGATTTACATATTCCGGTTATCTAAGTTCATGCAGCAGTACAGTTAGAAAAAAAATTCTCTTATAACTAATCGAGTCTTTTAGTGAATAATTATTTAATAAGTAAATATTGGAGAGGTCAGTAGCAGCTGTTTATTTTTTATAACAATAAATATTTATTAACTAATTTCTGCTCGTTTTATAAATTGTTTTAAACTGCCCTGCTGTGTACTCGTAACTCTTGTTTTGTGTTCGGTGTTCCTCTCACTCGTGGGAGAGGCACAAAAGACACAAAGCGCAAGCAAATTGAGAGAGAGTAAAGAGAGAGAGGTACAGAAACAGTAAGCCGTATCTGTGTGTGTGCGATTGCGTTGTTCTTATTGACTAGCGTTGACTGACTGCGTGCTGCTTTTCGTGGTTTGCGCTTTAGCACAAAAAGGCGGTAAAAATATTAAGCTTAAGTACATATGGCAGCAATAATGTTGAAAGATCCGCAACCATTTAATAGAAACTGCACAATTGATATCCAATTTGGATTAAATGTTTGTATGTATTTGCACACACATGCACATTTTACTTACAGCGGTCAGACCAGAAATCCGAGTTCTTTAGACTGGCCCACCACTCCTCTTTTTTCTTGCTTGTATATGTTGCAGCAGCAGCAGGCGTCCCGCACCGCGACGCATACAATTCCTAATGGCGGCTGTGGACGGAGCCCGACAACGTCAAAATTTCATATCTCACGCACTTTGGCTATCTTTTTTTAGCCCACATTTTCAACCGCGTTCACGCATATTGTTTTTGCACAATTGTATTTACTTTTTTAATGCATTTTTTTTGTGCACAAGAAATGAGGAGCGAGGAGTTCGGAACTAGGGTTGATTATGGTGTTGCGGCATATCGATACTCAAGCATGGCCTTACGATACTATTTGTACAATACTTATTGTTTGATATATAATCACTACCGATACTATTGCAATAGTAAAAAGTTCAAAAAAATATTTTAAAAGGTAAATAGAAATATCTCACATTGTCTATAACCATTTGAATCATTTTGCACTAAATTTTAGTTTACACAGAAGAGAAACTTTCCCAAAAAACGAGTGAAAGGTTCAGAAAAGAGCTAGTTTGGCATCACTGAGGCCGATTATGAAAGCCTTATATCGATGCCAAAATATGTTGAGGCGGTCATCTAGATGTATCGATAAGCCAACTTCGCATAAATATAAAATTCGAAACGACCCAATTATTTATTTGCTTGTTTGTTTTCCGTTGTTTACAAAACAAATGTATGAATGACAGAAGCAGTGGTGAAATAATGAAACAATGGCACTGATTGTAAGATTAAGTTTGTGATTTGCTTTATTTCGCGTTATCGTAAAATAAATTACAAAATAAAATACATTTGCATATAATTTGTATCCTTATACGACTAAACATTAATTTACTCACGAATCTTGGGTTAATATTGCGCTGTGTTACATATGCTATTACGAACCAAAAACTTATTTAATTTGACGCAGACCTCGCTCCTTCAAAATAAGCTGAGTCACTTAAGCATTATTATTATTAAGGAAGCTATGCATATAGTACATAAGATCGAAGACAAAACAATTAAAAATCACATAATTGAAGTTAAGGATAAACACAAGTAAAATTTGTAACAAATTTACGGAAAAAGTTTGATTTTTGTTTTTGAAGTTGTTGTTAAAATGCATTTTAGATTAGTCACTTTAGAATCCATTGAGATTAATTCGAATTGTTTATCGTTGTGACCAAACCAAGATTTTAAAAATTACAATGTTCAATATTTAAGCATTTTATACAGTGCATTTACTAAGAGTTAATTTTCGTTATCTTTCACATTTTTATGTTATGTTTTCATATTTAAATTATGTTTTTGGCAATTGGTTACGCGCTGTTGTAGTTGCATTCATTAAAAACATCCAAATCCTTGACTGCAATCGGTAGTTTCGCTTACAAAAATATACAAATATGCAAGCAAAAGTATTTTATCTTTTTGTATATTATTGTGTATATATAAAAACTGGTCCTTCATTCGAGACTTGTGTGTGTGTTAAAAACTTTCGTATTTTTTTTTTTAAATCTTTTCTGGATGTGTCTGTTTTTTTTTTCGTTAGATGCTCGTTAGATTCGGTGTATGTAATTGGCTAAAAAACTTTCTCGTTAAAGTTTAATAACGAAATTTAAATGTTATTGAGTTATACAAAATTCTACTCACTCCTCTGTGGTTGTGTTTAAGTAATAAGAAAAGTGTGTTGTAAATCTTTTAGCTGCGTCAAAATGTGGTACATATTCGGATCGTTTACACTTACAAGCGCGAATGTTTTTTTGTGTTATTTGTGTGGAAAGGACAGTACGGTACCGCTACGGCTACTACAGAACAGAATACAGTTGTTTTGTGGTTGTTTAGTTTTTAATAAGCTTATATAAATCACGATAATATGGCCACGCTGCGCCGCGGACCGCCCTGACTGATATTGTCCATGGAGGACCACTTCTTAATGCCATTCTTGAGCGCCTCGGCCGTTACCTTGTCCTGCATGACACGCGACATGGCCTCCAGCTTTTGGGCACGCTCATTTGACAGTGGCTCTGTTGGAAAATTTAGCTCGTTTGCTTCGGCAAGCGTGCGCAAATCGAAATAATATTTGGCATAAACGGACGAGGGCACATTGATGTTGAACTGTAGCAGCTCCAAAAATTGACGCTCCAGCTCATTCATATCCTCGACCGTAATATCCTTGAGTATCTGGCAGTAGTCAACATTCCATACTGCCTGATCATCCCACACCTTGGAGGCAAGCAGTATGGCACCTGTACACAAAGTGTAACATTTTGATTATGGCATAAACCCTAAAGGATACAATTTTAGGTACGTACCCAACACCATGCGCTTCCAGTTGCATGGTCCCACATCGAGTTCGGCATAGGTGAGCAAACGCTCCAGATAGACAAGCGTTATGATAGCACACTCGGCCGTTAGTTGGGCGGCATTGAAGAGTGTACGCACAAACTTATAGATCTGGCGATGTTCCGGATTTTGTGTGTCATAGTTTTCGGGCACATGATCGTGCGTCAATGGATGCAGCTTCTCATCGAATATGTCCAGACGTCGATACGAATGACGGTTCTTGATGTGATAGTAAATGGCCAGAGATACACATTTGACGGTATTTTTTAGATTTGGCTGTGAAACGGTGCTGTCATCCAAATAAATCGTAGAGCAGGAGGAGCTCTTTTTGAGACCACCACCAGTTCCGATGCCGCCGCCACCCGAGCTATTGGCACCTGGCGTATTAGCACCGCCGCCACCGCCACCCAAACCGCTGTTTTGTTGCGCAATTTGATGCTGGGAGCGTTTACGGGTCATGCCGCCATTCTCCACTTTGGAGCGTTCCAGAAACATGGTGGCAGCTGTAGGATCTACGGAGGGATCCTCTTCACCCTCAAGTGCCTCACGCTCTGAAATGTGCTGCAGATTCTGTTGATTCTCAAAGTTATCGTTGCTGCTGCTGCCGCCCTGCTGATGATGATGTTGATGATGATGCTGATGATGATGCACGGACATCGCAACGACACCAGGACCATGATGTCCATCCAACTGATGCTGCGATGTATGCGCCACTGGATGACGCTCCTCGAACACTGGCGGTATATCCTTCGATTTGCGATCCGACTGTGGACTCGAATAGGCACAGCACGAGTTCTTGTTACCCATGTTGGCTGTTGACTTTCCTTTGTTGTTGTTGACGATGATGGATTATAATCAAAAATAAATGCAACTTCTTAGCGCCTGACTAGCTGTAAATCTTCCTCTTGCTCTCTCTCCCACGATCTTCTTTAAGTGAGTGTCTTTTTAGTTCTGGGCCAACTGTATCATTTGCCACATTTGTTTTTGGGCAGGCTTTGGGTGTTCACGCTTTTGGCTCGATGCGATTTTTGGCACTGGATCGTTTTGGTTGACTGCTCGAACCGTTTTCTATGTGCATGGCGCTGGTGTATCGTTCAACAAGAACTGTTGCAATTACGGCTGCTGCCTGATGAATACAATAAATGCATATAGCATGATAATTGTCAGTTAAAAGTATTCAAGATAAGAGAAGTGTACGAAAAAATTTATTTTAACAACGAAAAGTATTCGAGATAAGGAGTGTGTACGAAAAAAAAACTGGGTCGCATTGAAATTATTAAACGAAAAACGTTGAATCTTCAAATTATTGCGCATGAAAGGTATTAAAAAGGGGAAGAAAGTTTATCTATAGTTTTAAATAACACAAAACACATGAAGAACACATAAAATCTTCCTTTGTTGCTTTCAAATCCTACATTAAAAGGTTTTTTATTTATCTAAAATAAAAGAGCCATTGATAAAGATGCTGTTATGGACACCCCTTTAACCCCCTCCCCCACGCAACCTACCGTTCAAAACGCAACTTGCGCGATAAGATTCCTCGAAGCTGTTTATTTACATGGCAAAGGTGCTTACGATTATTGTGCAAAATTAATTAAGTCCAAGCACGACAAACACAAACACAACGTTGTGTGCGCTACGTGGGTGGGAGGACGGCGTTGTGGCGGCGGCAAGGCGTGCCAAGGTGGTATTGTGAACTGTTGCGCTGTTGCTTAATTTGGTTAAAGACAACTTTGGCCAAAAAAAAGCAACAATAAGAGAGGTTTTAAATACAATATATTCAGTGGGGCGGGGCCCGCTTTACAGTCAGGCGGTTGGGCGATGATAGCCCAAGTTTTAGATAAGTGTGTCACTGCCACATGTCCGTAACATTTTGACCATTTTCCACACATTAATCATAGTCTTTTTTTCACAAATAACAATTATGCAGCAACTACAAAAACATCAATCTTTAACTTGCCGCTGCTGCCTGCATGGCAACGCCATGAGCAAAAAAACTCTTCTCTCACTCTCGCACACACACACACTCACGCACGCGAACATCCAGACAACCGAGTTAGCTGCTTATTTAAGTTGTTTTAATTTATTTGTGAATGCGGCAACAACATTTAACATTTTGTATTTGATGCAATGCAGCTTTTTGGTATTTTATGAGATGTTTTCATACAAACACTGATAAGAAAATTACTTTTTGTTGTGCAGCTACTTACAACAAACTGCCAGTTAGCACGCAACGTGTACACAATACCATTCACATCCTACGTGCACATACAGTCAGCTGTTCACAAACTGCTTATGTTAAAAACGGTCACTCCCAACGAGTATTTAACATATTATGTTAAGCTAAGAGTCTGTTATATAAATCGGTTTTCGATGCTGAAAGTATCGATATTTTTCAGAAACACGTTATAGGTTTAATAATATCTTTATTAGAATATTAAAAGTCATATGGTGTTATTATAATTTCTTGAAGGTATTTCGTAATAAGCACACATTTTTTTAATGCTATTCATCAAAACACTTTAAACCAGCCAGTAAATATACATGTTATATAAATTGAGATTAACCAAGTAGGAAAATTAAAATCTTTACTCATTTGTTAAACCTGTGTTTGCGAAAAACCTTTAAGTACATAATTATTTGCTAAGCTAATAATTTATTTTAGTTGTAAATAAAATAAAATTATGTACAGTTTAGAGTGAAGCAGTATGCTTTTATTTTTTTTAAAGAGTGTTTAAGTATTGTGCTGGTTAAAAATATGTTATTTTTTTAAATATTTGGGCAACATTTTGTGCACCTTGTTTTTTTTTTTCCACAAAACTCACACATTTCTTTTAAGTTTTTTAGGTCTTTTTTAATTTGCTTGGTAAAGTATTACATATGTTTTTGTTGTAGTTTTATCTTTAAATGTAATGATTGCTTTCAACTCATATATTTATACATATATTATTATTTCGACTTTGCACTTGTTTGATGAAACTTCAAATGAAAAATATCAATAAAAATCTCTTGATAGGAGTTTTTTTTAATATATTATCATTTTTATTTAATATGCTTTATATATGTATATGTATGATAAATATTCATTGTTGCTACAAAACTACAATTCCGCTAATAACTTTTAAGACATATGCTTTAATGTATTTGTTTGCTATGTTTGTTTAAGTAGTAAGAGAGATTATATATAACAATCTATTTATTATATAGGATTTTTGTCATACTTTACTCCACTAATTAGCCAAACACCTAAGAGATGTATCCTACGCATTTTTACAGCGTTCACCCTTTCAATTTTGTACAGAACTACTATATATATGTATGTATGTAGTATATGTACAAATACAGAAACGGACTATAACCGACTTTAACTGTCTTTTTTTTATACCTCTATTCGCTTTGAGCGTTCAATTTATTCGATACACACATTTTCTTAAACATTATATTTACAAAATATGTATTTTTCTTTGTGGGTGTATATTTATATTAATATAATTCATATGTGTGTGTGTTATTTTGTTTATGGTATTTGCTATACGAATATGTATATATAGTTTTGTTGTTGTTGCTGTAGCTATATAATAAGTACGAGATTAAGTTACTAACTGTATGGTTTAATATGATTTATACGGCATATTAGCTTAGCACACATGTATTATACAAATACATATGCACTATATACGCTTTGTTACCAACTACAGTAGTTAATTACGAGTATTTACTACCTTAATAAAGCTATGATCCCAATTTCAGCTGATAATTTGGTACCTTACTGCTAAGCACATTTACCACTGCTCTTTGCTCCGCCCACCCAAAACACGCTCCACCACCTGGTGGGAGACACCAACAAGTCTGTCTGCCTGGACACAAAAATGGGGAGTACCCGAATATTGTTATTTTACTTTATTTTTGTCTTTTTCCAAGTCTTTCCAACCCCTATCGTCTGTTTGTTCGTTCAAAGAGCAATGGTAAATCTTAAAAGAATGGTCCCGCTATCAGACATTTTGAAAAACGTTTAAAACATTTTAGTTTGAATTCTTCATCGAATACGAGAAAAACACGCACAAGAACTTAACGAAAAGAATCGTCTAACATATAAATTTGTTTTGGATATATGTATATACATATATAGTGTTTGGTTTTGTTTTGTTTGTAGGTTTTAGTTTTTGTGTAAACAGAAGCTTTTTGTTCACGTATAAAAATAAATATGCCTATGGTTATACAACACTTATTAGATGTACAAGTGCGTTAGGTTGTATTAATAGTAAGTATATATAAATATTCTTAACATTCATATTCATACGATATAGGTAGGTAGCCATGTGCATATGTCGAGTGAAAATTCAAGTAAATATATGGAAAGTCTGTTAGAGGTTTGTTTTTTAGATATTTACATAATTTGTATAGCTAGTTAGTTTTTGTCTCAGGTATTTGCATTTTTTGTTTGTTTGTTAGTTAGGTACTTAATATCTATACAGCCCATGTCCGTGTCCTTCCTTCCTTGTTTGCTTTCGTAAATCCATTAAAATTGAGCAAAATTTTTGTTTAAAAAAAAAGCTTGATAAAAAACAAGTTGAAAATTAAAAAATATATATTTTAATTAAAAATGTTGCATACAGACAAGTTATTAAAAAAATAATCATACAATAAGTTCAAATCTCTGCTAAAAAATTAGGAAAAAATATACAAATACATAATACTAGGTAATAGAATAAGGTATAGAGTTAAAGTAAATATTTCAATTCTATGAACTAAGCTTAGTAAATGCTTATCAATTATTATTGTTGTTGACATTAAGTGAATTTAATTTCATGCAAATGTCAACTATTTACACAGTTTTTCTTTTTTATGTAACTGATACCAATAACATAAAAATATTCCCAAATTGTGCTCTGCTCTAATTTTTGTTTAAAGTATTTTTGTTGTTGTTTGGTTTTGCTTAATATTATTAACAAACTAGTTGCAACATCAAAACATACTATATGCCAGATAGTACATTCGTTAACATTTATATTTCTGCGTTTGGATAACCCTAAACATAGATATATGATTTTTTGATTGATCATCTACTAACATTAAAAATATCGGTCATAAGCAACTGTTTTCAGTTAGCCGAAGTATCGTTTATTATTTTATGTTTACAAACATATTATTTATGTTTGTTTTTACAGTTTTCAAATTTAAGTTACTACATTGTTCTTGTAAGCTGTGCAGAGATTGTAAGAATCTATTTATGTATTTGTTTCTATTGTTTTAAGACTACTTAGTAAAACGCTTAAGTTTTAAGCAGCGGCCTCTGTAGCCGCTTCCTTTTGTTCACCAGCTTCGGTTTCTGCTGCTGCAGGCTTATTTTCATCGGCTTCAGCTTCTGCTGCAGCTTCAGCGGCGGCGACCAGCGCACGTGCTTCGGCATCTGTGTAGGAAAAAACATATTTTTCATATTAATAGAGTTGCATATGCTGCTGTTTCAAATGTTTCAATATATTGCGCCAACTTTATATGACTATCGATGTATCGCTGTTTCATCGCTTAAGGCATTGCCAGATTATGTTAAAAGTCCCGCTATCCTCTTCATGTAAATTTCATTCGCTTTTGGTTGACTTACGCATTTATAAATATATGTTTATTGAACTGAGTTCTTCTTATTCTTGATTGCTTTTTACAAGGCACTCTTGCGGCGACGGTCTAAGAGCTCTGCGTGCGAGGTTAAAGTGTTTTTATAATGAAAATTGCTAACAAAATTAATTAACAAAAGATCAAAGGAAAGCAACATTCAAACTCAATTACGTCAAGGCCTTATTTGACTACAATAAGCTGTCCAAACCAAATTTCAATTAATATGCACAAAGAAAATGCCAAAGGCTCTACAACGACAACAGCTACAGACTCACCTTTAATAGCCTGCTCCTTCCAGATCTTTTTGTTTTCGGTAAGACAGCTTAGCCAGGGTTTGTTAATGGTGAATTTAATGACATTGCAAGCCACACTCTTGCGCGTCATGTGACACGATGATTTCTTTATATCATCGGCATCCGGTTCAGTGGCTCCGCCAGGCTCCTCCGTCACTGGCGCTGGCTTGTTTTTAATAACCGGTGCAATGGGTGCCAGAATGTTCTCGAGCATATCGGACATAATGCTCATGCTGGGATCCACAATGAAATCGATGAAGCCGATTTGAGATTCGGCAACGAGCGTATTCTTGCGATCGCACAACGGACTGAATGGCAAGCCCAGTTCCTTCTCAAGATCCCCCTGACGAAAGAATTCCTCTAGCAGCAGCATTGTCCAGCGATGATGGACATCCCAATGTTTGGCCGGGTGGGAGATATCACAGCAGTGCAGCACCAAGGACAATGCCTTCGACTTGTCAATAGTGGGCTCCTGCAGCGTCAACAGATTGCGCATTATCTTCAGTTGCTGAAAGTGATAGGTCATGTCGGTGGCCAGCACCATGTCAATGATAAGAGTGCGCAATTCCTTATACTCCTCGCGTGACAAATGTGACAATATATTGGCATCGTCATCCTTCATCAGCCGAAAGCTGGCGCTCACATGATGATTCTCGAGCACGGCTCGATCATTGTATAGCAACGCCGTCTCCGATCCAGACATCACATGGAAATTGTTGGTGGTGCCCGTGTGCTCAAAGTCGTGCAGCAATGCTGCCAGCAGCGAGGCAAAGATCTCCAAATCCGTCAGCCAATTCATCAAGCCCGTATTGCACAAACAATAATGCATTGTATGCATCACATCCACGGCATGCAGATTATTGTGATATGGATTACGAAAGCGACAATAGCCTTCCTCCACACGATGCAGAAACGTTTCCAGCACACCCGGTGCTATCTTAAACTTGTGCATTGCTCCATAGCGATTGAGCAGATCGTATGCCACATACTTAATCACTTGTCCACTGGCCGCCTCCGTCAATGCAAACACATCAAATGTCCATTCATCGAGGTTCTGCAAAAGATAAATAACACAATTATGCCTGTGGATCGCGTTGTCTCAGATAACTTGTGAGAAGTGAGGTATGTATCTATATATAGTATATATTCTTTTGCGTTAGTGGCAAGAGTCACATATAACCAAACAAGTAGTCCTTTTGCCATTTGTTTATTTGCTTGTGTTAACATCGAATTTAAGGAGCGAACTGTTTATTAAACTGTTTATTTAAACGTAAGTCGTTTAGAGTCCTCAACTCACCTTGAGCAGCTTCACCACATCGGGTGGAAATTGCATTAGGGTCGAGCTGGAGACGCGTCTATAGATGCGATCCACAAAGATGCCGGCACGTATGGCATGGGCCACCGAACGGAATCTGGGCTTCTCATCGCTCCGGTTGCGTGTGGTGGCCATTTGACGTGTAAAGGTCGAGGCCAACCATTCTCGGACCTCGGGTGGCACCGCGTCCGGTTGCACCTCGGACAGTTCGTCATCCTCGTCGGCCAGACGCCTATAGGGTGTAGGGTTTAGGGTTTATTTGGTTTGTGGAAAGGGAGGGGGTTGGAGAAAAAACAATTTGTTAGTCCAGTTCCATAATCATTTATAATAAGTACTATTTTAGTTAACATTTTTTTTTTGTTTAATTAGTAAACAAAGTTACCAAAAACGCTTAATTAAAACAAAAGCAAAAATTATATAAAACTAAACATAATATTTTTTTTTTTAGCGTAATTTCGTTAATGGTTGTTAATTTTTTTTTGTGCTATGAAAAATAGCTCAAATTAAATAAAGAAAAACAACCAAAAAGAGAACACACAAAATTAAAACAATAAATAGTGTTAATTTTATGTGTTAGGAGCGGGGGAAAAATATTTTTTTTTGTATTTTTCTAAGGGGAGTGTTCGGAAAACCAATTTCTTGTTACTTATAAGTGTCAAAAGTTAAATAAGAGCATTAAAGGAAACGAAAAGGAAGCAGATTTGAGATTAGAAACAATTTTGAACATGTTAACTGGATGCAAAAAATTTCGCTAGATTTTCTAAAAGGCAACAAAAAAAGCTGGAAGGGCAGTGCATGCGTGTTATAATGTCTGAGTGAATGTACGTATGTGAGTGTAGAGCGTAGAGTGTAGGGATTTGGTGTTGACTAAACGAAAACACTAATTGCATGCCAAGTTTTCAGGTTTTCTTTTTTGGCGTGTGCAACAACAAACGTGCAACGTGCAGCAAACAAGAAACGAATACGAAGAAGACAACAAACTTAAAGTAAAGCTTTAAACTTTTTCAAAAGAAATTGGACCCACACAAAGATATTGAGCCCCTTGGGGGGGCATTGCATACCCGTGTAATAACTTACTGAAATCCCAAACTAATTGGTCAATTAAAAATGTGTAAAAAGGTAGAGATGGGATCATAATCAGCTTGCAGACTCAATCAGTGCATTTCCATAGCAACATTTTGCCAACCTTTTTCCAAGAAATCAGACAAAGCACACGCACACACACACATACATACTTAAATACACGCACAAAGCCATGAGGATAAAGCAAAAAAATGTTGCTCGTTATGGCAGTACGCTAAAAAAGCACTTAAGCAAACGCCTGAGAGCCCTCCCAGAACGACTTAAACAAATTAGCGTCATATTCAATTATGGTTAATTAGACGCAGTGCAACATTTTTCCCATTTGGGATTAGGTAACAAGTAGTACTGCGGATAACTCTGCATTTGCAGAGCAACAAAACAGTTATGCTTGATCATCATTAGATTTAGTTTACGATTCTACTTCGTTTAGGGAAAGCTTCTATTATAACTTTCAACTAATTTCTCACACGTTTTACTGCCAAAAACCACATTTAAACGAGGCATTTAAAGGCCTTAATGGGTATTTGCGCAATGTCTTGTTAACTGTCTAAGACTGCATAGGGTATTCAATACTTATAACAGTTCCTAAGAGATTTCTGGTTCTAGCTCTTATATTTCCTTACTTTTTATTTACAAAATAAGCTAAGGTTAGATATGTTATAGAGGTTATCTTAGATGTTGAATGAAAACAAAGCTTTTTAAGCCTCTGACACTTTAAAGCCCATTCAACTCATTTCTCACACGATTTACTCAAATGTTCTAATTTACCGCTCTTTCAACAGACCAGCTTTAAGAAAACTTTGCTAGTTGCTTTGTGTCAAAAACACACACATACAGTCGCACTGTTTTAAAAGTTATATAACCGTAGCCGCAATATACGAGCAGTAAGCTCCACCCCCATCCCTAACATCCCGCTGCGGTGCATAATTTGTGTGTGTGGCTTTTGTGCACTTTCTACGACGACGTCGAGTGACAAGTTCTACGACATACTATATTGCATATGTAAGTTTTAGTTCGTTCATTTTTAGTTTTTATTGAAACTAAAAAATTTGTTTGAGTCAGTTAGCTTAAAATTATTTATGTAATACCAGTTCGTATTCATAGAATGCGCCGCATCAATGTGACAAAACATTGTTTTTTATGTTGTTTGTTTAATTGAAAACTTTTAAGAATTGTTCAACACTGTCTTAAGACACGTATGTATGTGTGTAGTCGCACCTTTTCTTCTTTTCCTGTGTCTCCTGGGCGTTATACTGAATTATGAACTGTATTAGCTCGACAGTTATTACGCTTTGACGGCCGCTTTCACGCCTCAGGCGACTCATCGTGAGGATCACGGGTGTACTGTGCTTAATTCCTTTTGGTGTTGTTGTTCCTATTGCTGTTGTAGACATGGATGAAGCAATGACAATCAATATTGACTTTGCGTCAATGTCAATTACTTGAGCTATCTACATATATTCTAGCATTTGCACTTTTGAAATTAACTGTAATTCATCAATGTTCCCGATGCCAGAGAGAGAGAGAGAGAGTAAGTAAGAGCAGAAGTCAGAGAGCCTTTTGTCACAAAAGCTTGGAATTAGCGGTAAATGCGCTTTTAATGATGACAATAGCGTATGCCGAAACAAACACGTGTGCAAATATTTATGCAGCCATTTTTCTTTTGTAACTTAAATCTTTAGCTTTTGTCCTTATTCTCTTTTGGCGTTGTGTGTTCGTTTGGCTTAACTTAAGCCTTAAGCTTGATGTTGCGTTGCGCGTAGTTGGCTCGTTGCGAGTTAAATTTAAACTAAATGTTGTGCCAGGCGCGCGAAAAAAGTGCCACAACATCGCGAAACTGGAGCTGCTTGCGTGCCCAAGCTCTAGCTCTGTGGCTCCGGCTCTGGCTCTAGCTCAAGGAAGCCAGCCACCTACTCCTTCGAGAGCCTGTGCGTGCCGCCTTTATGTACTATGGTATAGTTGAGTGAAATTGCTGTATTCGTAGTACACTCGGCCACACGCCAGCAGGTCAGATCACACTGTAAAATTGTATAGGGCATATCAATTATGTCAACAAAGCAGCAGGCAACAAAAAATAAAACAGTCAGGAGCTCAAAAGCTGCAGTTACACAATTCCCGACTAAACAATACTCTCTCTTGCGCAGTTTGCCCAAATTAATTTCTTCAAAAATATACACAAATGTTTCACTTTAATTATTGTGAAAATTTCAAACTATTTTTTCTTCCGCTGACTTAATGTTAAAGCAGCTTAAGAAAAGGAATTATTCACATCGAATATAACCCTTTAATTTGGGGTTGAAAGCATGCAGAGAATGGACTTTTAGAGTTGTCCTTAGGACAGCACCGGCAACTCCGCCAACTGTTATGTACGTGAAAACAGCGTTGTATATTTCTTTTTCTACTTATTTCCACAAAACAATTACACAAAACGCTAAAAGGCATCACAACCAGCAAGACCAACCAACAACAACAACCACAACCACAACAACAATAATAATAGCATAGCTAAAGCTATTGCTATATCCTGGCTATTTGGCTGTCTGATAAACACGACAACGTCACGAGCACAAAGCCTTTCCAGCTACGTAGCTAGCACAAACTTCCTTTTTAAGCCTTGCCCGTTTCCCTTATTGTATTTAATGACTTTGCATGCCAGCGAGAATCTCAAGATGGCAACCAAGGGACTCGCCCCGCACTGCTCGGAGGTCAGCATTCAAGGTAGTATAAAAACTGTTATACAAGTTTTACTTCCATTTTTCTAATGCCTCGCAATGAACGTTAGCACATTTTGTTTTTTTTTCACCTTTTGCATCTTCATTTGTATTACACATTAGAATCATGTAACATGCGTGGTGTTTGTTAAATAATTTAAATAGCAACATTTCCGTTAATCGCGTACAAATGTTTTCGTTTGTGTGCAGTTAGAAATCACGCGAACGCCATAAAATAGGCAACAGGTTTGTGACTTTATGAGATGTCTCGAGTAAAGTTGATTGTAAAGCGAAAAACTTTACAACGAAGTCATTCTTTTCTTATATGAAATAACGGTTCCAGGAGTAGTTCTAAGAAATTTAAAGCATTTTAATGAAAATTCACAGCTTAAAGACCAGTTTTTTTTTTTTTTGTCAAATGCGTCGCAAAGCATTTTGTGGCCTTGAATTTTTGTGTGCGCAAGTGTTTGTGTTTGATTTTAAGGCTCATTTGAGGCCGACCGGCAATGTGGCACACAGGACCAATGATAATGTGGCTCCGCTCCGCCCAAAAGTATGCCACTTAATAGTTATGCGTGCAATTTCCTGTGGCCGTGCCTGAGGCATTTTGTCGTCGCTGTTGTCGCATTGGTAGGAAATTGCTGCCAAATTGACAGCATTGTTTTGTGTCAATGATTTTTCGTATGCCAGCAGCTGCCAGCAACTAACTTTTGTAAACTCAACAAAGTTGTCCGTTTCATACAAACAAACACATAAACCTGTTCTTTATCGGGACATGCGTGCAGAAGCACAAAAGAGAATAAGTCTGACATTGCGTGTTTGCCAAAAACATAAGATTGTAAATCTCGGGTATGCCGTGAAAGTGGTACTTAATATAGATTTACTAATGTCTTAATAAATTAAGAAGATGAGTTGCTTTTCAGGTTAGTTAAGAGTAGCTTGGGTTTACGTTCATAAAGATAGGATGAGCTCGGAACATCGTTAAATCTCCAAAATCGGTTTCAAAATTTCACTTAATTAACTTAATTTAGGAATTCCACAATCGAAGAGCAACAATATTTAAATATTAATTTTGTGGAGTATTGTTTAAACATCTAGAAAAGGCTAGAATTTGTAGTGTTTGCCCAGTTAGCGAAAATTTGCAGTTAACATAATTTATTATTGATTTTTCATTTTGTTACAAAAATTACTATGAGCCTGAACTAAATATTTACAAATGTTTGTCTATGTCCTTGGGGGAGGTAGAGTGTTTTGTTGCTTACTTCGTTTTGTTGTTGTTGTTGTTGTATAATTTGCTGTCTTTTTGGGTCACTTAATCGTATTGGCTAATGCTTCGCGCGAGAGATGATTGATGATTGCGACCCGTTATCCATATTAATTGTCCATACACCCTATAAATTGCTAACTATTTCGTTTTGTGAACAATGGAACAGTTGTCGCTCTATATACTAACTATATATATGTATATAGTATAGCATATTGACCTTTAAATTGACTTGCCACCTCCTAATTTGACCTAATTTACTTTAATTGGGGTTAGGTTTTGACATATTTTAATTTTTCTTTTGCATTAGAATTTTTTTCACATTTTAATTGCCTTGGTGGTCGAATGCCCTTAATGAATCATTCATTGGCATACATTTAATGAGTTAGTTAAATCAAATATTATTGGAATTAATGACATACTATTTGCAATTACTTTTTGGGCTTCGGATGTTGCAGCATGCCGGCAGAAAATGTGGAGTGCTGTTTTGATTATGATATATTTATTTTTTCACGCGCGTCGGCGAGTGCGTCAAGCAAAAAACTGAAAACACATTAAAATTATTTGCCACCTTATCGGCATGAATGGAGCCGCAAAAGGTATTTAATTGTGAATTTTTTTCTGTTGATATCGACGGCAGCAACAGCAGACCTTCAACATATACATTCGCATACACACAATTAAATATCTTTGTCAAATTTACAGAAATTCAGATATATTTTGTTGTTATTTATATAAAATGCAAAATGTGGCGTCAGCAAATGTGTTGATAAGTAATGCCTTGGTATGTGTAGTTCCCTAGACCGATCAGAATTCTACAAAAAAAAAAAGAGACTCAACATTTAATTTAAACGACAGTGTTGAATTTAAAGCATTTGATTGTAGATTTGAGAACAGCGAAAGACTTCGCATTAAATCATACTAATTTTACAAGAAATGGACGCAAATGACGCCTCGATTTTAAAAGCTTATACAGCTTACAGCTTAAGGCTTTATAAGGTAGAGCACGTTTAATGAAGACTTTTGAGCAAACGGCCCTGCCGGCTCCTTTTTTTGGCCGACAAATGACATGCTAAACTAATTTCTGGTGTCATCCGCACATGTTAAACACAAATTCAAGTAATGGGAGACACCCACAAGTGTCTTGTCCTGCGGTGATGGCTTGATTAATTTTTGGCTGACAAGTGCTTGCTAAGTGAGAGTGCTGTGTTTTTGCGGTGCGAGTGCGGGTAATTGTATTTTTGGAGAGTGCAGCAACAAAATACCATACAGTATGTACATACATATTTAACAGACAGTTACAAACACAGACACAAAGAAGTAAAAGGAGAAAGAGAGTGTGAGAGCGTGTGTGAGTGAGAAAGGGGGGGACAAACCGCAAGCGTATCTTTCGTTTACTGCTGTTGCTATCATTGTTGATGCTGATTATGCTATGGCGAGCATAGCTCAGGACATGTTTGGAGCTGTTGCGGCAGACGGAATCGTTAGTGGAGGACGATATGGACTGGGTGGTTAAGTTGCATCTACATAATAAACGATGACAATAGGGGAGAAGATGAAAAAGAACAATCACAATCAACAAAGAAATCAAAATGTAAACCTAACGTAACGAAACCAAACCAAACGAAATAAAACAAAATGGCAATGACGCACTGCCAGACACAATTTTGTGGTGGTGCAAAGGATTAAGCTCCCGGGACAACAACAGTGTGCAATCAATTGAGAGAAATATGTAGGATTAATCGGCCAATGAGTTCCAGAGCCACGCATTTCCAGCGTGGCAGCCTGATGACTTTGCGTGTCAAGGCCAAACAAAAACTCAACTGCGATTCTCCACTGACAGCTTAATTCCAATGGCAACCAAAATGTGCCGCCGCCGCCAAACGATGCGGCGTCAACGCAACGCAGCTAATTACTCACATCCAAATTGGAGAGCACGGCACAAAGGAGAGCAGAAGCAGTTGCCGCTTGGCAGAATCCCAAAAGAACAATCAAAATATTACGTTCGGATAAAATCGACTGTGAAATACACTGATAGCAATTGAGCGAATGTCTCACCAACTTGTTAAACATTTTATATTCACATTCATTCGAAGATTGTTATCAGCTTTATTGCTGGTTCATTTGTAAATATCTAATCTATTACTTTCAGCATTAGAGTATAAAAACAAACAACATCAATGAACTCTCAACGTACATTGAACAAAAGAAGATACAAAAACTCAACACCGAACAAAGACCTAATAAATTTGTACATGTACATATGTACATAAACCCTACGACCAGACGACACTTTTTCTACGCTCGCAGCGAAATGAACAAATTATGACTGTTTTGACCTCAAAGACAATAATTTATTTATTAACATAAAAAGCATTAATTTCGCATGCCTTTTAAATTTCTTTAATATGTTAGAATTCTCTTTCCAAACATCAAACACATTATTTGTCTTCTAAGCGTATAAAAAGAAAAACGATGTGGAACGTTGTTGGCTTAATAAGCCTGTTGGGAGCTGTTATGGCTCTGCTCTTTGCTTGAATTGTCTTTTTCTAGTAGTTTGCTTTAGTGCTAGCTGGTTGACTGTATCTGTCTGGCTGAAGTACTCTTTGTTTGCAGTTTCAATTTCGTGGCATTTATTTCACTCATCCACTTTGGTTGCAGACCAAATGCAGCATCGCATATAAATGGCATTCAATTGCAAGTCGTTCGTTATTTGAAGCGATTAGAAAATGGCCAACGAGGGACAGCTCCATGGCGCCATGCTCCATGTCCATACATATATTGAGCTTTCAACTGAGCAACTAATTATGTTTTGCAACCAATGGATAAACATCGCATGCCGCATCCTCATGCCATCGACGGATATCATTGCCATGCAGTTGACTGCGTTTTCAATTACCTGACTTGATTACTTGCAGGTTTTGGGGAATGTGCATAAAAATATGTAACTACCAAAGCATTCAGTGGTTAAGATCAAATGTAATTAGATTTTACGATTACCGGTGAACTTAATTTCCCACTTGATTGCAATGTTATAATTAGAATTATTGATTAAACATTTACAGAACTGCCTGTTTAAAGTCAGAAGCAAATATTAATTATGTCACAACTAGATAAGATAATTAGCCAAACAAGAAGTTCTTTAACCAAGAACAATCTTTAAGTTATAAAAGATATTCTATACTCATCATACCCCAACGAGTATAAACGACTAACATAGAACAGATTGTTTTTAAATATATAAAAAAAAAAAAAATTAATTTATTTGAGACATAGAGCTAACAACTAGTCGCAGGGAAATGCATGTTGTGCTGCGATTTTGGGCACGTGAGATTTGGTTTGTGGTTATTTTGCGTTTGTACTTGTTTGCTGCTTCTCAGAGGGCAGCTGCTTGCCTTCGATTCCAGCGCCAAACTGTTGCATCATCGCACACGTATACCAAAACGCTGGCATCCCGCGAAAAGGATATCTGGCGCACTGTGGCAACGCTTCGGGAATTGTGTAGTGTGGTCATGTGTGCACCTTCCGGGTCACTGGGATCCATTTCCCAAACATACACCTTACCCTGTTGATTGCCCAATGCGATGACCTTTTGCCACGGATTGAAACCAAAGCGCACAAACCAAATCTCACACTCGTCGTATTCGAATTCAGCAATAATGGTGCAGGATGAATCACTCGGTTTGAGTTGCTCAAAACTTTGATGCAGTTGTCCGGGCTTCCAACAGACAATGGCATTCTCACAGGACTTGGATAGCACAAAGTTGCCAAACCACTGCACACAATCCACATAGTTGCGGTGAATGTCACGTGTCGAGAAGTCCGGAAAGTGTTTGGTTATTGTGGGAAATGGCAGCGTAGATTTCTCCTGACTAAACGTATGCGACAGCTCAATCTTGTGCTGAAACTCCTGAGTGTTGAGGCACCACAGCTTGAGTGAATGATCCATGCCGCTGCTGACAATGCGATCGCCACGCATATTAAAGTCAATGGACAGCACCTCATCACGGTGTCCCTCAACGCCACCAAAAATTGCAATGCACACATGCGTCTGTATGTTCCACAAGCGTATGGCATGATCCTTGCTGCCAGAGAGCAGCAGCTGCAGCTTGTGCGGATGAAACTTGAGCTCGTTGATAGCCTGACCATGTCCAATATAATTTCCCACCGCCTCGTTTTGTTCAATGTCAATGACACGAATGACGCCACGATAACCAGCGGCGGCCAGCAGCGGTGCAGATGTCTTCAAATCATATGACCAGGCGCAGGTATAGAACACTTCATCGGGCTGTCATCAACAACATATAGATTAGCAATTTGTTAAGCAGCTTTGCAGGCAACTTACATCTGGATCGGCGTAGCAGTGTAGAAGCGTTAAGCCGCCTTTGCGCGGACATTCATAGACGGTGCAACGATTGCTGCCCGCTGTGGCAAACACCTGTGGCTCATCTTTGCCCAGGAGCGTGTTGAACGACACGCCAAAAATGCTTGCGCCATGATTCTCCTTAACATGTGTGCTTGAAGTATAGACGATGCAACAAATCGTAAATTTCACTTTCATTATCACTTTCAGTTTCTTACTCGTATTTGTAGGCGGCGCCGCTTTTTGTCTTCGATTTGGTGCTGCGGCGGCCGCGTCGTTTGCTTCGCGTGCTCGAAGTAGGTGATTTGCTGCGTGATGTGGTGCTATTTGTTGTGAAACTGGCCGATTCGTCCTACATGTGTCATGCGGAAATTGTTGCTATTAATTTGATGTTTTTGAAGATTGCAATTTGCATATTCCAACTTACGCCGCACGATTCGTCCGAGTCATCGGGCTCGTTGCTGTTTTTAACTTTATCGCTGCTCATAACACTTTAATACACACTTGCTACACACAATCGAAAAGCGTATAAACAATTTTTATTATGTACAATCCAAATAAAACACAACAATATGTGTTTTTCTCACTTTTGGCGGCAATATGCACGCCCAGCGTTGCCACCACGCGATCGGTGCCATACGCTGTTATATTACATACCATCGCGCTGTTAGTTAACATATACAATATCGATAGCTGTTCTGTATGTATCGAGTACATAGCTCATTCGCTAAGAGAAAAACGTTCAAAACGTAAAAAAGATATTCAAATTATAACCTTAGGTTTTTTTTTTTTTTTGGAATATTTCAATCCCTAATCGAATTAAAAAGCGAAAACGTGCTCTATCAAATTATATATTAAGTATTAGTATCATACAGTAGTTGAAAAATATAAAAAGGACAATCACATGCCATGAATTAAAAAATGATTAAACATTAACAAATATGCATTTTGATGTTAGTATTGAAAAATGTACAAATGCAGCACAAGAGGTCAGGAAAAAACAGCGAGCGAAGAAACGGGGAATACTTTGTGATACAAAACGTGGGATTGAAAGTTAGTTTTTATGTACATAGGTTTTATACAGTAGTTGTAGGGAGACAGTAACTGGACAATATATTTACAGCAGTAGTAAGAAAACGTAGACAATTTCAAGGTAAATGCATGGACAAAAATTAGTTAGAGAAAGACAGAGAAAGAGAGAGATAGAGAGATAGCGAGAGATAGCTAGTACAGAAAGTATTTAAGGTTTGTTAGGGGTTTCTTTCTTTTTTTTGTTGTTGTTGTGGTTTTGGAGCTGTGTTTTGGTTAACGTAACGTAACAACGTAAAAGACAACGTAAACGTTAAATATATATATTGAACAATTAACTAAAAATGCATTCAAAATTACGCTAATTTATGGAGAAGTATATATAAAACCATTATTCAAGTACGTTTTATTCGTCGACATTGATCTCGCCCAGACCGGTGTGCGCAGGCGTCTTTGTCGCTGAACGGTCGCTTTATTACTGCAACTGCTACTGCTGGAAACACTTTGACCCGCAGCTTGATTCGTTTCACTTTTTCCACTCGTTCCACTTGAACCGTCTGTCCCATCAGCTTTTGGAACTACAGTTGTTGTTGTTGTTGTCGTCGTCGTCGTCGTCGCTGTTGTTGTAGATGTGGTTTGTTCCTCTTGCACGGATTGAAGTGTTTTGGTTACCACTTCCTGCCCTTCCGGTGGCCCAGTTGGTCCACTGTGCGTTCGTGGCGCTAAAGAAACGCCTTTCGTGCGACTCTCGATGCTCGTCGTTTGATTGTCCGAGCTCGATGTCGTCTGTTCCTCTGTCGCTGCATTATGCAGGTCACAGCTGGTGTTGGAGTTATTGTTGTTGAGATTTTTACAATTGCCGTTACAGCGTTTGGCAGCGGCATCACTATT
The DNA here is from genome assembly GCA_030179655.1 of Scaptomyza flava. NCBI lineage: Eukaryota > Metazoa > Arthropoda > Insecta > Diptera > Drosophilidae > Scaptomyza > Scaptomyza flava. Next base: position 17,248,909 of record JARNME010000029.1, read on the forward strand.
ATTATTTTAGTTGTATGGAAAGGGGGGTCGGTCAAGTGTTTTTTCGCACAGCAGTTGGCAGTGAGTTAAAGCGAACCGATACAGACAACAAATTTATATTTTTGGTACGTTTCGTTGGTTGGCATATAAATAATATATATATTTGGAATTTATTTTCATATGATTTTCGTGATTTTTTTTTTTTTTTAAATCATGGTTGGCAATAGAAAGAAAAAATAAATAGTACATCAGTTCAAGTTGTTTTTTGATTTTCATGTTTAAAAGTCAATTAGAGCGAATTGATTAGTTTCGGAAAGCACGCGCCCCAAACAAACAAACAAAGCTCGACCAAAAAAAAACACTCGTTGTTGTTTGAGTGCAACACTGGCAAAGCAACGCAAAAAAAAAAAACGTGTTGCATATTTTAAACAAGTTGAGAGTCGAAACATTGCTTGTTTGTGGATATTCACCCAACCTTATCACTTGACTATATGTATATGTAAATCGAACAAACGTGTCAGAAGGAGGTTGTGAATAATTTACAGACACAATGTGTCCGGATAAAATGGGTTGCCCATAATAAATGCGTACGCCTGTGAGTGACAGGAGCGTTGGGAGCTCTGGGTGCTTTTAATTGAAAGCTGGGTCCTGTGTGTATGTTTGTGTGTGTGTGGTAAATAATAAAAATGTTATATGTACAACTGTCTTCTTCCACTTGGCTGTTCAAAAAACAAACTTAAAAGCAAGAGGGAAGGGTACGTAATAAATTTCCCAAGTAGGCAGTTCGCAGAGACAAAGATTTAAAATAAAGAGAGAGAGAGAGACTTTCATTTGTAGAAAATATAGTAGATCATTTGTCGAACTGAAGGCAAACTCCTTAAAAATACTTAGTAGAGAGAGAGACATCGATATTAAATACACCGAGAACTTGGAAGTGTTTTTTCCAGAGATAGTGTGAGAAATTTCTTCAGTTATACGGTGCTTAAGGGCGAAAGGAAAGGAGTATCACACGATATGAATTATTAGTAGAAGTTAGAAACTTGACTAGACTAGCTAACGCTCATGATTAAATGACACCTAATATGCATTAGTATTACAATGAGTTATGCGTTAAATGTGATGATGTCGATGAAGATGAGAGAGCAAGGCTATTTATTAGTATGAGAAGAAGTATAGAGTAATCAGGACAAAAAAGAATAGCACTACAACGTATGACAGAAAGAGTTAGATGGATATAGATAGAAAGAGAAAGAGATAGCTGATATGAATATTGGAATAGAGTAGTTTGTTTGTTGTGGTGGTGGGGTAGCAAGTTAGTTTTGTAGTTGAAATGAGCACGCGGTTGAAAGGGTTTTAGAGAGGAACGGGTGGAGAAGACAGAGAGAAAGATAGAGAGTTAAAAATCAACAAAGTTATAAAGGCAAAAACCAAATTTGAAGGTTGACTCTACAAAAAACTTACTCTTCGTTCTCAACGGATGAAGACGCAATCTGCCCCAATTTACTTTTACCTGATGTGGGGCTTCTGCTCAAACAATAGACACACACACAGAAATATAAAAAGAAATAAAATACATGTATATAAAAAACGTGTGAAATTTGTAAAGGAAACACACAAAAAAAGAAGAAAAAAACAATTGATTCAAAGAAATTGTTATTAGCTAAGTAGTAGTATGTATACAATATGTGATAGATGGATTAGAATGAGTTATAGTAAATGCGTTAACAACAATTTATGAGACAGATTTAAAGCTCGCCTTTTTATTTTTTGTGCAATCCGAATGCAAATTCGATTAGAACTATGCAGCACTATAAATGGAAAAGAACCTATGGAATACGCTAAAGCCTGAACCAATTGAATTGTACGTTCCCCGAAAGCGGCAGTAATTTTCATTTTTTATTTGTTTTTGCCAGTTCTTGGTTAGACTTTTGTTGAGAAAATTGCTCAAATAGTTTCAAATTGGTGGTATAATAAATAAAACAAACAGGCAATACTTGCACCTACCTTGATTCGTCTATAAAAACAGCTTCAAGCACGCGTGCAGCATAATGCAGATTACGCTGCATATCCTCATAGGCAACAACCTCATGATCCATTCGTCGCAGCAGGCTGCGGATTCTGTAAACAACAACAAAAAGCGATTAAAAAATGAGATGCGGAATTTGTAATGGTGAATTGCATACAAGGTTTCGTAAGCTCGTGAAGGCATGCAAATTTATATTGACAAGATGCAATCAATTGAGCTTGCAAAAAAAGAGAAAAAATACTCACCGAACAGCTGCTTTACTGAGCGCATCTGGCGTATCGACAGGTGGCAAAGTTTCCGTTTCCCAAGCATCAGCGACCGATAAATTTGAAACCGTTTCTAAAGACTGATCCGACGGTTGATCAGTATTAAATAAGCCCACTGGCTCAGAACCAACCGAGTTCCGATAGTTGCTTGGGAGACGAGCTAGTTGGTAACGTTCGTTTTGTGTTAAATCGGTTGCATAGTTTGTTTTATTGGGCGACGAGGGCTGCATTTTGCCGACAGAGTTCGCACCACCCCGCGCTGCACTATCTACCGAACGATTTTTATCCGCTGACGACGATGACGCGGATGCAGCAGCGTTTCCGTTGCTACCTCTACCACTTAAGCGATCGGCGAGTGGTTCACTTAGCGGCGCCTGGAAGAAACTGATGCTGCTCGACGAGGGCGAGGCAATTGATTGCGATTGTCCGTCGATTTGTGAGAAGCTCTTGCGACTATTCGAACGCCTGACAATGGTTAGAGAGCCGTGTTCTGCAAAACATTCGCGAGATCAAATCGAATAACAATTATTTAGTGTGAATACTGAATTAAAATTTCATTATAAATATTTTCTTTTTATTAATGTTGTTTGTCACTGGGAATTGCTTTGATTAAGTAACAGACTAAAGTTTGTTTGCTCGAAATTAACAAATCTAACTTGATTTGAAGGCCAAACAAAATCGAGTTGATATTTAAAACCTTTCAAAACAAGTAACATTTTATACCAACTTTAAATAAGCTTAAATAAAAGCATTTAACTGGGAAAAAATACTGCATAGATGTAATTGCTAATTGCCAAATAACTTTTCATTTACTTTATCAACAACAAAAAATACAAAAAAAACCAATAAAACCAAACACAACTTTAAATAAACCTAAATAATAGCATGACACCTGGCATTTTAAAATAACTTACAAACAAACAATAGGAAGTTAATATCTAAGAAATTGTCAAAGAAAGGGAAAAGAAAAATAAACGTTTTTGATTTGAACATAAATTGTTTTTGACTGTTTTACCCTAGAGCTAGATTCATTTTCTCAATGTTCGTAAAAACGAAATCAATAATGTTGTAGAATAACTTTAAGCTTTTTGTGGCACACCATTCTTTATTTAGCTGAACCCGAAAGCGCCAGTGTAACTGCTTAACGAGCGACCCTTTACTTTTTTTTTTTTGTGGCTGCCACCAATAACTGACTGCCTCGGGCAAGTGGCAAGTTGGTAAGGACAAAGACAAGACGAATCGAAGTGGATGCAAGCGAGTAAATTGCCAAGGGTTTATCTATTTGCCAAGCGTTGAGCAATGCGAAAAAGACAAAGGCAAAATCACAAAGTGTCTAAGCTCCTGAGGCGGCAACTTGGCAGCCCTGGCAACCTCGGCAAGTGAACGACAACAACAGCAACACTTTTGGCCTGTTAACTGCATTCCATTTATTTTGGCAGTGCAGTGGCAGACAATCCCCTGCCGCAGGCTCCACATCTCCCTACTCCCCCACTTCTCAATATCCATAGTTCTAGCTGCTTTTGCTCACTCATAAAATCTGAGCTTTAATGCAGCACTTAAATTTATGTTACACTCGAGATTTCTTACGGCTTAACAGTATCGTTTGTTAAGCTGTTATTGTTGCCCGCATATCAGTTTTCTCTCCCACGCTCTCTCTGTATTTGGGAATCTGAACTTTCAACTTGAAGGCGGACTGATGAAATGTTTTATGTTTGCTTTTAGTGGCCACTCTGCACGATTTTAATGAGCTCAGCATGCTAAAAACGGACAGGTGATATTTTCATTCAGCAGCATCCAGGGGTGTGGCGAAGGCCATGACTATAAAATCTGTACTAACAGCTCTGGTTTTTAAATTCTTCAATTATGCAGTGCACTGGAATTATTTGTTTTCTTTTTTTTCCAGTGGTGCATATGAAAATGTTTACCCCCTGGAGAGTTGCTGCACTTAGAGAAAAGAACTGATAAAAGTTTTGAATATAGTTTGGCTAAACATATTTTTAAAACTAACCGTTTAATAAAATCAAAACAAAATTCTTATTTTTACCACTTCTTTATTTTTAAGATAATTGCCTGCTTAAAATCTTAAAAAGCTTATTTAAGTTCTTTCTTAAAGCATTCTTAGGGAACCTCCTCACGAAACAATTTTTGTAGTGAGCCTTTCGTTTTTTGTTCATTTTGTGGTTGCATGATATATGTAAATCACTTGAGGTCTACTTACTTGCCACTTGACCATTTATTGTCGCATTGGTGCATTGAATGTTGCTGCCCAGTTCACAGCTTGTTGGACTGTTTTGTTCACCGTTATTTGGCTCTGTTGCAACGCCGCTGCCTCTGCCTCCAGCTGATGCTGCTGCAGATGATGATGATGATGTTGCTGCACCACCCGCACTGCTTGTTAGAGCTCCAATGCCACTGCCACTGCTGCTGCTGTCTGCACCTGCGCCGCACGCGTGCCCCTCTTCACGTTTACTTGGCAGATTCTCCGGCGTGCTGGCAACTAGAAGCATAAAATTATATGCAAAAATGCCTTTAGAAAATGGTATTCTCTTATTTTTTTTATTACTCTTATTCTGATTGTCCTTGTGTGTGTGTGTGTGAGTATTCCTATGGCCTTTCAACAGGTCCCAGCATAACCGTTTATACATATGTAGAACAGTATGTTGCCCCTTGCATAAATCAGCCCCTCTTAAAGGGGTGCGATCTTGGGCAAGTGTTATGTTATATCCCATTGCCATCAGGTACAGGAGCATATACTGTGCATATTTGATAAGTTTTGTTTGTGTTAGAGAAGGAACCGCATTGGAACACTTCAAGTTTATACCGAGTTAGAGTTAGGTGTATATAAAGGTTTGGAAATTGTAAAGCATATGTTGACTTTATTTGATTTTTCCATTAACTGTTAAGGATTGCAACTATAATAATCTGATTATATAAAACGCCTTTTATGAAGTTCTTGCATAAGAATTTAAAAATATACAGATATGGTTGAAAATTTAATAAACATGCTGTGTCAAAATGCATCACATTAAACAATTGGCATGCGAAAGATCTCAACAACTTAATTTATTAAGATTGTAACGTAGACAGCAAAATTATTAGAACACACAAATATTTAAAGTCTACCAAATATTTGCTATGAACTCAAGTGAATTGATTGTTAATCACCTTGACACATATTAACTATTGATTAAATATTCAGTTAGCTCATAATTATCAGCGATTTGCTTAAGATTTTTCTAGTACTATTCATTAAAAACTCTAGGAAAGAGCATCCAATCAGAAGCTTAAGTAACTTGTTTATATTTTGATTATTAATTTTTCTAATTTTGACTTGCTGAAGATTTTATATCCTTAACTGCAAATTCCATTTGAAATTGCTTTTTATGTCGTTGAGAGACTTTTTCATTATCTCAATAATATTTTTGCCAATTAAATTAAGGCCAACAGCTGCTACTGAGCTGTTTTTAAGCAAGGGAGTGAATTTGGTTACACGGCAAGAATATAATCAATTTTGGAACGTTTGTTTGCCGAATACACATTGTAAAAAGCAGGCAAAAAGCAGTAAAAAGTCACAACTTGTCTATTTGTATATCACATTTCTAGATTTGAGATTTTTGCAACTTATTATTTAAGTCTAGTTGCTGATATAGAACACTAAGCACTTGCTTAGCTTGTTGTTGTTATTTTTCTATTTATTTGAATGGTATAAAAGAATGCCATAGACTAACCGAAACTTCAGTCTTGGCTAACAGTTCGCACAGTTCTAATCGCAATGCGTTTCCCCGCTCTTATCACACTCGGCCTGCTGGCCTTGTTTGCCTTCAACTTTGTCACTGCTGACGAGGAGATGTTTTGTGGATGTCCTCGTATCTTGCAGCTAGTGTGTGGCAGCGATGGCACCACCTATCCCAATTACTGTGAACTGGAATGTGCTCGCGAGAATGCCGTTCGCAAGGGACGCACTCTCTTCCAATATAAGGATGGACCTTGCTAAATCAATATAATTTACTTTAAGCTAAAATGAGCACATGTGAAAATTAGATATGGCTAATAAATATTATTACGTAAATTGCAAATGGGACACGTATTGCATGTTGTTTATTACAAGTTTTATTTAATCAAATGTGTGGACAATTAAAACGCAACGGTTATCAATTGTTTATACCAGGGCTCGACAACTATTCAACTAGATAGATGTTTTCTAATAAAAAGTTTTATAAATTTGTCACGCATTTAAAAAATGAAAAGAACACCTGGAGTTTTTATTTGCTTAGAGTTTTGTCAATTTTATACGCTTCAAGCTGCGTTAAACTTTTTTGCTGATTTTGTTTTCCTTGAAGATTGTTCAATATTGAGGCTGCGACTAATTCTTGTGTTAAGTTTGTATATCGCTCAATTTTGAAAAAACCCGATCACTCCGCCGGTTAGCACTTCTCTTGCACTGAGCTGTGCCCCCGAAATCACCTTAAGCGAAGGACGCCAAATTACCCAAGCCAACAATGAAAGAACTATAATAACGCATAATTAAAAATACATTTTTGTTCCTTACTTTATTATTTTTTAATAAAAGTTTAAGTGCTATCAACTCCTGAATTTCTTTCTTTCCCAAAACTGGAATCAGAATCTAGTTGAGAGACAAGCTTATTATGTTAATTTTACCATTGAGATAAGAACTGAGCAAATGTTAATACAAGTTTAAGTGTTGTTTGCACAAGTGTTTATCTAACATCGAATAGCAAAAATTTTAATAATTATAAATGGATCATAGATTTGGGCTATACAGTGAAAAAACACACAATTTAATTTTCAAGGCTAATTTCTAAGCAAAAATTAGGTTGGCTTTTTTTGCACTTTGTTATTTAAACACATCTACGATGTTGAAACTTAGGTTTAAAATTAAGTGCGATGTTTTATTAAAGTATTTAAGTTCCCAGATTTTATAAAATGCAAAGTTTATAGTAATATTTTATTTGGCTTAAAAATTCTTCACAATCTTTTGACTTGAAAAACAGTGGCTCAATTTTGTATTTAACAACTGCCATCCCTCAACAACAGAGTGCTTTGACATCTGATTTATAGCTTTTTATGCACCGGCCAGATAAAGTTAGTCGCTATCAGTTGGCACTCTCGAATGGTTCTTCTTGTTGATAAGCAATTATAAGTATTACAGAAACAATATAAATATTATTTTTCCACATTGATGATTCAACGATTCTTACACAGTTAAACGCAATAATTTTTATTTGGTATTGAAGTATAAATTCTTTGTTTTTTGTTTAAAGGGTTAAGGTATTGAATTGTGTTCTTTTTAACATTCGCCCGTTCTTAGTAGATCCATACTGCGTCCAGCTCGCTCCAATTCTCGACGTGCACAATCGTACAAGCAGCGATTTGCATAGGAGATCAGATTGCTGCCACAGACTGGATCATAGTTGCGTGGACAGGGACAGATCCTTTTGGGTATCTCGAACTCATCCTCATCCTTTTCGCCACTCACAAATGCCGAGAGAAGCAGGCAAAACGCCAACATCAAACTCAGTGACTTCATTATATATATTTTTATGCTGTAAACTTTGTCCAATAGGTTAATCCACAAGCAACTCAATATTGATACTGACAATGGGGTTCTATATTTTGGCTGGGTTAGTCAGGTAGGTTTTTTATGGCTGTGCTCTTATCTTATCGTAGCTGGTTGACAATTTGTGCCTTTTCAACGATAATTTCCCATTTAGTTTACGTTTGTGTTGTTTGTTTAAGGGAAATATTAAAAGAAGCTTAGTTAGTTGAAGCCATATATATTTAATATGTATGTTTGTGAAAGTGTTTGATATAATATTTGTTATGTATTCAAGAACGCATTAACTTATTGATATATAGAAAAGACAATAACTGAAGCTTAAAATTTTAAAGGTTTATTTTAACATTGGCCCTCTTTCAATATTTCTAAGCCTAGTCCTTTCAATTCCAATTCGCTACGCCGACAACCGAGCAAGCAGGCATTTGAATAGGTCCGCCCATCGGTGCCACAGACCGGATTGTAGTCGCGTTGACAATTACATGCACTTTTGGATACCTTCAGGAGATCCCAGTTCATTGCGCCGGTCACAAATGCCGACCGAAGTAGGCATAGCATCAACATCAAAATAAGTAACTTCATTTTATAATTTTGTTCTATCTTCAATCGGTTAATTCACAAGTAAGCCAGTTTTGATACTGGTTCGGCTTATAAAGGCTGGCTTCTTATATAATCTCAGGTGCTTGGCAGCTGCGCTTTTTTCCACTATATACCTATACCTGATAAATTCTTGGTATTCAAGCATGCACTAATTAGTTGCAGTGCTCGCTTGAATGCTATCTGCGTTGCATTCCCAATATATTTAAAGTCGTTAAAGTTTTCGTCTTAATAACTAAGACAAGTAACTTATTAAAGGTATACGAAATGTATTACATGAATTATAAATAATAGTTAAAAAAAAACCCTTTAACTTATTTCAGAAGTTCGAGAATATGTTTAAGAACAGGCCCGAGAAAACACGAAATCCAAAGCACGTACCCATCTCTATTAACGCATTGGATTCTCCCACTTTCCTGCTCACTAACTGTCAAAACTCTCTCGTCTCTCTCTCTCACTGTTTTTCCCCCTTCTTATCAGCAGCAAATGCTGAGTGCGCTGGGTGCGTCGATCGTTTTGAGCCCTTGATAATCGGCAGGTGGCAAAAGTAATTGGCCTCAAATAATGGCATTTGACAACTGTTGTTGTTCATGTTGCAGACACTCAATTCAATTTTCATTTCCATTACAACTTCAACTAATGAAATGACATAATAATTTTCAACGAATATCTATCTATTTTTGTTTTCAATTTCCTGTAGTTTGTTTGTGTCAATTTGCGCACTCTTTTAAGTACCTGGCACGTAATTCACTCAGGTCACTTGGGAAATTTGGACTAAGTAACGATAACTTTGCCACTTAGTTTTGAAAAAAAAAAAAAAAATATTCTTTGGTATTTTACTGCAGGAGTAGCTATCAATTGACAGCATTCTAGTTTGCAGAGAGAAACAAATTCGTAAATAAAGCAAACAAAGCAAAGCATTGAAATTGAAATTGAAAGAGAGAAGAGGGAGAGAAGCTCAACGCAGATGTTTTTGTTTTTCAAGTAGAAACACTCACAGACAATCACAAGCCAAAATAGTCAGCGACTTGTTGACTAATTAGCAAAACTGACGCATACTCAGATAGTACTTCAAGTACCTCTCTTCTCTCTCCGCGCACACCTTACAATTTCACAAACAAATGCGTTAAGCTTTACATGATGAAGCTCAGTGCAAGTTCAACTCTCGACGCGAAACGTTGAAACGCAGAAAGAATCTCAAAGAATCTCTGAGTAAATCAATTCAAATTTCTCAAATTAGCTCGAGTACAGAGATGAAGTCTTTGAATTTGTTTGCATTGGTCTTCCTGGTTTTGGCTGCTATTTGGTTGGGTCACAGCCAGGCCAGCTTTTGTCCCTGCAATCTGAAGGAGAAGGGTCAGGTGTGCGGCAGCAATGGTATTACCTATGTAAATCGCTGTGAATTCGAATGTACGCAGCGGGATTACAAGAAACTGGGAAAAAAACTCAACATTGCCAAAATGGGTTCTTGCTAAACAGATAAAGGAAGATCTGGAGATTATTTAATATTTGAAATTATTATTCAATTTTTGTATATGTGATTTATTTTTAAATATGACTCTCATTTAATAAAATAATATATGCAATGAATTTGAGGAAGTTCTGATAAATCAGAAAACTTATAATAACAGTTGAAAGCTGGTCTTAAGATAATAAACTATATTTCTTGGAACGACAAGCAATATGAACAACAGCAAAAAAATTCTTTTAACTTATATCTTTTATTAAGTAAGAAACAAAAATACATCAATAAAGTACAGGAAGATATCTCACTTAAATCGATTTCTAAAGTGCTTGAAACAATAAACTTTTACTTTTTTATGCATTAGAATAACAATGGATGAGAAACTGTCCCAATTACATGCCATGAAACGCGACTGGTACGATTGTACATATATACAGTTCTACTATAAATTATAATATGCAAATTGGGGAATTAAATGCTAATTAAAATTGGGAACATGACGACTACGTCATCAAGTTGTCTGACATCGCTACGTTTGTATTTCATTTCGATGGTGGCAACCGCGATTCTGACATCATTTAAATATTCACTTCACGCACATCCATCAAATTGTGCATAATTAATTGACGCCGTTTCGGTTTTTGGGTTACGGATTTTCTGATTTTCTGAAAGTGATTTATGAACTGTGCCGACGCTTTTGTTAATTGAATTTCAATACGTGCAACAAAAATGTCAAATTACTCAACACATAAATGACACTGTGCAACATTTTCGGCAACAGCAAGTATACACAACTGGGGCACATTTATCAGGCACACAGACGGAGAGAGTCAGAGCGAAAGAGAGCAGTGCACTACCGTTTGTTTTATGACAGGAAGCTGTCAGCTGCGTTAAATTAAGGGATTGTTATTAAAAAGATAATACAATGACGAGTTGGTTGATGACATGACTTTTATCTCTTGTTTACAATAGCTCAATAATGCTCAAAAAACAAAAATAAAATACCTGTCTGGGTAATGAAAACTAATTTGTATATACTATTTAAGCTATATGTTTACATAAAAGTGTTTGTATTGTCGGCGTTCTGATTAACGCACAGTTAAGAGTTATCTGCCCAAATTGTATTTTGTTATTTATTTTTGTTTTTTGAAAGTAAGACGAACCAAACTCGCTTTAATCTTGCCCTTCTGATTTTATCTTAGCTAATAACTTATTTACACAATTATGCTGCATACTTTTAGGATCGCAGAAAAAATGGTTTAAGTTTACTCAGACCAGCAACAAAACATTACCTTTGTTCTGTCTCTATTACAAATATTCCCGTTTAATTATTGACATTTCTAAGTCCGTGAATAAGCTTTTTATAATAGAAAAATACCTTAGATTACTGATTAATGCCGATAATAAAACACAAAAATCCCTAGCTTATAATTATGTACTCAAAAAAGAGTTTTTTTTCACAACATATTAAATATTTATGCATAGAGAAGGACAATCTCTGCGAGTGACAACAACAAAAAATATGTTCCTGTTGTTGCAATCGATTTTGATAACAAGTATTTGATAAGCGTAAACGTATTTTACGAAATCAAATGGCAACGCAAATAGCAATCAAAATCACGATTCAAACGTTTGTTTCGAATTGCACAGAACCAAATCAGCTTAGCTTCAAGGGTTACGTCAAAGGTTAACAAAACTGTGAGAGTAAACATTTGCATACATATACGAAATTATGGAGAAGAAACTGCTAGAAAGCACAGTCGACTTTTGTGTTGAGGAAGAAGAGATACCCTTGCGAAAATGGCAAAGACATTTTCTAAGCAATTTGATATAAATACTGTTCAAAACATTATTTTATTTGGTTTTTGCTAGTTTAGTTGGTTTTTGCTTTGAACCAAAATCTCCTTCATGCCGTGTACTTACAGGGTATTCCAATGTAAACACAACCATATGTTTCAAGTGCATGCATTAAATTTGAATCACATCTCAGCATAAGCACAAGTTAATCAGTCAAAAATTGTATTATACATATTCTTTTATTTTGTTGTTGGCTGTTTTTTTTTTTAATATTTTTTGTTTGCTCCACTTAGCTAGTATTAAATATTTACATAATAAAATATGAATTCGTAGGCTGACATTTATTTATGCGGCTGCTGCTGGCAAAAAAATGGAAAAGTTCTTGGCGAGGATTTCAACCCTAACAAGCAACTTCTGGTTTTTTTTTATTTGGCTCTGTTTTGGCAGTTTGCGACGCAATTCAATCAGTGTGCGCCATGAAAATGAAAGGTAAGCCTTAGCCTTTCGTCACCCAACTGACAGTCTGACAGAAGGACAAACGGGCAAATGGACAGACAGACGACAGATTGGATTAGCACGTATTAAAGTTGCAAATGAAAAAAAAGGGGCAAATGGCTTTTACTGCGTTAAGCTTAAGCCGTTTGTGTTTCAAGCTGTTTAATCGAATAGGATTTCAATATATGTATGTATGTAGATGAAGAGCAGAAGTGCAGACACACGTGAAAACACTCAAGCTAAAGGACTTTACCTGCTTCTTCCCTCCAGCATTCCGTAATCTAATCAAATGTCAAACCCTTTTCATGTTCACATCCCCGGGATTCCATTATTCAGAGGAATTTAATACATTTCAAAGAAAATCTTCAAAACGATGCGTGCCACACAAAACGTTTCACATGAAGTTCTCTGCATATATTTTCGCCGAAAGTATATGCTAAAGTTTATGTGAAAAAGTCCCTTTGGTTGCAGGTTGCATACACATGCATGTACAACCATGTTGCAACTTAGCATGTTGCACAACGTGCATACAACAGCAGCAGCAGCAGCAGTTAAATTACAATGTTTTTCAAAATGTTTTAATTAGCCATATACAGAAGTCAAACATACATACATGCATGCAACACAACTGCTAGCCGTGGGGCAAGTGGAGGTAACAGCATACAATTTTCCTCCCCTCCTTTGCCCTTTGCACATCACTCTTTTTGCTGTACTTGACAGAGGAAGAACGCTGCAAGCGGTTTCCATTTTGGTAAGCGGACACGCAGCGGAAGCTCGCGGTTGAAAACTGAACAAAAATTAAATATGTGTGGCAACGTGCTAAGTGGCGCGAAAATGTGCGGAAGATATGGCAACCGTGGCAGTGTAACATAAGCCAACAACAACAGATAGAAGCAAGCAACCTTAAAAAAATCCTTATTTTTTTATTTCAGACAGTTTTTTGCGTTCTTCTGTAGTAAATAAATACACCTGTTCACAGATTGAATCTACGTATATATTTAAAAAGAAAACCACAAGAATTTTCGAATGAAAGCAGGAAAAACTCTTCGGTCCAATGGTTTACAATAAAATAAAGGTTCAATTTACGTGATTTCACTTATAAAAAATTTGAAAAACCCAAGTTCTTTTTAAAGCTAGAGTAGATCGTTCTGCTTCTTGTCAGGTTAGTCTTAATTTTAAGCATATGCACATGCTTAAAAGACAGCGTTGATGTGCAAAGATTTCAAGAAACCGCTCTTAAAACAAAATGAAATTTAAACTGCATGCCGTAAAATGTTTACGTTAAGTGTTACTTTTAAAGTGAAAACTCTTTTTAAATGAATAGGTTTTTTGTTTTAATAGTGTGTACAGTGAAAGTATCTCTGCAAAGTCTTATATTCATATATATATTTCAGAAATGTTAAATAATAGATTAATTAGAGACCTGAACTGTGTGCCAGGTAAGTAAAGCTGACAGCCAAAAGAAATTAAGTTTGCAAACTAGTAACTCGCTTTTTATCAAATCAAAAATGTAATTAGAAACTTTGAGCGAAACTTTGTTTACATCCTCCGCTTTTTCAGTGTTTGTTTGTATTTCAGCTTTAGCCTCAACTGTGCGTAAACAGAACAAACCTGAATTAATATTCAAGTTAGTTGTTGTCCCAGTCCCAGGCTCGTGAATCGCCCATCCCTTTTAATGTCAAATGCCATAAATTTTCCGCTGTTTGGTCAGTTGGTTAACTTTGGAAGGTTGAAGATTCACTGCATTGTATAAGCCAATTAGAAAAAGGTTATACTTAGCCTATTGCTCGTACGTGTTTGCTGAACACTGACCATTTGAACAAATATTGAAGTTGATCTAATAGAAAGTAAATAAAAACAAACCGGTACTAAAAGCTACATCCGGCGACTATAAAAAGCCATCAAATTGAAAACGGAAGCAAAGTTGGATTAACAACTTCAACTTGTTAAGATGGCTTTCAAATGGAGTTTAGTTGTGGGATTAGTTTGGTTCCTATCGATAACATTGGCCCAGAAGGAAGTGCTCGGTCACAACCACAATCAGCAGGAGGATAACGCGAACTGGTGGCGTCATGAGGTCTTTTATCAGATCTATCCTAGATCCTTCCAGGACAGCGATGGTGATGGCATTGGTGATCTCAATGGCATTACCTCTCGTCTACAATACTTTGCGGATACGGGCATAACGGCTATTTGGCTAAGTCCCATTTTTAAATCGCCCATGGCGGACTTTGGCTATGATATTTGCGATTATAGGGATATCCATGAGGAGTACGGCACTCTGACGGACTTTGATGCACTGATTGCCAAGGCCAATCAATTGGGCATTAAGGTCATTTTGGATTTTGTACCCAATCACAGTTCTGATGAACATGATTGGTTTATAAGGTCTGCTGCCAAAGAGTCCGGCTATGATGATTTCTATGTGTGGCAGGATTCTGCAGGAGTGGATGATGACGGCAATCAAAAACCACCTAACAACTGGCTCTCTGTGTTTAATGGCCCCGCCTGGCAGTGGCACGAGGGCAGACAACAATTCTATCTGCATCAGTTTACCGCAAAACAGCCTGATCTAAACTATCGTAATCCCGCTGTGGTCACGGCAATGGATGAGGTGCTGCTCTACTGGTTGCAGAGAGGTGTTGCCGGTTTCCGCATCGATGCCGTCATCTATATCTATGAGGATAAGGAGTTGCGTGATGAGCCCCTCAGTGGCATCACCGATGATCCGAACTCCGTTAAATATCTAACCCATATCTATACAAGGAATCAGCAGGAAAATTATGCTCTCATTCAGCATTGGCGAGAGTTGCTCGATAACTATGAGGCTCCAGGACCAGTGAAAATAATGATGACCGAGGGTTATACTGATCTCGACCAGCTCATGGATTTCTATGAGGATGCAAATGGTGTACAGGGTGCCCACTTTCCGTTTAACTTTGACTTTATCACAGAATTGAATGCACAATCAACGGCTCAGGACTTTGTCTTCTATATTCAAAGCTGGTTGATCTATATGCCACAAGGACACTCGGCCAACTGGGTGATGGGTAATCACGATAATCCTCGTGTGGCATCCAGATTTGGAGTTAAGACAGTTGATGCCATGAACATGCTAGTGATGACCCTACCAGGCATTGGAATAACCTACTATGTATGTGTTAAACGTGTTTGTGCTTTTTGTTTTTTTTAACTAGTTCTAACTTTAGGGCGAAGAGTTGGGAATGCAGGATTATCGCGACATAACATTTGAAGATACGGTTGATCAGCCGGCATGTGACGCCGGTGAAGACAACTACAAGTCGATTTCTCGAGATCCAGAACGGACACCTATGCAATGGACCGATGAGCAGAATGCTGGTTTCTCTACTGCTGACAAGACCTGGTTGCCAGTGCATCCCAACTATCCAGAGCTAAATCTACGTTCCCAGCAGGATGCAGTTCGCAGTCATTATAACGTCTATAAAGAATTGCTCAAGTTGAGGAAATCGCGAGTTCTGCAGGAAGGCTCATACACTGCACAGGCTTTTAATCGTCATGTCTTTGCTTTTAAGCGGTAATTGAGAAACATTTTTGAATATTTCAAATCTCTTATAATCCCTTTTGCATTTTTAGTGAGCTCAAGGGTCAAAACACCTTGCTGACCATCATAAATGTGAGCAATCGAGATCAGCAAGTGGATGTCAGTGATTTTATCGATATGCCCAATCGTCTTACCATTTTGATTGTCAGCATTCACTCTCAGCACAGGGTGGGTGAGCGTCTTAAGAATACCGAGGTGAAATTGTCACCCTATGAGGGCTTAGTTATACAGCTAAGGCCTCGGAAATAATGTGATAAAGCATAAAAATTTCACTGTTTGAAAATGTATTAAAAATCGTATAGGTTTGATTTGAAATATGCCAAGAAATATATCACAAAAATGACAAGTCGGAATCACATTATAAAAGTGTTGTCAAATAAAATGAATATATAAATAAATTATTTTATTAGACAACTGTAAAGAAATATCAATTAAACCTCCCTCTTAACAAAATCCTAATTTTAATATTTGTTAATTGTTACATTGCTGAAAACAATTTAAATTTAAATTTTCATTTAATTATATTGGCATTATTCAATTACACTCAAAAGCATTTTACACGCTTTAATTGCATTGATAGCAATTTTTGCTTTTTTTTGCTTTTCTGTATGGGTTCGTGCTTGTTGTTGTTGTTGCACTTTCTTATACAATATATTTCATAACTGCCAACGTTACTGGCAGCTGTTGATAAATAAACATTGAAGTTTAATTTACTGTGCTTTGAGATTGCATTAATATGTAAACATAATAAATTTGCCGGCTAGACTGAAAATTGCATGTGGATGCTGAGAGCACAACTGTGTGGATTTCAAGTTGAGCGCAAGCTTTTGCAAAATTTATTGGTAGAGCTGCAAACTGTTTCCTTTATTCTTTAGTTGATCACGGCAACTGTGCGCGACGTGACGTTTTTTAAGTGGGACTGAGATCGTTTTTGTTGCTCCGTTCTTAGTGTGGCGAACTTGAGGTAGGTAACGTGAGTTAGAAATTGCATGCATGCATATAACACACGACTGATAGCAACTGAGAGATCGATTGACAGAGAGCGTAAAGGAGAAAATCAAATTAAAAGCTCAAATTAAGTATAATCTTTTGCTCTCTCTTGCTGCTAAAAGTAGCAAAACAAAATGATAGGCTTTTACCAACAAGAGTATTAATGCAATTAATGTTCGTTTTGTTTTCAACACCCTTTTAATTTGTAAAATTTATTTGCACAGTTGCATGTAATGTAATTAAATAAATTTGATTGCTTACACATTATTGCTTTTGGTTGCGGAAGTTGTTTGTAATCTAGTAAATCAGTCAACTTCAATTATTAATAATCAGAGTTGCTTCATTAAAAGTTAATGATGTGAAAATTATAATGATAGCAAAAGTTTGGGATATTGCAAATGTTCCCTTTAAATACAGAAGTGCAACCGACTCGTCAGATTTAGTCGCTGTCAATGCAACAAATCTCTTACAACATGTCGCCAATAATTCGGAAAATCCAACTACTTCTACTACTACTTTGCAGTGTGCCTGATATCAGCATGTCCAGCTTGCTGAGCACTCAAAGGGACGACTTTATTGACTGGTGGCAACATGCTGTCTTCTATCAGATCTATCCCAGATCCTTCAAGGATAGCAATGGTGATGGCATTGGAGATCTCAAGGGCATCATCTCCAAGTTACCTTATCTAGCTGAAACGGGCATTACAGCTACCTGGTTAAGTCCCATTTTCCAGTCACCCATGGTGGACTTTGGTTATGATGTATCTGATTATACTACAATACAATCGGAGTATGGTAGCATGGCTGATTTTGAGGAGCTAGTGAACACTGCCGCCAGACTGGGCATCAAGATTGTTCTGGACTTTGTGCCCAATCACAGTTCGGATCAGCACAAATGGTTCAAGAAGTCAGCTGCCCGAGAGGCTGGCTTTGAGGATTTCTATGTGTGGGCTGACGGGAAGCTGGATGAGGAGGGTGCGCAACAGCCGCCCAACAATTGGCAGTCGGTGTTCTATGGTTCTGCGTGGGAGTGGAATGACCAAAGACAACAATACTATCTGCATCAGTTTACCAAGGAGCAACCGGATCTCAATTTCCGGAACCCTGCCGTTGTGCAGGCCATGGATGAGGTGCTGCTCTTTTGGCTGAACAAAGGCGTTGCTGGCTTTCGCATTGATGCAGTGAATCATTTGTTTGAAAATGAAGCCCTACCCGATGAGCCTCTCAGTGGCAAGTCAGAGGATCCTTTGTCCTATGACTACACCACCCACATCTATACCAAAGATATGCCCGAAGTGCTAACCATGATACAGCACTGGCGTCAATTGCTGGATGACTTTTCGGCCAAGCATCCGGAGGGTGCCACACGCATCATGATGACCGAGGCGTATGCCGGTCTGCCCGAGCTCATGGATTACTATGAGGATGACAATGGAGTGCTGGGCTCACATTTGCCCTTCAACTTTCACTTCATCACGGATGTAAATTGCGAATCGGATGCCCGTGACTTTGTCTACAGTGTGGAGAAGTGGCTGATCTATATGCCACGCGGGCATGCTGCCAATTGGGTCATGGGCAATCATGACAATCCTCGTGTCGCCTCCCGTTTCGGCCCCGCCAGCGTCGATGCCATGAACATGCTACTGTTAACGCTACCAGGCGTCGCCATTACTTACAATGTGAGATTAAAAGTTCAACAACTTTGACCTTTTCTAACTGTGGTTTTGCTTTTGTTTTCATTCGAATTCTGTCAGGGTGAAGAGCTGGGCATGCAGGACTATCGTGAAATCAGCTGGGAGGATACAGTGGATCCACCAGCTCGAAATGCGGGTGAACTTGACTATGAGAAGGTCTCCAGAGATCCAGAGCGTACACCATTCCAATGGAGCAATGCAACAAATGCGGGCAAGAGCTTGAAAATCGACCCAAAATCTAGTTTTATTAAACTCTCTCGTTTTTAAGGTTTTTCGGGTGCTGCTCAGACTTGGCTACCGGTGCATCCCAACTATCTTAAGCTGAATTTGGAGGCTCAAAAGCAAGCTGCTAAAAGTCATTACAAGGTCTACAGATCCCTGATTGAGTTGCGCAAACTGCCTGTGCTAAGACGTGGCCGATTCAACATTGAACCTTTATCCCGAGCAGTTTTTGCTTTCAAGCGGTATTTGAAAAATAACACACTTAATATCAATCAATATATTTTTTTTTACGTTTTAAGTTCTCTCAAAGACTACGATACTCTCGTTACCATCATCAATGTGAGTGACAAAGAGCAGTTGGTAAATCTGACAGACTTCATCAATCGACCGCAACAATTGATTGTTGAAGTGGCGGGCGTGGATTCCATCTATGAGCCAGGGTAAGTACCATGCATACACACATACATATATACAAATATCATATATACATTTCCTTTTCCCTTGTAAAGCGAATCCCTCTCCAGCAGCGCTTTAACCCTGGCAGCTCATGAGGGAATCATCTGCAAGCTGCTCGAGATATTGCCTCAAGATTAATGCTCGATTAATTGCATTTCCGCTTGTCTCTGTCGCTGGCTTGAAACAAAAAAAAAAAAATAAATATCGCATTCACTTGACAGACAAATTAATGAATTCTTGCCGTTGTGCAGCAAACGAATTAAATATCACTTGGGCCATTTGCAGTTTTCCAAATTTGTGTTTGCATTTAAGAATCAAGCGATTTTTTCTTACTTCCTGTTCTTTTTTGTTTGATGTGCGACGTGCGGAATAAAATTGCTGGCCACGAAGTCGCCATTGTCGCCTTGGCAGTTTGCCCAAGCAAAAACTAAATCATAGTTATACTCTAACAAAACATATTTTACTTTGGTTATATACGAGTCCTTAGTCGGATAATGCGACTTTGACATAGTATAAAAATTGAAAGTTGGGTTACTTTCTTAAATTTGTTTTATTAATTCGAGAATGACAACGAAATGAAAAAAACTTATTGTATCAAATAACACAAAAATATAATTCAAAAAAATAATAATTTTTTTTTAAATATTGTATTGCATTATGTAAAAGCTTTGCATATTTTAGCGAAAGCGCATACAATATTCAGTATTTTGTTATATTTTTTCTGCATTTACATCTGCAACTCACTTCTGGTTCGTTTGTTTCATAGCTCGTATAATTTTTCATGTAGCCGAGCGCACAAGTTCGAAGATTTATGGACTACGACACAGAGATTTGCGAACTGTCGCAGTGTAAATGGGTACGGATACAGCAGCAGCAGTAGCAGCTAGAGTGGGGGAAATGGCAAACAAGGGTGGAAAGGGGAACAAAAGGTTAACGTTATGCAAAAGTTTATTTTAAAGTTGAAAATGTCACGCATAACTGAATGGCTTTTTGGCCAATTTGCCGTGACCGCAAACTTTCGTCAAACTTCCTCCTCGAAAATCATTATAGAAATTTTCCATGACAACCAAATAGAAAAGGTAATTGTTCTGAAAAGAAATATATATGTAAGCAATAAATGTACAGCTTTTCCAGTCCCACGATATGGTGCTTTCTCTAAACTGGGCTATGAATAATTGTCATATTATTATGGCATTCAATGTGTGCGTATACAAAATGAGCAATATATAATTTGCTATTGTTGTGGGAACGCTACCAGCAGTCTTTTCCATTATAGAATTTTGGGACCTTAGCTATTCGGACATTGTAGCCAAATAAGCTAATCTAATCTTATATATGTAACTTTGATAGCAGAGTGTCGAAGTGTATTTAGATTTTTATGTACCATATTCATATTAGAAACGTTTTTAATTTTTTGTTGAATTCTCACAAATCCTTTGGCTATGCATTTGCTATTACTACCAGCTGGGTTGCAGTTGCATGTTTTACATGTTTTTGACCAAGTCCTGCTGTAACTAACGCTTAGGTTAAAACTGCTCTCATGAACTTGTATTGGTTGCCCCTTATTTGGGGCACATCAGTGTGAGTGGTGCTTAGCAAGACGCTAGTTTTATTTTCCTTTCTTTTATAGTTTACGAAAACTATAAAGTACTTCACTCGCCAGATTCTTCAAAAGATGTTGAAAATACAATACAATACAAATTCGTCGGAGAACTTTAAACTTTTAATCAATTACGAAAGACTAATATAATTTGTAACTTAGAAGTGCATAAGAGCTTATGCATTGGAGCTTTTTAGCAGTTCAGTTTTAAATTTTGTACGAATCCTTACACATTGTTAGGTTTTATTAACATTTATTGCACATTCCAAGAAAATTTAAATCAAGCACATTCAAAGAATGTTCTTTTTCATAAAGCTAAATAAATACAAATATATTTCCTGCGAATCGCGACTCTGTCATATCCGAATTCCAGTTAGTCATCAAGTAACTGTATTCAAGCTTTATAGCCGTTCGTAGTTCACATACGCTTTACTAACATTTCATAGAAATGTTGAACTATTGTGTTTTTTCTCATTTGTTGCTTAAATTTAGCGCTTTTATCTTTTTGGCCAACAATCGGAGCAGTGGCAGCCCACAACTGCAACTTGCAGCCGGAGCTGGCATTGTTTTAAGCGAGCCGCAATCAGGCATGAGGTTAGTTGGATGTTTAACAGCAGTTTGTGGCTTATGTTTAATACATATATCTATTTCAGTGCTCAGCGTCGCGATTTGGTTAAGCAGCTCATTAAGTCATTCAATGTGGTGCTGGTGGCATTGCTAATGTACAATTTGTGGCGTCACAAGTGGATGAAAGTGAATTTTAATTAGCCATTTTGATGATGCATTGATTGATTGATTAATTAATAAAACATACAAACAGCAGCAACAACAACAACAACATTAATAAGCTAGCATCATCAGCTGGCCAACACAGTGGCTTAAATGTCATTAACAGTTGGAAATTGTGGTTGTACGTACGGCTTCACAGCAACGTATT
The DNA here is from genome assembly GCA_030179655.1 of Scaptomyza flava. Lineage (NCBI taxonomy): Eukaryota > Metazoa > Arthropoda > Insecta > Diptera > Drosophilidae > Scaptomyza > Scaptomyza flava. The sequence goes on from JARNME010000029.1 coordinate 17,270,591, forward strand.
AAACTTCCGCTCGCCTAACGCTGTCAAGTGGTGTTGAAAATTGCCATTGCAAGTGGGTGGCAATAACAAACACTCATCGATTGGACTTTCCATCTTTGTTTTTTTTTTTTTGTTGCTAACGGCAATTAAAGGGACTCCAGCGAGCTCAGGCTTAAATCCATATAAATTTTAACTCTTCAAAAACATCGGCAACAAAAAATATTTACTACTTTACAAAAAAAAATCACAAAGTGGCAACTATTATTTTTATTCAATTTGTTAGCAAGTGGGAAGGTGTTCATAGATTCTTTTTAGAGAACTAGAATGGTTGGCGTGGCAAAAGGACTCGGTTCAGAAGATGCAGCTGTTAGTGTAAATTTAACGCTTCATTGGCTGAGCAAGTGGATATCTTTGTTGGCTCACTGATTGCCGGAAGTTGGCAGCGTTGCTTTTTGAGAGATACCAATAAAATTACAAGCAACTTATGCTTAGCAAATCAACCGAAGCGCAAACATTTCAAATTTAGTTTTGTTCCTAGATAATATTCGAAGTGGTTTATCTGATTGATTGATCAAATGGCATGTGAATTACTTTCCGAATGTTAGCCTTTACTAAAAGAGTAGCTTTCTTAAACTATGTGGAAAAGAAAGTAGAAAAAATTGATTTAGCTTGGGCTGCAACTGTATCTGTGAATAAAATACTTTAAGGCATTAAATTAAAATTATATTTTTAAATTATTTTCATGACAATAAGGTTTAATTCACTTAAGCCCGCTTTGCATAACTGCTTATATCGATTGGTTACTTTAAGTTTAGACAAAGGACAATGACGTCGGAACAAGGACACTCACGTAAATTATAAATCCTTTGGGTCTAAATGTTGCCAACGTTGTTGCTGCTCTTGCAAAAAGGGTCAAAACAAACCTTTGCATTTTGTTTTCTAAACGGCACACAAAGGTAGCTGCAGTCTCTGATGAAGAAGAGAAGTCAGCCAATTGGATAAGTTCTAACCAGGCCAAAGTTCAGGGAGCAAAAGTTTAAGCCATTGTCTGTGTGTTGATTGTGTTTTCTGTTTTTGGCAGCGCCATTTTGGCTATTTGGTCGCTGGTTTCATAAATTTCACAGACGGCCGCGACAATGGCGCCTCTTTTGAACAGTTTTTAATTAAAAAAAAAAAACTTTTCAGCTTTCATAATCAGCTAAAAGTCGTGAGTGCATGTGGCCTCTAAAGGATTCTGTTGTTTTGGTAAATTGATTTTACTTATGTTAAGTAAAAAAGGATAGAATTATAAAAAAGAATGCTTTAGCAAACTCTACTGAAATGTTATTGAATATTAAATTAATAGTTGACGTTGTGTTTATCGACTTTCAACTATCGATAACAATAATAGTGCTTAGAGCTATCGCTTATAAGCCTTAAGATCTTACTTTAGGGTATCTCTCAGTCCAACAAAACTTTTATAATTTATTTCGTTATATTTTTATGACTTTGCTGTCACTCGAAAGCAATTGTTGGCATCAATGGCCCGTAGAGAGTAAAAGCTAAATTGATTGGCAATTGAGGCTCTGCTGCTGTTACAGTGGCTAAAGGCACAGAGGTAACTTTCTCGCTCAAACAAAATTGCATACATTATCCCTTTAAGCCATAGACCATACAAATTCAATAAAGCTGTTCAAACTTTTTTTTTCTTTCGGCACCATAATAAATTTTGCTGGCTGGCAATGTCATGCAAAAACTCGTCATTGAAATGCTTGTGCGTTTAAGTCAATGACTGGACTTTATGGAAATTCTCATGGCTTGCTGAAGAATGGCTAAAACAAAACCATTGGAAGGTCATTTTTAGCACAGCTAAAGGCAAAAGGCATTTGAATTATGGTTGTGCCACAAGTTGGCTTTATTGTAGTCGTTAATATATATGCGCGAGAAAAAGTAGAAGTTAAATGTCTTTAGACGTCTTAAAGAGCGAAAGACAGTTAAGTTAAGTATTAAATCATGCTAAAATCAACAACAAATTTAAAAAGAATATTCTTCTTCTGATATAGAATTATGTGTACACATATTTCGCTTTGAACCCAATGGTCCAAATAAATTCTTTTAAAAAGTATTAAGCCGCTAACAAATTGGCTACTTAACCCTTTTTGTACCCGTAAACAGTTGAAGTGTTTATAAAGTATGTTACAAACTGTTCACTAGCATTTGAAGATGAAAATACGAAGTAACCTTATTATGATCGCTTTGGTATATCTTGAATATTTTTTTTTTAGCTATCAATTGCTCGCTTATTAAAGTAAATCTTTGCAACAACAAACCACGCAAATTAGTTAAGCTGTTCCATTTTCGTGCCACTTTATACCACGCTCAGGGCTGCTGTCAATAAGTCGAACTTGCCGTTGTGGCTGGCTACTTGATCAGCCGCACCGATGAACAGAGAAGCGGCGGTCACATCCTTATGCCTTCACTCTCAACCTCATTTGCGTTCTTTGTCTGCGAGTGACAACAAACAAACTTGCAGCGATAGAAAGGGGATGCGACCGGCACGAACAACAAGTGTAATATGTCAATTGAAGGACACACTTTAATACCAAACAACAACAACAACATCAGCAAGTACAAAAACGAACATACAAAAATACAAGCACTTGACTATTTATTGCATTGTTGTTTGTCTGCGCTGTCGCCGCAGGATATGCTACGGATATTTGCAAAATATTGCAGCACCCATAAATTGTAACCCCAAAGGACGCCGTGCACATTGTCACTCGGGACCTGGGCCCACCCCGCTTTTGGCTTATGCCTTTGCTTTTGGCATTGTCTCCAAATCAGCCCACAATTTGTGGCATCTGCAATGTTAGCCAACCAGAGTCCATCTGGCTTTTGCGAATTAGTTTCAGTTAACAAACTTTTTGTGTGTCACATATTATAGTATGTTATTTTATTTATGATAATACTGTGAAAACACGAAGCTCTTTAGGTCTTATTATATTTCTGTTTTTTGTGAAACTTTGTTTGATGTAAGCTCTTTAATTCTTTAATTCATAACATTAATTTATTGTGCTTGAATTAGTCTAATTTAAGTTTTGTTTGAATGATGTTAGAAACCTTGTTATAGGTAAGCAAAGAGTTTGTTTGTGTACAAGTCACATTTCAGAACTTGTTTTGCAACATTTGCCATTCAAAATGTGAATGCAACTTTTAAGCTTTCATTAACAAAAAAACTAACTACATATATGTAAAACTAATATGAGTGTCGTCCAAAAAGATGATTTTGGAGTGGTTGGGCGTTTTAAAGCATGCTAAATAAAGACTATGAACATTTAAAATTTTCGAATCGAGACTTTACGCACAAGCTGAGGATTCAATGTATTTTCCTTTTTTTTTTGCACACGGAACTTTCACTTTATTTTGCCAACTGTGCTTTAGCTTAATAACATCATCAAATCCAACTCAATTCTGGGGATTATTTGTATAACTTTTATATATTGCTCACAAATTGATTTCAGCTCATATTTAATGCATTGAATTCTATCAAAAGGAACACACGCTCAGACAGCAAGAGTTTAAAAACGTTTGTGGTTTGTTTTAAGTATATTAACACATAAACAACAACAGCTGCCCACAGATGTTCTCTATCTATTTTGACCAGACTTTTGCTGTGTGTGTTTTGTGTGTATGCTTGGCTAACTACAGATATGCAAACGATGCCTCAAAAGCCAAATGAAGCTGCGGTCAACAACAGACACAAGGCATCCAGATACAAACTGTGCTTCACATATTCTACGTATGTTCTGGCGCCTGAGAACAGGCAACTACCAAAAGATGTCACTCACTGACCGAAGCTTATCCTAGTGCTTCAACTACTCTACCTGACCTGCGTATTTTCGTAGAATGTGTGTGGTGGCTAGGCAAACGCGTCGTATACGCAATCTGATTCTGTGCAGGAATTGTTTCAATGCTTCGTTTTGTGCGTTTTGGACCATATGCAAAGAGCATAAAAACATGGTCATAAATTTCCAACAGCAATTCAAAATGAATTCTTGTGCTGGTTAGCAGAAAGGATAGGTTGAAGTGAGCCTGGCGGAGAACAGTCAAGTTTTATAATAGCTTACCTTCACCCTCCTTGCTTGGAGAGTAAATTCAATTTCATTTTCAATTTAATGCTGCAATGGGCCACGTAGCTGTGCCATCGTTTCAATCTGCCTTTGTTTGTGTGTGTGTGTGTGTGTGTATTTAAGCCCTCTGAATTGACTTACCTGCAATGAAATGAAAGAAAAATAGATACATATATATTATGTTATGCGTTTCCATAAAGAGTCGCTGGTTATTATAATATATATATATAATAAGTCAAAAGCGGGGCAAGAGTTCATTTCACAAGTTCAGTTAACAAAAGACCAAGCTCAAGGTGATTTGAGTAACCTTGATTTGTTTGCTTACCTATAACATAGGAGTACCCGTCCAGCGTTAGGACACATTTGCGAGTAGTGGTGCCAGCCAAATTGCCAATGCCACCACCAACAACAACGCTGGACGAGTACCGTGAACTGCTGCCGGCAGCTGTTGCTGCAGTTCCAGGACGACTACTAAATCCGAGAGCTTTGTGAAAGCTACCACCGGGACTGCTTGCTTGGGGCTGTGAATGCTGTTGCTCGCTACTGTTGAGACTTTCGCGACGCAGTGGTGCAGTTGTGGTTTGGTTTGAGCATGATTGATTGCGTTCCCGAACCGGTTCATTATGTAAGCGCGGATGAGCCGTGCTCCCAACAGAGGCAGCAGCTGCCTCCTTCTTTTTCTTTTCCTCAGCCTCCTCAGAGCTAATGCTTAAGGTTTGAGGCTTATCGCTTCGCGTCGGCGGAGATTCATCCAATGTGTCGCCCATTTCACCGAATTCCGTTTAAGTCAATATTAGAAGCGCGATTTCACGACGCGAATTTTTACGCGCGCATTTTTCAGTCAGCTTTTTGTGTGAGGGAAACTTTGCCTGTTTTGCCTGTCGCCAGTTGAAATTTAATTTGATTTTTTGTTGAATTATATATATGTCTATATATACTTTTGAAATTTGATTTACACTTTAATTCACTTTTTGGTTTTATGTTTGGACCACTTTTATGACTGAGCACACATAAAATTTAATTAAAGCCCAATACAAAAGCCACAATAAATCCAAATGAATGCAAACGCAATAAAAAGGGTGATAGATGCATAGATAAAAAGAGAGAGCATGCTTGGCTATCAAACAAATAACACGCATACGCAGCGTGGTATATGCATGCCCAAAAATGCGACTAACAAACAATGTAACATCAAAACTGAAACTCAATCATTTATGAATGCCATTACAATGACTTCTATGCTGACATCGATTTTTTTTTGTATATGTGTCCATACAGCAAGCGACAGTTAAGTAGAACAGGAAAAAACGAATTTTGAAGTATTAAAATGTTTATATCTTTGACAATGATGGAATAAACGTTTTATGAACGCTTGGATACAGTAAAAATTGTTCTGGTAAAAGGAATATTTGGTCCTCACCTATTCTAATGGCCTTAGCTGTATCTATGTAGCAAGTCAATATTGCTCTAATTGTAGTTTTTTGTCCATGTTGCTGCCAACTATTTGACTTAACACGCAAACTCACAACCCTTGCGTCGTTCAATATTCTGATTCGATTGGATTCTGATTTTTACCACACAAATATTGACAAGCGCACGTCACAGCATAAGGATATTAATAGCCATACCATATATGTAAATATGTGTATCTGAGTTGGTCAGTTTGTCATTTGTCATAATGTCTTTCCATAAATCAGAATCCATCAATGCCAATTGAAATTGCAACTATGTAGTTGGAAACAATAATTTCTTTCCTCAAAATTAGTTTCAATATATTTTTATGTCTCTGTGCGGAGAATTTTTAATATCACTTAAAGCCATAAATATTTGAATAATTTCAGTAAATATACAATATAGTATAAGATAAATTTATTAAATGTCTGCTTGTGTGGGCCAGTTCCTTTTTGCATGTACATATTTTGTGCTTGACACGTGCACCAAATAAAATGAGGGCGACACTTTCAAGGTGTCACGTTCGCGTCAGCGTGGCATGGGTCTGCGACGGGGTTGGTGTAGGTACATCAAGTCAATACACTTTATTTTTTGGGACGTCTGCCAATTACTGTGCAAGATTCAGCCCTTTGCAAGTATGCCACGAGCTTAAAGTCAAGTCTATTGTCTGTCGGAATATTCGTGATCCCTTTTAAGCTGAATCTGTCTGTAGGTTGATGAAGTCCTTACGTAAATGTATACTTGAAATATTATTGATTTGAATTTCTATTGAACTTTGATGTGGGTAAATTATTTATTGAATACTTAAATCTCGTTGTAAATCTGTATTTTTTAATGAAATCATTCATGAGAATGTACAAAATTATATAAAACTGACTGTCTTTAATAACTCTAGGTCCTTCGTACCTAAATTTTGTTTAGTAAGTTTATATATTTATACTACTAAATGCATAAAAATTTTTGGAAAAAAGGAAAGAATTTAATAAGATAAACAAAAATCATGTTAACATTGAACTATTCAAGAAGTACAAGCACTAAGGCTTGAAAGAACTCAGTTGAAAAAATTTAAAGTGTTTTGTCATAAAATAGAAATTGTATTTGAATATTTATTTTTGTTTCTTTTCTGTACTAGGGGTCTTAGTGTTTCTTGCTCTTTCTCTCTCCCTCTCTCTCTCTTTCTCTCTGTCTTTTTCTTTGTATCTATCTCCATCTGCTGTCTGTCCAGTGTCCACTCCACTGCCTTTTGTTTGGCCTTGAGGCGAAGACTGCGACTTGGCCACTTGCCAAAGCTGTAAACAATTCGGTTTGAAACGCATTTTCAAGCGGCGAGTGTAAGAATCTGTAACAATTGCGCACAGCTGGAATTAAATTAAAGCTTGCTTTAAGATTGCTACAGAATATTGCGCATTCGCCATGTTTATCGCTGTGCTTAATGATGTATCAATAACGCCTTTACGACACAATTAAAGGAAAGAGAGATAGAGAGAGATACTAAGTGAAATCAATGCCCCAAGATCATTAATGCCTTTGCCACAAGTTATTAGCACTGCATTTGGTCCATAAATTGTTTTATCTAAAAAGGTTAAAGTCAAGAGCCATTAGAAATGTGATTGGGGTGAACGCAAAAGTCGAAAAGGGAATAGAAACGAGGGGAGTGGGCAACAACAAAAGCAATCTATGGCAGTGCATATAGTTTTTTCCATTCATCTGGGTCCTTTGTGTTGTGCACGTTATCGATAAAACTTTTTAGTCTGCATAAATATTTAAAAGCGTTCATAGTTCGTTCCAAAAATGGTTTCATTGAACTCTCAACCAAGTAAGTGGCTTTTGTCTGTCAACGTAATTGGCCATAAAGCTATCTTTATGTTGTGTGTTTGGTTGTATCTTTGTTGTGACTCTGGTATTTGTTCCACATGAAAGCAACAAGCAACAGAGCAAATGTCAATTATTTAATTAAGCCTGTCACATACATGACTCAAATGTTGTCTCCTTATGTGGGTAACAAGAGCATAAGGGTAGATAGGGCAGGCAGGGGTAAGAGTCAAGGTCGCCAGCCATTTCAGCAAATGAGAAACAGACAAAGCAACTATTGCAAAAGTCATAAGAATGAAAAACATACACAAATAATTAAATGCGCATTCACATTGCGCACAAGTAGCAAAAGTAAGAAATTCAATGTAAGAGGCAAAGGGAGATGCTTCAGTAGCCTAAGAAAAAGTATAAAATGTCACTTGGCAAGTGAAATGCATAAAATGAACAAATAAAAAGTTGAAAATATAAAAACATTGTGTACACAACTAAAATACACTTAAGCGTAAAGTAGATTGGCATATGAAAATGGAGAACAAATAAAATACTAACGTTGATTAATAAGTAAAAAAAAAATAATGTCGATCGTTGAACTAGATCACATTTTATATATTTCTTCTCATTCTTATTCCTCCCCAAGTAGTACATTTTAAGCTCAGGTCTAGTGACAACCATTAATTTGTAGAATATAATACTCAATTGTTAAGCATGTCTTAACTACTTTCGTCATTAAATTTGTTTAACAACTATTTTTCTAGATAAAGATTTTAAAAATGTATTAAATTTATTTTTAACGAGCTGCGTTTCAAAGTTGTCATACCCTCTTCAAGTCTACTTAGACTTAATAGACCTTCGAGTTGCATTTACTTTCGTTGTCATTTGCACTCATCTACCGCATGACCGGTTTTCCCCGCCCCTCTCTCAATACAGTCCTCGCATAAGACCGCGTGCATTCTTTACGTTCATGTCTGCCGCATTTTAATTGTTGTAATTTTACCCGGATATTTTCTTGTTGGTTGTTGTTGTTGTTGTGGCGCCAGCATGACGCCAGTCGCGTTGGTTGAAAAATAAAAGGATTAAGTTAAAGTGGGATAGATGCGAATGCGATAGAATGTAATGCTGTAAAGGACTCAAAACTGGGACTCGTTAATCAAACGGTCGGGTGCAAGTCGATCGATGCTTGCAATAACAAACAAAAGCCAACTGAAATTGCATGTAATTGAATGTAATACACACACACACACACACACATAATCACACACAAACAGTCAGGTTTTGTAAGGCTTTTGGTTTTACGGACCGGAAGTAGGCAATAAATTTATTCGTTGCAAACGAAGGACGCCAATGTGACACTTGTAGACAAGAAAGTAAGCAAAACACAAAAAAGACATATTGCACGAGAGAGAGAAAGAGAGAGAAGGAGAGAGAAAGAGAGAGAAAGAAAGAACTATTGTGTTGGCTCATTAGCATTTGGGGCCATCCACAGGCATAAGGACATGTGAATAGAGGAAGCCAGACAGGCGACAGGGCCCTTTAAGTAAACTGGCCAGGTTTAGCTGTGTTTCTTGCTGCTTGTTTTGTGTTATTTTTACTGCCACATTTCAATTGCAAATTGCTTTTGGGGCCCACGTGGCCTATTCTGACCATAGCGTTGCTGGTTGTTTCCTATCAAAATATTTAACATAACATACGGCCATGCATTCCATACAGTTGAGGATTATTGTTAATACCAAAGCTGGCTGGTGGCAGGCACTTTTAAAAGTACTCTAATATGCAAATAAATAAATTTAGCAGGTAGGGCACAAAATGTGAATCGATAGTAAAGAGTATAATTATTATTGGTAACTGTTATGCCATTTCGCTGTACTTTTGTAAAAACATGTTAATTATTTAGTTAATGGAATAATTGATTTCAGTTAATTTATACGATTTCATATGTTCTTTAATATGCCATTTCTGCTATCTTGAAAAGAAGACAAAACTAAGTATTTTTGTGCAGAACAGATTTTTTTGAAAGCTTTAAAACAACATATTTATTTGTGGACATGTTTTTCATAGATTTAATAGGGTTAAACAAACTTTATGTGCTGCATACCCAATTTAAATTGGTACGCAGGTCCATTCTATAGGAACACCAGCTGCGGGTTAGTTTTTTGCAGTCGGCTCACAAAATTCTATTTACATATTGGCAGGCGGACAGGAATAGGAACAGAGAAACCGAGAGCCAACAAATGAGAAAGTCGCATTATTAATTTGCCGCACCGCACGACCATAAATAAGGGCTGTGTCTCATATGCATACATACAAACATGCATATATATATATATATAAAGATGTATATCTACATACATGTGCATACAATTCAAAGGACTTTCCCGCTCTTATGACATATGTTTGCCAGCATTTTCTTGTAGCGCCACACAATTTTCCTTAGCAATTTATTACTATTTTGACTTCTATATGCGTGCAATACAAAAACACTTAGAGAAAGAGGCAGAGAGGGGGAGTGAGAACAATAATTTGTAAAGCTGGCAATTATCCTTATTAAGTGCTTATTTATAGGGGCAATGTTTGTTTACTCTCGTTGCTTGTCCCATTGACGCATTAGCGATGAGTTTGCCAAATTGTTTGTGGGTGTATGCTTATGCTGACTTAACTGATGTCGCTTGCTTATTGGCAACGTTTAGGCCAAGAAAATGAGCTTTGACATTGAGTTAATGAGTTGTCTGCTTTATTAATGTTACATTAAGGACTCAACTTTCAGTCAGTGTAACAGCTTTAAGTCATCTTTAATTAATTCATAATATGTTGAGCTCTGAAAGCATATTGAGAAAGAGGAGGAAGGGTAGCTACGAAGCAACAAGACACTCTTTAAAGTCGCACAACATAAAGTACATTGTCAAATCAGCGACATTTTTATCACTGCCGCCTGGGAGTAGGCGCTAGCCATATCCGCCAAACACACACACTCCACTCTAGTGTGTGTCTGTTTTTCTTACATGCTGATGATGTCGTTAATAAACGCATAAATAAATTGTGAAAAGCGAAGGGAGGAGGGCGTAAAAAACCGGGGTAGATGGTTGTAAGGAGTGTGCGTCGTTACTTTTTTTTGTTGTTTAAATTCGCTTTATGTACTTTACGAAACACGACAGCAAAATGAAAAACTTTGTCTCGTTTCTTTTTATTTCCTGAGGTTGTGTTTGTTTGCATTTCACCAACTTCCGTGTCTCTGTTGACTCATTTTTTTATGACTCTATTTCACCAGCAAACATACTCATAAAAGGTGAAAAAATAAGGGCTGTCTTGTGCTGAGGGGAGTTGCGGCAATTGGCAATTAATTGGTTGACAATGGGGCTGACAAAAATTGTCCGCATCAAAATAACGCAGCATATTCATAATTTATAGCATGGCGCAGTGAGTGAAAAAAAAAACTTAAAAGAAAAGGGGATAATATTTAGTTACAGACAGAGAAAAAATTGACAATATACGCCAGAAAAAAATAAATAATACATAAGCTAGACTAGACATTTTATTTTTCAGTGTACAAAATCTAGAATGTTAAATAGAATACTTAGCACCCTTTTATTCCTTAGGAAATATTTTTCATTGATGTATGCACAACGCTAAAATGCCTTGACAGCCACTTATTATGCCAAAAGATAACAAACGTGGCAACAAATTTATGACGAAATACTACTACTACTAAAATAGCAGTGTATAAGGTGGCGCCAGTAAGAAAAACACCAGCAAATGAGTTGGCATTGTGAACCGACGGACCAGATTCAAGTTAAAAGTCATTTTGTGGCTTCATTTGCATGTGTCTATGCATGTGGCACTTGTCTCTACTTTTTCCATCAATGTGTGTGTGTGTGAGTGAGGGAATCCAGTATGGTTGGTGATTAGTAGCCAACGTCTATCAACAGTTACCCTAATGCCCGTGCAACATGCAACAGCAACAGCACAAAACTGACCTCATTCTGTTTACATTTGCAGCTGTTGCTACTAACTAAGAAAACAAAACAAAAAAACAACCTCCACACCCATTCTAAGCCCTAGTAGATTTACCCAGCCCCTCGGTGAGCCTCATCCTTCAAGCTTAGTTTCGAATTTAACTCCATGCACAGTTGTTGCTGCAGTAAATTCCTGTGACCATTGGCCCATCTACAGTTAGTCTTCAGTGCTTTAGTCTTTGCTATTGCACAATTGACTGGAAATGTTAAGCTGTTTTTATACCCTTAACCCATAAAATGGGTAATTAAGGGTATAATGGTTTTGTGCAAAAGTATGTAACAGGCAGAAGGAAGCATCTCCGACCCTATAAAGTATATATATTCTTGATCAGCATCAACAGCAGAGACGATATAGCCATGTCCGTCTGTCCGTCTGTCTGTCCGTCTGTCCGTCTGACCGTCTGTCCGTCTGTATGAACGCGTGGATCTCAGAGACTACAAGAGCTAGAGACTTCTGATTTTGTATTTAAGTTCTCCTATACCATGAGCAGAACAAGTTTGCTTCAAATTATCGATAACTATTCTGGTTTCCGATACACACATAATATCGATAACAATAAAATATCGAATTTGGAAAATCTAAAAATGAGGGTTAAAGTAATGGATAATGATAGAACTTTTCTGAAAATTTCGTCCAAATCGGTTGAGAAACACCGGAGATATTGAACTTAATCGATGGAAGCTAAGCCAGTATACCAAAGTCTTATATAAATTAAATATATTTATTGCAACTGGGTTCAGGGTATCTTCTAGTCGGGCTCTCCCGACTAGAGCCTTCTTACTTGTTGTTATTGTGTACTACTACTACTACTACTTCACTTCTTGTCCAGTTCTGTTCAGCAACATGTTCGGGAAGCACAAATTAAAGCAACGTTCAAGTAGCACATTACCATCTGATCTGCAAATATCTTTTCTTTTGCAATGTTTTTTTGCATTGGTTTTTGCATAATGTGCAAGTGCACTTGTTCAATTGATTGTTGAGAGTTTTTAACAAAAGTGAAGCTTGAAAGTAATTGATATTTGTTGAGTTCTTGTATAATTTTCTTGTACAGATTGGCACTATAATAAGTAGCTTGTAGCTTTAGACTGTTGTTGAGAAAGGACAGCTTTTCAAAGCTGAAACTGAAAGTTTCTTTGTGTTTTTAATCTCTTGTACAAAACTATTCCTACATCAGCTCTTAAAACTTTAAACAACACAATTATTAAGCTATTTATCCTTAGCTTAGTCACTAATCTCTTTAGAATTTGCATAAAATACTCAAGTGACATTATCAGCTAGTGTCATTCCTTTTTTAATGGCACACACACTTTATTACTCTGGCTAAACAAAGTTTCATCGTACAAAGCGAAACAACAAACAGTTGCAATAGTTGCACAATGTTAAGTAACAACATTGCTTTGGCACACTCCCACACACACACACACAAACACACACACACAGACAAAAGTTGATTGTGTGCTGATGCTTGAGTAAAAGTTTTCTAACTGATTGGAATTTTGTTTGCTCGTTCGACAGTCGAACGGTGCGTATGCTCAATCTTCAAAAGTGTGCCAAAGTAACAATAGAAGTACTTAAATTTTACGAAACCTGATATTCGCATTCACAAATGTGATTAGATTTCAGGGTTGGGCAGTAACAAAAAAAGTTTTGACTTCTTACCAAAGTAAAAATTGTCAGTTAAATTGCTTGGGCTGGGTTTCAATTTCTGTATACATATTTTTGTTGTGTGCATATTGCGTCACATGTGTGTGTGTGTGTGTGTGTTCATATGGCATAATAAAAATCAACAACGTCATGGCGCAAGTTGAACGCTGACAAATGTCTGACAAATATGCCAACTTCTAACTGACTGCAGCCCCGTCCAAAGTTTGATTCAACGCCCACGCTGTGTGTGTGTGTGTTTAATATGCTTCATATTTGTTTCGTTTGTGTGTGTATTTGTATTTGTTCTACACACAAAAAAGTTGTGAATTTCCTTTCTTTTGGGCAAATAAACGCGAGTGCTCTGTCGTCCCCACTTCGTCCCTCTCCATTCTCACGGTTGCCTTTGCTGATGACTTTGCTAAAACACTCGAGAGGCCGACACTCGACACCGTTTGTCCTGGCCTGGCCTGGCCTGTGTCTGCGCCTGTGTCTGTGTCTAACTCTCTTTCTCTCTCTCACTTTCTCTAATGATGCGCAATTTCTGGAAAATCTTTCGGCTACATTTGCTCACTATCTAATGGCGTGAAATTCAAAATGGCGCATTGGAGAGGTTAAGTCGAACGAATTGGGCACAAACCATTGTTGCCATTAATCAAGTTTATTAGCGTTGAGGCTGAAAGCAGCAACATATATGGTGGGAACCAAGGCTGTATTTAAGGGGCATAACATTAAATGAAGTGCAATTAAGACGAATGGCAGTTCAAACGAATGCCAAGCCGTTACCTTTTGGGCTTTAAGCTTTAAATTTTAGTTGCAAATATATTTAAAAATATTGAAAAATAAATTGATAAAACAAACCTTCCCAAATATACATATATATGTAAAGTTATTAAATAATGAGGATTATATTAAATCACGTTTTAAAAACCAGTACAAAACCAAAAATATTGAAAAATCTGAAGATTACTAAATCAGAATTAACATATAAATCCATCTCTACAGACACAACCTTTTTCACATGCAGGACATAAAAAGATATAACATGCGATAATCATAAATAAAGATCATGTGTAAACGAGAGTGCAAAACACTTTATTGATTCCATGTAGAATTTTTATGATTTTTCGTTTGCAACATAGTTGCAAAGTCCCAAAGTTTGCCAAAACATTTGCAACACTTTTGCGCTGCTTGGTGGTGCTTGTGTTTTATGTGCAAATTTCCATTCGAATGCACATGCCACAACCCACACCTTCTTCAAAAGCACACTCTTTGAAGCTATATAATCGCAGAGCGGCAACATTGACGCCTTGGCACTTTTATCGCTTCAGAGCGCGAACTATGTCTCTGCTTTTGGCAATTGGCCCAAAACTTTCGTATCCAAATCTAAAGTAAGTCCCGACAAATCCCTTGCCTGGCTTTGCCACATTTCAAGGGAGCTGGCTGCAGCAGCAGCAATGCTGTCGCATTAATTAAAACCATATTAGAGCTGAGTTATTTTTTTTAGCTTTACTTAACTTGCCAAACTCTAAAACTTTTGTTGCAACATCATTAAAAACTTCTTAGACGTGCATCTTTTGAGCATTCTTGTTTTTGATTTTACTTTTGTATTTTTTTGTGAGCTACTTAAATCAGCATAATGATTACCAATTCAAATGCGGTTGTTGTCCAGGACAAGCTAGAGGCACCTGCGTCAGCTCCCAGGACTACAATTCTTCGACAGGATGACAGCTGCCCAGGCAACACAAACTTTTGCTAATTAAAGTGGCATCAAAAATCGCTGAAAGCGAGCGAGAGAGAAAGGGAAATTGTTCAATGAGCCCTAGAAAATGTAACTCAATCAAAATTTCTTATTATTTTTTAAATTATGCAAAGTACTTGGCAAAGATGAAAGAACATCTTATACAATTTTCTTGTCATTGGACATGGCTTAACAAAGAAAGAGCAATGATCTTGATGAGCTTATTTGACTACAAAGTGCGCAACATTTAATAAATGAAGAAGTGTTTTTAACATTTTATCTTAAAGCTTATAGCTCGTGCCTTCAAAGTAACTGTAACATAAACATGCAGCTCAAGTTTTAGTTCATCTTAAGACAGTTACTTTGATAACAAAATAATGAGTCTTAATAGAAGAAGACTGCAAGACCCCAGCACTGATTAAGTTATTTCAACAAATTATAGCTGATTAAAAGTAAATTCCAACTATAACGTTTTTTTTTCCAACTTATTAAAAGTTATAAAATTATAATTACTGAGTGAGGTTTTTTTTATGAGTTATATGAATGTAGCAAACAAAATTTTGGCAAGTCTGATATGTAAAACCAATTTAAAAGGTTGCTCAACATCAAGAACAACAAGGGAATGGAGCAGAAACAAAAACGAAAAGGGCAATGAATTAAATTATCTTTTAGAACGCAAAAAAAAAAAAAAAAATGTTGCCAGTTGTCAGCCAAATGTTGGCAACCAAAACCCATCTACAAACAATACATGGAAAACTTTCTTTGATTTTTGTTTGGCATGTCTTTCTGTCTATTTGTGTTAAGCTTTATGGCGCCCTTGATTAAGAGGCCCAAAAACTTAGCACAGCAAACGTATTGTGAACGCAGTTTACTGCATCCATGGAAAAATAAAACTTGGCCCAACAACTTGCCATTTAAAATAAATGTAGCCCCAGAGTTTATTTCCCTATTTGAGTTGTCAAGCACTCTTGACAGCGTCACATCGGGGAAAGAGATAGTTTAACTTTGGCAAGGCTGAAAACTCATTGCGTATACGCAACTTGCGCAATTAGTAATTAAATTTTTGAGCTATTTGTCTTTTGGCTTGGGTAATATGTGTATTTTTTAATCAGCACGCTTAAAAGCGCTAAAAGCATACTTGTTAAGAACTTAAGAGTGATATTCTGTATCCGAATGCTATGTTATGCAGACTTTAAGTAATTTAAGAACCTTCTTAGTATAAACATACACATATTGGAGCATAATTGTTTGAAGAGAGCATTTTAGGTACTGGAAATTAAAGTACTAAATTTAAGCCAACAAATAGTTATTTAAGATCTTTTTGAAAAAGCTTTTAAAATGTCACATTTAATATTTAGCCACCACTTTTAAGTGCTGTTAAAATGTATTTTAACAGCCACATTGCATGCTAAACCATCATTTTTAGCTCGCTAACCTGTCTTAAATTGAGTTGTTTGCGTTCTTAACTGCGTTTACTGTGACAAAATGTGCATAAAATGCGCACAGCATCAGTTTGGTGGATAGCATTTTGGGGTTAAAACCCATTGCATGCGAATACATAGATAGGATGCTTGGTTGTCACTAGCGGGGGTTTTGGCATTTGTACTGGCATTGGCGGTGCTATTAAGTGGCATCGGGCTTTGGGCCAAAATAAGCTATGGGCAAAATAAGTTTATCAATGCCATTATCAGCCAAAAGACCACAGCCATCAATATTGTCAGTTTTCGACTGGATTTTAGTATGTGTGTGCTGTTGTTGTTGATTTTATTAGGCCGTCAAGAGCTCAGCCAACAATTGTTTGCTTAAAATTTTTCTCACACACACACACACACACCCGCAGGCACAATGAACTTTTGTCAGAATTTTGCTTTGTTTGTTTTGTTTTAGAGAACTAAGCACGTTCGTTCACACTGGCATAAATAGGACTCGTCGATAGAGCGTAGATTGTAGAAGGGGGTCTTTTTATTATCCTTGTTGCTGTCAATGTCCCCACAGATTTTGCACGTTTGCTATTTTGACATTTGTGCGATTATTGATTAGATAAAATAGATATATCAATGACAAAAAAAAAAATAAAATGAAACGCAAAAAAACAGGAGCATTATGTCCTTCCACAACCACCAACAAAACACAATGAGACATAAAAAAAAGCAAAAAGTTGTTCACTGCCACTTTAGTCACTTAACATGGCCAAAAATGTTGGGCAGGGATTTGATTTAATACATCTCTTGCTTCAATAGCGATTCATCATTAAAGAGCTGTCTTGATGGGCTTGAAATGAAAGCAGCGAGTAATCAGAGTTTGTCATGCAACTCACGCCTGTCGGGGATTAAAGCATGTCCTGCCGTTATTCTCTCTACATATATTCATTTGTTTGTTTGTTGTTTGGACTGGTGTTTCTGAAATTTGTTTCGCCTTCATTTGAACAAGTTTGGGTTCACCAATCTGGCAACAAACAAGGCGAGCAAGAAAGAGTGAACACAAACAGAATATCAAATGTGCGTGTGTGTGTGTAAGGTTTTTCGTTTAACTGAATTTCCGCATTAGTGAGCCTGACCTGTCTTTTAGGTTGTACACATCACATATTAGATTGAATCAGGCTGCCCAAAAACAGGTTCAGATAATCGCTAAAGCTTATTATATATATATATATATTTTTATGCATATTGTATGATTTGTAAAAAGATTTCCTTTTCAAGCAAAATCTGTAAAAATAATCTGCTTAGCTTTGATAAGATTTATATTTAGCACTCACAGATGAGCAGCTTATTTTGATGAGAAAAATGTTTAATTATTTATAATATATGTGCTTTTAATTTGATTTAATGCCCTGAGGCAGTTTTTATTCATTTATGATTACTTCTAAAGCTGACTAGAAGGCTAGTGTGATTGAAACATATTCTGTTATAATATCTTTAAGCGTAGCTTATGCAGTTGCAAAAAGCAAAAGAATAACATGAATTAATTTTTCATAACTTTTCTGTTGACACCTGCCCCAAAAACTAGCGTGGAATTGTGTCTGTCAATCAAATTGCTCAAAAAAGCGTTTAATTTTTATAGCAGAAGGTAATTGTATTTGAAATCACGGCCCTCGCTTTCCTCGCCGCCAACCCGTCATTATCAACCAAACAAAAAGAGGAACACAATGCGATATAGCTACCTAAAAAACAAAAGCCTCAACATTGACACGACGCCAAGCAAAAACAAGTAAACAAAAACCAAACAAAAATAAACTTAATTAAACAAGAACAAAACAAAATTGCACACGATTAACTTTTCAGTAAACTTTTCCCAAAAAAAAGCCTCACGAAAACGAGAGGAAAAAATCCGTTTATAACAACAACAACGTCAACGTACGTCTCCTGTAACATTTGTATATCTCTGCGCTTTTTTCTCTTCAAATTTTTGTTGCTGCCGTTCGAATTTGTGTTTTGCTTCTATTCGATGTTCGCTCTAACGTCTAAATTTATCTATAAACACAACAACTTTTTTTTATAAGAATTTATATATATTTCAAAAGCTATTTTGTGACAGCTTAATTGAATGAATGAATCTGTACCATATTCTCTTTATCTTTCTCAGACTCTCTCTCACTCTTTTTCTTTAATTGTTGTTCAACCAAATTTTCCGTGCAACCTTAAATATTTCAAGGTCTGTCAGTTTCATTAGCACATTTGCGGTTCATTTTGCTACAGTTAATGACATTCGATTGTCCAGATTAAATCGTACTTGTAATTAACACCCAAAGGGCATCGTTAACATCATTTAAGAAATTTATTGAAGCGCATTGCGAGTGGTCCATCCTCTTGTCGTCGGTAACTGCTTATATTTTTTTGTTTCGGGTGCCCTGACAGCGCAAAACTGGTTCTGATTTTCATAAATTTATTTTGGTACTTTTACATAGGGTTTGGACTTGAACAAATGATGATGTAGATATGAATGACAGAGTAAAGGTGAATAGTTTTGATGATAAGCGGCTGTTATATATACTCTAGGTAATAATAATTTTTATCATTGCTCTATTATAAAAATTGTTGATAACAAAATATATAAAACTCATTTAACATAAACTAACGAGTATTTAAAAATGTATCCAAAATATATAGCTAAGTTTTTTCCTACAAGTTTCTTTCGACCAAAACCGTGACCAACAAAAATTTGTTTGCTATTTTGGGTTACTTGCATTAGAGATTTGTAAAAAATATGAATCTTACATCTCAAAAACTGTTTTTGTAGCTTCTGCAAACTACACTGTACGTTCAAGTAACTCGTTTTAAGCGAAATAAAATAAGAAATCGCTGCAAAAAAAAAAAAATTATATATCTTAAAGTGCATTTAATTAAATGCCCTCTGCGTGTTTCTGGCTCTTTTGCCGTTTGCCCCGTTTGTTGGTCTGTTATCTTTTGCCGATTATGGGCGCAGTGCGTGCGATTTGTGGAACGGGTTCGAGCTGATTTTGGGTCGTCGTCGCCTGCCTGATGGGCATTGAAAATTGATGAGCCTGGCACGCCATACTTTGTTGTATGTATATATATCTTTGTTGCATCTTTTGTATCTTTTTGGTGCGTGTGTCTTTTGCAGCTGCTGCTGCCACTGCATAAGCTATAATGAGATTTTTGTCTCTTGTAAATTGCAGTCGGAATTTCAAGCTCATAATTTTGAATGTAGGTTAAACATTTTTGGCATCGCAGGAATTTAACTTACAACAAATGAGAAAATAAGGGCAAACAAAATATGGCCAATTGGCATTGTTGCAAGACTGTGTGGCTCTAAGCTTGAATCTCTGCTATTTCTTAATTGATCCCCTGGGCTTGTCAATTAGCTAGAGCTATAGAAAAGCAGAGATTAATAAAAATAAACACCTTCAAACTGTTTGTCGTTGTCATCGAGACACTTCAAGAAACACGTTTACGGCAGCTGCAATTGGCCCGACATTCAACAATACTCCAAATTTGAAATAGACAACTAAAGCAACAGCAACAACAACAACAACAACAAGTAATACACAGACATAGGAAAGACAAATTTTTGCAAATGCAATCGCGGCATCACCGAAATATTTATATTTTTTTAAGTATTGTCAACTTGAGTTTGTTAGTGCGTGCGGGCAATCAAAGAATATGTTTTTTTTATAAGTTTTTCTATTTGTAGATTTTGACGTCGTCTGGTTATGGTTTTGTGACGTTGGCAAAAAAAATTGTAAACGATATAAACGTGCGCAGCGTCAAAAGAAATAAACATTTTGTATTTTTTTGTATCTTTGTATCTGCGTGCGCGCTGTTGTTTATATTGCATCCGTTAGGTGTGTGTGGTTGAATGCAAATGTTGTGATTTTTTTTTTTTTTTTCGGCTAGCCCCAAACACTTTTTGTTTGGACGTCAACGTCAACGTCGACAGCGACTGCGAAGCTTGTGTCCGGTGCGCCGTTGACTTTGATCAACGCTTCAAGCGGATTTTGGTTTTCATTCTAAGAAAAATCTTTTTTTCAGATTTGTATATAAACAATTTGCAGAGTCAGCTATGCTTGGCACCGCAGCATTTGGCAATGGTTATTAAGTACATAAAAAAACAACACGCTCCAATAAGCTAAAGGTTGAATAAGTTGTTCTTATTAACAAGATTTGGTGTTACAATTAGAATATTGAAATGAATTGTTGCAACTAATGATTATTTTCTTTTTAACTGTTGCAATGAGTAAGTAAAGAAGTTGATTTATATTTGTGAATATGTAAAAAAAAAGGTGGCGATTAAGAAAACGAGTTTGTTACTCAAGAAAATATTTGAAACCTATAGAAAAGACTGAAGAAGAAACGATGACAAAGTGTTAGAATAACTTTGATCAAAGGTGTTTGGATTCGCTTGATTCAAAACTGTAGATACGGTTTCAAGGCATACCAGACAGATAAACAGTGCTGAATATGTGTACGAATTCAATAAAGAAAATCGTGTTAAGATTACCTTTGTAACAAATATTTAAAAGGTTCACGGCTTAAAAAAAACTTATATTAAATAAACTCATAAATTTGTAGCTTGTCACATTGCAAGATATAGAAAATCAAAAAGTCAAATATTTGTAACCAGATTTTTATTTGCAACTTTAAAATAAACTTTATAGCACTCTCAATTTTTCCAATGTGTCGCTTTCATTATTATCGCTAGCAACAAATATTATAAAAATAGAAAAGAACAAGTCTTCATTTTTGGCAATAGAAACACGTACATTGCCAAATTATGCGATAAAATGCCTAACCACCCCTCCACCAAACTCTGTTAACCACCGCTTAAATGAGCAGTTCATGCCCATATGCCGAAAATGTGCGGAACATTTGATTTGTATTTTTTTATGTGTTCTTACATTAAATTCCCGAATCTTTATGCTCTGTGGCATTTGCAAGTAAATACTATAAAGATAAATGCAAATCGATGATAATAATTTTGTATTCACTTTTTTTTTGGATGTTGGTTGGAGCATCAAGTGCTAAAATTGAGTTGATTAATTTTCCGTGCAACCTTAAATATTTCAAGGTCTGCCAGTTTCATTAGCACATTTGCGGTTCATTTTGCTACAGTTAATGACATTCGATTGTCCAGATTAAATCGTACTTGTAATTAACACCCAAAGGGCATCGTTAACATCATTTAAGAAATTTATTGAAGCGCATTGCGAGTGGTCCATCCTCTTGTCGTCGGTAACTGCTTATATTTTTTTGTTTCGGGTGCCCTGACAGCGCAAAACTGGTTCTGATTTTCATAAATTTATTTTGGTACTTTTACATAGGGTTTGGACTTGAACAAATGATGATGTAGATATGAATGACAGAGTAAAGGTGAATAGTTTTGATGATAAGCGGCTGTTATATATACTCTAGGTAATAATAATTTTTATCATTGCTCTATTATAAAAATTGTTGATAACAAAATATATAAAACTCATTTAACATAAACTAACGAGTATTTAAAAATGTATCCAAAATATATAGCTAAGTTTTTTCCTACAAGTTTTCTATCGACCAAACCGTTACCAACAAAAATTTGTTTACTATTTTTGGGTAACTTGCATTAGAGATTTGTAAAAAATATGAATCTTACATCTCAAAAACGGATTTTTGTAGCTTCTGCAAACTACACTGTACGTTCAAGTAACTCGTTTTAAGCGAAATAAAATAAGAAATCGCTGCAAAAAAAAAAAAATTATATATCTTAAAGTGCATTTAATTAAATGCCCTCTGCGTGTTTCTGGCTCTTTTGCCGTTTGCCCCGTTTGTTGGTCTGTTATCTTTTGCCGATTATGGGCGCAGTGCGTGCGATTTGTGGAACGGGTTCGAGCTGATTTTGGGTCGTCGTCGCCTGCCTGATGGGCATTGAAAATTGATGAGCCTGGCACGCCATACTTTGTTGTATGTATATATATCTTTGTTGCATCTTTTGTATCTTTTTTGGTGCGTGTGTCTTTTGCAGCTGCTGCTGCCACTGCATAAGCTATAATGAGATTTTTGTCTCTTGTAAATTGCAGTCGGAATTTCAAGCTCATAATTTTGAATGTAGGTTAAACATTTTTGGCATCGCAGGAATTTAACTTACAACAAATGAGAAAATAAGGGCAAACAAAATATGGCCAATTGGCATTGTTGCAAGACTGTGTGGCTCTAAGCTTGAATCTCTGCTATTTCTTAATTGATCCCCTGGGCTTGTCAATTAGCTAGAGCTATAGAAAAGCAGAGATTAATAAAAATAAACAACTTCAAACTGTTTGTCGTTGTCATCGAGACACTTCAAGAAACACGTTTACGGCAGCTGCAATTGGCCCGACATTCAACAATACTCCAAATTTGAAATAGACAACTAAAGCAACAGCAACAACAACAAGTAATACACAGACATAGGAAAGACAAATTTTTGCAAATGCAATCGCGGCATCACCGAAATATTTATATTTTTTTAAGTATTGTCAACTTGAGTTTGTTAGTGCGTGCGGGCAATCAAAGAATATGTTTTTTTTATAAGTTTTTCTATTTGTAGATTTTGACGTCGTCTGGTTATGGTTTTGTGACGTTGGCAAAAAAAATTGTAAACGATATAAACGTGCGCAGCGTCAAAAGAAATAAACATTTTGTATTTTTTTGTATCTTTGTATCTGCGTGCGCGCTGTTGTTTATATTGCATCCGTTAGGTGTGTGTGGTTGAATGCAAATGTTGTGATTTTTTTTTTTTTTTTCGGCTAGCCCCAAACACTTTTTGTTTGGACGTCAACGTCAACGTCGACAGCGACTGCGAAGCTTGTGTCCGGTGCGCCGTTGACTTTGATCAACGCTTCAAGCGGATTTTGGTTTTCATTCTAAGAAAAATCTTTTTTTCAGATTTGTATATAAACAATTTGCAGAGTCAGCTATGCTTGGCACCGCAGCATTTGGCAATGGTTATTAAGTACATAAAAAAAACAACACGCTCCAATAAGCTAAAGGTTGAATAAGTTGTTCTTATTAACAAGATTTGGTGTTACAATTAGAATATTGAAATGAATTGTTGCAACTAATGATTATTTTCTTTTTAACTGTTGCAATGAGTAAGTAAAGAAGTTGATTTATATTTGTGAATATGTAAAAAAAAAGGTGGCGATTAAGAAAACGAGTTTGTTACTCAAGAAAATATTTGAAACCTATAGAAAAGACTGAAGAAGAAACGATGACAAAGTGTTAGAATAACTTTGATCAAAGGTGTTTGGATTCGCTTGACTCAAAACTCTAGATACGGTTTCAAAGCATACAGTACAGATAAACAGTTCTTGAATATGTGTAACGAATTCAATTAAAGAAAATCGTGTTAAGATTACATTTGTAACAAATATTTAAAAGGTTCACGGCTAAAAAAAAATTAAATTAAATAAATCATAAATTTGTAGCTTGTCACATAGCAAGATATAGAAAATCAAAAACCAAATATTTGTATCCAACCATTTTCTATTTGCAACTTTAAAATAAACTTTATAGCACTCTCAATTTTTCCAATGTGTCGCTTTCATTATTATCGCTAGCAACAAATATTTATAAAAATAGAAAAGAACAAGTCTTCATTTTTGGCAATAGAAACCACCCCTCCAACAAACTCTGTTAACCACCGCTTAAATGAGCAGTTCATGCCCATATGCCAAAAATGTGCGGAACATTTGATTTGTATTTTTTTATGTGTTCTTACATTAAATTCCCAAACTTTTATGATCTGTGGCATTTGCAAGTAAATACTATAAAGATAAATGCAAATCGATGATAATAATTTTGTATTCACTTTTTTTTTGGATGTTGGTTGGAGCATCAAGTGCTAAAATTGAGTTGATGGCCTTTCGACAGTATTTGCTTAAAATATAATGACGTCAAATGAGCCAAATCTGTTTGCCAATTGTTATGGATGTTTGGAAAGACAACGCGACGTATGAGCATTGAACAGTGAGCGTGCTGCTGCCGCTGGGGCGTATGAGCAACGCGCGGCTGAAGTTATTGCTTAGATCATTAATTTAATTAGCAATTCCGATAATATCACACACTTAATTGCAAATTTGGAATGCTCTTAAGACATTTTTTTTTTTATGATGGCACATTAAACGTTTCGTTTGCCATGCAAATAACAACTTGTAGATGTTGCTTGTATTGGGTTTCAAGAATTTCTTGACTTTGTTTACGAATTGCATAAGTTTTGGGGTGATTGCAAGCAACGCACATTAATTATGAACCAGAACCAGAATTGGGCGCGGAGTCATAACGATAAACAAACCTAATCAAGAATAATATCAACAAACAACAGTAAGGTGTGGGCACATTTGATAGCAATGTAAGCAAGCAGCAAACACTCTTTTTGATGAGCAAATTTCGATGATAATGCGAATGATATAAATAATTAAGAAATAAGGGCGCGTGACACTAAGTATCACCAAATTACAATATACATTAATTATATTTTTCAGGTTGCACTTGACACCAACGTTTAAAGCAGTTAATTTGATTAATTGTGCGTGTTTGTTAACCGATCGCGATGCAAAATCGATGCGAACTGTGATCAAACCCGAACGCGATTTAATTCAGCAGCATCAGCATCAGTCGAAAAAAAAAACACGATAAGAGCGGCAACGAAAACAGCTAACAACAATGACAACAACCACACCGACGACGACGACGACGACAACAACGTCCGCACATGCTGCCTGCTGGGGATAAACTGGAACTGGATTTTTCGGAGTTACGGCAACTACGACAACGATGACGATGACGACGACGACGACGACGATGACGACGACGACAAAGACGCCGACGCCGACGACGACGTTGGCAGCAGACACAGGCACAAAGCAGCGGGCCACTTGTGGCCATATAGAATCACAGAGACGACAGATATATCGAGACTCTCGCAATTGCACCACAGATACATAGAGCATAAACATCCCAACACACATATTCAAAGCTTTCAATCTGCGCGCGAGGAAAACTTGTAGAGAAAGAGAGAGAAAAACACAACATGCATACTTGGGGAGTGAACGAGAGACAGAGAGAGAGAGATAGAGAGAGAGAGGGAGAGCAAGAATGCTTGTCAAAAATAAGACCTCAACGAATTTCCCGTTATTTGTGTGCTTTTGACAAAAAAAAAGCTTTTCACACGGAAACAGCTTGAAAACGTAAGTCTTTAATCAAGCCCGTGCCTTTTTTACACTTTTTAAATCTAAAGTATTTAATTGGAAGACTTTATGGTTTTGCATTTCTAAAAATCAACTTTAGACAATTATATAAGTAACTTAGTAAAACTAAAAAGTTTTAGTATTTTATACAGTTTTACTCATACTTAAATTTCTGTACGTATTTTTAGGTTAGAGTTAAAAAAGAAAAACTTTACTTAGGACTAAGATCCAAACAAGCTCTTTTTATGTCTGGCAAAAACCTAAAAATCCCAAGCTTTTGCTTGTTAATAATAAATAAGTAACGTTAGAAAAGCTTGATAAATAAAAAGCTTTCTCACAAATTTTGAAGCATTTGGCAAATTTCCCGCTATTTTTTAAGCTTTCACCGTGTTGCTCTCTCTCGTTACAAGCAACCTATCATTCAACCTCGCTCTCACTCTTTTTTGTCTCACTTTTATTATCCCTCTCACACTTTTGCTCTCTGCTATTGTTTGACAGCCTTTCGGAGCGTTGGGCATTTTGTTGTTTACTTTTTGGCGCCTAAGTCTGGGAACTTCAACAGGTTGCCACCCACTTTTTGTGGCTGCCCTGTTGTTGTCATGGTTGTTATTCCTCTTTCAGCTAAAATACCGATATAAAACAAAAATGAAAAGCATTTTCAGGAAGAGCCTTAAAGCATAAATATGTACAAACAAACATACTTACGCACTTACATTCAAATAAGTATAAGCGACAAAAGAGCGGCATGATTATTGGTATAACAAGTGAGCACGTTGCAGTCGGAAGCAACTGACTGTGGCATACTCTAATACAGCCAGTATTAAAACAGGTGGTAAAAAGTCAACCCAATCTGCTCATTGACTGAGATATTTGCAAAGCTTAAATAAGGATCATAAGGACGCACAGACGGACAGACGGACAGACACCATGACGGACATTGTACAAAGCCAATATACTCTTTACCTTCGGAATCAGAGTATAAAAGGAAAAGGAAAACATTGGCGCCTACTGTTTCCGTAAGTTGCACAAGTGTTTTATCTCTCGCTCAAACTCTTGCTATCTTTTTCGCTCAAGTTGTTTATCATCTTTTTATTTTTTTTTGCTTTCGGCATGTGTATTTGAAGTTATTTGCTTTTGTGTTGGCCTGACTTACCCTTATGCCCAATATAAACAAGCCTGATCTCCTTCGTGCCTAAAAGCAGGTCTTTATTTTAAAGTCACCTTCATTTCAACCTCCCTGCCAGATACTTACACACGTTGCACGTTAATTGTCGAAAGTATTTGGGGGACTTACCTGCAATGAGAGAGAAAAGCAAAAAACAAACAAACAAATCAGTTATATTTATATCAAGCGCACAAGACAGTAAGCAAAAAAAAGCATGTCTGGGCTTTATATGCATTTGGGCGTGGCCCGGCTGTGAACTGAGCTCATTAAATGTGCACAAAAGTTGCGGCTGCTCAAGAGCCAACCTATTAGCATTAATTGAAGCCAAGTTGAGGCGACGATGACGAAGAGTTACTTCAACAAAGTGACTGTGTGCGTGTGTGTGTGTCTACTGTGTGTACGAAGACTTGCTGCAGATATTTTTACAACAATTTAAAATGCGCCTAAGCAGCGCCCCAAAGTGTGCTAAGCATAAGCTCAAACAAAGATTGTTAAGCAAAATGATTTGGAAATTTAAAGGAACATAAAATACTTTTTATAAGCTGAGCGAAAAAATGTTTCTAAAATGGTTATAGATTTAATAAAAAGTTGGCCTATCTGTAGGATATTACAATTCACAAAAAAGTTTCTCTTCAAAATATGTTTTGTTAAATATGTTATATAATTTATGGCTTACTTAATAATAAATCTTTCAGACATGCTAAAAGTTAAAAAATGTATTTATTTTTACTTATACTTTTCAGCAATTTCGTTTAATTGGTCGCACTGCTGCTTAACGAACTAGCCCAAGTAGTAAGTATACTTAAATTTATTTTACTAAATCGTCTAACAAGCACTCAAATTTACTTTATTAAAATTTTTCTATTGAGCTAATGCACAATCCACCCACATGTTGGTTTGTAATTTGTTGCATGTAAATTGAATTTGTGCACATGACCTTAGATATTAAATATTTTTAGGTGTTGATGCTATTTACAGCTCTCGAAATGCTGAATATTGTGTTTAATATGTATGTGTACACAGTGTATGTAATTAAATTTGCACATTTTATACTCTCGTCTTGCATTTGGGCGCAACGTAATGCAATTTACAGCTGTGAACCAAATGTAAATATAACTCATTCGCAACGATGAGCGCCATGAATGCGAATACCAATGTGAACGGGCATGTTAAAAGGGAATGTGAATGCTTACGGCTTGTGGCTTGAAGAAGAAGAGGTTGGAATGTGCTCTGGGTTCTGTGTGCTTGGGCAATACAATTAGGGCTCTGATTATCTAATGGGCTGGCCTGCAGCAACAATTAGTCGAATGCTAATTTCACAACATTTGCACAGACAAATCGCAAACTAATTGGGCCAAGTTGTATGGTTGTGTGTGTTTGTAGGTATTTGTGCAAGCTCACCTGGTCAATGCTTGGGTCACTTTATCTGGCAGTCAGTTTTGGCCTTTATGCCCACATATGTACGTTTGGCTGTTATGCTATTTGCTTTTGCACCACAATTTGAATATGAATAATGAACTTATTTTGGGGGGCAACATGCAACTTGTGCACTGCTTAAGCGACGTTTAACTTCTGTGAGTGCCACACTAAGCTGCAAGCTGACCAAGCTGGTTTTGTTTGGCTTGCAAAGAAAAACACAAACAACTAAGAAAACCAAGCGCTGTTTCAATTCCCAGCCATCGGGGGGGGCTTGGCATTGCGTGTCACGCACAAAGAAAGAGAGAACGCAACAAAAAGAGAGCGGGCGAATAAGACAAAGATACGCAAATAAGCTGACGGCCTAAAATATTACTCGAAATAGTTGTATTAATAAATCAAAAGAACTGAATCAAAAAAATCTGCATCTAATTAAGCGAACCGGCAACCGTTTGGCAAATAATATTTTTTTCTTGTTTGTTTGTTTGTTTTTTTTTTTTATTTCGATTTAAATTTCACACAAATCAGCGGTAAATGTCAAAACGCATGTTGCACAAATGCGTCAAATGCCAAAGCGGGCAAACGCCAATAAATCATCAGTTGCACATGCAACAGAAAGCCACATAGGCAGAGGAAGAGAAACAGGAAAGTGGAGGAAGAGTGGAAAGGAGAGTGAGGCAGCTAGCTAGCCAAACATCTTATGGCCGAACGATTTGGCCAAACGTCGAAATCAAAGCTGTTGACAGATTCCTGTGCAAAAGCGCGTGAGCCACACAGCAAATGAACATGACACATGATTATTTTAAAGCTGTTAACGGAATGGTAAATACTCTGCAAAACAGTGTTAAGAGAAGCTAGCGTTTTATGAGACTCGTAAGACTGAAAGTATTAATATTTTTTACGACAGCATATATTTAATCAGAATTATTGCTGTTTAAAGCTTCATGTAAAAAGGTTGAATACAATTAAGTGTAATAATATTAATCGTATTAGTCCTATCCTAATAGTCTCTATGTCTGACTTTTAAATTATTTTCTGGCTTTTTTTTAAAAAAATGTGATATCTTTTATCGTCACAGACTACTTGCCAAATGCAACATGCCAATAGAAACCAATTTATATACCTAACCAAAAACATGCCACAAAAAACTAACAAATTTAATAAAGAAAAAAAAAGGTAAGCGACAACAACAACAAGAGACACTTTGTATGTCAGTTTTTGTTTGCATTAATTATCGCCTTGCCATGAAATATGCGCGCCACGCATGCGCAGACCAGCAGGGGCTATGCAAGAGGATGCAGGAGTTGGGGAGGTAAAGTGGGGGGTTTTTTATATTTGGCATATGTCGTCGAGTGACGTAGAGGTTGGATACGCTGCAGTTTTTCGACTGCGCAGGGGGTGGCTTTGAAAGAGATCGTAGTGGGAGCGGGGAAGGGGAGTTGTGCATTGGCAATATTTTGGTGCTTTGACTTTGACTGACTGTTTACCTACTCCAATTAAATATAAGCTTAATAAGCGAACCGATCGGCCAGCGATACAAATTGTGCCGCCTGCTGACTGCTGACTGGCAACGACAACTTTCAACGGGTTTTTGCCTAAGAATCCAGCGTTGCCATATCGCTGACTGGCCATCAGAACAAGCAAAATAGTTTGACATATTCCAATCATTGACAGCTATTGCATGTAACGGTTTTTTTTTTATCAGAAGCTTGATGGTTAAATGCGATGGAGCGGCCAAAAATCTTTTAAGAGAGTTAGAAACTAACAAAAAGATAATAATCAACAAAAGGAGTGCTGTGTAGCTTATGAAATAATCCCTTAAACAAATAGTTGTTTACTTTGAATAAATTTCAGACTTATATGTTAATATTTATAATCATTAAGTTTTTCGAGTTTCAGCCTTTTAATTATTTGCTAAACTTCTCAAAATTATAAAATCTGTCACTTTTTTAGCATTGATATATGCCGATTTAATGCACGAAAAATCCGCCACGCTTGTGCGGCGTTAATCTTTTTGCAATCGATAAGCGCCATCTATCGGCAATGCATGTAGCTTAGAAAGCTTTTTCACTCAGAACGGCGTTGAAAAGCTTTTCACCATATGAGAGAGTGTAAATTGAAATGAGCAAACGTCAAAGTTAAGAGAAAAGGCTATTTCTCAATTCTCTTAAATTAGACAGGTGCTTTGACGTATTGATAAGGATATGGCCTGTCCTTTACACGCCTCCCTTCGAGTCAAAAAAATAAAGGAAGAAGAAGAATTGGGAGTATCAAGCCCAAGTGGAGCACAGCTGCATGTAAAGCCACCTTAATTACAGTCATTAAACAGTTAAGCCAAAGCTGCCAAAGTTGTTTCAAAATTGATATTATAATATTATACAAATAATAATAAAAATAATTATATTTTGTCGACCAGAATATTAAGCCACAAAAAGTGCCATAAGTGGTATAAGACCACAAATAATAAACAGGCCTGCGGTTGCTTAAAACAAAATGTGTTTGTTCGGATGGGTTGTAAATGGATATGTTGGTATCTGTGCTTGTGTGGCAAAGTGTTGCAAGTGTCGTGTCATCAACAAGGCATCTTGCCACAAGCTGCCTGCCACACACCCACAAAACCCGCTGCTATACGCTGTCATTGTGCAAATATTTGCATATTTAAGTTAGTTGTTGTCACAGTTGTTGTTGCTTGTTTGGCAAAGCAACCACAAAACTCATAAGCGCATTTTATTATCCCATGCTTCGTGGTCTGTCTATGTGTGTGTGTGCATCCGTGTGTGCACTTATAAGGCTGCCTTATTGTGTATATGTGTTTATCCTTTAGATTGTCTCAGCTTGCACGAAGGTCAAGCGTGCGCTTATGAAGTTGACACCATCATTCTTGGCGCAGGACGACCAAAACGTTTAATTATGTCAGGTGTTAAGATGCCGGTTATCACGTCAAACAATGTGCTGTGCCTTATGCTTGTGTGTCTGTGTCTGAATTTTAAAGCAACCTACTTAATCTACGCTCCCTTCTTCATTTTAAGTTAAAGTGCGTTTTGTTATCCTCTTTTGCTAACCTGGCTTTCCTCTTTTAGTGCCCAACTTAATTAATTAGTAGAGGCAACATAAAAGGATTTCTATCGCAGCAAGGTCCCAGATTATTGTAGAAAACTTACTCACTTAGGAGCCAACCAACAGGAACCTAACTCATGCATCTGGCATTTTTAACTATTGCAGCTAACGAGCTCCTTACATACAGCGTATGAACAGGTAAAATGGGGAATAAGTGAACTGAAATGCGTTTTGACAACGTTAACATGTCTTTCAGCTTGATTGCAGCTAATTGGCTAAGTTTTCAATTGTAAGACACAGTAGTAAAAACTTAATCACAAATCTAAGTTACACTAAAATGCTTTTATCTTATCTTTAAACTAACTTAAGTATGTATCAAGCTTTCTTTTAAGTTTCTCGCAGTCAAAAGGTGTAACAAATCAAAATTTGTATTTGTAAAACTTATTAGAGAGTATCTAAAAATCAAGAAATCCTCAAAGATACCCGCATAAAATTGCATTTTGGCCCCTTTGTAATGCGCTTATAATGCGCACTCACTGCCTCGCTTCTCCCGACCAACTTTGTTGTTACGTCAACCTCAAAAACCCATCTAAATGCATAATGAGCTGCTCTCAGGTGCTGATAATGAAAGTTTTGGAATGTTTTGCCCCATACTTAAGACTTCCAGTTGTTGTTGTTGTTGTTGTTACTGTTGTGCTGGTATTTTGTTAACTCTTCTGTAGCTCTCTCACGCTTCCTCTCTAATGATTTGCCTAATTTGCTTTACCTACTAACAAATATCAGTTGGCTATACGGCTACGAATAGACCAAGTTTGAAGCAAAGTCCTTAGTTACACTGTTCTTTCCCGTCTTCCCTTCTACGCATGACAGTGAATTTTCCGAGCTAAATTAGTTCCATTGTTTTAATGTTGACGTTGACAATGGGAATGGCAATGACATAACTACCAGCTCTTTCACTCTTTTGTGTGGTTTGAGATTTGTCCTTTTGCTTTGGCTTGCTTATACTTCTATTGTTATTGTGGTTGTTGTTGCAAGTGCAACAGCTGCAGCTGCAATTGCAGTGGCAATGGCAGTGGCAGTTGCTGCATGAGCGTTTAAGCTGCAAGGATACTTGTTTTCCACCCACTTTTCACTTAACTGCAAGCAGAATTTTCAATTTGCAATTTCCTTCTGCATAAAACAGCATTCAGGTAAATTGGGTATAATGCGTAATTGTTACTCAGTTAATAAATTTTAGGTTTGAGGTATTTTGCATACCAAACTCATGTTTAAATTGAGAAATCAAAAATTCATTAACTTTGCTTAATGAAAGCATAGCTTTATAAATATGTATGTATGTATTTTGACTAAATGAAAATCCAAGCACAATTTTAGGGTATATTAAAAAGAAATATAGAAGAGCTTATCAAAGTCTAGAGAATGGGTACTCTGTGAAAGCAGATCTTTTAAATTTTTGTGTGCTAGATGAATTCCATTTTAGAAATGAATAAATTTTGAGCAATCTCATTTATAGCGTCAATAAATTAATGTCAAGTGCGGTAAATTGAACTTCGCTTGAATCGACAACAAGAAGAATGAAGATGAACTGACAATAGCTCGCACATCAATCAAATTAACATTTCATTAATGAATACCAACATCATTCTGATGTATGACAAAGTAGCCTGCGACCAAAAGAAAAAAGAAGACGAAACTGAGAACCACTGAATTTATAAGTTTTTTTTTTGCCTATTTAAGTATGGTTGGTGCTTAAAGCAGACCCAAAAAGTATAACTGTCTATAACATTGCACACAAGTAGTTGTTACACTTCAGCAATGTGCTTGTTGTCTCATTGTTGATTTATAACTTACAGTATAATGATTTCACAGCTGTTTAATTGTTGCTCTCGTTACAAATGTTGCGCGGAAGCGGAAACGGAAACGAGACGAGACCGAGACGGCAAAAATGTTGGTTAGTTTTAAGTGCCCAAATGAAACAATGGCCACGCACACACAAACAACCAAAAAACTGTTGCAATTAAACGCTCCAGCAACAAACACAAGAATCTCTTTGTTTTTTTTTTGTTGGCTGTGGAACGCGAATATCAATGTGATTTATGAAGCGGGACTATTAATATGGGATACGCGAATTTGCTTCAGTTTTACTTTTTAAGGTGTGCGTGGGCCGCTATTATTGATGAGCCATAAAATGTAAATGATATTTTCATTTATAATTCATTTGAAAGAGCAAACCACAACGAGAATTTCTTCTCTTTTTATTAGGCTGCACACGAGCATGATATAAATTATACATAATTAAATTCATTAGTCTATATTTATGTCTTTTTTTATTATTATTGTATCGTGTTTCGTTGTGTTAAATTGTTTTTAGCGACGACAACCGCACGTGCTCCAAATAATTTTGCCAGACATAAAAGTCAGCATATTTTGAGTAAAATTATTCACATGTCTCATGCTAATCCATCTCAAGTGTCAATTCGTGCGTTTGAATCAAGGCTGTCAGAGTAAAATTCGAGCGCGACTCTTCACTCCCCTCTCTTCCTGCTGATTGAGCAATTTTTGGCAGGTCCTTAAGCGTTTTATATATTTTTTAGATTGTCTTACGTCACAAAAATCGAAAGAAAAATGCTCATAAATAATGCATGTGTCTTTTGTGTATGTAGATTAAAGTCGGTGTGGGGGTTAATGTGCTGTCAATTGGTTAGCTGGGCCGTAAGTTAAAATGGCGAACAATTGATTTTGCCTCAGCTACCATGCCATAATGCCACACTGCCACTTGATGTCTGAAAGAATGACAAAGTAGAAGAAGAAGAATAAGAAGAAGCGAAACAAGCTGCGCTATGTAAATGTCGCTGTCAACATGCCGATGCCGATGCCGATGCCAATGCTCAGAGATGTCAGAGATGCTCGGTCTGAGATTGCAGCCAAGTACAAGTACACGCATACTCTCTCTAGTGTCCATACTTCAGTTAAGATAAACAGAGGGACAAGAAATGAACACAGCCTTGACATTTGTTCTACTCTCTCTCTCTCTCTCCCCAACTTCTGACTCTACCAAAAGCAATGGGGCCCATTGAAAGTGATTAAGTGCTTGTGGTCAAGTGGGCCACGATTGACTTGGCTGCGTAAAGAGCTAGATGAAAGCAACACATTAACTAAGCTGATGAAACTTTAATTCTTTGTGGGCTTTAAGACAATATGTACATGCCAAATTAATAACAAAACTTATCATAATTCTATTTGATAATCAATAGTTGACGTTGCATTTAAGATGTATTTAGTACAAATGAATTTGTTATGCAAACAGCCTTTAAATCAATTTTGGAAAAACCAATATGTTTGTTAACTGCACTTTATAAACAAGTTGCTTTTAAGATTAAAATTTAATGCTGTTGAAATGTTTGCTGCACATGGTCTAAGTTAACTAAACATAATAAGCTTTTCAATACCATAAGCTACTTGAAGGAAAATGTTTGAATCAATCAAGATTGCAAATTTTAACTTGGCTCCACGTGATTTTTTATTGAATTGTGTTTTTGTTCTTTGTCATTATCGTCAATGTTAAATAACCAGTGAATTGGTAAGCATCTTATAAAAGGTAATTCAAATATTTGACATTGAGCTAACAGAATAGAACTTTCAACTTTTAACACTTATTTAAGTAGTCTGGGTACTACAAGTAACTAATACTAGCTCAAGTACGTATATAAAACTTGTTTCTCAAACTTTTAATGCAGCTTTATTCCTTATGCAAGGTTTTAGAGAAAGATTAGTGCGTAGTGGTTATGTGTGTGTGTTTGTGTGCGTGCCAATTCAGTGGTGACTATACACACACAAACACAGTTATAATTTAGTAACACTTGCCACGCATGCAACTGTTTTATAACATGTTTCTCTCTCTCTCCCCTCCTTTAAGTGTCGCATGTTTAGCTGCACTAAGTGCAATTGCTTCTGCGATTTAGTTTGATTTCTTCGATAAGCCGCCTTGGCATGCAAACAAGCCAAAACGAGGCGAAAAATGAAATGAAGTTTGCGAGCTGCATTTAATTATTTAATGTCTCGCTGGGCTTGGCAGCAAATGTCGACAAACTTACTCATTATGGATTAAAAGGCGTTTGTTCTCTTTCCATGCCGAAGGCAATCAAAAAAGTTTTTCACCAAAAAAGAACCACTTTTCTTTTGCATTCTTCTTGCTGCTGTCAACTGAGCATGGGGGAGCATGGCATATTTAACTCGGAATGGGTCCTTCCGACTGCCAGGCTTAAGTTGTTGTCAATGACTTTTACTCTTTAACTGGCAGCTTTCCATTCCCTGGGGCCCAACAACTTAGCCAGTCAGCGAGAAAAGAGAGAATGAGAGTGAGAAAATTGTCTTGATGCTGTAGGCTTGGCTTTGTATGTTGGAATTTAAGCAGAAGGGATTGCTGCAATTGCTGCATGCCCTTGACATTATTTACGATTTCAATAACATTTCAAGCTGCTGTCGTTGGTATGCCAGCGCACTTTATTCTATTCATTATCCCTACAAACAGAAGACAGGACTCCGACGAGCTTAGCTTAAGTCAGCTGCAAACATCATCATCATCATCTGTGGTTGCTTGAGGGAAATGCGCATTTTCTTATAATTTAAAAATGGGTGGTAAGCGGAAGATGGAAAATTAGTCTGGAGATATTTATGCGTGTGCAGTCGCTAGGCAAAAGGCACTTCGAGTGTCACGCCCCGATGCTTCTCTTTTTACTTTTGTCTTATTGCTACTGTTCTTGTTGTTGTGTTTCTAGTTGCTGCTGTTGCTGCTCATTATGGCTTAAAAAATGTTAAGCACGTCGACGCTAGTTTTTTTTTTTCTCTTTTCTCTTACGTGGCAGTCCGTGTCCTGCCTTGCCCCATATTTAGATCGAGCAGCAGTCAGAGCTCTACTTGAAGCAAGTCGCTTAGGTATAACCAACACCAAGTACCCAGCAGCCTCAGCAGCCACCATAACCACTTGATATTCAACGCTGACATCTCATTATGGCTGTCAGCGCTTTGCGCCTAGACAACAACAACAGCAACGAAAACAATACGTACGTATGTGTAATGTCTGCTTGACAGTCAGCCTCCAAATGCCTCCGACTGCCTCCGACTGCCTTGCTGCGTGCTCATGTGTAAGCAAAATGGCTACAACGTGAATTATTTTTATGTGCCTTAGAGGACCAATTTTTGTTTAGCTTTTCCGTGTGTATGAGTGTGTGAGTGTGTTTGTGTGTTTGTCGCCCGACCTCTATTTAAATTCATAAACATTTTTGTCACTTTTATTTAATTTTTTTTTGTTTGGATCTAAATCTACTTTTATTTTATGTGATAATGGCTTGAAGACCCGTTTGTTGAGGATGCCAAATTAGGTAGCAACATGTTTATTTAATCAAATGACACTGATATTTATCTAATATGCGCAGACAAAGTATTAAAGTCATAAAGTTTGGTTAAGAACATATTACACAGCTGGTATAATAATCTCATATGCCATTGTAGCAGAAACTTGTTGATTTCAACACAAATCCACATTTACACAAAATATATTGCTTATGGCTTATACTTTCACACATATAACAATCGCAACACAAATCAGGGCTTTCGGAGCAGAAAGGGGCGTAACCATTGCGATGAGACAGTCGCCGAAAGCGGTCAGTTAATGCACTGAGGGAAAAATGGGTGAGGCTAAAGCATAGAAAATTAAATATGAAAAAAAAGATACAAAATATATTTGCAAGTACTAAGAATATAATATATATAATAAACTGATGAAACATGTGTTAAGGGATGTAATCAGGACCTTTATTGCCTCTCCATCATGCTGATTAAGTTTCTCCACAATTTTATTCATTACTCATAAATAACTACTAGCTTAAGTACAAATTTTATCAAATTTTACATTTCTTTAAACGTTCTCCAAGCGTTCATTTATTTTATTGAACGTCCCACAATTTGTTTCCAAGTGCACAATCAGGCAATCAAGCCAAAACACCAAACAGAGAGCGCAAATTTACAGAGACGTACGTTACAAAGCACTTGAATTGAAGGAAACCGCATGTCCAGGACACAAACTCAAACCAAATCGCCCACTTTCGATTGCCTGCTGCGCATAATGCACACAGCACCGAGAGCACCACAATGGCAACAACTGTGGCAAACAATAACGGGCAACAATCGTTAGCCAATTGTATGGCTGGCATTGATGCACAAAGGTGTCCTGACAGCGGTCTCGTCGGTGCTGGGCTCTATTCTGTTCTCTTATCCTGGTACAGTGCCGGCGTGTTTGCGCTTCCTTCATCTCAATTTTTAATCCCATTGCCTTTGGCGAATTGGAGTGAACGTGCACGCCGGATTTATGCGTCGTCAGCTGCAAAAAAGGTGAACGGATGCAGGATTTACAATGCGATTCGAGGCTCATTCTCCATCCTATTTCGACTACACTTCACTCCAATGCCGGACTCATAAATCAACATTTGCCAAAGCTATTTAAAGGTCATTGGGCGACACTTTGACACACACTGTGCGGAGTGTCAAGTGTTCAGCTTAGCGTTATATGAAAATTGTTTAAAGTAAATTCGATAGCAAGTAATGGCAACATTTTTAAGCTTCCTAGGGGAACAAGCGTATTGCATTTGAGACCGAATGACAAAAGGAGGAGCAAAAAAGTCAGACAGCTTAAATTGCAAAGAAGCTTTATTTAGCATGTGCTTTTTGACATTAATAAGATTTTCAAGCTAAATTGAGGTTACAGAAAATGTGTTCGTGAGCTTGACAGCGTTTAGTTTAATGCAATTAATAATTGATTAATTTTATCAACTTCATTACTCATTAAATAACTATAAATTGCAGTCTTTACAGCAATGTGCATTAAAGCACTTGAATATTTTTGCCCGATTCTGTGTGTAAAATTACGTGTTAAAGAGCTGCGAGGCATTTGGCGTGCAAGTTAGTATAAAGAAGTGTGAAAAAAGAAACAACATAAAGAAATACATATGTTTATGTAAGTACGTTGCATGACTACAAAAACGAAATCTCAAAGCACTACTTTTAGTGTTGTAGGAGTTAAAAGAGGGTAGAATAGTAGTTTATGATTTGTAGTTAATTTTTACGATAGCTTTGAGAAAATGAATTTAATATGTGAAATGTAAGCTGTTAGATAAATCGTGGGGAACTTTTCATATTCTTGAGTCAATTATTATAAAATCATAAAATTCTTCGCCAAATTCTTAAATATAGCACATTTTTCTCTAAACTTTATTTAGTTTGCGATAATGTAACCACACTCTGAAAGGTAAACAGACTGAGCTTAAGATGCTGGCGCGATTTTTAGCTTTAATTAACATTAGAGCTTCACACTCTTCTTATTCGCACATTCCACCGTGTGCCTGAAGCTTTCTTCAAAATAAATCTCGCTGTCTCTCTCTCTCTCTCTCTCTCTCTCTCTCTCTGTATGTGTGTTACCTCTGGGACATACTCTTTGAGCGGCCGAAGTCATCATTAAATATTAACGATGTAACATAAAAATGTTGAGAAATTTTTCCATTTACATATTTTGCATAAAAATGGAAATGCATATCATATCAGAATGTAAAAAAACTGAAAGTTAATTCCATCATCATGATAAATAAGCTCGTTGAGTGGTAAATTATTGAAGTTACTTCGCATGCATTTCAAATGAAAATTGATTCGGTTAACATTTTCGTAACCAGTTGGAAACTTGATTTGATACGAAAAAACAAAAAAACTGAACCAAAATGAACCGAAACTCACTGAAGCGACGAAATCACTGGCACAGCATGAAACCCTGGTCAAGTATCCTGCTTGCCCAGTCGGCCGCTTAAAAGCAAATAAAAATCAGTCAACAAAAATACACAAAATGGGGTTTGGTAAGCGAAAATCGCCGAACGGGTATGTGTGTGTTGAGTTTGGCTGGCCAAAGCTGCTGGATGGGTGGCTCTTTTCTCTATTTTTACTGATGCGGGAAATGGAATCTCATTTGACCATATACATATGTATGTATGTAGTCTATATGCGTAGTAAGCCTTTGCCAAACCAACTCTGACAGACCCGAAAAAAAGAAGGAGCCAGTGGATGTTTGATTTACGGAGCAGCTTTTGTAACTGTTAGGTAATGTACAGGAAGACAGGGAGGCAATATTATGAATATTTAAATAAGATTATCGGGAAGGGATTATAAGTTAACGTCAATTTCATTTTTCAGGGATTTATATATGTATCTAAGAGAAATTTCCTGTTAAACTCGGACCAGAAGCGCTTATCTATGCACATGGTTTACCTAAAATACTCGAAAAAGCTCCAACACAACGTCATACTTGACCAATTTCCGAATGTATCTCAATATATTCAACATCAAAGATTTAAAGAAGTTTGCAGTTTAAGTTGCAAAACTTTATTGTAGAATTGTACAACTTTTTCAACACCCTGTACCCTGAGCTAATCTGGCAATTCGTAAAAGTTGGCTAATCGTATCAATTGGATTTTTCTGTGATGTTGTTCGAAAATACATATATCGGTTAGGCATTCCGAAGCCAACATCTGATTAAATGACTCAAAATTGTGCTTGTAAAGCGTAATCAAACTTTTTAAAGTTAAACTATAAGTACAAAAAAACATTAAAGAACGAAAGAAAAAAGGATAAATAAATAAGTAATCGATTGCATTCAACAATAAATGTGATTTCTACGTTCGTTGTTATGCGTACAAAAAAAATCTTATACATACACACACACACACACATTTCTAAATATACAGAACTTATTTGGCATGGCATTGGCCAGAAAGTAAAAGCTGTTGCCACAATGTTGCCCGACCATTGATAACATCTATTGAAAAGTTTGTTGGCATGTCTCAACAGGATCTACTACAGCTGCACTCTTTTCTCTTTCTCTCGCTCTCGCTCTCTCTGTGTCTGTTTGTATTTGTCCATCTCGTTCACTTTGATGGCTCGCTAAGTGAGCTGCAGAGCTGCTAAGCTTGGTGGCCTCATCATGTTCAACGTGGCCATAAACTTTTAAAGTTCGCAATTCAATTTCAATTTGCGCAACAAACGTGTGCAGCACTTTTGACCAGGGGAGTGTAGGGGAGAGGATTCTTATCATGAGGTTGCACACACAAATAACCGACAAAGAGTTATAATCATAATAACAACAACAACTAACAGCTGCAGGCATCTCTATGTAAAATCAAATTTCAAAACACGTTCGCTTAACTTCTTGTTAAGTAGGGGGGTTTATTAAAGGGATAGGCGTAAGGGGTAAAGGCTTGGTATCAGTTATAGAAATTGCTTGGGTGGTCATTGCCATGAAAACCGTTGGGCAGGGCATAAATTTGATTTGTGTTTCACATAAAAACCAAAAGAGCGTTAAGGCAAACAAAAAAAAAAATTATACGTAAATTATACGCAGCGTGTGACGGTGAGGAAGCGAACCAGTAACGATGTCCGAAGGTTGAATCGTTACTCTTGCCGCTGTGTTTTTTTATGTCTAAGCAAAGCTTGTGTCATTAGATTCTTATTTGATTTATACTGTGGTATTAGAAGATTCACTGCGATACAAAAATTGACTTTTATATTTTTTATGGATCTTTTTAGTAAAGTGAAAATTGTCGAAGAGCTAGGTTGTTTGATTAAGCGAGGCAAACTAACCATTAAAATTAATTAAGGTAAAATAAATATGAAATGTATACGTATATGTATTAACGCAACAATTATTTTAAAAATTTCTGAAGTTCTAGAAAATGTTCCCAATATATTTTAACCTTCTTTTAATCCACAACCCCTCAAAGCAATCCCATTAGTTTGATTTGTTGGACTACATAATCTTTAAATGCTTCTTTTTCCCTACTATGTCTGCAGTTTTCTTTTTTCAATTAGTTGATTTTTATCGCTTTACTGAATACTGCTGCGTACAAGGTAATAAACACACCAAAGCACTGTTGTACACACACTAACCTAGTGATTTTTGTAAGACCCCCTGCTACCGCCTTACACACACCCACCGTACTATATTCAATGGAGTCTCGCGTGTGCCATGGCTATTCTGTTTATTTGCAGCTCCTAAGGCGCACACACCCTTCCAAACATCGAAGAATTCAAAAAACACAAAAACCCAACCCAATACAAAACCACAAAAATAGTTTATGCGATAAACAAACATGTTTGTTAAAGTCAAGCAGGAGTGCGACTCTAAGATACTCCTTAGAGGAAAATATTTAATTTTCTAATCAGTTTTGAAAACACCTTAAAATGTTCTGTGTCAAAGTTCTACTTTCTTACAGCAAATCGAAATTGAGCTACGTTTTATTGGGTATCTGTTAATAATGAATTGGTTTTTAGCAATACGGAATGTTAAGTTTATTATAGTTCTCTTAGAAAACAAAGTTGCCGCAGGCGCACTGCAAATATACAAAGTTGCCACAAGTTGCACGAGCTGCTTGATAAAAGTTTACCGCATAGCCAAACTAAAAATTGCTGCAGGCTACAAATTATGCGAAAATGGAAATGCGATTCAGCACTAGAGGTCTGTCCATTGATAAGCGGACTATACAAAGATCTGACGCTTCGAAAACTGTTGCATGGCCATTGCTTGAGGGCAGTGAATGGAACTCGTAATTTTAGCGCTACTTTTCCATTATGGCAGCCTTTTACCAGCTTTGCTCGCTCAATAAACACGGTGGCACAGAAGAAAACTTTACTGAGTGCCAAGCCGTTCTTGGAAACCGGGTGCAGGGGCGTCACATGCAGGTAAGCGTAAAGTTTTAGTTGCCTTGGACTCTCAACAGCTTTTGGCCAATGCATTTTGGTATTGCTTTTGCCCCAAAAACGAACACAAAGGAAACAAACAAAATTCCTAACTTTAAATTGAAGTCCAACATTTTTATTTACGCACAGGAAATGCTCACCAGGTGTTTAATGAACGGCAACATTTTCGACACGTAGCACACAAAAAAGCTAAAAAATATTTCACCTGCTATATTATTATAATTTTTTTCGTCTTTCTTATTCTATTCGTTTTCTTCCTTGGTAGTTTTTTTGTAGGTCACTTGTTCTTTGGTTCTGTATCTGGACTTAAATAAAAGTCACCGATGATTGCCATAACAATTTATCCGGCCAGATGCCATGCTATACCAGTAGGCAGCTGCAGGCCGACAGTTGAGAAAGTGTTTGATAAATTTATAAGATATTGCTGATGCTGACAGCTGATGTACATATAATGGAGAGTAGTAGCAGTAGAAGTTTGCAATATACGCGCATGATTAATGATGCAAATGCGGCTTCTTCAATGGCCTTCGAATTCAATTAGGTCGAGTATCAAATGATGATGTTGATGAAAGAGTGAACGCTCTGCACTCTGTTAATGAAGTATTGTAGGTACATTGCGTTCAATGTAGTACATTTCGATGTGGTTAGTTGAATAAATATTTTTAATAAATAATTTGCTTGAAAATGTTAAGTACAAAGAGTTAGCAAACATAAATCTTTTCACTGTTTAAAGTGAGCAAATATCTGCAAAAGTCAAACTCTTTGCGCCCGAAAGAGCACTTTAAATCATCAATAAAAACATTAGTCA
The DNA here is from genome assembly GCA_030179655.1 of Scaptomyza flava. Taxonomy (NCBI): domain Eukaryota; kingdom Metazoa; phylum Arthropoda; class Insecta; order Diptera; family Drosophilidae; genus Scaptomyza; species Scaptomyza flava. Next base: position 17,313,230 of record JARNME010000029.1, read on the forward strand.
AAAGTCTCTTGAAAATACCTATAGATAGCAGTCATCATGGGTAAGCAATGTACCGTTTGGTACTTCTCCCTTCTGCTTTTTAACTTATGTGAGTTTAGGAACATATAGTACATATAATAAAAAACAACAAAATGGCCAGTTCAGAAAGAGCATTCAAGCAATTCGTTTATAGCACGTGAGTGCGAGAGAAAATGCGTGGCTATCGCCTTTTGTTGATTCGATTGTTGAAACGTAAACAATATTTGTGTTTCCCATGAATCGATGGGGGAAAAACACGCACACACACACAATGCTCACACACATAAGCAGCTGTGGTATTCACACGTCAATCGAGTTGCTTTTTAAATTAAATTTTTTTTCGTAGGTCTGTTTTATTCTCGGGTTTTTTTTATTGAATCGTAAAATAAACAACACCAACAAGTTTTTCGTATGCTTTCCGCTGTGCTTCGACTATTTCTTCTATCTATTTTGATGGTGTCAATAAAATAAATATGGCTGAAACGAACTCTGACAAATATGCAAAGCGGGTGGCAATAGTTAGAACATCTTTTCTATATATGCACTCGGTGGATTTTGGGTCGATTCGCTTTCATTAGAAAGTGTTTGGTTTGCGTTTCAATTTCTGTTGATTGAAGTTACCGTTGCAGTAAATGGACATTGACATAGAAAGAGAAAGAGAGAGAATGACAGAGGAAGAGAGAGAAATAGGGATATAGATACAGATAGAAGGGAGAGCAATGCTGCAAGTAGCGGAAACTATGGCAATTAAATTGAATGCAGACACCCTTTTGAGAATGTTGTATCGCGGTTTCTTTTACTCCCCGCTCATTCTCTCGATGTTTGCATATTTTAAGTTGTCTAAATGAAAAGTAGAGAGAAACATTTTGCTTGCAAGTTTTTTTCGATAAGCAGAGTTAAAAACCACAGTTTATTTATTAAACTTTCGGCGCTTGTTATGCTGTGACTAATAAGCTTTTAATTGAGTTTTTAGCCATCAGTAAAACTGCCCCCAAACCATTTGATGCTAGTTGGAAAGAAAAATGTCGCAAACATTGTTGGACTGTTGCTCTCTCTGCCTTGCAAAGCGACATTTTGGCAATTTAACGACTTCCCGTTATGGGAACATTCCAATTTCCTGTGTCCTGTGTGAAAAATTAATGCCAAATTCGAAGCAAATTGCTAAATGTCGAACGAGTCGAGCTCGAACTCGAGACGCGCTGTGTTTGCCCCCTTAAAATGACAAAAGCCAGGAAGCAAAGGATGCCGGGATGTCAACATATCTGGTCTGGTTTGGTTTTGGTCTCCTACTTCTATTGCTGCTGTTGATATAAATACATTTTTACCCCAAAATATGCCCGCAAACCTCAACAGAATTTCAACAACGGCGAAAGCCAGTGAGAGAGAGTATCCACAACATAATAACGGATGTGTGTGTGTGCTGGCAGGGTGGGGGTCTGTGGGTTGCGGTATGTGTGCCGTGTGTCTGGCATTTAGGAGCATAACAGAAAATCAATGTTGCCAGCAGAGAAGCTAAGAAAATTTACAGAACAGCACCAACTTTTTGGTGGTAGGTCATCACCTCAAGGCTCAAAAAATTTCAACTAAGTTTAGTTATTTTTTCATTCTTTTGGTCGCAATTTAAATTTATAAGTCTGAAAATGCTGTCGCTTATTGTTCGCTGGCTTCTCTAGCAGCAGCCAGTTGCCATAAATTAAATTGCTCTGCAATAAAAGCCAATCAACTTGAGCGTGAAATCGATTTTCATTTTCAGTTTCTTTTATTTTTTTTGTACTCGTATATTTCTCTTATGTGACCATCGCTTGTTGGGGCTCAATCGATGAATTTTCACAGCAGTTAGCGCGGCTCACTCTCGATTGCAACAGGTAATAGCCAGGTGTGTGTGTGTGTGCAGATGGGGAAAAATGGCAACTAAATCAACGCCATGCCGATTGCCACATTGAGACGGGCCATCGTAATGGCTGCCATGCAACAAAATGGCGTTACAAAGAGTCTGAGCTCCTGATTAATGGCAGGCCAATAACAAGAACAACATGTTGCACGACTCAAGTGTGTTAATCACAATCCACACTCAAATTCACTCATTCACTCACTTTCTCACTCTGCAAGTTCATTTTTCTCTTTCTCACGCCAAGCGAGAGCTGTTTCATTTGTTGAAGTGTTGTTTTGTGGTTTTGTGTGTTTGCTTTTATTATTATTTTAAAGTGCTTTGAGTCTTGTTTACAGTTTTCAAAGAGTTTTAACTTGTTGTCTTCAATAAAATGCAATGCATTTTGTTAAATCTTTAATTACAAAGTGTGCATAAATTTAAATTAAATATTATGAAAAGTTTTAAAAGTAGCCGAATTCAATTGACTCACTCAGATGAGAGAGAGAGAGAGAGAGAAAGAAGAACAACACAAGGTGAGTGAGCATAAAATAAGGCAATGTTCATTGTTCTGATAAAAAAAGCAGACTTATAATACATATTAATATAATAAGCATATCATAAATCAAGTCAAAAAAACGATTAATAAGTTTGCGTTTTGTGCTAAGCTTCGAACTACTTTTCACCTCAGCAAATCATGAAACCTTATTAATAAGTTGTCTTTTATGCAAAATTGATAAATTACCAAAATGAAACTTTGTTGTTGTCATCCCAAATAAGTTTAGGGTGTTATATCATCGGCTTAAGCAGGTTTTGAGTTCATGCCTATCATTATTTTTAATTTGCGCATCTATGACAACGACCTGTGTGGCAACTGGCAACTGGCAACAGGCAACTGGTATCACGCAACTGGCAGCTAGCAGCTGGCAACTGAGTAGAGGTATGTCCGGCTTGTTGCTCGTTGCCGGTCAGTGGGGCATAAGCCGAGGGCAGAATGCATCAAGGTACATCAAAGTAGTTGTTGGGTCGTCTTTTAAAACATCTGGCGTTGACAATGCAATTTCCGCCCGACTGCTAAGCACAGGCAACACAGGAAAGTTGAGGTGCAGCTTGAAAGAAGAAGAAGTAGTCAAAGCCAAAGAAATAGAAGAAGATAACCGACCACTGTCGTTGTCAGCATAGACACACCCATTCAGTTACACTTGTTTGTGTTTCCTGTTTCTGTCCTGTTCCTATTTTACTTTCTTGGCTCGTTTGCTTGGCCTTGTAGTTACTTCCGCATAACGGAGCACTTGTTGTGCATATAGAAATCAGCAATTTAAGATTCAACTAGGCAGAAGTTTTTTGAACTCAAAAAAAAAAAAAGCAAAAACAAAACACACACACAAAATGAAACTAAACAGTTTAAGTGTCCAGGGACTTATTAATAGAACTTCAACATGTTGCAGCGTCTGGCTGAACGTTTTTATGGAAAAGAGATTGCTTTACTCTCTGCTGTTGCTTTTGGTGCAACTTTAATTGCATTATGCCTGTGGAAATTGCAGTGCCGTTGCTAAGTTTTAATTGATGTCACAGCTGATGCACTTTGCCTTCCAGCCCGGATGCGAGCATGCTAGGAAGAAGTCTGCTGGATTCTTCAGCTGCAACTTGACATTTTCACATTGCGCGCTTTGCTTTTGACTTGCTTTTCCTTTTGCTTCAGCTCCAGGCATATCCTTTGGTCTCAGTTGGCCGCAGGACAACAATGGCAGACATTCTTTTAACGCAGTGCGCCTCGATTAACAATAAATTATATTTTAATTGAAAGCGTTAAGTACTGTCTGTTGACCAGCCCTTAACAAGTTTGCAGCGATTGCAATTATTATTGACCGCATAAGAGCATATTGATTAATAAATATTAATATGCAGCCATGCTGAGCTATGGCTTTTTAATATTGTAAATCAAACATAAGCATTCGATATCAAAGTATCAAATTGAAACGATTTATCGCAGATTTTAAATAAACACACATAGCTGCAGACGCCTGGGAATGTTGTTGCTGTTGTTTGCTACTCGTAAAACTGTATACAATGTATCAAATAAAACACAAGCCAACTTACCTTCCAGGGCTTGTAGCTGTAACTTTGTGAGGGATGCCAAGCAGATGCACAAGGAAGTAGTGTGTAAGGAAGGAAGGTGTTCGTACATTAAATGCCTTGGCACGTGAGATTTTCAGTTTTAATTTCGGTGCCAGTCATGCAGACAGAAAGACAGTTAGATAGACAAACAACAGCTTGGGCATCTGGACAGCTAGTTGACTGTGCTTTGGCAAAGGGGTAGAATAGAAATGCAATTAAATTTTTGCTTTTATAAAATGTTTACCTTTTGCCAATTATACAACCACAATGAAAATATGTACCCGCATTATTCGACTACCTAATTAACTTATCTCAGTAAGCTAATTGAACAAAAATATGTTGCTGAAAATTCTTTGAGTGCGGCTAACAAGCAGAAAGAATAAAATACAGCTACATTCTATAGTTTCTTAAGCTTTAGATACAATTTCAACGCGTGAAAAATGAGCACGTACTCAACTGGATTACTTTAGAGATTCTCACAGCTTTTCAAACATAAAGAAAATGCATTTTTTTTTTTTACTTTTGACCGTTGTTGGCAAAATAAAAGAGGCAATGATTTTACCTCAAATATGCGTATACTATATACCAAATATATATATATTGCATTAGGACCAACACACACACACACACACACACACACACAAATCTGCACTTTGGCCGAATCAACAACAAACCTCTGTAGATTTCAATTTACCGTGCCAGCTACTGTGCAATTTGCAATTCACTTAGGGGTTAGAGCTGAAGAAGAAAAAGTTCGCTTTGGTATAAGTAAAAGAGAAATAGAAATAATGCAAGCAACTCACGTTTAAGCTGAACAAACGCAGATCTATGCCACAAATGGCGTGAGTTTAACAAACAGACAATGTTATTTATGTTTCTCGGCATACAACCGGCAGAGGCGGCTTACTTTGGAGCCAAGAAAATGCAATTAAATGCATAAAGTCAAGTCAAAAGATTTTTAGTTCATGCAATAAACATTTGTTAGTTAAAAGTGAAACATCAAACTGTTGCATTGTATATTTGATCAGTTCAGACCAGTTCTAAGCTTTTAAGTTCCAGTTACTCAATAAGCTCATTGCTTGCTCAACCATAATAACATGCATAAATATATTTTTAAGCATGTCAAATCAATGTGATATTTGCTTTTATACATATGTAGTTTTGCCCTAACAAAATCTCATGCATCAATATTTACAGTTATTAAATTTAGATAACAAAATTGTGTAGTTGCATGGTCTATTATCGACAGACGACCTTTATTGCCAAGTTAACTAGACTGACAGTGACGGAGTATGTCATTCGCATCATCAAATTACGTTTTGGGTGCAGTTTATGCCCGTGTGGAAAATCAATATGAAAAAAGCATGAGAAAATATGAAACAAAATAAAATTGAGTAGAGAATATGTTATCAATGTGATAATAAAATTCTTAATACCCTACAGCAAAGCATTTTTGATTTAAAAACATATTCACATTTTAACTAAGAAATGTTATCCTTTTTAAACATACATTCCCCTTATAAGTTCCATAAACAAAAATATTATTAGATTATTTTTCAGAGTTACGCATTCAATGACGCAATAGTAATACCCATTGCAAGTGTGTAATAAAAGTGCACACCTTCGCCGAGGGGGCCAATGTCAACTGTCGACCTTGTTCACAATGTCAGTTCGAAATGCACGCACACAAAAACGCAGAGACACACTCATAGTCACACACATGAGCAAACACAAAGCACACCCAGTTGTGTGTGCATTAAATTCGAGACAAAGAAAAAATACCACCCTGTCAATTGCCACAAATAGGAAGCAACAACAAAAACAGCACAAAAAAACAGGTAAATAAATACCAATTTGCCATGTTGCATCCTTTCAATCAAGCGCGAATGTGGAACTCAATGATGTCAGTAGGCTTTCATTTGTGAATGTGTTTATTAGAGCTTGTGTGTGTGTGGTTTTTTTTTTCGGTGCTTGGCTATCAGACACTTGTTGACCTTTGTTCTTCTTCGTACGGATGCATTTCCAAATCATATTTGTGGGTTATTTGTATGCCCAATACACCGTTTCATGTATTTATTTCTTTGTACTTACCGATTGTATAGGTGGCGCCATCTACAGTAAATGTGGCCGCTTTGCATTTGTTGAAAAAGCGTGAAGCAAAATCGATTGCAGAGTTTTTCAAGCTTGAGGATACGCGACGTATGGGTGATTCTGGGCAGGATGTGGCCAACATTGGCGTAGCTGAAGCTGCTGGCTGTTCCAAACTTAACGCGCTGCTTGTCACCGTATTGACGCCGCTCAACCGTGCAGTTAACACAGCTGTGGCCACAGCTGGAGCAGGAACGGGAACAGAATCTGCTCCTGCTTCAGCTCCAGTTGCTGCTTCCGCTTCTGCTTCGGTAGCCGAGGTGACCGGTGTAGCAGAACCGGGTGCCACACGGCGTGTTGCATTCGGAAGATTCGACATGATGTGAATTGTGAGGGCTTTTGACTTTCCTTTAATATTTTTTTTTGGGATTTATGCTTGTCTCATTCCTTGATTTTGATTATGGCAAACATTTTTGCCGTTTTTATTTTGTTGTCAAGTTTGTTGAGCACACAAACTCTGCACATTGAAAGTGGCTAATATAATAAATAACCCATGATAAAAGATGCAAGCCAATTTGTTACAAAAAAAAATTTGGCAAAAAATTGACAGCCTGAGAAAATTCAGTTAAACTGAAAGCGAGGGTGGTTATCTCAATTCATGGGGAGCAAGCATGTCAGCATGTCTAAATTTCATATGTGTTTCATTAAAATAAGTAAAAGTCCTTAATTAAAAGTAAGTCGTTGAAAACTTTTCAAAACTGGCCTAAAATATTAAAGCTTAAACATATTTTGTGTTTTTGTTGAATAAATTCTAATCTGAACATTAACAAAATTTGTTAAGCATACAAAGAAAGGTTTAAAAACTAATAACTGAGCTTAAAACGCTCTCTTCTCTGATAATCCTTCATATAAATTTTAAAAGCCACCCTCTCTCTCTCTCTCTGTCTCTTGCAAATTTCAATTTGCTGTGCACAAAATTTGAGTATAATTGCAATTACAACAACCTTCAACCCAAGCCAATCTACCCAAAACAATAGCTACGCTTGTAGATGACGATGATTGCGTTTAATAAAAACATTATTACAGTTTAGAGGTGGCAAGTAGTAGCTGTGTTTGTGGCAGCTTTAAATGGGAGGTGTGGCAAGTGTGTGTTTGTAGACAACTGATGAAATCGCTGTTGATGTTGATGTTTCTGTGCCTGGCATATGCCTCACTCTAAATTGCGACGAATTAAAGTAAATTGCTTGGAAATAAGCGGCGAACTCGAATTCGCATACACAAAAGCAGACCGAAAGAGAGACAGACACACACACACACAAACACACAGACAATGAGCAGCTTTCTGCGGCTGATTGTACGTGTATCTTTTGTTATTGTTGTTGGTGTTGTTGTGGTTGCCTATCGCCAGCATATTGTGATAATGGCATTCAAATGTACATATTAAGGCAGCGTTTGGGGTGTGACTTTGGTTTGCTTTACGTATTTTTGATGTGTTTTGTTTTCGCTTATTGCTTATAAAAAAAAAAACAAAATGTCAAATTGCCGCAAAATGTTTTTTTTTGACTAACGGCCAAAAGACGATAAAAATAAATGACTCATGCTCAGAAAAACTCGCTGCAAAGCATTCTGCTTGATAAATGCTATTGCTCTTTATAGCCTTTAGCTTAATTTATGCAGTGCTTATAAGCTTATTTATTATCCCAAAGGTTTTGTAAATCATTTACTTAACAAACAATAGCAAATATTTATTATGATAATCTATTTTACAAAATTGCCTATAAAATAATTATTTATTTGAATAAATTACGTACATTCTGAAAAGTTTTTAGAAGTAGGTTGATTTATTTTGCAAAACTTGTTATCAAGCATTTCCTATTATTCTTTTGGCAGCGATGCGTAGCATTTGTTTATTTTTTTGAGAAATTATTCAACAGTGAAATGTTCATTGCGTATACTTATTATTTGATTGTTTTAACTACGAATGTGAGTAAAAGTGTTGCCTACTTTTTAGCGCCCGCAAATAAATCCAATGAATAACTAAACAAAGTGAGCAAATGTTTATCAGTTCTGCATGAACAAAATTTACTCACTCACTTAATCATTCATTTGTTTGTATATATTAAGTTACTAAATTATCCAGACAACGTCACGTAACGCGTGCATGCCCATTTATTCCTGGCCTGTCCTGCGGTGATAGGTACATATGTATGCATATATATATGTGGTGTCTTTAACTGTCTTTAAGAATTCTTGCAACTTGTCGCTGCGTTTCACAAGAACGCATCTGAGCGTGAGAGTGTTAACACCTTGTTGCCGTGCAAATGTGTTAGTGTTTGTGTATATGTGAGTGTGTGTTAGAGTTTGTTTCGCATGTCGACATGCCAAAGAAAAACGCGAAAAATCTAAAAGAAAATGTAACGCGAAACCAACTTGGTCATTATGGATTTTTTATTGCTGTTGTGCTTTGAGCATCTGCACGCTTTTCTTCTATACATGTATTATGTTTTTCTATTATAATAAGTTTAAGTTGGAAGCGTTGTAGCTCAAAATGTTCAGCTCGTTGAATGTGCGCTTTGGTTATGCTCGCTTGCCCCTTAGTCCTTGGCTTCTTTTGTCCCACGACCCCCTAATTCATTGTGCAATACTAATTAATACCTTTAGGTGATTTACGTAAATGCGTGTATATATAGGTGTGTGATTTTGTTTGCTTATATGTGTTTGCTCATGTTTGCAGACAAATTGCAAAGCTCAGTGGCTTGGATAAGCACGCCGGCTTTAATTTGGTAAATTAATTCTGAAATATTTAAGTCGCAAATATCCCTGTGCACATGAAATATGCCTGTGTATACTACGACATACATTTTTTTTTTATTTTGGGCAGATAAAATAAAGATCCACATATTGAATAACCAAGCAAAAAGTAAACGATAAAAAGCCAAATAATCTAGAATATGTTAAGCTTCTCACAATGATGTTGCCTGTTTTGGAAATAGTCAACTCAGTTGGAAAGCATTTGTTACTCACACGCCTGTCAAAACAGGAGGAAATGCGCTGTCTAAGGACTCCTGAACTGAGATACTATGAAAACAGCAACAGCATCAGATTTAAGCCAATGGACAAGGGTTCAACGCAAGTCAAATTGCTGAGCCGTTTAGGCTAAACCAACTTGTCTGTCTAATTGTGAGGCCAAAAATATATACGTATTGTGTGGAATGTAAATAAAAAAGAATGAGGTCCAAACAATAAAAAAAAAAATGGAAGCAAGTCCAACTTGTTGTTAATACACTCTGCAACACATTGAGTAAACTTTTTCTTTGGGAAGTTTGTTAAAATTGATGACAGAGCCAGCTTTGAATTTGTATGGCTTATATGAACTAGTTAAAAATTCAATAAAGTATAAATAAAAAGGTGATTAAAATTTTATTTACAGAAATAAGCTGGAAAACTATATTAGTATTACTTTTAAGTAGCTTGATTAATGATCAATATGAAAAATATAAATCATGGTTTGTGTATTTTCAAAGGGCTTAAGAACAGTAAGGGGCTGATTTGCAACATAATAACTATAGTCTTTAAATAACTTTTCGGATACACTAATAACATTTTTCTAAAAGCAATACCCATAACAAATATATAATGTCAGGAACTTTAAATGTTTGCAATTATCTGGCATATACTTAATATATGATACTATGTTTAGAGATATAATCAAATACTGGCTTTCAATTTTGGTGGTCAGTGTAATTTTTTGAGTTTTTATTTGTTTCAACCGAGCCGTCCCCTCCCTCGAAAAAGGTTCCGAAGTTAGATTGACTTAACAAAAAGGGTCAATTCGGGCTGTTTTGGCTGCTTTGGCTGGGCTTGTTAGGCTGCTTGATTTGAACTGCCACGCCCAGGGCCGTTGAAAAAAATGATGACAGCCAAGCGCCAGAGGTCGCTAGTTGGTCAGACGGAGTGGAAAGGGGTTACGGGGGCCACGGTTAACGTGGCGGCCATATCATCATTGGGGCAAAGTGTTAATCCGCTTTTGTTTGGCAGCTGGTAACAGAAGTTGCCATTTGTCTCTGTTTGTGTGTGTGTGTGTGTGGGTCAGGTGACGGTTTTGGGAGGGTGCGGAAGGCACTTCCGGGGTGTGTCTGGCAACACGCCTTGCTTACTAAGTGTTGGTGTGTGTGTGTGTGTGTCTGTGTGTGTGAGGTGTTGGCAGACCCATTTGACTGCTCTTCTCAGATTTATAGCTGCCTTTCATTAATAATGTTGTTGTGTTTGCATTTGTTGTAGCTGCTTGTCTTTGGATATTTGTTTTTGGGTTACGTAATTGTAATTTGAATGTTTTTAATGTAATTTTAGTTGTCTGTCTGTCGGTTGGTTCCCCTTGCCCCACTTCCTCTACACTTTGAACGTGACCCGATTTTCTAGGTTCAGTATTATTTACTCTGTCCGAACGTGCGGCTAATTGTCGAGCATCACAGCGCGATTTAGCGTTTGGCTCTTAACTTATTAGAAAGAAACTAGATGAAAGCTTTGCCAACAACAAATTGCTATGCAAATATTTGTAATTAGCATTAATTTCCTTGGCTTGCTTGTCATGCTAATGCATTAGCATAACAATGGGGGGGCAACAGGTTAAGCAACAAGTTGGCTTGGATATCATTTTTTGATTTATTAAGGTTTGTTCACTAGAGTTAAATTGATCTTAAGTACACTTGAGCACACTTGCAATTACAGCAAATAAATCACTCGATTGTTTCAATAACTTTCACAAGCACCCACACATACACCAGACACGAACTTCGCGGGGCAACTGTCGAGTAACGAGGACTCGACTAGTGACTGAGAAAATTGTACTTGCTTCCTTGTTGCCAGCGTACGCCACCTCTCGGCAAACGTGTTGCGAATCAACTGGCAGCAACAGCATCAAACGGAAAATCGTAATGCGCCGTGTCCTGCCAGAGAGAGCGTTTTGAAGCTCGCAACATGGCATTAATCAAAGCTGACAAAAGCTCACAGTAAAAGAGAGAAAACGAGAGAGAGAGAGAGAGCTAGTAATGCTCATCTGTTGGCAATGAATTAAAGGCCTTGAATAATATTGCGTTTATCAGCCTGCCAAATACTATTGCATTGATAAGAGTTGGTAATGATTATTATAAGAGTTAGTTTAATAAAGATTTAGGGTCTCTTTAATGTGGATTTTATTGATTCATAGCTTATCATGAGGAATCAGATTTAATTAAACGTTTCCCTGTCTGCATACTCTTTATCAGTTGCATTTGTTTGGAAAATAAGTGAACTATTGATTTATGGATGTCTTTGACTGTTATCTTTTGCAACAGCTGATTACACAGCGCTCTCTTTGGAATAAAAGCTTTTCACCACTAAAGCACGCAATTGCGTTGTGCAAGTTGTCGCTAGGCAACGATAGATGGCGCTAGTGACAAATTTCATTAATCAGACCATTCATTTAATTAGACTTTGTACAAATCAGAATTAATTATTAAACATATAACACTGTTAAATTGATATAAAAAATAATTGGTAATTGCAATTAATTTCATACAATTTATATTTTTTTAGGCCAAGTTAAATTAGTAAGTTGGTATTAATGATGGTAGAAATGAGGTCAGTTGATACAAATCATAATAGGTTCATTAATTGAACATTTCTTACAAAAAAATTGAAAATAATATGAATAATTTATTTCATTAAAATCCCTCTAACAAAAAAACAAACCACAACAGTTTTAATTACTTGATGTAGTTGAAAATTCAGAATATTTATTTAAAGCTTAAAAGTTGAAAGTATTGTTGATGGCACAGTGCGCGTATCACTGTCACCATGAACCAAGAGACAGACATATAGACGACTTGGATTATTGGCTGGTAAAATATTTGGCAAGCCAAATCTCAACGACTCAACGTCTCGGTTCAGCACGATGCGAGTATATTGACAAATGCTTTAGGCAATGGCAGACAAGCCTTCCGTAATTTATAATGCCACAACTCAGACGTGACTGACAGAGAGAGAATGCAGAACAGCAAGACAGCAGACGATGGATGAAGTTGCCTTTCCATTTTCTGTGTTCTAATGTGCCACCAAACAGATTCTGCAGGTGTTTAGTTATTTATGCCTTGTCACACATACACCACAACACACCTCTCATTATTTGTGTTCCAGCTGCTTTAGTGTGTGTGAGTGAGTATGGGGTTTTTTTTTTTATAGAAATGGTTAAGCCAAAAGCTCGTAAAAGATTCGACCCCAATCCAAAATAATAAACCCACTTTGCCATTTCTTACGCCACTCATTTGGAGAGTGAAATGCGATTCCCGACAAGCCAAAATGCGCATAACATATATGCACTAATTTTATCGCCGTGAATTTTTAACTCAACGTTCACCTTAAATAAGGCAACAATAAGTTCAAAGCAATAAACTTTTCACAGAAGAATTCGCTTAAATAACTTAAATGTTATTCTATTTTACTCTCTTTCCCTTTCTAGTTTTGAGATTATGTTTTAGATTACTGCTTCCAAAAACGAATTGTTATAATGTGCTTCGAGGAAATATGTCAAATTATCAAATTGTCTAACTAGTCAGCATATGCTCATATATTTCACACACACGCACACACACTTGAACGAGCACACATGCAAGTGTTTGCTAGAAGTTCATGGCTATATCTTTGTATGCATTTGCTGCAGACTATCAGCTGACATTTGAATAATGTGCGCACATTTGGCATTTTATTTTATCATCAGTCATTTGGCTGATGTGCTTACACGCCTCACATCACGCCCTTTAACGATTCGAGTATCTTGTGAAATTAAACTCAGTCTCGCATTGTGCGCTGTTGATTTTTATTTTACTACACTATTATTTTATTCTCATTGACTCAGCTCGTTTTGCAGCTGAGTAAATTTCGCTCTCTAATAGCCACATGAAAAGCTCTGCTAGTGTCATAAAACAGAAAATATCGTAGCTCTTTGGCCACAAGTTGTAAATCAAAGCGCCAGAAGTAGACCCATCCTAACTGATTTTGTACATATTTTTATGTTAACTCACGTTTGTTCACTTTTGACGTTCCTGATGAATTGAAGTCAGATTCTTCTGCGTTTTTGCCTTGACCTTTTGCAGGCAATCTCCGACATCTTCTTAACAATGCATTGAAATTTTGATTGCGACCATTTAAATGCAAGTGCAAGACTTGATGTTGCACAAGAAGGAAACAACAATATCAAGTGTAACAACAGCGAGCAGAGCATAATGAGCATGGCACGCAGTCGTCCCGCAATGCGCAAGGTCAACCAAGGATGATTTACAATTGTTGCTGTTGATGTTGTTGTTATTGTTGGTAGCATGGTGCTCGTATTTTTTAATAACACACAATAGGCAAGCTTCACTGTGTGTGGTTCAAGCCAGACAGCGTACCCAACAGCGACAGCAACAGCAATTAGAGCAGCGAGAAAATATTTTCACAAAAAATTGCTTTGCCAGTTTCAGAAAGGAATAACAAAAAACAAGTTAAAGTGCTCTCACCGCGAATGCTTGACTAAATATTCTATGAATATGGATTGCTTTTACCTACATACATATGTATACATATGTATAAATATGCGGCTTGAAATACTTTTGTGTTCTGCTGGCAGAAACTTTTTAACTGTTTGGAATTTATTTTTAGTAACTGTGCAATTTATTTATTATATTAAATTTAACAATTTCAATCTTTTATTTAATATAACCAGAAAAAAAATCGAATCCTATTCATTAAAGCAGTTTTTAATTATCTGCGATTAAAAGACAGCAAAAATTTCAATGTGAAATAAATGTTTAATGTTAATTTTATTTATGAATTTATTAAAATTAAAATTTTATATAAATCTAGCTTTCATAATTTCTATTAGTAAATACTTTAAAGTCCTTGACAAAGCAGGCAACTAATCAATAAAACTAAAGCATTGCTCAAGCATTGAATGCTTTCGAGGCTGTATGACTCGAAGTGGGATCGGACTTTATGGCTGGTTTACAATACATATAGCCTCGATATTAAGTGCTTTCCATCGATCGCCAATGAGTGTGCCTCATCGTCATGGGCTCATTTTAAATGATGCAAGCCAAATATTGATTTGCACCACAATTGTTGTTCTGTTTAAGGCAACAACAACATCAGCAATAGCAACAAATGTCCTTAACTGAATGTCGCAGGCTTGAATTATTGGCACGCCTTGTCGTGGCATTCAATGTTGCACAACAAAGTTAATAAAACATTTATGAGAAATTCTATTGACTCGCTTATTATGCGTGTTATACGTAAAAGAGGGCCCAACAAATTGTCTGCACAGCTGGCAACTTCCTCTTTGCCCTGCCCAGCGACTAGCTGCTGCATTGATTATTGCTATTATTATTATACACTTTGTTGTTGTTGGTTATTATGCGCACAAATTAGCGGATATTATTGTGTAACAAAAATGCTATACAATGTTAGCTTTTTGCTCCTTTTCAGTCTTTTTGCAGCTGTGCTTGATTGCGTTTCGACCGGATGCGCTAACCCAAATAAGCCACAAAGGTTGCTATAAGCCACAAAAAAGGGTACTAATTTGTTTCAATGAATCACATGCTTGGATTGTTGTTAGAATAAAAGAATTATTTCCTGTTTGAATTTAACATAAATAAACATACACATATATGAGAAAAATTAAGTTAGAATGAAATGCTAATTAGTTTCATTATATGCAATGAAATTCCTAAAACTATCGTTAATAAATTTTCAGCCCACGAATATGACATTAAATTCCATAAAAATGGGTTCAAAACTTCATGTTCATTCAGCTTGCCCACACGTTTTTATGCAATGCCCAAATGAATTTCATATATTTATAACATAATTCGATATAATGCGAGAGCAAGTGACTTGCACAACCAGGCAGGACCAGACCCAACCAGACGATTCTCGTGCCCTAATGGCCATCGTAAAACGTAAATCAGCTTTTAGGCCCATACAATTTGTGGCCACAACGCGTATGGACCATGCCAGCAGCAACAAATATTAATACTGACCACACAAACACCAACAGCGAAGGGTAGAGAACAAGAACATGGTGCTAGCGATAACAATATGTAACAGAGGGTGAGACAAATGTCACACATAGTCAGACGCAAAGTCAGACATAGAGCACAAAAGGCGAACAACGAAACGCACTTTGCTCACTGAACCATTAACATCTGTTGTCTGTGTTTGTGCTTAAATTCCTCCCCCTTCTACTTATCACTAACTTCTGGTCCAAGCTGACAATTTAATATGTGTGCTCGCTTATGCATGGCACTGACTCGAGAAATACGTATACGATTTAAGATAGTGATTTAATGTAGGGCATAACTTATCAGTATGAAAACATGCATATAAATAGTTATGGACTATGCGAGAATGTTGTGTTAATAAGTGTTTTTATCTTGCATCAGATATTTCGCTTTTCTTTCCAAATAATTATTGTTCATTAGACATTATGTACATTTCTTATGCAAACTAAGCTATTTTTGAGCTTTGAATCTAACAATTCATATCTATAACCTTAGACCTTTTTTCTGGTTGCTCACTTTTCTTGTCAATTTCTTGCTTGAACAGCGCAACTAACTGACGGATACCTTATTAAAACGACTTAAGGATTTAGTGAATATGCTTACTCAGGAAACAAATTACAAGCTTTTCGAAATGCCTTATTTGGTTGTCTGTGGCTGCTGCGGTGGTCAACGTGGCGTATGCGCATTTGTAGCTTAACATTTGCAGAAGCAAAAAATAATAAATTCGAAAACAAAAGCCCACAAAATATGTTAAGATATCACTTTAAAGTTTACGATTGCCTACTTTGTATATATACTAGTTAAAATATCTGTCTCTTACTTCCAGCTCACAAGGAAATATCATTACGCTCTATATATATTTACTTAAAACTGTACAACTTTTGTAAATGTATTTTACTAAATTTTCCAGGCCATTGTGCTTTGACAGGTCTTTGGATTTAGTTTGCTTGGACAGCTGCACGACCTTTGGTTCTATCCACCTCTTCTCACTCCCCCCCCCCCCCCTTCCATCCCTCTTTCTCCTCTCTCTAACAACCTTGCACACCAATTGTCAAATGGGCACTGTGCCAACTGTCAATCTATTTCCCCTCCTGCTGTAAGACAATTTTTAGCCGTCGCATTTTATGAACTTCTGAAGTTGCTGCTGCTACTGCTGCTCTCCACATGAGCGGCTTTTTAGCTAACCACCCCTCCCGCCCTTTGCTCTTCAATGTCTTTGAGCTTGAGCCTTGAGTTTATGTGTAGCATTCGCCTTTAAATATGCTAATAATTTTTGGCGCTGGCTTTATTAAATTTATACGGGAACACTGTAAAATAAAATGTGCTTTGCCAAGTCTCCTTCATCTCGAGCTGACTGTGTGTAAATTAACAGAGACACAGGCTGAAGGAGCTTGTCGAAATCGAGCAACTACCAGCTACAGCTACAAAAGTCAACCGCAAAACAGACTTCGTAAAATACATCTGATTGAAGATTGTGGCGGACAGCAAAATTTTGCGCTTGGCTTTTTTATGAGCTTGCAGCTTAAAGTCTTATCATTAAATTGACAGCCAATGAAAATTTAATTTCGTTTCATAATTGAAAGCAAATAGCGAAATGAAATTGGTGTAGTTGAAAGAAAAAATAGTTTTCATTTCTAAATTTGGAGTTAAAGTATTTTTTTTTACAAATAAAAGAATGCATGTCTTTGGACAGTTTATTTTTTATTTTTATAAACGGCTTTAAAACTCCGATTTTTTTATCACTAAAAATTCTCAAGCTTCCAAAAACTATGCACCTCAATTTAAATGTCACTGCAATTTCAGTGGCGTCCATACGGAAAAGTGAAATTTGCATAAAATAAGCTTCAATAAACTGTCATTAAGCAGGCATCTATCTGCATGCAAATGAGAGGCACTGTGAAAATTTGTCGCAATTAACATTTACTTGCATCAGTTTGTTAAAGTCCTCGTGAAATTAGCATTAATTATAATTTCACAGTCAATTTTGCAATCAGTTCGCGTTATTGCCCACACCAATTGATTGATGAGCAAACCTTTGGGGTATGGTCGCAAATCAACGAAAATCGTCGAGCAAACAATACACCTGCTCATAAATCTTAATTGAATAGCCACAATACAGCTTCATAAATAACTTAATAAGCTGTCCAAGCACACAATTAATCAAACAAAGACATGACTTAACGTAATCTTGCTTTAGATTTTTGGGTAAGGGTACTTTTAGGGTAAGGTTTGTAATACATAATTAGATTTTCAAGATTGAATAAATTATTAAAATAGTCAAAAACTCTTTTCAATATACTAATAAACTATTAGCTAAGAACATTTTTAAAAAGTTGTTCTGTCAAGCTGAAAGCTTTCAAAACTTGTAATTAAATTTACTTAAGTGGAAAATTATCCTGATCGATTTGGATAAAAAGGCACAAGAAAAATGTTTTAACGCGCTACAAAAAATCAAATCCAGTTTGACATTGAAAAATGAATATGTAAACAAATATATCAAGTATGCCTTGCCAAGTATATGCACTTTACTTTATATTTATTTTGTTTCTTCTTAGCTTTTGTCTTTTTTTGACTTACGGTTAGATCTGATAGTCATGTGACTTGTTCTTGATTCACTTACCTTTCTACGACATCTGTGACTGCTTGCGGGCGTCTTCTGTAAATATATATAAATAGTTGTAAATGTATTAGTTTGGCTAAGTCATTGATTTAAATGTGCATTTACGATAATTTACTTTGATGGTATGTATGAATAGCAAATTATATAGAACTAAAACCTTAACACCAGCACCCCAAAAACATAAGTTACGAAACGACAAGGCAAAACTGCTCAAGTGATGAGCTGTTTATGTTTATGACGATGCCACACACACACACATGCACACATTTGACAGATTAAGTTACTTGGCGAGAAAATTTCTTGGCTTGGCTTGGCTTAAAGTGCCTTTCGCTTGGCATATTTTGGTCATATTTGCCACATGAATATTATGTTACGGCTCAATGGACTTATGAACATGAAATTTCTCTAATCTCTTGCACTTGCTGTGTGAGATTGTATCCATTAGTCATTAGCAAACAGAAGCAGCAGTTTTGTGGTCAATGTTTGCTTTGATTTATATGTCCAGTCACTCAAAGCAACTTTCTTGAATTCTCTTTTGGCTGATGAATAACAGCTAACATCAGTAATGAACTCGGAAAACAGACCATATGTGAAAACTGCTTCTTTTTTTTTGCAAAAACCTTTTAATTGCCTACTGTATTTTCACGCCTTAGCAACTTTATAGGCCCCAAGAAAAACGTGAAAAAGAAAAATAAGCTTGCATAAATTGAGTGTGAAATATAATCCTTGCCAAAGGACAAAAACAATGGGAGGGAGGTGCGGCACGTAGGGCTAATGAACAGATAAGCTTAAGAACCACGCACAAATGCAGCGCAGTAAGATAAGAAAAAAGTTTTTCAAGTCGACTGATAATGACAACCATTAAGGTTCACACCAGGGCATCAGCTTCCCCCACTCTCAGCTCCATTCCTCTAGGTGACGCCTCTGGCTTACGCACTCTTTGTACTAATCGGTGTTTGCCTTAACGCTTTACTTTCGCAGCGTTTGCATAATTCCAGGCGAATCAGTGCGTTGACAATACCCTGCAAATGGGGATACAAACTTAAGCAAAAGTTCGATGTTACTTTAGCTTAAAAACCTGCAAATGTAGGGCTTTATTCCGCATAATACTTGATTTAATCTTAAGATATTCTTTAAACAAAGGAGAACATTTTAGCGATTTATTATTTAGACAAAAATAATCATTTAATTTTATTTTAATTTGATTTTTTTAATCTATTTAAATTTTTTCATTGACTACAAAAAAATATAGCTGACTTCTAGATTCTCTCTCCTATTTTTTATAGAATATTTAAAAGTCCAATTCTTGTCTCAAGTTCACAAAGATTTCTTCTTGTGTCTAGTATTTGTGAGTGGAGATTGTTTTTAGTTTAAGCTCTTACTGGCACAATCCAATTATTTTGCTGCAAATTCATTAAGGCCAAGTGAGAGACATTTGAGCATGGCGAGCAGGGGGACTGGGACAGGGACTCGGGACTGAAGCTGAAAGACAAGCCCACGGCTCAGCAAAATTAATTATCCATCAGTGCTAGCGTTGGTCCAAAACCAAGCACCATGGACTGGACCTTTAGTCACTTTGCATATTTTCACGCCTTGCTATTGGCCGGACAAAATTCATTAACTTTTGCGTCAGTCCTGTGGTCATCAATTAAACTTTAAAGATAAGCGTCAGCTTGTTCCCAACTGGACCAACTCTATTCATATACTTTATATACATACATATATACATAAATTGCAATTCGATTTAATGTGCATTCCCTTGGGCCTTAATATGCGACACATGCGAATTTCTCTTTTTGCAGCCCCAAACATTTCTAATGAAGTTGTAATGAGGCAACGCCCGAGGCTAAATGAGGCGTAGACACACACTTACAATGGGGCGTGGCTAACTACATTTCAACCGCCCAGAACCTCTCGTTGAGCAAGCACAAATATTTTCCCATATAAATTACTCGCATAACTGCGAGCAATGAATGACGCAAACGTGAGGCGTTCCCTACGTGCTGTGAATTTCAAATTCGAGAAACGAGAAGCGCAAAAAAAAAACAAATATAAATTTGCCTATAATACGTCCGTCAGTGGAGCAGCTTTTTTGAATGTAGAAAACTCTTTAAAACAAATAAAAAAAAGTTTAGTTTTATATCAAATAAAGTTCAGTTTAATGGTCAGAATTCATGTCAAACTTCTATGCCAAAAAACCGACTTGGGCATTGGTAAGATCTTTCGACATCCATAACTTCGGCAGAACTGACCCGATTGTCAAAAGCGATGCCTTGAAAGTCATGGTTTGACTCCTAAATAAAACTGCATTTAAATAAATGCATTTAAATGTAATTCGATTTTTGGTCAGAATTCATGTTGAGTTTCTATGCTAAGAAATCGACTTGGGCATTGGTAAGATCTTTCGACTTCCATAACTTCGGCAAAACTGACCCGATTGTCAAAAGCGATGCCTTGAAAGACATGGTTTGACCCCTAGAATAAAACTGCATTTAAATAAATACATTTAAATGAAATTCGATTTTTGGTCAGAATTCTTGGTCAAGTTCTATGCCAAAAAATCGACTTGGGCATTGGTAAGATCTTTCGACTTCCATAACTTCGGCAAAACTGACCCGATTTTCAAATGCAATGCCTTAAAAGTCATGGTTTGACTCCTTAAATAAAACTGCATTTAAATAAATGCATTTAAATGTAATTCGATTTTTGGTCAGATTCATGTTAGAATTTCTATGACCAAAATCGACTTGGGCATTGGTAAGATCTTTCGACTTCCATAACTTCGGCAAAACTGACCCGATTTTCAAAAGCAATGCCTTAAAAGTCATGGTTTGACCTCTAGAATAAAACTGCATTTAAGAAATACATTTAAATGAAATTCGATTTTTGGTCAGAATTCATGTTAAAGTTCTATGCCAAAAATCGACTTGGGCATTGGTAAGATCTTTCGACTTCCATAACTTCGGCAAAACTGACCCGATTTTCAAAAGCAATGCCTTAAAAGTCATGGTTTGACCTCTAGAATAAAACTGCATTTAAGAAATACATTTAAATGAAATTCGATTTTTGGTCAGAATTCATGTTAAGTTTCTATGCTAAGAAATCGACTTGGGCATTGGTAAGATCTTTCGACTTCCATAACTTCGGCAAAACTGACCCGATTTTCAAAAGCAATGCCTTAAAAGTCATGGTTTGCCTCTAGAATAAAACTGCATTTAAGAAATTACATTTAAATAAAATTCGATTTTTGGTCATATTCATGTTAAAATTTTATGACCAAAAATTGACTTGGGCATTGGTAAAAATCTTTCGACTTCCATAACTTCCTCAAAAGTGACCCGATTTTCAAAAGCAATAGCTTAAAAGTCATGGATTTGCTTCTAGAATAAAACTGCATTTAAGAAATTACATTTAAATAAAATTCGATTTTTGGTCATATTCATGTTAAAATTTTATGACCAAAAATTGACTTGGGCATTGGTAAAATCTTTCGACTTCCATAACTTGGTCAAAACTGACCCGATTTTCAAATGCAATGCCTTAAAAGTCATGGTTTGGCCTCTAGAATAAAGCTGCATTTAAGAAATTACATTTAAATAAAATTCGATTTTTGGTCATATTCATGTTAAAATTGTATGACCAAAAATTGACTTGGGCATTGGTAAAAATCTTTCGACTTCCATAACTTGGTCAAAACTGACCCGATTTTCAAATGCAATGCCTTAAAAGTCATGGTTTGGCCTCTAGAATAAAGCTGCATTTAAGAAATTACATTTAAATAAAATTCGATTTTTGGTCATATTCATGTTAAAATTGTATGACCAAAAATTGACTTGGGCATTGGTAAAAATCTTTCGACTTCCATAACTTGGTCAAAACTGACCCGATTTTCAAAGCAATAGCTTAAAAGTCATGGTTTGGCTTCTAGAATAAAACTGCATTTAAGAAATTACATTTAAATAAAATTCGATTTTTGGTCATATTCATGTTAAAATTGTATGACCAAAAATTGACTTGGGCATTGGTAAAAATCTTTCGACTTCCATAACTTGGTCAAAACTGTCCCGATTTTCAAATGCAATGCCTTAAAAGTCATGGTTTGGCCTCTAGAATAAAACTGCATTTAAGAAATTACATTTAAATAAAATTCGATTTTTGGTCATATTCATGTTAAAATTTTATGACCAAAAATTGACTTGGGCATTGGTAAAAATCTTTCGACTTCCATAACTTGGTCAAAACTGACCCGATTTTCAAAGCAATGCCTTAAAAGTCATGGTTTGGCCTCTAGAATAAAGCTGCATTTAAGAAATTACATTTAAATAAAATTCGATTTTTGGTCATATTCATGTTAAAATTGTATGACCAAAAATTGACTTGGGCATTGGTAAAAATCTTTCGACTTCCATAACTTCGTCAAAAGTGACCCGATTTTCAAAAGCAATAGCTTAAAAGTCATGGTTTGGCTTCTAGAATAAAACTGCATTTAAGAAATTACATTTAAATAAAATTCGATTTTTGGTCATATTCATGTTAAAATTGTATGACCAAAAATTGACTTGGGCATTGGTAAAATCTTTCGACTTCCATAACTTGGTCAAAACTGACCCGATTTTCAAATGCAATGCCTTAAAAGTCATGGTTTGGCCTCTAGAATAAAGCTGCATTTAAGAAATTACATTTAAATAAAATTCGATTTTTGGTCATATTCATGTTAAAATTGTATGACCAAAAATTGACTTGGGCATTGGTAAAAATCTTTCGACTTCCATAACTTGGTCAAAACTGACCCGATTTTCAAATGCAATGCCTTAAAAGTCATGGTTTGGCCTCTAGAATAAACTGCATTTAAGAAATTACATTTAAATAAAATTCGATTTTTGGTCATATTCATGTTAAAATTGTATGACCAAAAATTGACTTGGGCATTGGTAAAAATCTTTCGACTTCCATAACTTGGTCAAAACTGACCCGATTTTCAAATGCAATGCCTTAAAAGTCATGGTTTGGCCTCTAGAATAAAGCTGCATTTAAGAAATTACATTTAAATAAAATTCGATTTTTGGTCATATTCATGTTAAAATTTTATGACCAAAAATTGACTTGGGCATTGGTAAAATCTTTCGACTTCCATAACTTGGTCAAAACTGACCCGATTTTCAAATGCAATGCCTTAAAAGTCATGGTTTGGCTTCTAGAATAAAACTGCATTTAAGAAATTACATTTAAATAAAATTCGATTTTTGGTCATATTCATGTTAAAATTGTATGACCAAAAATTGACTTGGGCATTGGTAAAAATCTTTCGACTTCCATAACTTGGTCAAAACTGACCCGATTTTCAAAAGCAATAGCTTAAAAGTCATGGTTTGGCTTCTAGAATAAAACTGCATTTAAGAAATTACATTTAAATAAAATTCGATTTTTGGTCATATTCATGTTAAAATTGTATGACCAAAAATTGACTTGGGCATTGGTAAAAATCTTTCGACTTCCATAACTTCGTCAAAACTGACCCGATTTTCAAATGCAATGCCTTAAAAGTCATGGTTTGGCCTCTAGAATAAACTGCATTTAAGAAATTACATTTAAATAAAATTCGATTTTTGGTCATATTCATGTTAAAATTTTATGACCAAAAATTGACTTGGGCATTGGTAAAAATCTTTCGACTTCCATAACTTGGTCAAAACTGACCCGATTTTCAAATGCAATGCCTTAAAAGTCATGGTTTGGCCTCTAGAATAAAACTGCATTTAAGAAATTACATTTAAATAAAATTCGATTTTTGGTCATATTCATGTTAAAATTGTATGACCAAAAATTGACTTGGGCATTGGTAAAAATCTTTCGACTTCCATAACTTCCTCAAAACTGACCCGATTTTCAAAAGCAATAGCTTAAAAGTCATGGTTTGGCCTCTAGAATAAAACTGCATTTAAGAAATTACATTTAAATAAAATTCGATTTTTGGTCATATTCATGTTAAAATTGTATGACCAAAAATTGACTTGGGCATTGGTAAAAATCTTTCGACTTCCATAACTTCGTCAAAACTGACCCGATTTTCAAAGCAATGCTTAAAAGTCATGGTTTGGCCTCTAGAATAAAGCTGCATTTAAGAAATTACATTTAAATAAAATTCGATTTTTGGTCATATTCATGTTAAAATTGTATGACCAAAAATTGACTTGGGCATTGGTAAAAATCTTTCGACTTCCATAACTTGGTCAAAACTGACCCGATTTTCAAATGCAATGCCTTAAAAGTCATGGTTTGGCCTCTAGAATAAAGCTGCATTTAAGAAATTACATTTAAATAAAATTCGATTTTTGGTCATATTCATGTTAAAATTGTATGACCAAAAATTGACTTGGGCATTGGTAAAAATCTTTCGACTTCCATAACTTGGTCAAAACTGACCCGATTTTCAAATGCAATGCCTTAAAAGTCATGGTTTGGCCTCTAGAATAAAACTGCATTTAAGAAATTACATTTAAATAAAATTCGATTTTTGGTCATATTCATGTTAAAATTTTATGACCAAAAATTGACTTGGGCATTGGTAAAAATCTTTCGACTTCCATAACTTGGTCAAAACTGACCCGATTTTCAAATGCAATGCCTTAAAAGTCATGGTTTGGCCTCTAGAATAAAGCTGCATTTAAGAAATTACATTTAAATAAAATTCGATTTTTGGTCATAGTCATGTTAAAATTGTATGACCAAAAATTGACTTGGGCATTGGTAAAAATCTTTCGACTTCCATAACTTGGTCAAAACTGTCCCGATTTTCAAAAGCAATAGCTTAAAAGTCATGGTTTGGCCTCTAGAATAAAGCTGCATTTAAGAAATTACATTTAAATAAAATTCGATTTTTGGTCATATTCATGTTAAAATTGTATGACCAAAAATTGACTTGGGCATTGGTAAAATCTTTCGACTTCCATAACTTGGTCAAAACTGACCCGATTTTCAAAAGCAATGCTTAAAAGTCATGGTTTGGCCTCTAGAATAAAGCTGCATTTAAGAAATTACATTTAAATAAAATTCGATTTTTGGTCATATTCATGTTAAAATTGTATGACCAAAAATTGACTTGGGCATTGGTAAAATCTTTCGACTTCCATAACTTGGTCAAAACTGACCCGATTTTCAAAGCAATGCCTTAAAAGTCATGGTTTGGCCTCTAGAATAAAGCTGCATTTAAGAAATTACATTTAAATAAAATTCGATTTTTGGTCATATTCATGTTAAAATTGTATGACCAAAAATTGACTTGGGCATTGGTAAAATCTTTCGACTTCCATAACTTGGTCAAAACTGACCCGATTTTCAAATGCAATGCCTTAAAAGTCATGGTTTGGCCTCTAGAATAAAACTGCATTTAAGAAATTACATTTAAATAAAATTCGATTTTTGGTCATATTCATGTTAAAATTGTATGACCAAAAATTGACTTGGGCATTGGTAAAATCTTTCGACTTCCATAACTTGGTCAAAACTGACCCGATTTTCAAATGCAATGCCTTAAAAGTCATGGTTTGGCTTCTAGAATAAAACTGCATTTAAGAAATTACATTTAAATAAAATTCGATTTTTGGTCATATTCATGTTAAAATTGTATGACCAAAAATTGACTTGGGCATTGGTAAAAATCTTTCGACTTCCATAACTTGGTCAAAACTGACCCGATTTTCAAAAGCAATAGCTTAAAAGTCATGGTTTGGCTTCTAGAATAAAACTGCATTTAAGAAATTACATTTAAATAAAATTCGATTTTTGGTCATATTCATGTTAAAATTTTATGACCAAAAATTGACTTGGGCATTGGTAAAAATCTTTCGACTTCCATAACTTGGTCAAAACTGACCCGATTTTCAAATGCAATGCCTTAAAAGTCATGGTTTGGCCTCTAGAATAAAGCTGCATTTAAGAAATTACATTTAAATAAAATTCGATTTTTGGTCATATTCATGTTAAAATTTTATGACCAAAAATTGACTTGGGCATTGGTAAAAATCTTTCGACTTCCATAACTTGGTCAAAACTGACCCGATTTTCAAATGCAATGCTTAAAAGTCATGGTTTGGCCTCTAGAATAAAGCTGCATTTAAGAAATTACATTTAAATAAAATTCGATTTTTGGTCATATTCATGTTAAAATTTTATGACCAAAAATTGACTTGGGCATTGGTAAAAATCTTTCGACTTCCATAACTTGGTCAAAACTGACCCGATTTTCAAAAGCAATAGCTTAAAAGTCATGGTTTGGCTTCTAGAATAAACTGCATTTAAGAAATTACATTTAAATAAAATTCGATTTTTGGTCATATTCATGTTAAAATTTTATGACCAAAAATTGACTTGGGCATTGGTAAAAATCTTTCGACTTCCATAACTTGGTCAAAACTGACCCGATTTTCAAAGCAATAGCTTAAAAGTCATGGTTTGGCTTCTAGAATAAAACTGCATTTAAGAAATTACATTTAAATAAAATTCGATTTTTGGTCATATTCATGTTAAAATTTTATGACCAAAAATTGACTTGGGCATTGGTAAAAATCTTTCGACTTCCATAACTTGGTCAAAACTGACCCGATTTTCAAATGCAATGCTTAAAAGTCATGGTTTGGCCTCTAGAATAAAACTGCATTTAAGAAATTACATTTAAATAAAATTCGATTTTTGGTCATATTCATGTTAAAATTGTATGACCAAAAATTGACTTGGGCATTGGTAAAATCTTTCGACTTCCATAACTTGGTCAAAACTGACCCGATTTTCAAATGCAATGCCTTAAAAGTCATGGTTTGGCCTCTAGAATAAAACTGCATTTAAGAAATTACATTTAAATAAAATTCGATTTTTGGTCATATTCATGTTAAAATTTTATGACCAAAAATTGACTTGGGCATTGGTAAAAATCTTTCGACTTCCATAACTTGGTCAAAACTGACCCGATTTTCAAAAGCAATAGCTTAAAAGTCATGGTTTGGCTTCTAGAATAAAGCTGCATTTAAGAAATTACATTTAAATAAAATTCGATTTTTGGTCATATTCATGTTAAAATTTTATGACCAAAAATTGACTTGGGCATTGGTAAAAATCTTTCGACTTCCATAACTTGGTCAAAACTGACCCGATTTTCAAAAGCAATAGCTTAAAAGTCATGGTTTGGCCTCTAGAATAAAGCTGCATTTAAGAAATTACATTTAAATAAAATTCGATTTTTGGTCATATTCATGTTAAAATTGTATGACCAAAAATTGACTTGGGCATTGGTAAAAATCTTTCGACTTCCATAACTTGGTCAAAACTGACCCGATTTTCAAATGCAATAGCTTAAAAGTCATGGTTTGGCTTCTAGAATAAAACTGCATTTAAGAAATTACATTTAAATAAAATTCGATTTTTGGTCATATTCATGTTAAAATTTTATGACCAAAAATTGACTTGGGCATTGGTAAAAATCTTTCGACTTCCATAACTTGGTCAAAACTGACCCGATTTTCAAATGCAATGCCTTAAAAGTCATGGTTTGGCCTCTAGAATAAAACTGCATTTAAGAAATTACATTTAAATAAAATTCGATTTTTGGTCATATTCATGTTAAAATTTTATGACCAAAAATTGACTTGGGCATTGGTAAAAATCTTTCGACTTCCATAACTTGGTCAAAACTGACCCGATTTTCAAATGCAATAGCTTAAAAGTCATGGTTTGGCCTCTAGAATAAAGCTGCATTTAAGAAATTACATTTAAATAAAATTCGATTTTTGGTCATATTCATGTTAAAATTGTATGACCAAAAATTGACTTGGGCATTGGTAAAAATCTTTCGACTTCCATAACTTGGTCAAAACTGACCCGATTTTCAAAAGCAATAGCTTAAAAGTCATGGTTTGGCTTCTAGAATAAAACTGCATTTAAGAAATTACATTTAAATAAAATTCGATTTTTGGTCATATTCATGTTAAAATTGTATGACCAAAAATTGACTTGGGCATTGGTAAAAATCTTTCGACTTCCATAACTTGGTCAAAACTGACCCGATTTTCAAATGCAATGCCTTAAAAGTCATGGTTTGGCTTCTAGAATAAAACTGCATTTAAGAAATTACATTTAAATAAAATTCGATTTTTGGTCATATTCATGTTAAAATTGTATGACCAAAAATTGACTTGGGCATTGGTAAAAATCTTTCGACTTCCATAACTTGGTCAAAACTGACCCGATTTTCAAAGCAATGCTTAAAAGTCATGGTTTGGCCTCTAGAATAAAACTGCATTTAAGAAATTACATTTAAATAAAATTCGATTTTTGGTCATATTCATGTTAAAATTTTATGACCAAAAATTGACTTGGGCATTGGTAAAAATCTTTCGACTTCCATAACTTGGTCAAAACTGACCCGATTTTCAAATGCAATGCTTAAAAGTCATGGTTTGGCTTCTAGAATAAAACTGCATTTAAGAAATTACATTTAAATAAAATTCGATTTTTGGTCATATTCATGTTAAAATTTTATGACCAAAAATTGACTTGGGCATTGGTAAAAATCTTTCGACTTCCATAACTTGGTCAAAACTGACCCGATTTTCAAAGCAATAGCTTAAAAGTCATGGTTTGGCTTCTAGAATAAAGCTGCATTTAAGAAATTACATTTAAATAAAATTCGATTTTTGGTCATATTCATGTTAAAATTGTATGACCAAAAATTGACTTGGGCATTGGTAAAAATCTTTCGACTTCCATAACTTGGTCAAAACTGACCCGATTTTCAAAAGCAATGCCTTAAAAGTCATGGTTTGGCCTCTAGAATAAACTGCATTTAAGAAATTACATTTAAATAAAATTCGATTTTTGGTCATATTCATGTTAAAATTGTATGACCAAAAATTGACTTGGGCATTGGTAAAAATCTTTCGACTTCCATAACTTGGTCAAAACTGACCCGATTTTCAAAAGCAATAGCTTAAAAGTCATGGTTTGGCTTCTAGAATAAACTGCATTTAAGAAATTACATTTAAATAAAATTCGATTTTTGGTCATATTCATGTTAAAATTGTATGACCAAAAATTGACTTGGGCATTGGTAAAAATCTTTCGACTTCCATAACTTGGTCAAAACTGACCCGATTTTCAAAAGCAATAGCTTAAAAGTCATGGTTTGGCCTCTAGAATAAAACTGCATTTAAGAAATTACATTTAAATAAAATTCGATTTTTGGTCATATTCATGTTAAAATTTTATGACCAAAAATTGACTTGGGCATTGGTAAAAATCTTTCGACTTCCATAACTTGGTCAAAACTGACCCGATTTTCAAAAGCAATAGCTTAAAAGTCATGGTTTGGCTTCTAGAATAAAACTGCATTTAAGAAATTACATTTAAATAAATTCGATTTTTGGTCATATTCATGTTAAAATTTTATGACCAAAAATTGACTTGGGCATTGGTAAAAATCTTTCGACTTCCATAACTTCGTCAAAACTGACCCGATTTTCAAAAGCAATAGCTTAAAAGTCATGGTTTGGCTTCTAGAATAAAACTGCATTTAAGAAATTACATTTAAATAAAATTCGATTTTTGGTCATATTCATGTTAAATTTTATGACCAAAAATTGACTTGGGCATTGGTAAAAATCTTTCGACTTCCATAACTTGGTCAAAACTGACCCGATTTTCAAAAGCAATTGCTTAAAAGTCATGGTTTGGCTTCTAGAATAAAACTGCATTTAAGAAATTACATTTAAATAAAATTCGATTTTTGGTCATATTCATGTTAAAATTTTATGACCAAAAATTGACTTGGGCATTGGTAAAAATCTTTCGACTTCCATAACTTGGTCAAAACTGACCCGATTTTCAAAGCAATAGCTTAAAAGTCATGGTTTGGCTTCTAGAATAAAACTGCATTTAAGAAATTACATTTAAATAAAATTCGATTTTTGGTCATATTCATGTTAAAATTGTATGACCAAAAATTGACTTGGGCATTGGTAAAAATCTTTCGACTTCCATAACTTCGTCAAAACTGACCCGATTTTCAAAAGCAATAGCTTAAAAGTCATGGTTTGGCTTCTAGAATAAAACTGCATTTAAGAAATTACATTTAAATAAAATTCGATTTTTGGTCATATTCATGTTAAAATTTTATGACCAAAAATTGACTTGGGCATTGGTAAAAATCTTTCGACTTCCATAACTTCGTCAAAACTGACCCGATTTTCAAAAGCAATAGCTTAAAAGTCATGGTTTGGCTTCTAGAATAAAACTGCATTTAAGAAATTACATTTAAATAAAATTCGATTTTTGGTCATATTCATGTTAAAATTTTATGACCAAAAATTGACTTGGGCATTGGTAAAAATCTTTCGACTTCCATAACTTCGTCAAAACTGACCCGATTTTCAAAAGCAATAGCTTAAAAGTCATGGTTTGGCTTCTAGAATAAAACTGCATTTAAGAAATTACATTTAAATAAATTCGATTTTTGGTCATATTCATGTTAAAATTTTATGACCAAAAATTGACTTGGGCATTGGTAAAAATCTTTCGACTTCCATAACTTGGTCAAAACTGACCCGATTTTCAAAAGCAATAGCTTAAAAGTCATGGTTTGGCTTCTAGAATAAACTGCATTTAAGAAATTACATTTAAATAAAATTCGATTTTTGGTCATATTCATGTTAAAATTGTATGACCAAAAATTGACTTGGGCATTGGTAAAAATCTTTCGACTTCCATAACTTCGTCAAAACTGACCCGATTTTCAAAGCAATAGCTTAAAAGTCATGGTTTGGCTTCTAGAATAAAACTGCATTTAAGAAATTACATTTAAATAAAATTCGATTTTTGGTCATATTCATGTTAAAATTGTATGACCAAAAATTGACTTGGGCATTGGTAAAAATCTTTCGACTTCCATAACTTGGTCAAAACTGACCCGATTTTCAAAAGCAATAGCTTAAAAGTCATGGTTTGGCTTCTAGAATAAAACTGCATTTAAGAAATTACATTTAAATAAAATTCGATTTTTGGTCATATTCATGTTAAAATTTTATGACCAAAAATTGACTTGGGCATTGGTAAAATCTTTCGACTTCCATAACTTCGTCAAAACTGACCCGATTTTCAAAAGCAATAGCTTAAAAGTCATGGTTTGGCTTCTAGAATAAAACTGCATTTAAGAAATTACATTTAAATAAAATTCGATTTTGGTCATATTCATGTTAAAATTGTATGACCAAAAATTGACTTGGGCATTGGTAAAAATCTTTCGACTTCCATAACTTGGTCAAAACTGACCCGATTTTCAAAAGCAATGCCTTAAAAGTCATGGTTTGGCCTCTAGAATAAAACTGCATTTAAGAAATTACATTTAAATAAAATTCGATTTTTGGTCATATTCATGTTAAAATTTTATGACCAAAAATTGACTTGGGCATTGGTAAAAATCTTTCGACTTCCATAACTTGGTCAAAACTGACCCGATTTTCAAAAGCAATAGCTTAAAAGTCATGGTTTGGCTTCTAGAATAAAACTGCATTTAAGAAATTACATTTAAATAAAATTCGATTTTTGGTCATATTCATGTTAAAATTTTATGACCAAAAATTGACTTGGGCATTGGTAAAAATCTTTCGACTTCCATAACTTGGTCAAAACTGACCCGATTTTCAAAAGCAATTGCTTAAAAGTCATGGTTTGGCTTCTAGAATAAAACTGCATTTAAGAAATTACATTTAAATAAAATTCGATTTTTGGTCATATTCATGTTAAAATTTTATGACCAAAAATTGACTTGGGCATTGGTAAAAATCTTTCGACTTCCATAACTTGGTCAAAACTGACCCGATTTTCAAAAGCAATAGCTTAAAAGTCATGGTTTGGCTTCTAGAATAAAACTGCATTTAAGAAATTACATTTAAATAAAATTCGATTTTGGTCATATTCATGTTAAAATTGTATGACCAAAAATTGACTTGGGCATTGGTAAAAATCTTTCGACTTCCATAACTTGGTCAAAACTGACCCGATTTTCAAAAGCAATAGCTTAAAAGTCATGGTTTGGCTTCTAGAATAAAACTGCATTTAAGAAATTACATTTAAATAAAATTCGATTTTTGGTCATATTCATGTTAAAATTTTATGACCAAAAATTGACTTGGGCATTGGTAAAAATCTTTCGACTTCCATAACTTCGTCAAAACTGACCCGATTTTCAAAAGCAATAGCTTAAAAGTCATGGTTTGGCTTCTAGAATAAAACTGCATTTAAGAAATTACATTTAAATAAAATTCGATTTTTGGTCATATTCATGTTAAAATTTATGACCAAAAATTGACTTGGGCATTGGTAAAAATCTTTCGACTTCCATAACTTGGTCAAAACTGACCCGATTTTCAAAAGCAATAGCTTAAAAGTCATGGTTTGGCTTCTAGAATAAAACTGCATTTAAGAAATTACATTTAAATAAAATTCGATTTTTGGTCATATTCATGTTAAAATTTTATGACCAAAAATTGACTTGGGCATTGGTAAAAATCTTTCGACTTCCATAACTTCGTCAAAACTGACCCGATTTTCAAAAGCAATAGCTTAAAAGTCATGGTTTGGCTTCTAGAATAAACTGCATTTAAGAAATTACATTTAAATAAAATTCGATTTTTGGTCATATTCATGTTAAAATTTTATGACCAAAAATTGACTTGGGCATTGGTAAAAATCTTTCGACTTCCATAACTTCGTCAAAACTGACCCGATTTTCAAAAGCAATAGCTTAAAAGTCATGGTTTGGCTTCTAGAATAAAACTGCATTTAAGAAATTACATTTAAATAAAATTCGATTTTTGGTCATATTCATGTTAAAATTTATGACCAAAAATTGACTTGGGCATTGGTAAAAATCTTTCGACTTCCATAACTTGGTCAAAACTGACCCGATTTTCAAAAGCAATAGCTTAAAAGTCATGGTTTGGCTTCTAGAATAAACTGCATTTAAGAAATTACATTTAAATAAAATTCGATTTTTGGTCATATTCATGTTAAAATTTTATGACCAAAATTGACTTGGGCATTGGTAAAAATCTTTCGACTTCCATAACTTGGTCAAAACTGACCCGATTTTCAAAAGCAATAGCTTAAAAGTCATGGTTTGGCTTCTAGAATAAAACTGCATTTAAGAAATTACATTTAAATAAAATTCGATTTTTGGTCATATTCATGTTAAAATTTTATGACCAAAAATTGACTTGGGCATTGGTAAAAATCTTTCGACTTCCATAACTTGGTCAAAACTGACCCGATTTTCAAAGCAATAGCTTAAAAGTCATGGTTTGGCTTCTAGAATAAAACTGCATTTAAGAAATTACATTTAAATAAAATTCGATTTTTGGTCATATTCATGTTAAAATTTTATGACCAAAAATTGACTTGGGCATTGGTAAAAATCTTTCGACTTCCATAACTTCGTCAAAACTGACCCGATTTTCAAAAGCAATAGCTTAAAAGTCATGGTTTGGCTTCTAGAATAAAACTGCATTTAAGAAATTACATTTAAATAAAATTCGATTTTTGGTCATATTCATGTTAAAATTTTATGACCAAAAATTGACTTGGGCATTGGTAAAAATCTTTCGACTTCCATAACTTCGTCAAAACTGACCCGATTTTCAAAGCAATAGCTTAAAAGTCATGGTTTGGCTTCTAGAATAAAACTGCATTTAAGAAATTACATTTAAATAAAATTCGATTTTTGGTCATATTCATGTTAAAATTTTATGACCAAAAATTGACTTGGGCATTGGTAAAAATCTTTCGACTTCCATAACTTCGTCAAAACTGACCCGATTTTCAAAAGCAATAGCTTAAAAGTCATGGTTTGGCTTCTAGAATAAAACTGCATTTAAGAAATTACATTTAAATAAAATTCGATTTTTGGTCATATTCATGTTAAAATTTTATGACCAAAAATTGACTTGGGCATTGGTAAAAATCTTTCGACTTCCATAACTTGGTCAAAACTGACCCGATTTTCAAAAGCAATAGCTTAAAAGTCATGGTTTGGCTTCTAGAATAAAACTGCATTTAAGAAATTACATTTAAATAAAATTCGATTTTTGGTCATATTCATGTTAAAATTTTATGACCAAAATTGACTTGGGCATTGGTAAAAATCTTTCGACTTCCATAACTTGGTCAAAACTGACCCGATTTTCAAAAGCAATAGCTTAAAAGTCATGGTTTGGCTTCTAGAATAAAACTGCATTTAAGAAATTACATTTAAATAAAATTCGATTTTTGGTCATATTCATGTTAAAATTTTATGACCAAAAATTGACTTGGGCATTGGTAAAATCTTTCGACTTCCATAACTTCGTCAAAACTGACCCGATTTTCAAAAGCAATAGCTTAAAAGTCATGGTTTGGCTTCTAGAATAAAACTGCATTTAAGAAATTACATTTAAATAAAATTCGATTTTTGGTCATATTCATGTTAAAATTTTATGACCAAAAATTGACTTGGGCATTGGTAAAAATCTTTCGACTTCCATAACTTGGTCAAAACTGACCCGATTTTCAAAAGCAATAGCTTAAAAGTCATGGTTTGGCCTCTAGAATAAAACTGCATTTAAGAAATTACATTTAAATAAAATTCGATTTTTGGTCATATTCATGTTAAAATTTTATGACCAAAAATTGACTTGGGCATTGGTAAAAATCTTTCGACTTCCATAACTTGGTCAAAACTGACCCGATTTTCAAAAGCAATAGCTTAAAAGTCATGGTTTGGCCTCTAGAATAAAGCTGCATTTAAGAAATTACATTTAAATAAAATTCGATTTTTGGTCATATTCATGTTAAAATTTTATGACCAAAAATTGACTTGGGCATTGGTAAAAATCTTTCGACTTCCATAACTTGGTCAAAACTGACCCGATTTTCAAAAGCAATAGCTTAAAAGTCATGGTTTGGCTTCTAGAATAAAACTGCATTTAAGAAATTACATTTAAATAAAATTCGATTTTTGGTCATATTCATGTTAAAATTTTATGACCAAAAATTGACTTGGGCATTGGTAAAAATCTTTCGACTTCCATAACTTGGTCAAAACTGACCCGATTTTCAAAAGCAATAGCTTAAAAGTCATGGTTTGGCTTCTAGAATAAAACTGCATTTAAGAAATTACATTTAAATAAAATTCGATTTTTGGTCATATTCATGTTAAAATTTTATGACCAAAAATTGACTTGGGCATTGGTAAAAATCTTTCGACTTCCATAACTTGGTCAAAACTGACCCGATTTTCAAAAGCAATAGCTTAAAAGTCATGGTTTGGCTTCTAGAATAAAACTGCATTTAAGAAATTACATTTAAATAAAATTCGATTTTTGGTCATATTCATGTTAAAATTTTATGACCAAAAATTGACTTGGGCATTGGTAAAAATCTTTCGACTTCCATAACTTGGTCAAAACTGACCCGATTTTCAAAAGCAATAGCTTAAAAGTCATGGTTTGGCTTCTAGAATAAACTGCATTTAAGAAATTACATTTAAATAAAATTCGATTTTTGGTCATATTCATGTTAAAATTTTATGACCAAAAATTGACTTGGGCATTGGTAAAAATCTTTCGACTTCCATAACTTCGTCAAAACTGACCCGATTTTCAAAAGCAATAGCTTAAAAGTCATGGTTTGGCTTCTAGAATAAAACTGCATTTAAGAAATTACATTTAAATAAAATTCGATTTTTGGTCATATTCATGTTAAAATTTTATGACCAAAAATTGACTTGGGCATTGGTAAAAATCTTTCGACTTCCATAACTTGGTCAAAACTGACCCGATTTTCAAAAGCAATAGCTTAAAAGTCATGGTTTGGCTTCTAGAATAAAACTGCATTTAAGAAATTACATTTAAATAAAATTCGATTTTTGGTCATATTCATGTTAAAATTGTATGACCAAAAATTGACTTGGGCATTGGTAAAAATCTTTCGACTTCCATAACTTGGTCAAAACTGACCCGATTTTCAAAAGCAATAGCTTAAAAGTCATGGTTTGGCTTCTAGAATAAAACTGCATTTAAGAAATTACATTTAAATAAAATTCGATTTTTGGTCATATTCATGTTAAAATTTTATGACCAAAAATTGACTTGGGCATTGGTAAAAATCTTTCGACTTCCATAACTTGGTCAAAACTGACCCGATTTTCAAAAGCAATAGCTTAAAAGTCATGGTTTGGCTTCTAGAATAAAACTGCATTTAAGAAATTACATTTAAATAAAATTCGATTTTTGGTCATATTCATGTTAAAATTTTATGACCAAAAATTGACTTGGGCATTGGTAAAAATCTTTCGACTTCCATAACTTCGTCAAAACTGACCCGATTTTCAAAAGCAATAGCTTAAAAGTCATGGTTTGGCTTCTAGAATAAAACTGCATTTAAGAAATTACATTTAAATAAAATTCGATTTTTGGTCATATTCATGTTAAAATTTTATGACCAAAAATTGACTTGGGCATTGGTAAAAATCTTTCGACTTCCATAACTTGGTCAAAACTGACCCGATTTTCAAAAGCAATAGCTTAAAAGTCATGGTTTGGCTTCTAGAATAAAACTGCATTTAAGAAATTACATTTAAATAAAATTCGATTTTTGGTCATATTCATGTTAAAATTTTATGACCAAAAATTGACTTGGGCATTGGTAAAAATCTTTCGACTTCCATAACTTGGTCAAAACTGACCCGATTTTCAAAAGCAATAGCTTAAAAGTCATGGTTTGGCTTCTAGAATAAAACTGCATTTAAGAAATTACATTTAAATAAAATTCGATTTTTGGTCATATTCATGTTAAAATTTTATGACCAAAAATTGACTTGGGCATTGGTAAAAATCTTTCGACTTCCATAACTTGGTCAAAACTGACCCGATTTTCAAAAGCAATAGCTTAAAAGTCATGGTTTGGCTTCTAGAATAAAACTGCATTTAAGAAATTACATTTAAATAAAATTCGATTTTTGGTCATATTCATGTTAAAATTTATGACCAAAATTGACTTGGGCATTGGTAAAAATCTTTCGACTTCCATAACTTCGTCAAAACTGACCCGATTTTCAAAAGCAATAGCTTAAAAGTCATGGTTTGGCTTCTAGAATAAAACTGCATTTAAGAAATTACATTTAAATAAAATTCGATTTTTGGTCATATTCATGTTAAAATTTTATGACCAAAAATTGACTTGGGCATTGGTAAAAATCTTTCGACTTCCATAACTTCGTCAAAACTGACCCGATTTTCAAAAGCAATAGCTTAAAAGTCATGGTTTGGCTTCTAGAATAAAACTGCATTTAAGAAATTACATTTAAATAAAATTCGATTTTTGGTCATATTCATGTTAAAATTGTATGACCAAAAATTGACTTGGGCATTGGTAAAAATCTTTCGACTTCCATAACTTCGTCAAAACTGACCCGATTTTCAAAAGCAATAGCTTAAAAGTCATGGTTTGGCTTCTAGAATAAAACTGCATTTAAGAAATTACATTTAAATAAAATTCGATTTTTGGTCATATTCATGTTAAAATTTTATGACCAAAATTGACTTGGGCATTGGTAAAAATCTTTCGACTTCCATAACTTGGTCAAAACTGACCCGATTTTCAAAAGCAATAGCTTAAAAGTCATGGTTTGGCTTCTAGAATAAAACTGCATTTAAGAAATTACATTTAAATAAAATTCGATTTTTGGTCATATTCATGTTAAAATTTTATGACCAAAAATTGACTTGGGCATTGGTAAAAATCTTTCGACTTCCATAACTTCGTCAAAACTGACCCGATTTTCAAAAGCAATAGCTTAAAAGTCATGGTTTGGCTTCTAGAATAAAACTGCATTTAAGAAATTACATTTAAATAAAATTCGATTTTTGGTCATATTCATGTTAAATTTTATGACCAAAATTGACTTGGGCATTGGTAAAAATCTTTCGACTTCCATAACTTCGTCAAAACTGACCCGATTTTCAAAAGCAATAGCTTAAAAGTCATGGTTTGGCTTCTAGAATAAAACTGCATTTAAGAAATTACATTTAAATAAAATTCGATTTTTGGTCATATTCATGTTAAAATTTTATGACCAAAAATTGACTTGGGCATTGGTAAAATCTTTCGACTTCCATAACTTCGTCAAAACTGACCCGATTTTCAAAAGCAATAGCTTAAAAGTCATGGTTTGGCTTCTAGAATAAAACTGCATTTAAGAAATTACATTTAAATAAAATTCGATTTTTGGTCATATTCATGTTAAAATTGTATGACCAAAAATTGACTTGGGCATTGGTAAAAATCTTTCGACTTCCATAACTTGGTCAAAACTGACCCGATTTTCAAAAGCAATAGCTTAAAAGTCATGGTTTGGCTTCTAGAATAAAACTGCATTTAAGAAATTACATTTAAATAAAATTCGATTTTTGGTCATATTCATGTTAAAATTTTATGACCAAAAATTGACTTGGGCATTGGTAAAAATCTTTCGACTTCCATAACTTGGTCAAAACTGACCCGATTTTCAAAAGCAATGCCTTAAAAGTCATGGTTTGGCCTCTAGAATAAAACTGCATTTAAGAAATTACATTTAAATAAAATTCGATTTTTGGTCATATTCATGTTAAAATTTTATGACCAAAAATTGACTTGGGCATTGGTAAAAATCTTTCGACTTCCATAACTTGGTCAAAACTGACCCGATTTTCAAAAGCAATAGCTTAAAAGTCATGGTTTGGCTTCTAGAATAAAACTGCATTTAAGAAATTACATTTAAATAAAATTCGATTTTTGGTCATATTCATGTTAAAATTGTATGACCAAAAATTGACTTGGGCATTGGTAAAAATCTTTCGACTTCCATAACTTGGTCAAAACTGACCCGATTTTCAAAGCAATGCTTAAAAGTCATGGTTTGGCTTCTAGAATAAAACTGCATTTAAGAAATTACATTTAAATAAAATTCGATTTTTGGTCATATTCATGTTAAAATTTTATGACCAAAAATTGACTTGGGCATTGGTAAAATCTTTCGACTTCCATAACTTGGTCAAAACTGACCCGATTTTCAAAAGCAATAGCTTAAAAGTCATGGTTTGGCTTCTAGAATAAAACTGCATTTAAGAAATTACATTTAAATAAAATTCGATTTTTGGTCATATTCATGTTAAAATTTTATGACCAAAAATTGACTTGGGCATTGGTAAAAATCTTTCGACTTCCATAACTTCGTCAAAACTGACCCGATTTTCAAAAGCAATAGCTTAAAAGTCATGGTTTGGCTTCTAGAATAAAACTGCATTTAAGAAATTACATTTAAATAAAATTCGATTTTTGGTCATATTCATGTTAAATTTTATGACCAAAAATTGACTTGGGCATTGGTAAAAATCTTTCGACTTCCATAACTTCGTCAAAACTGACCCGATTTTCAAAAGCAATAGCTTAAAAGTCATGGTTTGGCTTCTAGAATAAAACTGCATTTAAGAAATTACATTTAAATAAAATTCGATTTTTGGTCATATTCATGTTAAAATTTTATGACCAAAATTGACTTGGGCATTGGTAAAAATCTTTCGACTTCCATAACTTCGTCAAAACTGACCCGATTTTCAAAAGCAATAGCTTAAAAGTCATGGTTTGGCTTCTAGAATAAAACTGCATTTAAGAAATTACATTTAAATAAAATTCGATTTTTGGTCATATTCATGTTATAATTTTATGACCAAAAATTGACTTGGGCATTGGTAAAAATCTTTCGACTTCCATAACTTGGTCAAAACTGACCCGATTTTCAAAAGCAATAGCTTAAAAGTCATGGTTTGGCTTCTAGAATAAAACTGCATTTAAGAAATTACATTTAAATAAAATTCGATTTTTGGTCATATTCATGTTAAATTTTATGACCAAAAATTGACTTGGGCATTGGTAAAAATCTTTCGACTTCCATAACTTGGTCAAAACTGTCCCGATTTTCAAAAGCAATGCCTTAAAAGTCATGGTTTGGCTTCTAGAATAAAACTGCATTTAAGAAATTACATTTAAATAAAATTCGATTTTTGGTCATATTCATGTTAAAATTGTATGACCAAAAATTGACTTGGGCATTGGTAAAAATCTTTCGACTTCCATAACTTGGTCAAAACTGACCCGATTTTCAAAAGCAATAGCTTAAAAGTCATGGTTTGGCTTCTAGAATAAAACTGCATTTAAGAAATTACATTTAAATAAAATTCGATTTTTGGTCATATTCATGTTAAAATTTTATGACCAAAAATTGACTTGGGCATTGGTAAAAATCTTTCGACTTCCATAACTTGGTCAAAACTGACCCGATTTTCAAAAGCAATAGCTTAAAAGTCATGGTTTGGCTTCTAGAATAAAACTGCATTTAAGAAATTACATTTAAATAAAATTCGATTTTTGGTCATATTCATGTTAATATTTTATGACCAAAAATTGACTTGGGCATTGGTAAAAATCTTTCGACTTCCATAACTTGGTCAAAACTGACCCGATTTTCAAAAGCAATAGCTTAAAAGTCATGGTTTGGCTTCTAGAATAAAACTGCATTTAAGAAATTACATTTAAATAAAATTCGATTTTTGGTCATATTCATGTTAAAATTTTATGACCAAAAATTGACTTGGGCATTGGTAAAAATCTTTCGACTTCCATAACTTGGTCAAAACTGTCCCGATTTTCAAAAGCAATAGCTTAAAAGTCATGGTTTGGCTTCTAGAATAAAACTGCATTTAAGAAATACATTTAAATAAATTCGATTTTGGTCATATTCATGTTAAACTTATATGCCAAAAAATCGACTTGGGCATTGGTAAAAACTTTCGTCTTCTATAAATTCGGCAAAACTGACCCGATTGTCAAATGCTATACCTTTAAAGTCATCGTTTGACTGCTAGAATAAAACCGAATTTAAATAAATACATTTAAATCAAATTCTACTCAACGTAATTAATCTATAAATAGTTACACTTGTGAACTTTTCCTCTTTGTAAGTTTAATAACTAAATTATGCTTCAGCTTAGCGGAATGTGACTTTTGGCAAAAGGACATTTTCTTCTTCTCCCTTTTCAGTTGCTGGATGCTTAACTAAGTGAATTCAAGGCACTCGACTTGAGGTTAAAGTTATGCTGCATATTTGAGGGCACCAGGTAATTGAAATTTATGCATAAATTATGCCCATAAATGGACAAGGCGAGGCAATAAACAAAAATTAAAATAAAACATGCAAAATGCCATACAGCAAAAGGAAGCAGCTAACAAGGAGTGATATATTTTTTTTCAACACATGAAATTTAAATGAGCAACAAGATAGAAAGAAGCCCAAGCAAAGTATACAAATTCGTTGGGCGTAGCGTCTCTTTTATTATTAAGCTATTTTGTAATTTATTCGTTTCCTTTTTTTTTTTGCTCTTTTTGCAACGTCAGCACTGAGCCCACACAGGGATGTGGCTGCTGTGTGTATCTGTGAGATACAATTTGTGATGTTGGCGACAGTCGCCAGACAAGCTGCCATGTTGTTGGCTGACCAAAAATTGAGCGACTTCGAGCTGCGTGCTTGTTTCTCAATGCCTGCACAAAATGTATATTCTGTATCAACAGCTGCAGCTTTTGTGTGTTGACATGCTTGCAGCACGTGTAGGTAGCAGTGTTGCTTGTTGAAAGTTGTAAGTTAGATTGTCTGTCAGTCACACTTGTGTGGTAATTTGTTTAAATTACACAATTAAGTGTACAATCTAACCAGGAACTAGGAAGAGTAACTAACAAAAAAGTACTAAAAGAAATTCAAGATTCTTCTTCTATTTCTTTAGCACAATTTCAGCTTTTAAGCGAGCCAAGAGGGTCAAAAATGAGGACAAGCGGCAGATCGATGTTTAAGCACATATAAAATACGAGGGATATGTTTTGAATAAGAAAAGAAAATCTGTTTGAAATCCTGAATTGATTTCCAAATTCGTTAAAGAATTTTAATAATTAAATAATAATAAATAAATACAGAAAAGAATTATTTTTAAAATAATGTTCCTTAAAATGTTTAGCAATAATAATATAAGTCACACTTTTCAATCGAAACGTTTTAAGAAAAGGCTTTAATATTACTCAATGTTGCCAAGACGCTCAATACAAGAAAATGCAGCCCTGGAAATACAATGCAATATCCTACTATTTGCAAGCGGATGTGTAGTATCTAGCTTGTATTTTTTAGATAGCTTGGCCATCAGACCTTAAAAACCTTTCCATATGGCGGTTGTTCGGCTGTATGTGTGTATGTTCATGTGCTTTCAAGCAGCTTAAGGCGCTTACACTGTCACCTGACTGACACACAGATACACCAACACATGCAGACAATCAGTTGCTGTAGACTCGGTACGAGTGTGGAATTTCTCGGCTCTTTGCCTATCCTGAGTGCTTTTCGACCTAAATAAGGTGCCTGCCTGACGTTTTTTCATTTCTCTTTTTTTATTTTTAAACAATGTGCAGGAGGGGAAGGGTGAAGCTTCTTGTATTTGAAGATGTCTACGTGAGTGTGTGTGTGAGTTTCAAAGGGGTTCTAAGCTTTTACAAATTCGAGAAATTGTAAAGCACACTTCACAAACACAAAACGTTATATGTACATGTTTTATTTGACACACAAATATTTGCTATTTAGTTCATTCTATGGACTATACACAGAAAATCGTTAAAAGCTTTTCGAAATGTTTGTTCTTCAAATATTTTTAAGCATTAAAAACATAACTTTAAAATTAAAATATCTTTTTTATCTGTGGTAACAACTAAGATGTCTTCATAAACATTTGGTGTAATTTTCATATTTACTTGTAAAACATCCATTATTGGTATATAGAGTATATTTTAGCACTAACTTTTTCACTAATTAAATTTATTTGTTGTAACATAATTTTAACAAGAACTTTATTGCAAGTTACAACACGTATGTATTTGTTTTCGTTAACATCAATCACAGCTTTTAACATCTTTTCCTACTAGCCACCTAGTTATTTTGCAACATTAATCTCAACATGTCAACAGTGTAATACAATGTCGGGATTGTATATGAGTTGTTCGCACTTTCGCTGAGCATATCTATAAGTAACTAAACAGCGCAATCATCGGACAAACATTGCAAAGCATTTCCAAGAGATGCTTCTAAATAGCTCTGTAGTGAAGTGAATGGTTTTTTATGCGCTCTTGTTTTATAGCGCACACTTTGTTGAAACAAAGCACCCTTCCGGAACATTGCACAATTATATGGCACAACAATAACAACTGTAACAAAAATAACACCAACACACACGTTGCAAACTCAAAAATAGAGAGAGTGCCAAAATAAACCTACAAACAGAACACTTAAAAAAATTGCAAACTTCAACTCAAGCTTCCATCACACAAGCTCCGCAAATTAATTTTGATAACATGCCACCCTTCGTTGCGTCCTGCAACAATGAAAATAAACAGACAGAAAACAAACTAAGCGGCGCACTTTGTTCGTTACTTGTCAGGCAGTAAAAGCGAATTACTTAAAGTTCATTGCTTTAAGCGTGTGGGCGTGGCACTTCGCTTGGATTAACTCGTTGCTACTGATGATGATGGCTGATGAACGATGACAAGACGAGCGTCAAATAAAAATAAAATCATAGAAAAAAAAAGACGACCTTCAAAACTAAGCAACTTTCAACAATGTATTGAATGAACTTTCTGATTCAAGCATGGAATGAAAAAGTAACAAAACAAGCGAGAATAGAACATAGAAGAACGCGCTAACGAGTGCAAAATAAAACTGATGAACAGCGGGGGAAAAAGTACTGCATTTAGAGCAAGACCATAAAAGCAAGATAACCAAAACGATAGAAAATGATAGCCGTAAAATAAATCAGAAAGGCAAATTTTTAGTGAGACGACAAAAAGTCAAGGTACCCCTTTAATTCTTAAATTTAACCACAAACCCTTTCAATGCGCAAAGTTTAACTTTCACGTGCGTAGAAATGTTAACGAAAGCAAAAAGCTGCAGCCCAAATATATGTTAAGACCTGTCCTCTTTTTAGAAATAAGTAGATGACCAAAGCTGACAAATTTTCCCTTTTTCCGTTGATCAGTTTTGATGTGACCCAAAGGAAAACTAATCTGCTAAGTATCCGATGCTTAGGCTGAAACCACTTTACG
Organism: Scaptomyza flava; assembly: GCA_030179655.1. NCBI lineage: Eukaryota > Metazoa > Arthropoda > Insecta > Diptera > Drosophilidae > Scaptomyza > Scaptomyza flava. Next base: position 17,357,253 of record JARNME010000029.1, read on the forward strand.
TGAATGATTGGATCTGACCCAAGGCAAATTTAACCTTTTTTTTATGATTTCTAAACAAAAAGATAGTACAAAATTGTGTCACTGCAAGGTATTCTATTTTTGTTTAATTATGCACGTAGTAGAGCAATGTGGAAAAAACTTTGCTCATATTCTATGCGAGCGGTTTCTGCCCTCGACACAAACTTTTTATGCCACGCTTTACTCGTATACATATGAATATTTTAATAATATATGCAAAATTCTGGCGCTTAACTTTAAATTAAATTTATCCTACCCTCACTTTCACCCTTCCTTCCTCGCATACTCATTGACATTTTGGGTAGGGTGGGATTGGGAGGCAGGGGGTTAGACTTAGGGTCGGAAAGCCAATAAATCAATGACACACACTGCGGCCTTTGGATACGCCTACTGAAGAAAAAGTTCAAGGCCATAATCCCACTTGATGCCGCCACAAATACGCCAATCATGTCATACATAATGCATGACTTCAGTTCGGTTGGAAAGGGGTACTGCGGGGTAGGTTCTGGCCCATAGGGTGTTGTAAGCGTTAAGCGGCAAGCAAATCTTCAGCTCGTTGTTCAACAACAGGTTTACTTACATAGCATATATTTGTATGCTTTATATAGCTTTTTACATATTGCTTGGCCAATTAGAAAATTTTTCACACTTTGCAGCTAAACAAAACTATTTCACAACCCGTGGGACCAGTCGCTAAAACTTTTCCCATTACCCGCAAACGGGCCAAAGGTATACAGAGCGAGGAGGAAAGGAAGGCGTTACTTTCTACCAGACCAAAAGGAAAACATATTATTTTGGTATGCAAATTGAATAATAACAACGCTAATTGAGTTTTTGTTGAACAAGTTTAAATATTTAAGATATTTCTACTATGCATAACTTTTGTGCTCATTTTAGTTGAAAAGTTAAACAAATTTTAAGATTTTAGTGGACTTTAGCTTGTGCATAAGACATAATTAAAGACTTTTCTAATTTGCATAAAAAGAGCAGTTAAATAGACAATACTAATATTTACCATTAAAGGAAAATTTTAATTTATCAAACAAAGATATTCAAATACTTAACCATTTTTATTTTATTTATTTATATTTGCTGTTCAACTTGTTTTGAATAACATAGATTGGCAAGACTGTAAAAACAACCGATTATTTTAAGACTTTGTTTTTCTATAACATTACTACTTTTATTAAACAATGAAAAAAAAATGTTTATCTAACGATTCAATGTCACATTTGTATTATATTTTCCAGCTAAATTTTTCTTGCTTTGACTCGAATCACAATACAAACTTTGTATGTCATTATCGTCAATTTCTAGCGGCAAATTACCCATTTTTCCTTAACCAGTAATGCCTCCTTAACTTTTTGATTGGTTTCTGGCCGTGTCAGTTGTTTGTGTGTTTGCGTGTGGGGCAATCAATAAAAATATTGACAGCAATCATTCAAGGCTAAAAACAATTAATAAAATACAATGGCTACATAAAAAATCAAAATATTTATTTATTTATTTATTTATTTATAGTCAGCTAAGAGCAGCTGACATTAAAATGAATCAAATTTAATTTAAATTAAAAATAGTTAAAATAATTAAATTAAGTAAAATATAGAATAATATATAAATCTGAAAATATAATTAAAAGTTAACGTTAAAGCTCTGGGAAATTCAATAAAAAAATTGAGTAGTCCAACATTTGTTGCAAGGATTGGGAAAAACCCAGAAAAACCCAATCAGACCAGCGTTAGATTAGTAATTAGTGGTTACGATTAGATAAAGCAAAAAGGATCGATCTTTTTAGTACTGGAGTTGAGGCCTCCAAGGAGACAAGAGAATAAAGTTTGTTATAGTCAGAACATATAACACGAAATGGTTCATGAATTAAATAGTTGCTGAAGCAACGATCAAGGCTAAGGGGTAAAAAGTTACGTGAAGATCTAATTGGGACATTAAATTTAATTCGACTCAAAAGAACTGATGAGTCGATTTCACCATTAAGTAGGTTAGTAATAAATAATACTCCATGCATAGTTCTACGGTTTAACAGGGAGGGAAGATTTATTAAAAGGAGTCTACTTGAATACGGGGGTAAGTCAACTCCAGGAACCCAGTTAAAACTTCTAAGGGCAAAAAGAAGAAATTTCTTCTGCACAGATTCAATTCTATCCTGGTGAATCGAGTATTGTGGGGACCACACACAAGATCCATACTCCAGGATTGGACGTACTAGGGATGTATAAAGCGTTTTAGTGGTGTAGGGATCATTAAACTCTTTCGACCACCGCTTGATGAAGCCAAGGACATTAATGGCCTTATTGACCATATACGAAATATGAGCGTCAAACTTTAATTTAGGATCAAGAATAATGCCTAAATCTTTAATTTCAAACACGCGGTCAAGTGGTGAAGCATCAAGCAAGTAGTGAGCAGTATGAGGGGTACTTCTACAAAAAGACATGACTTTACATTTAGAACAATTTAAATTGAGTAAGTTAAAACGACACCAGGCCGACAATGCACCCAAATCCGACTGTAGTAAATTACACAGGGAAGCGTCATTATATGTGAAACATAGCTTCACATCATCAGCAAACATATATACATAGGAGTTAGTAATAACAGCTGGAAGATCGTTAATAAACAGATTAAATAGCAAAGGTCCAAGGTGACTACCCTGGGGAACACCAGAGGTAACAAAAATAGGTTTAGATACCGACGATTTAAAAACTACTTTTTGTGTTCGACCACACAAGTACTCCGAAAGCCACAATACGAGTTTTGATGGAAATCCAATAATATTTAATTTTTTAAGCAACAGAGAATGACTAACAGAATCAAATGCCTTACTAAAATCGGTGTAAACAACGTCAGTTTGCATTTTTTCCTGAAACCCTTTGATAACAAGCGAAGTGAATTCAAGAAGGTTAGTGGTAGTAGATCTACGCCTAACAAAACCATGTTGGTAAGGCGATATAATTGAACTACATCCGTGTTGCAGTTGAGAACATATAATTTTTTCAAAGACTTTTGGTATGGCAGACAACTTGGATATACCCCTATAATTTTTAACGTTTGATTTTGAAGAATTTTTATGGAGTGGAATTATAAAGGATTCCTTCCATATATCAGGAAACACAGTTGAGTCAACAGACAAGTTAAATAATTTATTTAAGGGCTTACAAAGAGAATCCGCGCAGTATCGGAGAATACAACCTGGCACTCCATCAGGACCAGGCAAGTAGCCAGGTTTAATAGAGTTAAATTCACTCAGGAGCGTAGACTCAGTAACTACTGGGACATATATGCAATTTGACGTTTGAACTTGAAAAGGATAGGAATTACTACTACTATACATACTCGATGAGTATACTGATTGAAAATACTCAGCAAATAGATCGGCTACTGCCTGATCAGAACTTGCTTTTGTATTATCAAGGTATACTGAAGACGGTAAGCAAGAAGACTTACGTTTAGAGTTAACAAATTTATAAAACTGTTTAGGGTCACGTGAAAAGTTTAGTCTACAACGATTAAGATAATTATTATAACAAGATGTGTTAACAGAAAGAAAACTAGATTTTGCTACTAAATACGAAGATAAATCTAAGGTAGTTCCCGATTTTTTAAATTTTTTATATGATCTTGTCTTCGCGTTTTTCAATTGCGATAGTTCCCTCGTAAACCAAGGTGGTTTATTATCACTTGAAGAACAAGTGAGGGGAACACAAATATCCAAAAGCGAATTCAAGGTCCTATAAAATATGGCAATAGCAGTTTCTATATCAGTACAAGAATAAAGCCGAGACCAATTAGTATGCTGAAGAAGATAATTTAATTTAGTAAAGTTAGTTTTACGAAAGCAACGTGTTTTTAAAGTATTATTAGATACTGAACTAGGGTTAAGAATTTCGATGGATAGTTCTAATGTTGGATGGTAGGTATCTTCCGGAAGCACTAGAGGGGGTATTCTACTAGCATTACTGCAATCTGAGTAAGAAACAAATATTAAGTCCAACATTCTACCACTACAGTTATGCACCCTGTTAACTTGCGATAGGCCTAACTCCAGTAGGCCATCGATAAAATCATCAGAAGTGACTGGTATTACCACCGAAGATGTGTCATTCACAGACCATACAACATGTGGCAGATTAAAATCACCAACCACTATCAGATTATCCATATCTGTCAACAATGACGAAACAAGTTGCAGGGCACTAATATGAGATGAGTAAATGTTAGTATCAGAATCAGGAGGAATATAAGAGCAAGTAACATAAAGTGAACGGCCGTTTAGTAATATTTTAACACATAAAAACTCTATGTCCGGAAGATCATGAGAATGAATCTGTTCAGAAGAAAAACAAGAGTCAACAGCAATGAGAACACCACCCCCCTTGCGGGAAGTGCGATCGCATCTGTACAAGTTATATTTAGAAGGAAAAATGGAATAATCAGAAATATCAGGTTTTAACCAGGTTTCAGTGAGTGCAACTATTTGAGAATCAAAAGATAAGCTGTTAATATATAATTTAGCCAGTTTAGTGTTAAGGCCTCTAACATTTTGATAGGCCAAGCTAATTACTTCAGTTAGTTTTTTGCCGCCGAGGTGGAGGCAACAGGATGGCTAACAGGCGGTGTACTATTGATCCTTAAACCATTATTATTATTAATTCGCCTATTCGTATACTCCTTAACGACAAGCTGCGGCGGCCAAAACTTTTCAGAGCAAATTGTCGAAAAAAGTTCAGGCGGTACACCCAACTTGAAAGAAGATATACTTCTGGCATGTTTAAATTTAAACTTTTCAACAACAATAAGTGGGGAATCGATTTTACTTTTTACATATGCTGCAACATCATCCGATGACGTATCGGATGCCAGCCTAGAAACAAAAACAAATTTATTAAGTGGCACAACAACCAGAGGCTTGTGTGCCCCAATTGTAACGCCAGTAGAATCAATAGGCACACTAGCTGTTGGACCGGAGGACTCATTTATAGGATCACAAATTATGTTATTAGTGGCAAGGTTATTGTTAAGATTCCTTGCCGGGGAGTTAAATAAAATTAATGAGCTAGCAATAGTACCCATGGGGGGATTATTGCTAGGCACAAGAAGCGGTTTAGTGGGCAGGACAGGTGGGACAGTTATTGGATGAGGTCCCGAAGTCTTTTTACGCTTCGGGGATTCAGTTATCACTTTGCCTTTTTTGAAATTTGACTCTAGCTGCTCGAAAGACTTTTGCAGGTTATTAAAAGCAACATGCATAGCTTTAAAGCCTTCGTGAGTCTGCCTCATAAATTGCGAAGACTCTTTCACCGCCTCTTTGCAAGACCCACAATACCATTTAAGGCCTGTGTCGGCAAGCAGACATTCCCTGATTTTGGCTGTAAAGCCAACACATTTCATGTGGATGATGTTATCACATAGACCACACAAAATAAAATCTTGGTTGGTTGAACCAACCAATTTGCAATTTTCACTGCAACAGACAAGCATCATGCAAGTAATATGCTTTAGCAAAAAAAAGGTAGGGTGCAGGTATGTATAAGTTAAAACGTATCAATGCAAAGAGCACGATAAAACGGTAAAGATCTAAAGAGCGCTTAGGCGAGAGTGCGTGAGCGCGTAAGCAGTTATAACTGCAAGAACGACTGATAAGAGCGGACGAGAGCGGGGAGGACTGACGTTGGAGAGCGAGAGCAAGAAAATAGACAAAGTGCTTGGCGTTAGCAGACGAAATTACAGAATATACAAAAGCAAATATAAGTATGTATGGATGTACGTGTGTTTTCTGTAATTTTAGGCAACGCAGCGGCTGTTCGACCACAAATTAAAAATCAAATATTAAGCCGGCAATTTTATAACTATACACGTAAATACATACAAAGTACACTTGCGATCACTTTACTAAATGTTTACAAATGTTACCAATGAAAACACCGTTCACAATCACAAGAAAACAGAAAATTTACTGGGAGTACGCAAAAACACAACCGTCACCAACGAAAGTTAGAAGTTTTATGATGAGATTGTCGAAGAACGGAAGAATCTGGAAAGGGATTGACCCAAATGAAAAGACTTCTGCTGTTGTTTGTAAGTAACTAACTTTTTGGTCGACTGCGTGTCTCAGTCATTATAAATAATGCAAGGCAATCGATTTATTGACTCATTCACATTTTACCCCCAAAATGTGAACAAAAATACCAAAGGCCAAAGTAAATGAGCAGTAGAAAAAAGAAAAGTATGCGCCTGTGAAAAAAAGTCAACAAAAGTCACACAGAAACTTCCATAGTGTCCAAAAGGCAGCCGGTCCAAAGCAAAAGGAACAATAAATGACCATTTTATGAAGTGTTTAATGGATGTTAAGTATTAATGTGTGTGGTGTGTGTGTGTGTGAACGCTTGAATGTGCGTAAAACTCTATGATATTATCTATTGAACAGTTGGCTGCCCATAGAGGGAAGCTCAAATGCCATCTTTGGGGATTAAATTGATTTTTTTTTTTACGTTTTGTGTTCTTTGCGTTTTGTTTACTGGCATAACTGCCGGACCATTGATTCACTCAATCGTTTGCATGATATGAGAGATCAGTCAACTGTTCTAAATAAAAAAAATATATAAATCATTTAACATACTCTTTGGATAAATTTCAGGAAATATATATTTTGTCATGGCTCACACAGGTAACTGTTGTAAGTCTGCAACCATTCTGCCCATTTAAGTGGTCTGCAAGACGAACATGAACCTAAAGCAATCCCATCAACTAAAAAGCATCTTGCGTATGTGCGTGTGTATTTCTTTGTCAGTATGCTGGTGTGTGTGTGTGTGTCTCGTTTGAGATGTGGCAACTAAGGCGCTTGCTGCAAATGGCAGCACTTAAGTTCCACCCGTCCAGCACGACAAGCGCATAAAAATGGAAATGAAATGCCAAAGCAGCAGCTACGCGACAGGCGTACAGTTTTTGCTGCTGACACTGCCCCACCTCGGTTCTGCTTCCCTCTTTGAGGTATGCAATGGGCAAATGATAAATTGCTGGTGCGATGAGCGAAAAATTATTGCGGCTTGATTGCATTAGTGGCCATGAAAATGAAAATGCGCTGATTTGTTTAACTAGACATACTAAACAAACGAACAATGTATGCCCCAGCGTAAAAGCAGTTGACGCCAACGGGCAAACGGATACGGCTACGACAATGACAACGACAACGGCAACGAAAAAGCCAACGGATATGGAGACTATGGCAGCCAAAATGGCGGGCAGCCAATTAATGGCGACAACGGTGACAGCAGCGCATTTAGCGACACTCGAGTCACTTTTCTCCTCGCCCCACCAAACTAAATAAAAAAGTTGGCCACACAGCGGCAAAAGTTTTTGACTTTGCGGTTTAGTTAGCAAACACAAATATTGAATTATACGCATAGTTCAACTTAGTTCATCACCCTCCAGGGAAAATTTGGAAATTTATGATATGATTACCTGTTATGGGATCCAAGTTATTTAAATAAAGCTATATTCGTTGGCATATTGCTGGGTCATTAGCAGGACTTTTATAGCAAGCATACTTTATTAAAGCAACTGTATTTATGTATTTTCTAAAAACAAAACAAAATTTGCAAACTCCCAGAAATAGAAATTAAGCCAGAATTATATTTTTAATAAACATAAAATTGGGATTATGTATTTAAATATATATTCATTGTTTGGTGACTAAATGTTAATGATTAAATAAATTAAGGCTGTTTGTAAGACGTCCAAATTGGTTGGCAGCTTAGAGTGTATGCCTATTTTTATATTTCAATCATTTTTATTTTTTTACTCGAATGGAAATAATTCTTATCACTAAGCCATAAAACTGATGTTGACCGCAGCCAATGATTAGTATCTTGAAGATACCAAAACAATTGCTCTTTTTTGTTGCCTTTTTCCATCAACTGTCAAGAGTTTTTCTTTTCTTTTTACCTCTAAGGGTTTCCACCCTGAATTGCGCTCGGTGTTTTCAGAATCATTTGTCATCTTTTTATAGTTACCTCGACCGCAACTTTTCCTGAGTTTTTATATGTTTTCCGCTTGAAATCATTAACGAACGCTATAAATATTATTTGTATTCACATTAATTATTTGGCGTGACGCAAGCGAAGGATTTAATTTCTTAATTTATGTTTCCTTAACGTGCGTTCAGATAAGTCATATCTCAATTTTTATGAGTGTATCTATACTTCGCAATGTTTTAAGCAAAAGCTTAAAAAAGACAGTTATTGCATTCATTGTTTTATGGAATTTTATTTTGTGTGGCAACTTTTTGCTGACTCTTTTGTATTGCATAAAGAAAATACCTTATGAATGTTATTACAGCACAAGGCTGACTTATATAACTGTATGTATAGTAAATATGCATATTGCTGAAAGGCTAAGTTTTTCCAACCTTCTGTTTCAGCTGCTGTGCACTTTTGGACGCAACAAAAAAAACAGCAAGTGGCATATTTAGCGGCAACTTTGATCTGAGTAGCTGCAAAAGTAGCCAACAAATATGGCTATGGAAATATAACGCTACAAAAGTAGCTGAATGTGTGAGAGTTTGTTGCTTACTTTCCACTTTAGAGATATGTTTACCATGCACAAATGTGCGAGTGAGGCTTAGCGGCTCGTCTTCGGCGCTAAGCCCACTTTGGCCTACTTGATGATGAACGAGGCAAAACATACACGCGTATGCAGTAAGCTCATGCCGACAGCATTTGCCACTTGAAGCATATTTTTCGCACGAAATTTTCGCTGCAGGCCAGCAGCTGCCTTAACTTGTTAACCTCCTTTTTATGACGCTGCATTACACGGACAATCAACGCCTCTTTAACTGCTCTCTCTCTCTGTCTCTCTGTCGCTTTCTATCAACACATTCAGGCGGCGCCGTCGGAAGCAACGAAAGCAAAATATTTTGAGCTGAGCATTCCACTTGCCAGACTAACAACACTCTACACACACACTCACTTTCCTTTCTCATTTACCCCTCTTGGCAACGGCCCACATGAAATTTCAATTAAAAGTGTTTTTTGCCTTACACACATTTGGTTGTTGCTGTTCTTGTTAGGGGTATTCTTGTATTTTGACAGCTTTCCCGGCCTGAAAATTAACAGCTCGTGAAATATGCCACAGAAAAGTATGCTTTGTTTTATACGTCGTTTTTTAGCCATTCGAACGTCTCACCCCTTTACGACCTTGACAACCATAAGACGCCTGACAAAAACATGCCCCTGGGCTACAATTTAATCACCTGACAATACAAATACAGCATTTTAAAGTAAAAGGAAATGCGTGTGCTGTGTGTGCATATAATATTTAAAATGTTTGGATTTGTTGCCTGGCTACAAGAAGAAGCAACACTAATTGGCTGTTTAATTGGTTGAATGTTACACAGCAAGGCTTATGGCAATTTATTTAAGTCTAAAACAACTAACAAACAAGAATAGAGTAAAACCTAGGAATATAATAATTTTAATCATTTTCTAAACATTTTTCTCTCAGCTCTTAAAATATATCAAAGTCAAGTTTTTTACACCACTTTCATTCTCAAGCCCCAACTTAGTGTTGTATACAAATTTTGACACCCATTTTGATGATTACGTGAGAAGCTATGCAAAATGTCTGAGCAGGCATCAAATAGTTGCCCAAAGCATCCTTAAGCATCCGTCCCTTAAATGAGCTTCTCAATATGCATGACACATGGCTTTAATGTGTAATTATGGCGCCAATGGCGAATAGCGTCAGGCCACGAGGCCACGTGCTCTCATCAAAAGCAAATATTTTGAATGGCTACGTGACGTATGAATTACGCAAAAAGGGCAAAATGTAATTATATAAGCACCGATTTATTGAAACGGAGAAACGAAGTCTAGAAGAAAAATATTCAGAACTTGTTGAAATAGGGTTTAAGATAACCACTTTCGACAATTTAATGAAATTCTGCAGAACGATTACTTACAGTTGACTCGTAAAAAGTATTTTTATATAGAAATGTATTGAACTGCAAAACTGTCTTGCCAAGTGAATGGAATTCAAAAGTGTATATTGACAGCTGTACAACTGTATGAAAATTCATTTTCCATGTAACTTACAATTTTGCCATTCATGATTCAAAGAAAAGGCATTCAATGTGGGTTTCTGCCCTCAGTTCATAGTGTGTGTTTGTTAAAACTTTCTGTGCGACAGCCAAGCTGTGCAATCTGTGCAAAAACTATTATAAAATGATCACAATGAAAATGTATAACTTTTGCCGTTGCCAAACAAAACGCATAATAGATGGAAAGGCAGCAGGAGGCTCAAGTATCTGGCACACATACATTATTAAAGACAAAAAACAGCATCGAAGGATATGGTTCTTATACAAAACATTTGCTCGCTATTGTTTAAGTGCTTCAAAAGTTCAAAGGCCATGCGTACAGAGAGAGAAATCTAAGGAGACTGCAGGGTGCGACTTTAACTTTTGCTCACCGCAAAACTGTAGGTGATTAACAGAAATCTGCCAAATGTCAAAAGGCAGCTGCCATTAATCAACACTGGAGGTATTGAAAAATGGTTCAACATTTGCTAATTAATTTTTTGATAATTATCTTGGGCCATTGAAAAGTTTTCCACGGCCTTCTTTTGCTACTCGACTGCTGCTGCTGCAACGTTCATTGAAATTGAATAATGAGCCAAAGTAAAAATTACCTTTTCACGTGAAAAACAACGCGCAAAATGCCAATTCGAGCATTGCGCAAAAATATATTCACGAACATAGAAACAAACTAGCAGAAAAACAGCAGCAACTAAAACGCAATAAAACAAAAAGAACTAAAACAAAATATTTTACTTTTTCTTCTATGCATTGCGCTTGTTTCTCTTGTTTGGCAGCGGCAACAAATCAAATAACAAATTAAAAAGTTTTTTCGACAAGCAGATAGAATTATAAATACCCTTTTGCTAAATTACTTTAATCACATTAGCTACTTTTTTGCCGCAAAAATATACTTCCTAAAAGTGTTGCACAGAACAAACGATCTAAAAATATAAAAATTAATTGAAATTGATCAGAAAGTTTTGACTTAAGTATGGTAATCTACAAAACAACTTAATTTAGAAACACCAAAATAAATTTTATGATAACAATACATAATAAAAAAGATACAAAATTTTGTTTCGTGCCAAACATTTATAAACAAAATAAGTTCATTTAATTAGCATTAAAATCTGAAAGTAAACAAAATGAACTTTGAAATAGCATCATTTTGTTTAGTGTGCCAAGAGCATTTGTGACTTGGTCCAAAGTCAAAGCCGCTACAAATTTCATTTCACGGACACTGCACAGAAACTGTCCAAAAACTACCCTTGACTTGTGTTTGCATTATGCATGAATTTGGTTTGGTCTTTCCAACTGTAGAGGCGCCTATATGCTGAATGCTCCCATTACCAACCAAAACATACAACTCAGTTGTAACCGACAGCTCACTGCACTGTTACCCAATACAGAGACAAATTGGTAATAAAATAAGAGAAGGAATTTTATTTCATGCTTTTAGTGAACATTTTTACTATATATTTTTTTTGAGCCTGTTAACATATTGTTTGTTAATAAACTTTTTTTTTCCCATAGACCCCTTTCTATTTCCAAACAGGGTATGTGTAACAAAATTACCCATACGTTAAGGCTGCTGCTGCTGCTTGATACTTACCCAACTCTTTCTCCAGTGTCCAATGTCAAATATTTGACTGCAGTTGTTTTCCTTTATTTAAATTTAATTTTTAATTCAGCTTTGGTTGCTATGTAATAAAAACTGGCGCTCTCGTTTGTTTCTGCAAATTATTGTGACTTGTATTGATTCTGAAATCTTTAGCCTGTCGAAAGCAAAGCTCATTGAACTGGGGAATTTACTCAAATCGACAGTGATGTTTTTTTCAAGCGTTCGTGAAATCAATCTCGTTGCACGACGGTCGTAAAAAATAAGAGAAAGTAGTAAATTGCGCTGACATATGCGTCGAATGCGCAATATTTAATAAGCAGTTCGCTCAAGATAACATGTATCACTCATACGTCACGATACCAATTTGCTTGGCCCGTCGACAGATGCCACACACCCACTCACACCCAACACACGCATACTAGGAGCACAACACGTGCACTTGACATTTAGTGTGACAAGTTGCACAGCCCCCAAAAATCAAAAAGAACAACAACCATATCTTGTACACAAAGGCTGAGGGACCAAACAGAAAGCAATCGATGACGTAGTCCAAATTTGTTAGAATTTAAGGTAGCAGGCAAGCAAGTAAATGTTGCACAATCGTCTATCGTCAATGTATGTAAAATAAAAGTAAAAATAAAACTTGTATTACTTAAACAACAAGGGACTTTTTATACACTAGAAATAAAGTAAAAATTATGTCGAAAAACCATTGTTAAAACGGATAAATTGATTAATTCAAATACTTTAAGTACTTTTAATACAAATTCACCCACTGTGCCTTGCGTGCATTCAATTTTACTTCATTGTCCTTGATGGCAATTGTCAAGTGCGCGTCGGTATTCCTTACGAGGTCCTCTCCAACCTTCCTAATACCCACATCTGAACGCTACTCGGATGATATCGTGCGAAAAGCGCAGCTGGTTTCCCATTTGGCTACGCACTGTGCTCAAGGGCCGCAGCCAATCAATGAAAGTGAAGTGTCCAAAAAAACGGAAAAGTATAAATATTCAGGCACAATGGCGCAGCTAAACTCGCTTTGCCAACTTCCTGTCCAGTCAGTTAACCCAATGACCGGCATTTATAACCACGTTTATGTGCCAATGAGCTTCTAATCAGCTATAGTCAGTTTAACTGTTGTCCAGTGGATTGCGCGGGTTCGCTGACTCTGCCTCGACCGGCACTTGCTTTTTATGTGCCTTTTGTCAATTCATCATTACTTTGGAGCTGCCTTCAAGATAATGTTTCAAAGCGAAAATGTGAATGCTAAATTTAGCGTACAGCAAGTCTGGGAGGACACAACACGCTAGTTAAGAAGTGGTGCTAGTTTTTATATTTGTTTTTCTTTTATCAGTTACTGCAAAAAAGGTCTAAAATAAAAACATATTGCCAACTTAAAATATTGTCAAGTTATGTCAGCAATGAAAAATTATTGCATAAATTAATTACGAGCACAAAACTCAGAACATGCCTTCAGGCTGGCATTCAGGCAGGATGTCGAGCCTGTATCCTTGCCACGATGGCGACAAATAATTGAGCACGTGCCACAAAACTAGGCAGCAAAGGCCGTACATGTCGCGTACAAGTAATGTGACCTGTCGCTACTTGATTTAACTAATACAAAGAAAAGGCGCGCGCGCGCATGTGTGTGTGTGTACCGACATGAATATATGCAATTAATAACATGTGCATAAATAGGATAGCTTTAGCAGCAAAGGTTTTTTCCCCTCAAACTGTTACGACATGTAATTAAATTTTCAAAGCAGTCTACTGTTAAGAAGCAGAATTGCAAGTAAATTATATGATAGCATTATGAACGGGTCACATACATAAGCAGCTATCACAGAACGTTCGTTAATCAGATCAAGTTGCGCTCTCCCAGGAATTTCAATCACGTTGCCCATTCGAGAAGTTTGTTAAGGGGCGGATACATTTTCCTCAAATTGTGTGTTATGTAAGGGTGTGTGGGAAGTAGAGCGTTTAATCAAGTCGTGCATACTCAACTCGAACCACATTAACTTTATAATTTATCAAATTTTAATTATTCTATGTACAATAAAGTAAGTAAAGATTAGTTACAAGAAGTTTCTTAGAAGTCAAAAACATTTCAAGTTTTTAGTTCAGTCTATCTATATAAATGTTAAGTAAACACAACATTCAACAGTAAATAGAATTGTCTATCTGCGAGTGTTATTTGCCTCAAACTATTGATTTGTTAAATGTTTCCAGCGATGATGCATATGCTCCATGTGCCACAATTTCTAATCAAAAGCAAATCAGCCAATGCCTCATTTGGCAGCATTGTCGACAGCCAGTTGACAGCTAGTCAGCGATTCAGACAGACTTAGACACTCAACGGCAACGAACGCATCAAATTAGCTGTGCTCGCTGCTGCATTGATTTGTGAGGCTTGACATATCAAAATGCGGCAATGTAAAAACAACAACAATACCGAAAAAAAAGATGTGAAATGTCAGCGTAGAACGAACACTAACTACACTCACACACATACACACACACACACACATAGTGGGTGTAGGCAATCCATCCATCACAGTCTAGGACACTTGCGTCCTGTCAATCTCGACTTTGTTTTTAAATATATTTTAGATATTATCGAACTTAAATGTGCATTGATTTTGATTTGTTTTTGATTCATTTGGATTCGTGTGTTGGCTTTTACTTTCTTTCGTTACGTTTATTTCATGCGTGTGTGTGTTTTTGTAATTTTAAGGGGAATGGGGGTGGATTTTTAAACAGCAGCAAGTTGTCAAGGACAAGTTATGTTTATTTTTGAAGCCATACGAACGCCAAGCGTTGTTGCTGCAGGTCAAAAGCCCAAAGCAACGACAAGAGTTGAGCTAAACAAAAAAAGACAATAAAAAAGTTTCGTTGTGTTTTTGTTCCGCTTTATTTGTGTTGTTTTTTGCTGATGTTGTTTGATCTGAATTGAAATTCATTTGGCAAAAGGAAATTAAAGTCAACGCCACTTTCACTAGCCAAGTCATTTGCTTGCGTTTGCCTTTATCTTATTGTTGTTTTACACACTTTCAGTGCATGTATTTTTTATTTTTATTTTGTTTTATTTTTATATTTGTACTAGATTGAACGCGAGGACTTTTCTTTTGTCTCACACACACACACAAAGACACATTCACACATACACTAAGAGAAAGAAACACTCAATGTTGATATTGTTGTTGTGCCTAACACGTTTCTAAGTTTTTCTTTTGATTTATAGTATATTCAATTGCAAGCGCTTTTTGTACCGTTAGCTGCGATGGCATCCATACAACTGAAACTGAAACGCAACTTTTGCCGACACTGAGGCATTTTGAACTTTCGGTTGCACCA
Organism: Scaptomyza flava; assembly: GCA_030179655.1. NCBI lineage: Eukaryota > Metazoa > Arthropoda > Insecta > Diptera > Drosophilidae > Scaptomyza > Scaptomyza flava. The sequence continues at coordinate 17,372,336 of JARNME010000029.1, forward strand.
TGTGCTTCAAACATGTTGCAATCCGTGCCATTGTGTTGTGTTTTGGTTCGATGCGGTCCCATGCTGCGTATGCGTATAATATGTAGCTCTTCATTTGCCATCGAACTCTGATAATGCTGCGTATACAAATGGCAAATTTGACTGACACTCAAGCAGCTGATTCCAGTTAGTAAATGTGTGTGTGTGTGTGAATGAGTGTGTGTGAAGATAGGTGAGATTTGTGCTTTGCGTGTGAACTGTTGAAAAATTGCATACAAATGAAAATAAAGTATGCGACTTGTGTGGAGCCAAGTAAAGAATTGATAAATTCATTCATGAATGTATAAGGCTTGAGCTTTTTATCAGCACTTTAAGATGAAGGGAGCTCTTGTTAATGGAATTGTTAAGGGTTGTAAAAAAGATAACAAATATGATTTATTTCTTGAATGAAAATGAATTTATCAAATAGAAAAATTGAGTTTTATGTTATCATGTTGATAATACAAGAAATAGAGCTAAAGGGTTAAGTTAAAAAAAAAAAGTCGCTTTTAGTTCTCTTCTACAATTTTTAAAGTGTATCAAACCTTCGTCTTCTTTAGTCCTTATCTGCATAACTCATCCCAACGACATTCTCATTCCAAATGATTGATTGTTTTTGGCTGAATCACAAAGTGCTGTTGATGACGATGTTCAAAGCTTTTGTCTGGGGCCCGCACAGTCAAGACATTAATTAATGCAATGGGTTCCACAGAAATGCTTCTTCGTACAATTGAACTTAAGCAAACCTAACTGGAATTGGACATGAGGAAATTCTCAAAAATCCTTGCGCCATTCTTGGGCTGAACACTTTAATATGCCAGCTGAATGGGAATTATATGGCATTGCTCGAATAGCTGGCACAGCGTGTTAAATGAACGATAAGCAAACCTAACCCACTTGCCCCACCAAGTGGAAGTCTGCACTTTATGTCTGTTGTGGTTGTTTTTGTTGCTCTCATTCTTGTTCTTGTAGTTAATAAAGCGCAAAACGGAAGACCACAAGGCGCTGTCACAGCAACCAGAACCAGCCAACAACAGCAGCAAGAGCAAAGAACAATCAATTTTACGTCAATTGGTTCATATTTTATAGGCTGAACTGTGTGGTGCGGTGTGGTGTAGTGTGATGTAGAGACGAGTGCACAAACTCATTGCTTGTGGCTTAATGACCACATTTGTGGCAAGGGACGTAGAAGTATTTGCTTCTTCTTGCGCCAGACAACCACAAAATACAAGTACTGTTCACTCATATATCCACAATGCCAATGCTTGACCCATAAAAGTTTAGTGGTTAGTCAACCAACAAGTTGGTTCGGAGTTGCTAGTTGACAGTTGGGAAACTGGGAATTGACATTGAATTTTGTGTATTGCGGGAGGATGAAACAATCGACATGTCAGCATTTGCCTTTGGGTCTGTTATACTCTAACAAGCTTTCTTACAGTCCGATCAATTGCACGTTAGTGAACTTCGTTATGAATGGTTTTGACGAATCATGCAGTTCGATTTTGATTCGTTATAGAAAATTCGTTACACGGAAGTTCGTTATATGGAATTTCGCCTGTATATTAAGTTGTTGCAAGGAAAAATAGACAGTTAGCTAACAATCATTGAAAAGAATATACTTCCTTAATTGCAATAAACCAAATAAAATATAAAATTCTCACACAAACGTTGTCATCGCTTACCATTCAACTATCGGCATGCCTACATTGATATGGCAGAATGTAGTCTGCCGAGCATTTATTTAAAATTGAGACCGGAAACAGCTCTCGCAGTACAACACAACACAGCAGAAGCAAAAGCAAAAACACAACAAAGCGTAAAGTCCGTTACATGGAAGTGCAAGCAAGCAAGCAGTCTGAAGACGATGTCCGTGGCACTGAGCCCGGATAAGTCTGTGATGGATGAATTGGGGGGCGGAAACGGGGTGCACTGCGTCGTATTATAGCATTTGATTGATTGCCTTTTAGCCTATCAAAGCGGCAGATACGCGCATATAGTTAGTTATCAGCGAGCCACCATGACGTATGCGTAATGTGATACATTACAAATATGCGAAACGCGTGACCGCCATTGCTTTCCGCGAGCAGCGGACCGGTTCATTTTCATCCGCTTATCCTCCTTTCATTTCCGGCCAGGGCCGCCAACCAATTAATTTGCATCCTTTTACATCAAATCGCTTTCAGGTGCATCAAGGCGATAAATGTTTTTGTGTCTGTCTCTTTGTGTGTGTGAGTCATTGCAGAAAATACTGTTACTGTTTTTTTTTTTGTTTTTAATAACTGAAAAAATAACTTAAGCAACTGCTTAATACTCTAAGACTAATTTGTCTTTAAGGCAACGACACTAAAGCTATAAGAGACAAAAAGATTAATAATCTTCTGCAATTTTAGAGCTTTGCTTTTCTTGTAAGTTAAGTGTTTTGATGCAGTTTTTATAAAAGTAAAGGGTATTTTTAGGTAATGCAATCTTTACCATAAAACACATATATATTCTTAGAATCATTTTTGCTTGAATTTAGTGCATGCTAACGGATGGCATTTTCATCATTCTATTTACAACATTGGCTTTGTTCTTGGGGCCGTGGATGTCGCCTTTGCTGCTGCTGCTGCTAATGAGTGTCGCTTGCAGACTTAAATGTGTGAAGTGTGTATTTGTGTGAGTGGATTTGTGTGGGTGTATGTGTGAAGGCCAAAATGGATGCACTACCAACAAGCGCCATGGTGGGGCCGGAGCCGGACCGAACAGGCCATTAGACTAATGGCAAGTGACAAGTTTTGCAAATTGGAATTACATGCACGCTGTGGTATTTTAGATATTTGAGTTTGGCAAATGAGTATTACGAGGGCAACTACACATAGTATTTACTCGTAAACCACAAATGCAAGGCGAGGCGCTTGTGAGGGCACTACACAAATCGTTCAACACTTGGCAGCACTTAAACGCGGATAACCACATGATAAAACTAGACGATTAGCCACTGGAATCGACCACAACATCAACACACACACACACACACACCCTGTCGAAGGCAGACTGGGGCTAGACTAAATAAACAGCACAGCTAGAGAGCCATGTGAGTTTTTCTGTTTTCCCCCCTTTTTCCCGCCCGCTGGCCCCACTCGACTCACTTGCCACAAGCCTTGTGAAGCAAAATGGCAAAAAATATAATTTTTCAAAACAAATTGCGCTATTGCGCTATGTATTTTTTTTTTTTTTTTTTTTTTGCTCAGCTGGAAAATATTTGCGCAGAGAAAAATCGTTTGAAATTAGTTGAACAGAGTACAAACAAAATTCATAAAGATAAAAACCAATAAATACTTGACGCCTTGCCTTAAAACGAAGCATAAACAAAGTTTGAAAAAACAAAAACTATACAAGGGTCTCGTTTTTTTGGGATGGAAAATAACTTTAGCTACATGTTATCTTTTATCAACATTTGTAGAAATAATTGACGTTGAGCAAAGATTTGAAAAAGTACATCTTGTGTGTTAAATATTGATTTGGTCTTTAAATTGTTTGAATTTGGGATCAAAAAACTATGTTGAAATATTTCCTAAAATTCAATTGAATTGTTTTAAGTTTATTTCTCACATGAGTGAATACTTAACCGATTTGTTATCGCATATATATTTTTTATATTATTTTTTATTCGTATCTCATTTTTAACTTGTTTGCGACTGTCAACCAAAGACCCTTTAAAAACAAGATAATGCAATTGGTAAGAAAAGGCTTTACAGTTATTTCGTCTCAGGGTTGCGCTCGCAGAAATAAACTTTGCAATGAGTGTGAGGGAGCGCGTTAGCGTTTTTGTTTCAGTGAAAAACAGTTTAATAACATATCATCTACCAACATTATAAGAGTATCCAACATTCATCATTCGTCAAGTGCATTTCTGTTTTGCTTCTTTTGTGAATGCACACAAATTCACACTTTTTTTCCTTATGTAGCTAAATTTAATTATTGCCAACCCATTATTCTCTATATTAACTAAATGTATTAATAATTGCCAACCCAGAAACCCTGCTCCTACACATAAATAAGCTAGTACGCAATAGTATTTGCTTTTGCGGTTGTTTGTGGGCATAACATTGACAGCAGAACCGCGTAACTCGACTGTCTCAATTGGCTGCATCTCTGACTCTAAGCACAAACAAAATAAAGCGAATTCAAAGCAACAGACAGCGTTCGTTAATTCACGAGCGAGACTTCGTCTTTTACGACCACCTTTCTCTGCTGCAACACCAATACCAACATATTCGTTTGCAAGCAGAGACAATTGTTGTACAACAACCAAATACTATTTAAAATTTTTGACTGCACATATTTGCGTTAAATTAAATGCCCTTCTTTATTGAACAAATAAAATACTTCGAGAAGAGCTGAGACCATTAAATATATATTTGTTATTCTGTTTACTATTTGAAATATATCTAAAGCGAACCCCTGAGACAAAGCTTTTCTTACCAATTGCATTATCATGTTACTAAATGGTCTTCGCTGTCAACACACACACATTTATGCATCTTTTTATTTTGTTTTGCGGCTTGAGCATATTTTATTGCATATACTTTAACCACAGAAACAGCCAAGCTAGCTAGAAACCACTGGAAATGCCTTCTATGCGATTTATGAGAAGTACATTCAGCAAAATGAAAATTTGTGAATGGGACAGAAAGGGGAGCTATTGAAGGGAGGGGCGAGTAAATACGAATTTCTCACTTTGTGCTAGCGCAATTTTAATGAAATATTGATTGTTTACTTTGGCGCAATGTTTGTGATGAGCAGCATTCTGTCGAGAAACGCAATTAGTTCGAATTCAATGCAAGAGGTGTAGTTAAACAAAATAAAAATACTAAGCACATGATAATGAACAGATACAGATAGAGAGAGAAAAAGAGAGAACAAGAAAGTTGAGCGAAATTAAATGCTAATAAATTACAAATCAAAACAACAACAAGACAAGTTTAAAACTGCCAACTTGCTTATCTTTTAAACTGCCTACAAAAAAGGAAAATGACAGCAGAGAAACAACTTTGATACCGACCATGACACCCCACAGATGAGCTTCAACTCAAAGTCCAACTCCAGGCCCAGCTACGAACTGAATACACAGCTGCTATTTGATTAATTTTCATTTGACTGATAAAAAGTTATTTTTGGGATATTTCTTTCTCTGTTGCTATTGCTGTTATTGGTCATGCGTAACTTTCCCCTTGGCGCTGCCACAGAGCAACAACAAAAATTAAATGTCATTTTGCACACACAGCTCTGATTTTCATTAATTTAGTGTAAATATAACACATATATAGAACTAAGTGTGAGTCTATATGCCAACAACAACACAAAAAACAAGTTCCTTATTCCAAATCAAGTAAATTGTTTGACCACAAAACATTTCATGCCGAAAACCACAAACAAAAAACGACTCGAAACAAAAAAGTTTGTCCACAAAAGAGAAACAAATATGTATGCTTCCATTTGTTTGAATCAAGTGAGATTTTCAATCTTAATCAATTGAGATTTTCGATCTTAAAATATGATATTTTAAATTAAGTTAATTTTACCATTAACTCTTTGTTTAGTTGACATGTGTTTTTACTTAATGGCTGTTTGGGCAAGCCATTGCAGGGTATCATTTTAAGAGAAGCCAAGTGACATCTTACTTGATTCCTTTTACGTTTTGTATTCGCTTTTGTCACGGTTGCGCTTTTTGGCATTACATTTACGCATCGTGAACTTTTTGTTAGACGGAAAAAACTCAGCTGCTGGCAACATTTGGCTGTATGCTGCCAACACAAAGTAAGCGTAAAATGTGCTTGGGCATCTTATTGGCTTTCAAGACTAAACATTGTTGTTGTTTCTGCTTGCACTTGACTACAGTCCTTGCAGTGAGCAACGAGTCCTTGATACAAATAAAAGAGAAATGGCATAATATTAAATTGGAAAACTAACTTAAGTAGATCTGCAAGGGTTAAATTCAAAAATCACTTATTAAATCTACTCCACACATTTTAATCGAATGCTTGCTGTCAAAATGTTGACAACTTTGTTGACTAGTCAAAGTATTAATGTGTTAAAACTATAAACAACAAAAGTTGAAAACATGTTGCTATTAAATGATTCACTCCCTTTATTAAAAAAAAAAAAAGCTGACATATTGTATGGCGCGAGTAATGGCGCTAAGTCTATGAATTATTCAGTCCTTTGAACTTGAACTGATGGGGCGGACAGCTGTCTACAATTTAATGAGCTCTCAATATGACGGTGGTCAGTTTGGTACGGTAAAAGTTATTTAAGCTGTACTTTTAGAAACTTTTTTACGACAATTTACTTTATTTTGCTTTTAGATTCTCGGAAACTTAAGCTGATTACATAAGACTTAGACTCGAAATAATAAATAATATTGCAAACGTTTGTTTTTCATAAGATTTTCCAACAATTCGAGTACAACCAATGACCTAGATTGTGCAGATTACAAGCGACTTTAGCGAAATGTATGGAATATGTATATATGTTAATTGCCTTGCACTAATGTGGCTAATGGCGGTAATTTGGTGAATTAATTGATAGGCGTTTAAATGTCACTTAGTGGCAAGTGCATAAAAAGCTGATGCGTCCACAATGCAACCAGCTGAAGGTGTCACAAAATGGCCATCGACAGTCAACGCGCCTATCGTCCATTGTGGTTCTGCTTTCGCGCTTTGGCTCCAACATTTTTTGGCGCCCAGTCACGTACGGTTTATGTGTATGTTGTTCTCGTCCATTTGCTGGTAACTGTCATGTTTCCGTTGCATCTGCTGTGGGGTCTACTGTTGGAGGCATCACCTGCCGAGCTGTTGAAGAATCTAACCATGAGCCTTGCTTGCGCTTCGTGTAGTTTGAAGCACATCATGCACTTGTGGCATCTGCCGCACATGATGGAAATTGAGGCACTGCTGCAGCAGTTGGATAAATGTGTCCAGAGCGATGAGGAGCAACGCTACTACCAGGAAACATTGCAGTGTCAAGTAAATCGCATTACTCGTTGTATTTATACTAGTTTTGCGGTCATCTACGTGCTCCTCATGCCCAGCGTCATTTTAGCTCTCTTTGCCGAAACTCCTGAGTTATTGTATGTGGCGTGGTATCCTTTTGACTGGCGTAAGAATAGCTTCAACTATGGTCTAGCTTTTGGCTATCAGTTTCTTGGCATTTTTGCCGAATGCATGCAAGCCTTGGCAAATGATATTTATACTCCTCTGACGCTGTGCTATGTGAGCGGACATATTCATCTGTTTGGCATACGTATGTCGCGTCTGGGATTCCAACAGCAGCCACAAACTCAAACACATCAACAATTACGTGCCTGCTTCGGGGACTATACTCTTCTTATGAGGTGAGACTTAGCTGCATAATTCAAATAATATATAATATTCGGTGAAAATTTGGTTTTTGTATATCTTTTAAGATATTTTCAAATATTTTCTAAAGGAAATACATAATACTAAAAATGAGCTTAGTTTTCTTAGTTCTTTTATTGTAATAGTAATTTAGTCAAGGAGTTTTTATCTTTTAATATATGTCAGATTCTCTAGATTACTAAAACATTATTAAAAACACCACCAATTTCAATTTCAGGCTATATCATCTTACCAGAGAGACCATAAGCGGTGTTCAGCTCATACAAGTAATATTCTGTGGTACAAGTCTGTGCATTGTGGTGTCTTATGGGCTGTTCTTTGTGAGGGACGCGGTCTCGTTGATGTACAATTTTACGCTATTTTCTGTGACATGTTTACAACTGTTTCCCAGTTGCTATTTTGCCAGTGCTGTGGCTGTGGAGGCACAACAATTGCCCTATGCCATTTTCTCGGGCAATTGGTATGAACAATCGAGCAATCATCAACGCAATGTGCTCATCTTTACCCAATTGACGTTGAGGCTGGCAAAACAGCCAATGATGGCTGGTGGACTTATTCAACTTAATGTGGATACCTTCTTTGCTACGATTAAAATGGCATATTCTTTGTTTGCTGTAGTGGCGCGAGTAAAGATTAATTAAAGTCAACAAAGTTCTAGTTTCTTTAGCTGCTTTTTTCTTATTGATTCTCCTTAATTGAATGCCCAACACATTTGCACGTTTTCATTTTCACATTTCCACAAAAAATGTGAGGCAATCAACGCCGGTCTGTCCGCTACAACAGATGAAACGCATTTATTGCCTCGTCTTAGTGCGCAAATAAACAATTGTTTGTTTCACTTTGCTTTTTTCAGTTTGATTTTGTTTTGTTTCAATTCGTTCTGCTTTCGATTTTTACAATGTACCTCAAGCAATTTAAAGCACGAAATGAAATGTGCTAACGCATTCAAATTTGTATTTTCATTTTAATTTGTATTTAAGCCTATGCCCCATTGAGTTTGTTATTGTTATTGCTATTAAAAAAGAACTGTGGAAATATTATAGAATGTGTAAAAATATGATGGTGTTCTACAATGCTTCAAGCTAATTGTGCAAACAAATGCTGGACAAAATGCGCCAATAAAATTGAAAATTAATTATTGCGCTTGTGTTCTTGGATTATAGGGCACAATTGTTTATAGGAAATTGAAAGGCTGCATTCTATTATAGAGTTTTGTAAATAATTTAATTCTCAGTAAATGAGTAACTTTATTTGTGCAAGCAATTCTTAAATTCTATTAACGTGATTTCCGTTCTTTGCTTTGGACCAGTAAGGTGTTTTAGGTTGTTCTGTTTTGTGGCAAGGCCCTTTGGCCACTTGAGAATGGTTTAAATGATATCGCTGGCAGCAACGTACGTGATTTTGTCAAATGCGCATTATTTAACCCGGTCTTGTTCCCATTTTTCCTCATTTTTGTAAAGCTAACATTCATTATTTCCTTCTCTTTTAATGTGCTTTTCAGAGCGCAGTTGAAACATATAATATAAAAAAAAAAAATTAATTCAAATATACTTTTTATTTTCACTGTTCCTTTGCTGTTCCTATGCTTTGATTTGATTCACTGCAATTTAACTTTCAAATCAATAAACATAAAGTTTTTCATTTTCTTGTTAACTCGGTAATTAAATCACAGTCTCAATAAACTTATATTTTATTTCTTCTTTATAGTTAGCAATAAATCTAAAGCTTAAAGCCTGAGTTTTTAGCGCTATGCTCATAATATTTTCAAGTACTAATAAAGTTGTCTATTAAATAAAAATTCATTTGCCAAGTTTCGAAAGAACTTTAAATGCAAATCAAAAAAATATTTTATAAAAAAATTCAATGTATGAAAATTCTTTAATTATCATATATTCTGTTAGGAACCAAGCAATTACTTAAAGCTCTGAATTTTGCCAACTATATAAAATGTATTTATTATTGTTTAAAATAATTGATATGTCAAAAGTAAAGCGATGAGTTTTAAATGCGATTTAATGAGGTGAATATCATATTAATTATTTTTAAACAGAAGGATAATAAATACAATTTGTATTATAATTATTGTATGCTGTGTAAAACGGAAATTCAGTAAAATATTGCTGCGTTCCGGTCGTCAAACGCTGCCAAAAATTTGTCTGTACAAAATGCAAAAATGTTGATTGCGTTGCCTGCATGCATAAAATGTACATAAACGACAACAGAAATATAAATGGGATAGTGAAAGATAGGATATGCCAAAAAAATAGGAGAATCTGAGGTTTGACCTATTTGTTGCATTTAAAAATTCAATTTACATATCAACGTAACTAAGTATGTGACTACAATTATTTCACGTATTTTTTATGACTATCCCACTTATTCAGTATCAATTTTTTGTTAAATATGTAACTATTTATCTAACGCAGGTCAGATTGAATTTTTCTGGGTTTTTTGTTGGTCCACGCAGCAAATGTTGGACCATAAATTTCCTTGTCGAATTTTTTTACTTGTATTTTGAATTTACTTATAGACTGAAATGTTATTTTATATTTCTATTGAACTTTATTATTATAAGTTTTTAAGCTTAAGTGTTTTTCTGCTTGCAGGGTATCTTTTATGCTTTAATCCGATATTGTTTAAAAATGCATAGTTTATTTCAGTAACGGGTATTTGATAAAATACACTCGGCTTAGACATTTTAATTTCGTTCGCATTTGCATAAAACCATTTTAAAATAGAGAGAGAGACAGGCAAAATGAAATCGTGAATAGGGAAAACCAAACAGAAACAGAAATTGGAATTGTGACAAGTTTTGAAATCGCAGGTCAGCTGAAACTGGCAGCACTATGCTGGAAAATTGCGTATACGACCCGCGTTGTTTGTTTGGTTGTGTGGGCTGAGCCGACGCAACCGCCCTCGAGGTGTTTTAACTTTTCTGCCTGGCATTCATTCATTTCATTTTCAATAGCACAAAGCACACAGATGGCAAAAATATTGTTGGCATACTTTTGAAACTGCTTCCTGTCGCATGTCCTGGCACTCACTGGCTGTGTGTGTGTTTATTTTAGCTTTTGGCATTTGATGCGCGCGATGGGGGAATTTCACAGCCACATCGGAAACTAACACAAAACAATGCCAAAACACACAAAACACAGAAAGAAATATGAAATATAAATTGAAACAGTCAACTGGCCTTAAATTGTCTATCATAGCTACTACTGTCTTCCATCTCTCATGCTCCCACTCTGTCTGTCAAAACTCAATCAGTGCAGCAAGAAAAATCAGAGGCACCACCCAAAAGAAACCCACAACAGTCAAACATTTGCCAGCTAGCCACAGATTGAATTGCTCTATACTATGGTCCTCAAATGGTTTACGAAATTGTAAAACATTTATGCTCCCCCTGAGGCAAACTTTCGAAATTCTTATCAAACATATAGTTAACTGAATTTTTGATACTTTTGATTTGTTTGTTTTGACATAGTTAAACTTTTGTAAACAATGCTAGCATTAATAACATGTGTTCAGATCTAGCAAATAGACGCATCATCAAATCGAGCGATTCAAATTGTAGTTGGATGCATGATGATTGTTTAGATAAGTTTATGAATCTAAAACTCTGAAAAGCAACTTAAACTATCAACAAATTTGCTGTTATTTGTTTAAAAGAAGTTCATATGTTTAGCATCAAATGCTAATTTTATCCATGTTATATTTTAGTTTTTAGTTATAGCTAGTAGTCAAAGATTAGATTTTTGTTATGGAAAATTCTAAAAAATTATTTTACATTGAATTATCGTGTATTAATTTATCAATTTTTTATATCGAAATGCTTTTTTCTGCCATTTAAATTGTTTTTTTAAAAACACATATTGGCCTTGGTTTTAATTATTTCTTTATTGACACTCTGAATTAAGTAATTGATAAAATTTTGTTTATTTTAGCAAAGGGCTTAATTGTAAAATTCTAATTGTAATTGAAATAAATTATTCATTGAGCTAGTTTTAATTGTATATTGTAAATATTTGATAACTTTATTTGTTGAACGCTTACCAAACAAAGGTCTCCGACTATGAAATGTTACTTTAACAATTATTATTAATTGATTAAAAGCAACTCACCCTTTCAAAACATTTTAATTGTTAGGTACAGAGTAGAATTACCAGATAATTGTAATTGATTATATAAAGAAAATTATTACGCATCTAAAAAGCTTAATTGGCTTTTTGACGAACAGCAATTAGTTACAAATTTCGGATGAAAATTGATTCATTTACAACCTGCTGCAGAGATTTGTTCGAGTTGCAAGTGAAACTGTAAAATTCGTTTGCAGCACTTGCATTCAATTCCAAACTCAATTACCTCGCGGTGCTCCACTAATTTTCGCACTGAAACCATGGCGGGGGGAAAATGCGCATCAAGCAAAACACTGACAACACAGTGTCCACCAACTTTGGCGACACATATGCCGCTGTTCCTGCCTGCTGCTTCCTGCTCCTGTGCCTAAAACCGTGCACCGGATAGAATAACAAGCGTGGAGGGGCTATGTTTGTGTGTTCGTGCGTTTGGCTGCCTGCCTCCTCTTGTATTTCAGTCATGCATGAAATTTTTTACTTTCCAGCCAGTTGGCGGCCACTTGCTTGTTGTTCATTCTCTATCCTTTGTTTTCCGTTGTCTCTTTTGCTTATGCTGGAGTTTTGTTTCCTGTTCACTTTTCTGTTGTTGTTGCCGTTGTTATTTCAGCGCTACGTGTTTTCGTTTTTATTTTTCCCCGCATTGTTCCTTCGGATGTTGACATTGTTTTTCATTGGTTTTTTTTTTTTTTGTAGTATGTGTATAGTTGCTGTTGTTAAAGCTAACAGGCTTTCGCTGTCACATCTAAGTCATGTTGACATTTTCTGTGGCCGCATACTGAGCGTTGCCGAAAAAGATCTTCTAGATCCTTGAAGACCACATGATCTACTGACTCTCGTTCACCTGATTGTTGATACGAGAGATTTTCTTTGCCTCTTAAATTCCATTCAAAATTCTTTAGAATGGTCAATCCCCTCCGCTGACTTAGCCCATTTAATAAGTAAAGGATTTTCAATAAAGCAAGATGGCTTTAATCTCTTGAAAGTATTATTTTATATATATATTTATATTTTATTCATGTATATGTTATTGGCCTTGAAAAATTGTCCGCACTTGTTAGATGTTTTAAATTTAAACTATCGTATTTTATACCTTAAATATTAAGTTTATCTTCTCTTGATTGCCTTGACCAGTAGTTCATTATTTGCTGATACTCTTGTACTTATATTCGCTTCGTTGCAGTTGCAGCTCTCGTTTTAGGCCTATCAAATTTCACCTTTTGCTTCTCTGCCTCTCTCTCTCTCTCTCTCTCTCTCTCTCTATCTTCTTTTGTCTCTTTCTATCTTTACTGATGCTTTTGGCCCATTTGTAATTGGAGATGTAGGCAACATTTTAAATGCGTTTGGCAAACAAGCGCAAATTTCTTGACCAATTTCCGTACGCATTTTGTAAACTAAAATTTTTTGGACCTAAAAGTGAATGCAACTGCAGCTTTGTGAGTGAGGCAGGCACCAGCATGGAAGGTTATTTGTAACTTTAACTAAACAAATTTGAAAGCCTCTACGCATATCAAGTGTGGTCTGGTTCTGGCGATGGCCCTTTTGGACTAACTTGATTTGTTAAGCTAGCTACAGCTTCTCGTTCTTCAGCTTATGTATAAAATAGTCGATGGCTTTTTGGGTAGACATCAGTAGCACAATAACGTGCAGCAGCTTACAAACAAATTACAAGCAAGCAGCCAACTAGTTGTATTCAAAACATCACTAGCCATGAAACGGGTAAGTCTGAAACACACACAAGTTTTGGCCAACAAATGGTCAGAAGTATCCTGTGTCAACGCATCGTTGCAAAAGGCAGTCAATAAATCAACTCATCATCAAAAATCTTCAACATACCATTAGGACTATTTGTAAAGACAGTAAAAAGACACCAAAAAATTATCACAAAGGTCAAAAAGAGATCCAGATTTTAATCCAAATTGAATTGCTTTTTGTAGTCCTGCCTGTTGCTCTGTTTATGCCTGCTGACCTGCAATGTGGCGAATGCATCTTTTTTGCGACCCCTCGAACTCAGTCAGTTGAGCAAATCATCCAATCTACAAAAGCAACAGCTGCATGGAGAGCTCAACAACGATGACTCCAGTCTCGATGAGGCCACAACCATTTTGCCCAGCTCAAGTTCCAGTGAGGATTACGATAGTCGGCCCCAGTATACATTTGCTTATGATGTGCGTGATACGCTAACTGGTGATGAGAAGCGACAGGAAGAGAGGCGTGATGGAGATTTGGTCAAGGGACAATATTCGCTAGTGGAACCGGATGGCACGAGGCGCATTGTGGACTATACGGCAGATGATGCTAGTGGTTTCAATGCCATCGTTTCCAAACAGCTTCTGGATGAACGTCCCAGGTTAGCACAATCTCAATCGCAGTCTGCAACGAGCTCCTCCTCTGCTGGTTCCTCCTCGTTGTCACGTTACAATAGTATTGAGGAGCTGCAATCCCGGCTTACAGCTCAAGCCATTGCCGATGCTCAGGCCTTAGCGGATGCCCATCAACAGCAACACCTGCAGCTGGAGGCTCAAGCACGCCGTGAAGCCGAGAACCAGGCACGTCAACAGGCTCAACAGCTGATGGAGCAATTCCAGCAGCAGGTACAACAATCTGCACAGTTGCGCCAACAGCAGGAACAACAACGCCAGCAGCAAGAGCAACAGCGTCAACAGCAGGAGCAACAACTGCGAGAACTCCAACTGCAACAGGAGCAGCGGGATCGTGAGCAACTGCGTCGTGAGCAGGAACGTCGCCAGAATCAGAACCAACAGCGTCTGCTTGAACAAAGTTCACTGCTACTGCCCAGCTCCAATCAGCGTGTTCATGCCAACATTGTTTCCCATCCACCCACGCTGATCTCTTCGAGACTCCATCAAAACACACTTCGTGATCTGGATTTGAATGCTTGGCGCCAACTGCCCAGGGCTCATCTGAGCATTGAGCGTACCAATCAACCCTTATTACTCTCACAACCCTCAAGTGCTTCTGTGCAAGCACAGTTGATTAGTTCACCACTGCTCCTGGATTCAGGTAATTTGAATAACTTGATATCGACGACAAGTCTCAATGGCAATGCGGCCATTAGCTGGACACAGGGACATCGCCTACTTGATAGCGATCTCTGGCGATTGGAGCGTCTGGAGGATCATGAAAGCCGTCACGAGGAGCAGCGTCGCGAGAGCGAAGAGCAGCAACAAGGACGCAACAACAACAAAAATCGTCACGCTCAATGGTAGATAAAAACTTCAACTGACCTCAACGATCATCTCTGCAATGGATACCCGATTATGTATTAGAACTTAAGTACACTTCAACACACACACACACAAACACAATTGTCTAACTTTAAGTCCAACTAATGTGTTATTTTAGTCTTATGTGGGATATGGTTTATCTTTAACTATTATACTTTGCTTTTCTTTGACGGCAACTAACCAAAAAAATAATCAAGCTCAAGTTCTCTCTATCTTAGGTCTAGCCTAAGTTTTTATTGTTTATTGAATATTTTTTTTTTTTTTAGTTAGTTCAAACTGCATTATTAAACTTCACAAAAAGAGGAAAAAAACACAATATAAAAGAGAGCATTTCATGACTTCATTTTCAGTGCAGTGGATAACAACAGGTGGTTTATGGTGTTGGCCTTATGACCAACTAGCCAGTTGACCCTAATCTCTTTTTCATGGACTTTGACACTTTCTCTTTTTCCCTCCTCTATGATGACGCACACGTGTGCTCGCTAGTTGACCATAAACCTTGGACCAACTTTCTTTAGGGCAGCAAATGGCAACAAATTTTTTTAAATAATAAGCAGACAAAACAGACAAAGACCGAGACCGAGACCAAGACCAGGTTTCTGTACAGGGCCAGTGGTAGTTGCAAAAGTTGATCCTTTTCCCAACTCATAAAGTTTCCGCTGCACACTTAAAAGTAAGCTTGCACTCGCTTAACTTATGGAAGGAGGGAAGGGTGGTTGGAGGATTGAGGGCCTTAGGAAGTGCAGCTTTTAACGATAACGCTATAAAAACAATGAAAAAAATCTCTGTTTAAGAGGGTAGTTTGAAGGAATGGAAAAGTTAAACAGAAGTTAGTATATTTTTAAGTTCTTAAAGTGAAAGTTTGAAAAAGAAGACAAATCAAACAAATAGAACTAGATAGAGAGAAATGTTGATCTTAATTTGCGAAAGGCTTTTTATAATTTTTGTATAGCTTACATAACAAAGATCTATAAACTTATTTTCTACTTCTTTTTTTTTTGTTTCATCCCATAACCTATAATTATTTTGAACTTCAATTTTTGTGAGGCTATTTATCTAGTTTATTACTCCTACTCCTACCGTATCCAAGACTTATCAAATAACCTCCCAGGTACTCAGTTTCAGTAAAGAATAAAGGCACAAAAGCCTGCAAGGGATTCGGGAACTTGAAACATGGCAACATAAACGCTGCACCGCGACATTTAATAAAAATGCTGCTTAACTATTTTGTAAGGGTGCTTAAAAAAAGAAGACACTGAAAATGAGCTGCTCTTTGGCTTTTGAAAGTTATAGCTTACAGCTCAGATGCAGGGTTTCGGATTTCGTCATACTGCCAGATTGTCGACGTACAAAAAGTCTTAAGCAAGGAAGAAAAATCACTTAAAAGTTCATCAGAAGCTGTTGCAGCTGGAGCTGGCTGACTTCTTCAAATCTTCCTTGGGCGCTGCCTGTTGACAATTGGCTGACAGCTCTCATGGCAAAAAAAAAACAAAGAACAAAACAACTTTTGCCAGTGAGAGCGAGCTGCAAGTGTCATTGCCGAATCCGACAAAAAAAAATATACCCATACGCTCATAGAAGGAAAAACTCAATGGATTGCAAGTGCAAAGCAAACGGTTAAGACTCCATTTGACATTGTGACTTCCTGTGCTTTCGGCGCAGCGAATATTATTGACCTTCCTGCTAAATTGTTTGGCCAAGCTGCTTAACTCCAAATGGCCCTACAAACCTACATTCAGGTAGCGGAATCTTGGTAGCCAAACAGAAACCAAACGAAAAAGGAAATGTCAGGCAATCGACAATCCGCTAGCATAGAAAATTTTAAGAACATAAGGTGCAGAGGAGAGACATTCCTAGACTTGAAATTAAACAGACAGAATAAGGTAAATTAAATGTCAAGTCAAATCTAGTTTAGTTATAGATAAGCTATTTAATTTAACTTTTTAAAAAGATTCTTTAAGAAGATTTGGTTCAATTTTGAAGACATTTTAAGTCTAAAGCAGTCAGTCATTTTATGAATCACAGCAAGCCATACAAAATATACAATTTTGTTTGAATGTAACGCTGACTTTATTATCCCTTTCACATGACTGTTGTACCCAGAAAATAAATAACAAATATTTTTTTTTCCAAATAAGTCAAAATGTACAAGCTACCTTTACGACCGATTTCATTGCGTTATCTAAGCGACAAGACAAAAACGACCAACTGCAGTTCAAAGCCGAAGCTCAGTAGCAAACTTTCGAATACGCCACGTCCACCAAAGGATCCACCAGATGAGGGCTATGCGCCGGATTCTGTTAATCATAAGGGCATCGAGGTATCGGACTTTGTAAGACCGGAAGCCTATCGGCAATTCAGTGGACCAGATGAACGCCTGGGTCCTGGAGCAGGCAAGAACATGAGCTATAAAAATGCTCATTACTTTGGCTATCATCGCTTCAGTTTCTATGAGCTCCAGAATCAAGCGATAGAGTTGCGTGATGAGCGACGCATCTCAGGTGGGGTTCAGGTGATGACTGAGGTGGATGGAGAAGAAGATGAGTGCCCCGATGACAGTTTGGCAGTATTGATGAAACAAGAAAAGGAATGCGATAAACAACTAGCTGCTCAAGCAAAGGATTTTGAAAATGCACAACTTCAAGCTTGGTGTGATTCCATCGAGAAGAAGCAAAAGGAGGCAGCCATGCTACAAATGTCTAACAAATCTCCGGATGAGCAGAAGAATGTGTGTGCAGAAAATGTAGCGCTAAACAAATCTCAGCTGTTGCAAGGAGAGAAACAAGCAATCGAAAAACGCAAAGCCGAGGAGGAAAAAATCAAAAAAAAAATCGATGAAAAAGTCACCGAAATATTGAGCGATTGCGCAACAAATCTTAAAACTGAAAAGAAGGATCAGGACAAGGCTTTGGCTGAGTGTAAGGAAAAGGTTAAGGAAAGCACAGATAAGGCTGTGTTACCGCCAGCCAAAGGCAAAGATGAGGCAACTTGCAAAGAAAATGCAGAAAAAGAAGATGCCAAAGCGGCAAAGAAACCAGAAATATCTACAGATCTAAAGGTCAAGGCTGTTGAAAAAAAAGAAGACGACAAAAAGCCAGCAAAATGTGAACCGCCGCCTAAAGATGAAAAAAAGTAAACACAAATTAAACTGAGCAAAGACATTCACCCAACACACAAGAAACCAAAACTTTACAATTGGGTGCGAGTCTTTGCTACGCTTTGTTAGCAGTATCACAAACCGTTACAAAATTCTAGCAGTCGCCATCAAACTGTGTTGCTCGTGTTTCTATTTTTTCATGTTATTGCTTGCTGTTGCTGTTCTTCAATTGCAATTTGAATTGTTAATAAATTCATAGCAGAGTTTCGCATTTAATTAATTGATATGCTATAAGATACTATATCCGCTTAAGGGTTGTTGCACAATTTCAGGGACAAATCGTTAATCTAAACAAATAAATCGAAAGTAATGTAAAACATACATACACACTTACGAGGTGTGTTTGTGGTGTGTGTTTACTTTGTAGGTTTTATCTAGGTTTACAAGCATCAGAGTTTTGAGGTCGTCATCTTGCCATTCATTTCGCATGCAATAAGTTTTTAGTGAACGTTGTTGCTGCATTGATCCCAATGAACCGATAGCGCGAGACTCATCACGTGATTTTTTATTATTTTTTGTAAGCTTGCTAATTAGTTGGAAATCCCCTACAACAGCAGCAAGAGAGAGAGAGAGAGAGAGAGAGAGAGAGAGAGAGTGAGATGAAAAGAGAGACATAGAGTGTTGTCTTTTGTAAGCGCTTAGCTGAATGTGTGAAAGGCATTGTCTTTAAAAACGATGAGCATGAGAGCTGAGAGCCTATTAATAGCTTTCTAAATCAGCTGGCAGATAAATCATTATATCATAAGAACTTTCAGATTTTAATGTAAGAGCCGGCTATTTTTGGCGTATTAAGCTTATTGATAACACAGCTGCTATGTTGCCAGAAAACTCAGTGAAAACCGAACGATGTGAAACTCTTTAATAATAAATTGTAATGATTTTATTCAAAGATTGATCTGATTTGAAAGTTTCAATAGTTATACTATTAGTAATTTTCTTTTTTCAATAGGAGTAATTAAGTTGATTTTTTGCTTTTATTTTTGCATTTGACTTTGAAGCTTTCAACCAAGTTTTTTTATTATTATTGTAGGTTTTATATAGCAATAATAATTTTCTTTAAATACTGTTTTAATACAGCAACTAACAAGAACAATGTCTAGTTTCCCCTTGCCAATATTCATTGCAATTTATAATTAAAAGTAGCCTTCGTAACATTGTGATTTCTAATGTTAAATTGATGAATTGCACTTGATACAAGTAAACTTAGAAATCACACCAAATATGTTAAATTAAGATATCTCTTTTTATTCCAATCTTAACCTTACGTTCAAGTATTTCGAACTCTAAAATTTATATACGTATCCATTTAGATATTTTGACATGCCTGCATAGACAATGGGTTAACCCAAAGTTCACTAAACCAACCATAAGCAACTAAACGTCCAGTTTGGCCAATACGACGCGCCTCGTTTTGTGGGCATTTAAGCTGAAAATTGCTAAACAAATATTTACAGCGTAGCCGTTGCCAATGCAGATCTTCGAAGCACAGTCAGCCAGCTGCATTGATGCGTCAAAAATGTAAACACATTCTTGCTGTTTCCCTCTTTTTGTTTCATTCTTTCTCTGGCTGCAAGTAAAGTGCCTTTAATTTTGGGCCTAACGACAACTTGTCGCTGGTCATGGTCTATGCAGTGGCCTTTAGCCGCCTTAGTTGTTGTTGCAATGATTGTGCCTCATCATCATTTGTGCAAAATGTTGAACTGCTGGCGGCAGCTGCTGCACTTGCAACTGCAACTGATGCTGCAGCCGTTCAACAACAACATCAACGATTCAGCAACAGTTTAGCCGCGTTTTATTTGTGCAGCTTTTAGCTGTGCTTTAAGTATCTTCAGCCTTTTTTGTTTGTTGTTATTTGCCGCCTCGTAATCGCAGCTCATAGATCAAAAAAGGGAAGCACGCTCGCTCTCTTTTTCTCTCTCTCTCTGTCTCTCTGTCTCTTTCTCACTCTCACTCTCTCTCTTCCGCTATAATTTGCATAATTTTAGCTAAGAAGTCAATCCCGAGTGCGACCCGCTCGAAAGGAACTCGTGTGAACTGCCGCAATTCTCATGGCAAAATAACGCCGCATTCCAAAGTCTGCCAAAGTTTTTTCAACGCACAGCTGCGTCTCCACCAAAATTACCTCCCACACTCACACACACACAGATACTGTCTGACAAGTATCCCCAATTGACAACAAATGCACAAATCTGGAGCGCAATTTTCAAATGGCAATTGCCACAATTCCCACAGACTTTGAAGTCCGTCTAAAGACTCCGCTAAGCCCATTGGCTACTCAAATTATGCAACTAATTTTCGCACTGATTAAAGGTAATTTTCCAAATTTTCCAGCGCCCTGTGACACTTACAACAACAACTCGACGAGACAGACAGCATTTGACTTGCAATTTGGCTTGTCGTCATTTGATAGCCTTAAAACGGAGCAGCAACAACAACAAGTTGGCCAACAGACAGATGGAAAACATGTCTCGGGCTTAAAATCTCTCTGTAACCAGCTGTATCGCCAGTTGGCTGGAAAATAGGCAAATTGTTCGATTGCAGAGCATTTGCATTGAATTAGGCTACAAAATGCCTTTGCTGTAAAGTTTTGTGCTTAAATTTCGTATAGACTTCGAGATTGAAACCTTAGTTTTTTGCAAGTAAAAGTAAAGTAATTGCTTAAAACAGAAAAACTTTGAATACTATATATTTAATATATAACTTTCCTTTGGTCGTGTTTATTCTGTGTTGGAAGTAAAGTATATAAAATATTTTTAAAAAAATAATATTTTTTATAAAATATTTATTTTATTAACTTTTAAATTCACAAGATTATTATTAAAGTGTTAAATGAAATGTGAGTAAGTAAATGTAATTTGATCAGTTTTCAAAGTTTATTAAAAAAAATATCGTATAATATGCATAAGTATTGTGAAGTTTTTATATTATTAAAATATATATAAAATTAAAACTGGCTTAAATTTTGTATTTCCAAAGTCAGTCCATCTTTTATACATTATTTTTAATCACTATAATTATACAAACATTTCTTTCAACTTCCCAAGGAATATGTTTATATATAACTTCCTTTAAAGTTCATTTCCTATGCAGACAATTTAGATGTTAGTTGGCTCATTGTCGAAAGGTGTCTCATGAATAAATGTTGCAATCTGCTTGTGGCACAACAAAAACAGGAAGCATCGCCTGCCTGCATGCCACCACTTCCGAAGTTAGCCAAGTGGAACGTGGTAGTCTCTGGACAAGTGCAGAGTTCTCGGCATCATCATCAAATAGCTTGTGCAGGAATTTTCTTTTTCTGCATTCGTGATGCAGCGCAAGATTTTATGCATGAAATCATTCAAGCGTTTCTTACCAGACGACAAACGCGGAAGAGACCCTCAGAGACACCCTTTTCCTTTTGTGCTGCGGTTATAACAAGGGCAACTCTGCCCAACTGGTCACCAGGTAGACTCACTACTCCCATGGAAGCACTCCATCTATGCGGGCTTTTTTTTTTTTTTTTTTTTGTAATGTGCAGTAATTTGTTCGCTCGGTTTTTAGCTAGTTGTTGACGAACTGCGTCTCTTTTCAGTTGGCATACTTAGTACGATAAGAGAGAAAAAAGTTAATTACCTTCTTTTTTTTTTGTTCTCTCCCGCTCTTCGTTTGGGCCATTATCCATGGTTTGAGCGTAGCTTGTGGTACTTTGTGTTCATTTTTTTTTTTTCTCACTCCAAGAGCGTTTGCCGCTACTTTTTTATTGTTGACTAGTTGTTGTAGTTGTTGTTGTTGCCACCGTTCCATCAGCTCGCTTTGGATGAAGTTCATTGAACTGTTAATTGTAGCAATGCCTCTGCTTCAGTGTGAAAGGTGATTTTTCAAGGCTGCCACGTCCGGCGCTCTTTTTTTTGAAGAGTTGTTCCCAGCAAATGTTGTAAATTCTTAAAGGTTTCTTTTTATTTTTACAATCGCTGTTTATGAATTAGATTGTTGAGCTTAGGTGCTAATGAGTGTAGGTAAATAAAAACCACAAACCATCATTTTTAATTCCCACAATAGAATTCTCTCTATTTTGGTTATCACAAGCAAACAGGAAGCCAATTTATTGCAGTTTAAGCCTGTTGTCAACTGACCAAAAAACTGGCCATAGATATTTTTTTTAATGCATTTTTGTTTTCGTTTGAATGAAAACAACTAAAAATCTTTCAGTTTCTGCACGTACATATCTCGCACCATAGATGCCACTAAGAGATCACGGGCGTGTTTAAATAACCCCGTGAATTCTTCCAGTGCCATTAACTGTGCCGAGATGCAGAACACGGGAACAACAAAAAGCACTTGTTTAAATGTTTCTTTTTTCAGATAGGAACTGTTTTTTTTTTTTTTTTATTGCCAATTGAAAGATCTAGCCCACGTCTTGGCCTGATATAGAAGCAATTGAAAAACTTACCTTGTTTAGTGTTTTAGTTTATTCCAGGACAGGGGAGTTGTGTGCATCTGCTTTTGCGTACATATAAAGATCTATCCCACGTTAGAGCTGCTAACTGTTCACCTGTGCAGCCGTCGTCGCCTGATAAGGCAAATGCTGCTTTGATATATCCCACGATTTAATCAAAAACGCAAATTTCTTCTTCTCTGTTTGCTCGCGGAAGTTGTTGATTGGGGTGAGGTTAAAGCAGGGGCTGTGGCAACATGCGTGGGAAATACAAGTTCCCACCTTAGTGTTGCATGCTCACATGTAAGTAGCATCTTTGGCCCGGGGGAGCTGTAGCTGAAGCGGCAACGGCAGCTAAAGTTGAAGGCGCCTGAAACGCTGCGGTTGGCCGCATAATTCGCTGTGAAAATCTTTTTGTGGCTTTTGCCTGCTGCGTGCTGCATAAAATTACAATTCAATTTGGGCTAAAAAAAGAAAGAAATTAAAATAAGCAAGTGAGAGTGTAAGCTTGCGCTAAAGAGCGACCAGAAGATACCCTATAAATAGTCACACAACGGTTTTAAATACATTAATCGACAATAAAATCAATTGAATTATATTTTATATTTGAAACTAATAGTAATTCTGCAAGAGGAACTAAATACCTTAAGAAAGCTTCTACATTTAATCAACCCTATAAAAGTACATGTTTTTGGGCATAAGATATGATAAAAACCATAAAAAGGAAGCCTAGTGGCCAATTAAAAAAGATTTTAATGCTTAGCTAACTTAATAAAGATGCGCATTTAAAGTATTTCATGCGCTGATTCAATACACAACAGAGCAGAAAAAGAAGCGGAAATGGGAAGCAAGTTTTGGGGGGGTCTGCTTGGCAAATTGGGTTGCTCTACAGCGAAATTGTAACATCGAAAATTGCTTTGACTGAAAACGAATTACAAATGACCTGTGGCCTTTGACTTTGGCAGCTGGGACTGGGAAAAACGTCGCCTCAAATTAGTCACGAAGAAAGCAAAGCAAAGAAACGAAATCGGGACAAGAGACGACGACTGATGGCAAATTGTAATCAAGTTTGTTGCCTAAGTCTCTTATTTCGTTTCATTTGGTTGCGGTCAATTTATGCAAATGTCGAAATGCCGAAATACCAAATGTTGCTGCTGCTGCTGCTGCTCCACTTCATGTAATTGCCACTTCTTTTAGCTTATCAGGCACCGGTAAATCAGTACGTCAGTCAGTCAGCCAGTTAGGTAGCCAGTCAGGCCTCATAGACATGCCGAGCATGTGCCGTGAGGCGACAGCCATCAATCAAAAAGCGCTGTAATCAAAGCAACAGCAAAGCAAATAAATAAATTTAACACAAAAAATATGTGAGAATAGGCAATGAAGAAAGCTTAAGATATACCCTGTTAGGGATAATTAAAGATTGAATTAAAAAATAAAATAAAATATCATAATAATAATTTATCTTAAGTATTTGTACGAAAAGTATAGTTCCTTGAGAAATCACACCCGATACCCGTTTAATTATTTTTCAATTCTTAAAAGATAAATCAAATAGTCTGATATTCTTTTCACAACTTTTTCAACTGCTGGCCTGCCAGAGCAAATCGTAATCGCGTGTCTCTGTCAACAGCAACGTCTGTTTTAGCTCCACCGTACTCCACCTCTTTCTCCTTGTGCGACAGCCTTGCAGCGCGATCTGAACATGATTTTTAACGACAAATTTACGCGCTTAATCTCTGGCCCCAGCAATAATCATTGTCGTCAGTGAAACGGCGACAACAAAATATGCAAATGTGAGCGGTGTCCGCTTTTTACAACAACTCTACAGCTTGCCTTCCCCTTGTAACAATCTGTGTTTGTTGTTTTTATTCATTTCGCATCCACGCGCATCCCATCGCATCATTAGCGCCAACACTTAATGCTGCAGTCCACAGACACTGCAAGCATCTCTCTTTAATGTTTAAGTGCGTTTTTCATTAATTGAAATGGTCAATTTGTTGCCAGCCAAGAGAGATAAGAGTCATTTGCAGACTTGCCACTGCTGCCACACTCATTGATACTTGCGACTTAGTTTACTCAGTGCTCTCTTTCTCCCTCTTGTTCTTTTCCCACCTCTCGCTCGCTCTGTGTCCAGTGTTGTCTAAGTTGTCCAAGAGTTGCCCTAGATGGCAAGCACTTCAGTTGCTGTCGCCGTTCACTGGCGCCAGCTTCGAAGATCTGCAGCTGCCTCCAATACGCTCATTCATCACGGCAAAGGCATAGCGTCAACGACATGCCCATAAATATTAATATAAATGCTTCAAGAAGAACGGAAATTAAAGAACCGAAGATGCAGATGCACTGAAATTAATTATATGTTAAGTCTTGTTAAGGTTTTGTTAAAAGAAAAGACAGTTGAATAATTAAATCAAATACTTTGTTTTATGGTTTTAAATTCAATGCAAAATTTAAATAAGTTCATTTTAAAATTTAATTAGTTTATTATTTTTGTTAATTTAAGCTTTATATAATTTATAATAGTTTTAATTTTCTTCATTTATATTATTTCTTTCTTAACTGTTTTATAATGAACTTAATCTATTCCAAAATTTATAACAAAGTAAACGAATCCAACAGCAAAAAGTGTCAGCACACAAATGAAGACAAGATGAGAGAAAAAAAAAACTAGTCATGGTCTTGACCAAGTCATGAATCCGAAGAACCGAAGAAACGGTAAGCGGCGGAAATTGGTTGCCACAGAAACATGGCTGGCTGTGTTTGTGAGCGTATATAAATACATATATGGCCAAAGGTAACAGTAAAAAAAAACAACTGTTTATCGTTTATCTAGCGGGCCTTTTTAAGCAAATTGTAGTCAAATGCTTTGCTACTTTGGAATCAGAGTTCCAGTTCTAATTGTCTGCAATGACAATGCAAACACGAAAGAATGAGAGATGGATAGAAAACGAAGAGATTGAAAATATACGATTAAAGAACTCTTACGCAGTCTTAACGGTAAGCGCACGCGCGTTGTAAGTTTGAGTTCAAGCAACGTGCCTTAAATACATTTTTATCTTTGTTGAGAGACAACAAAAACAATAACGAGTCACAACTCGGACTGGGTTCTGTTGGCTGAAGCCCCAACAATTGGCATTTCAATCACGCATCAATCTGGCACGTTTTTATGATGCAGATCACAAGGCAGCAGAAACCAGATACAACAATCTTGAGTGTAACGAACTGGACACAGCACGCGGCATTCACATTAAATGTTGCAGCTGCTATCCTTCATGCCCCCTTCATTTCACCTTCTCCTTATGAAAATGAAATTTTTATTGGTCGGTTATGTTTTCGTTACATTTCGTGGATTGTTATAAATTTCATTGATAATTGCCCATATATTGATAGCATGATTATGTGCATGATTGTCTGATTGTTGTTGTTATGGTTATTGTTGTTGCTACGTGCGTGGCATATGCACTGCAACAATTTTCAGATTTTTTGTTTTTTTGTTTTTAATTTTCTGCTGCTGCCTTTTTTGCCATTTCTGTTTCGCAAATTGTTTTCAGCGAAAATTGTTGCACGCGTAGCATTATGAACATACGTAAAGATCTTATGCCACATATCTAGGTCAGCTTGGCCTATATTTTCTTTGATTGTGCAACAACAAGCAGTTGAAGAAAAAGTACATTTTCAAAAGGCAATAAGTGTGTAGAAACTTTTGAATGATTTTTAAAAGAGTTGTTACTGAATAATTTCATGTATCTAACTATTGGCTTTTCATGATGAAAGTTTTCTTTAAGCTAATACCAATCATTGATCACATTTTTCACTAATAAATTAAGTAACTGAAAGGCAACAAATGTCAAAAAATGTGTTTTGTGCCATTTGGCCAAGATCTGTCTGAGTGCCAGTTCGCCTTAAAAAGTCACTTATACCCAAAAATGGTCTAACTCTGTACTCAATGGATAAATGTAATAGTTTTTGTCGGCAATAACTGCAAAACTCAACGTCAAAGACAAAAGAGCGCTCAATATGCAAATTGGCTTTCACACAGCAACCAACTAACTCAATGTTGGCCAAGTCCAGCGAAACTTGCCTCAACTCTTTTCATATTGGCTACTGGCTATCAAAAATATAAATAATTGACAACTACAACACGCATTGTGTGGCGTGAACAAGACGCATTTAATTGTCAGTTGACAAAATCATTTCGACTCCGATAAGATACTTCAAAACGAGTCATTGACTTCGAGCCCACTATTTGTTTTCTTTTTTGTTTGTTAAGTGCAGCGTGGGCTTATTGGAGATTCCTTATTTTGGTTATGCGCCCACACCAAGTGCTGCCAAGTTTGTTGCCTGAGTCTTTTGTATTTCATTTTTGTGCCCTCCTTTTTTTGCCAGAGTTTCAACTGCGTCGCATTACATTGTTGTTGTTGCCATGATTCAGTGCTGCTAGCGAGCGAGCGAGCGAGAGTTGAGCGACTGGCACGACCACCGCAATAACATCCGGTCATTTAATGTAATTTTATATTTCATTTCAATCACATGCGATATATCTGGCTGTGAAGCCACGAAGTCACTTTCAACTCTTGATGCTATTTTTATAGCTGTACAGAAAAAAAAATTAGGTTTGTTATATGCACATGATTTTTCTCTCTCCCTTTGATTTTTGTCGCCTGGCTAAAATTTTAGTTTTATCAGCAATTAATTTGTATTTATGTACAGCGGTCTCTTTTGAACTCACAGCCTGGCAAAATGATTGATTACTTAATTTAACTATTCACTGAAATATTGTTAAGAAAGAAAAAATGTAAGCCAGCTGCAGGCTAATGTGAAGTTTGTCATGTATAGGATGAGAGCTGTTTCAAAACTCGCTACCATCAAAAAAAAAACACTCACAGAAAGAATAGGCTTTGTTAACAGTTGAAGAATTTATAGAAGAAGATATTTCAAATTCTGTTTTTTTTTTTTTCTCTTATAATTAATTATTTGAACGTCCAAACAATGGTAAAAAAATATATATTTTTTTTGTTTTTACAAAATGTTTTTTTTTTCGGTCTTTAAAACATTTCATTAATTAGAATTTTGTTGTATTTGTTGTGAGACCATTAAACTGGCTCGACTCAAACGTGGCCAACAAAATGGCCCAAAGATTAATAAGCGGCAATTAACAAAAAATCAAACAAAACATTTTCGAATGGAATTTACAAATAATAACAATAACAAAAAAAAAAGAAACTGTTAGAAAGAGGCGTTGCTCAATGATTTAAAAACGCATTTGTGTTTCTTTCTCCACACTTTTTGCCTTAATTATGCGTCGTGTTCACTTTTTGTTGGCTTTTATAAGAGGCCACCCTTAAACCATTTGATAAATTAGTCTCGACAGGCGGTAAAGGTCAAGGCAGCCATGGGGTCAACAGAGAGAATGTTCGAATGGCAAAGAATCAGCATTGTTTTTTTTTTTTTTTTGCCATGACTAAAGATCAATTTGACTGCCAGGCAGTTTCTCTAGTCTCCCTCAGGTATCAGCTTACCCAACAGGAAACGTATGCTGGCCATTCTTTAGATCCAGCTCTGCTCTGGCTGCTTGATTGACAAGTTCTGCTGCTGCTGCCTTCAACTGCTGTCCAGTCGCAATTTCTGCAGAAATAACAGAGCATAATATACGATCACAAGTATCAATGAAACTCATGTTATTGTCAGCTGTGCGAGGGTTGCCTAAAAAGTTGTTTACTTGAACTTAAGCGAAGTATAATTTTTTGTGAACTATTACATTTAACAACTAAACTCCTACGTTCCATGAACTTTTGCAACTTTGTAACTGCCATTTTTTAGTTTTATATCGCTTATAATTAGTTCTGCAATTTAACTATTACATCCAATTGTGGGCTTAAGTAAGTTTTCCTTTAACGTTTATCTCAACGATATCAAGTTTTTTTGCGCTGCATGAACTGCTAAGTAACGCGCTGCTCTACATAATATACACACAGGAAACAACAAAAGCAGTACCAGAAGAAAAAAAAGGTAGCTGCCACAAATAAGTATAAAGCTGCAACAGAGGTCTCTCTGCCTGCCTGCCAGTTGAGTTATGGAGGTATGGATGTGGTCAGTTTTCGAAAGCTGGAAGAGTTGTCAGAGTCAGCTTTAGCCCCAAGCGAATTTGCGGGCTTAAAGGAGAGCTCTTGTAGGGTGGCTCGCTGTTGTACTGTTGTGGCCAAGGCATTTGACAATTGGCCTGGTTAGTTGGGTTGCTTGACTTGAGTTGTGGAATGTTGTTTTGCAGCTGCAACACTTGGGCTACACAGTTTACTCGGAAATGAAATGCCAGACATAGTTCAGTTTCAACTAGCTGTCAACTACAACAACAACTTGCTACTTTTGCTGTTGCAGTTGCATTTTGGCTAGGTGTCATCACATGTCCCCGAAGGCGCCGCTTAAAGTCATTCAAGAAATTAATATACATATAAAGCGCAAGCGTTGCCAGTATTGCGAATGATAAACTGACAGGCTTATGACAGCATTACGCAAATTACCCGAACCCAGACTAAAAACCAGACGCTAAGCAGACGCTGAAGACATGGAGACGCCGCGCCAGCTTGCAACCATGCAACCAGCACCCAGCTCTGCGCGATTGGCTTTAATAAAATGATATATTAAATGCGATTAAAAGCGCGACGACGAAGACAGCAACGACAACAGCAGCAGCAATAACAACAACAAACAACAAAGCAGAAGCTGAGACGTTGCAATAAATATATTGTAACAGCTACCGGATTGTGTTCTGGACACGGATTCTGGAGTCGCCTTTCGATGCTAAGCGCCGCGCGCGGCACGCTGATAAAAATGTTCATTAATTTAATGCAGTTGGGCATAATTAAATGCGTGCGTGTGTGTTTGCTCCTGGTTGCCCCCGTATTGACATTAAATATGTTTAAACATGCATAAATAAATACGTTCAGAAGCCCAGGTAGCCGGCAGTTAAGTTGTCTTCAAGCTGCCCAACAACTTTGCTTGCTCTCTGGCTGGCGCTGATGTTTTAATCAGGGCGTGGATTGTAAAGGCGCTGACCCAGGCACTTGTTGCACAACTAGTTAAATTAATATTGCAACATAAGGCAGCCAGCCAAGCAACCAACAACAACTGGCTTAAGTTGCAAGCTAAACTCGAAAAGATTTACGACAATTGGCAGCTGTTTTTGCTGGGTGTAGAGTAAAAGTTTTGGCGACCAAGCGATAAATTGTAAAGTTAATCGCTTGTCAAAGCTTTTGCGGGCACATTTATCTACCCGGCACAAACAGCCACAGGAGCTGCAGATTCCCAAACAGTCGATAAGTAATCGTTTTGAATTTATAGCCTAAGCAATAGAAGCTAGTACAACCAACGCCAAGTAAAGCTGGCAAACAATATGTTCGACTATCTTATAGCTGAGGTCATAAAATACAAACGTATAAATTGTAAGTTGGGCTGCGTTTTGCTTAACATTTAACTTCTTGATTGATAAAACTCATAAAACAAGTTTAAGCTTCGTATCCAGTGTTGTTTGAGTAGCCAAGGTCAAAAAATATTACAAACTCCTTTCTAACCATATGTCAATTGGAAAGGCAAAGAGAACTTAAGTCGTTATATATATATATCTCCCGCTCTCTGATCGATTTGCAGGTTATTACAAGTATAAGCTTTACATAACAAACAAAGACTATTAGCAATAACTATTGAGCTCCAAAGCTGCTTGGGAGTTATAGGCACAATCAAGAAATTCTACAATCTGAAAATTAAAAATGCTACTATTTATTCGAAAAGTTACTAAATTATGTAAATAAGGAGAAACTAAAGTCTTTTAAGCTTTATGTGTCTATGATTCAACTCTAATTCGAAAAGACAATAATCTAGAGAAATGATTTATTAGAAACCAAAAATGTAGTATACCATACTGACTGACTCACTGTAATGTTAACAATCTAAAAACCTTCACTGACTGATTTGAAGCTTCGACTTCGACACGTTGCAGTATTTGTTGTGTGATAAGGCCACAATTGTGAAACTGAACTCACTTCTAAGTTATCAATTATTTGGCCTAGTCAGTTGGGTAATTACAGTTGTGGCAGTCATTGTTATTGTTGTTGTTGCCCATTGAAGGCAAGATAGCGAACAACAATTGTGCATTTCATGAATTGAAATCAGAAATTGTAGCTGCTGTTGTTGTTGCCCATTGTTTTAATGCCATTCAAGTCGCAGCCGGTTGACAAATTGTTAACTGATATGGGAAATGTTGTGTGTAGCTTGGTAGCACTTTAGCAGACAGACAACAAACGTACAAAAACAACATGCAAAGTGACTTTGGCCTATGTGTAAACATGTATGGATTTATGTGTGTGTCGTCGCTTACTCAGCCCCTCTCTGTGACTACCTCTGCCCCTGCTGTCACTCAAAGTGCTCTTTGCATATGCATAAGTAAACCCGGCAAAATTTAGCTCTTGTTTATCTGTGGTTTTCTTATATGTTGTTTCTGTTGTGTGGCAATGTCTCAAGTTCAGTTCACACGCTTTCACTGATTGTGATATCATACGTCACTTTGGATTTAACAATTTACTTTTGCCATTCGCTTTGATAGCGCCTTTTGAAAACTTGAACCGTACCAAATGAATAATTAGCCAAGTTAACAGCGCATAGCTCTTATACTATACATTAAGTGATCTGAAAGAGATTAAAGCTTTGGCCGCTTGATATAACAACATTTTCTGCTAATGAGGCACACCAATGTTGCAATTGCCACTCTCTATCCCCCTTTTCAAACCCATCTTAATTACAACCATAAACAGAACTCTCGTTTACCTAAGTTGGTTTCTCATTTGTTCCACACACACAAAAAACACTCCTGGGAAATGCCAAATACCGATGCGCTCGCTCTTTGCCTCTTTGATGATGATTTTAGCCATAGTTGTTGTCCTGCAATGGAAATAACAAATTGTTCTTAATTAAAATCAATGTTAACGGCACACAGAAGAAAATCAACAATTAATTTACTCATAGACAATCTTAAAAAATTTTTAAAAAATAAAAGAATCTACGAGACAAATATCTTATTCAAACGACATATCGTTATTCATTTGTATTTATACTAAAAAATATTAAAAATGTATTTTTATTGAAATACGAACATATCGTTTTTCATTTATACTCCTATGCTATGAAATAAACTAAAAACATAAAACATTGATATTTTACAACCAATTTATCACATTTCATTTAAAGTTCCATCAAATTAAACAGGTTTTTCTACTAAA
This sequence comes from Scaptomyza flava, assembly GCA_030179655.1. Classification (NCBI taxonomy): domain Eukaryota; kingdom Metazoa; phylum Arthropoda; class Insecta; order Diptera; family Drosophilidae; genus Scaptomyza; species Scaptomyza flava. Next base: position 17,403,972 of record JARNME010000029.1, read on the forward strand.
GACTTAAACATTGGTTAGTAACAGTACTTAACACCAAACAATTTTTCACAAACAAATTATTTGGTCAGCATTAAAGTCAGCTTATCAATAAAAGCCACAAAAATATACAAGTTTCATTTCGTACTAGCCATAAATGTCATTCCCATGGCAAGATATTCATACTTGCAAACATGGCCAACGCTTCGTTTTCTGGCTCTTTTCTCAGTTGCTAGTCAGCGTGGGCTTGTCAACACAGCAATAGTCAGCAACACCAACAACAACAACAACACAAAACACAACCACAAGCAGCAGTAAATCAGCAGTTAGGTTTCCCTGCACCTTGTGAAAACATTAAAAATTATGATTTAACGCAAATTTTGTAATTAATCTTGACAAATAAAGCGCGGCGCGCACCTGCCCCTGCCCTCTGCCCGGTCCCGTGCCCATTCCATCCCACCACTCATTACTTCAGGGCGAAGGAGTTAACTTTAAATGCCTTCTCTGCTGCCAAGAAGATTTTGTATTTATCTTCTCCTGCACAGCGGTTTTTACATGCATAAATCTTGGCGGCACTTTTAGGCACGAAGTTCTACGCATATGTCTGCGGGCGACAACAAAATAGACAGAGATAGAGAGCGAGATAGAGTGCGGGGGGGAAAGAGAGAGAGAGAGAGAGAGCGAGAGAAGTAATCTTACTGTCTGCTAGCCAGCTTGGTGTGGCATGCTGTTGTTGTTGTTGGTGTGCTTGCTGCAGCAGCAACATCATCATCATTATCCTTCATTATTATTTATGAAGTTTCTCAGCAGTTGAAGAGTTCTGAAAACTGGTTTTGCGTGAAGCCTTTCAAGTTATTTAATAATTGTGCCAAGTTATGCACAAATGCACAACTTTGTTTTTTTGGCTGCCTTATTTAGTAAAGTCATTGCGTTTTAAATGTTACAATGCGAACGGAAGATACAGCGGAAGCAAACACAAGCTGATGAAGGGAAGTAGAGAGTAGGAGAGAGAGAAAGAGCGAGCGAGAGAGAGAGAGAGTGAGAGTGAGAATGTGACCTATACAAGATGCCTGGCTGTTTGGTTGGCAACAGCTTGAATCTTAATTATAAGTTGGCAACTCACGACGCTGCTTGCTGATCAACAGTAGCAATTATTTGTCCGGGCCAGCACTCAACACTCATCATTTACACACACACACACACAGGTAAAGGAGATGATATATAGTCATATTGCGTTTACGCTGGCCTTAACTAATTGCCAAAGATAGAGTCAAAGTCAAAGCCGCAAAACTGTAGCTGGTAGCTTTAGCTGGCGAAACTTGAAGCTGTCATTAAGTTGGCAACCCGGCGACGTGTGAGTGCCAATGCAATGCTTGACCAGCAGCAGCAACAGCAGCAACATCATAATCCCCACAAGAACCAGCTTACACTGTTACACATACGATATGAAAACACAAAAAAATGTTGTATTTGTTGTGCGCGATATATTTCGTGCTGTGTAAGCAAAACTGATGAAGCTGCCACTGTTTTGCTGTTGCCTGCCATTTGGTTTCTAATCTGATTTTTAGAAAGATGTTTTCATGCCTTTTTTTTGGCGCTTGTTGTTGTGATTTCATGCTTCGATATAATAAACCCATAGAATATTATTTCTTTCGGCTCGTCAGCAAACAGAATAAAATATAAAAAACAAACAGACGGAAAAAACGTGACTCTTATAAATCTTTACAAAAAAAATCGTGTATATAATTTTAGTTCTCAGTATGTGTGCGTGTGTGTGTGTGTGTGTTTGTAAAAGAGGCGCTCAATAACAATTGCTGTAAAAACAACAAAAAGAACAACAAAATGGTGAACAATGCGTTGGCAAAGCTTTTCTAAATTGACAATGAGAACGACTCGTTGCTATTGTTTGCCTTTGACTAATTTTGAGTATCTGTTGGTTAATAACTATAGAAAAAAAAAACAGTGAACATATCTACACAAATTCCTTGTCTGGGAATAGTAATAATAATAATAATAATAGTAAGCACTTACAATGGCACTGTATCTCTCTCTCTCTATCTATGTCATTCTTTTTCACTATATCTGTCTCTTTCTTACAGCTGCTTTATTTCGTTTGAAGCTGGTGTTAGCCCTTAACTTGAGTTACTAAGTGCTATTACCTTGTATCTTTAATAAACCACATCGATCTAAATCACTTTTGTGATTGGAAATCTAGCCTTTTAAGTGATGTTTTGGATTTTCGCAGTTCGTTTTATTGGCAATCAAGCTAAAACGTGATTTAGTAAACTATTTCATAGTTCATTCTCCAAAAGCAAATTAAGCTGTAAGAACTAAAAACTTAGCTTAACTAACTGTAAGAATCAGCGAATTTTTTGAACTTGGCTTAAATTTGATTATAAGTCAAGCTTTTTAAAATGTAAAGTCAAATACTGAAGAATAATTAATAAATAAAAAATAATTAAGTTCAAAAATTCGTCGATTAAAATTAGGCTTTCCTTTTTTAATTTAAAAGGCTGATCGACGATTTTTTGATTACAAGTATTGAAAATTTGCTGAGCTTCGAAAAAACTAACTGTAGACCATAATAAATTTTCGGGCTATTTGATGATACCCCCCTCATAAAAAAATAACGACGCCCATGTACATATTTAGACAACAGCCGCCTATGCAATAGCAACAACAACAGTGTATGCCTGTCTTTTGCTACCCAAACGAGCGTGGGTGGGTGCAGCTTCAAATAACAAAAAACCAACTCTGCCTCAAACACAGCTACAACTTGAAAGCCAAAAAGGAAAACCAAACACAGCATCAAAAGTTTTGTGCAGCTTTTTAAGGCAAGTCTTTAGACACTTGAAACTGCCCACTTGTTGGGTTGGTGGGGTGAGAGGGGGGCTCTCTCCTTCGTTTAATCAAAAAGCGCTCAATAATATATAATATTCGACGCTTAATCAATTAACTAACATAATTTCGTGCAAACGTAATTAACTAAGCCCCTGTTGCGATAGGCACCGACAAATGTTTGCTGTCAGGATCGTTTAGTGTCATTCATTTTGCAACAACTTGTAAACTTGTTGTTTTTTTTTTCGTCTTTTCAACATGCTGCACTTATTTAGTTGCAATGTGTAGCTCCAAAATGTGTGTGTTGGGTTTGATGCTGAAAGGAGTTCAAAGATCGAATCGAGGAAGAAGAAAAAACTTCCGCAAGAATCAAAAATCAATACATAATTCTTTTGACATGCCAATCGCACATTTGTGGCATGCAACAGCCAAACAACGACAACATGTTTGCGCGACTCATTCAGATAAAAAGCCCATGCTGCAAACAGCCTTCGAAGCTGGATGAGGCTGAATAGAGAGCTGGAAGCCGCTTGAATGTAGCAGGAACAAAACGACGACAAGCAGCCAACAACTGGCAACAGTTGCAACCGTTCGAGCTGCACCTTTAAAACGTGCAACAACAAAAAACTGACAGGGCCCCAGAGTTGAGAGTCAACTTTGGCGAGCTGGCAACCAAGCAAGCAACATCGAAAAAAAAGTGAAATCTGCTAGAATTGATCTGGGGAGTCTTTGCCTTCGTCTTCGTCTTCGTCGTCTTCGTTGTGTCTTTAAACTGGTTTCCTCATCTGTAGAGGAAGTACAGCGAGAAGAGCAGCCGCATGACCAGGCAGCGACCTCTGCAGCAGCGCGCCTTTCGTTCGCTGTCAGCATCAATTGAAGCCAGCCGGCAATGCCTCCACCAGCCCCCTTTCCAAATGATAATATGGTATGTATGTAGTATGTTGTGACTACTGCCCGCTGTGCACCTGCGAAAATGGATACTTCGTCTTTAAGTTCGACTTTGACTTTGACTTGGCAAGCTGCTAGCTGTTAGCTGTTAGCTTTTAGCTGTTGGCTGCATATGCATGTTGATGAGCAGACAAAATGTGTTTTTAAATGATGCCATTTGTTACTTTTGCGTGAATGCAACCAGTAGCTACAACTCGACACACACAGACAGACAAACAGACAGACCCTTTTGCCACAATTGATTGCCTATTGACTAAATGTTGCCCAAAAAAACACAAACTAACAACAAAACACACATTAAACAAATAAGGTCAGTGCTACTGTCATGTAAGAAACAAAACAAACATTTGAGTTTAAATAAAACATAAAATGTGAATGAAAAAGAGAAAGAGAAAAAGAGATTGTTTGGCAGACCTGGACCCTGCCCTGGACCATTCCAGGAAACGCCACAGCATTTTCAGAAGTGCTTGACATTAAAAAACAAAACAAAAAACCCAAAAGAATGAAATAAAAATAAAGAAGAACAAACTTTACTGCCATGTGACTTGGCCTTTTGGTAACTACCGGATGAAAGTCAAACTAATAATAACAAAAAATAGAAACAGTACTTAAAGAGTATTCAAAAGAGTTGAGGCAATAAATGTGAGCTTACTAGCCTTTGTTAGTTCATAAAATATTAAAGAGATAAGCTTAAATTTTTGACCTGGGGTATTAAGTTTTTTAATGAAGTTTTTTTGGATTATTAAATAGTACAAGTACAATAAGTATTATATTTCATTACTTGTTTTAAATAGAAGAATGATCATTTTGTTCATTATGAATACATATCTTCCAAACAAAATATACTTCAAGTTTATGGCTTCAAAAAGTAACCAATTACCATACTTTCAATTAACATAGACTATCTTAGAATTTATTGCATTTATGTTTCCTTTCTAAAAACCTTACGTATTCGCACTTGTAATGCCATCTAACCATTTTGTAGTTAGTTCATTACCAGTTGAAGCTTCACCAGCTTGCCTACCTAGTTGCATTTCTTGTGTAATTCAGCTGATTGTCGGGTGGCAAAGTTAACATTCTCAAGTAGCGATCGTGCACGAAACGAAGCGCTCTCAAAATTGTTGACGTCTCGCAAAGAGTTTGTTGGTTGGATGCCTAGATAAAAGGAACTGCTAAGCCTTTAAAAGCTGAAGTCTAAGTTGCTTCTGAAGACTAACGTTCAACTGATTATTGTTGCAGCAGCTTCTACTTAACCCGCTAGCAATTATCACAGGTTCTGCGGGATGAAGCTGGTGAACTGGTGGCAGATTCACACGACTCCGCTGCTTGGTTGAGTGTAGTGACTTTGACTGCAATTAGACATGCGCAACTGCCACCAACGGAGGCAGCAAATTGTTCAGACTGGGACGATGAGCTGCGCACTTAAGCACTTGGGCTCTTTAGGTTCTTTTTTGGAGAGGTCAACAGAATGCTGTGTGTCTGATGGATTGTTGAAGAAGTATAAGCTGAGGCAGATGCTCTCCGTTTATCTCTCGACTGTCTCTCTCTCTCTCTCTTTCTCTCTGGCTCTTCGTGGTGGGCACATCACTTGCGCTCAAGACACAAATCACGCACATTTAGGCAGAGCGGACTATACCGGAGCAGAGCGGCCTTTTAAGGCTGCCTCTGGCTGGGGCATGAGTTTGCAAATTGTTGTTGTTGGTGCTGCTGTTGTTCGGGTTTCCTGCTGCAAACTTTATGGCTGTGGCAAGAAGCTGCAGCAGCAGCAGCAACAACTGTGGCGATAGCTCTGGGTCATTTTAGGAGCGCTCGAGTCCAAGGCAAATGCAACTTGAAACCTGCAGGAGAACTCTGTTTATATATGTTTGTGAGTGTGTGTGTGTGTGTGTGTGTGTTGGTTGTGCAGGAGGTGTCCCATACAGCAATGAGTATATATATTTTTATTTTTTTTTATTTTTTCATTTTCTTGATGCTTGTTGTACTGAACTGGCTACATACAGTGGAAAAAAAGAAAACCAGTTACTGGCTCCTCTGACTGCTCCTGTGGCATGCTGTAATTGATATTGCAACTGTATGTGTGTGTGTGTGCGTGTCTTTATAGCTGTGTATGTTTGTGTGCATATTAAGCTTAGCTGTGAACCGAGTTCAAGTTTCAGGGCAATACACGTGTTCCTAATGAGACTTAGCTCGACATCAACCTGAACAACCAAATCAGCTAACACACACACACACACACACACACACATACACTCTTAGCGCTGATAACCTAATAAAGCCATAGCAATTAAGCCCAAAGAACCTCTGACTACACCAGCAGCAACAGCAACAACAATAAAACTTTTCGAGTACAACTTGTTTGCCAAAATTCAAAAAGACGTTTCCTAAAATGATGTCACTTGCCAACATGGCTCGCAATTATAGCCAAAAACGCGCTCGATGTTGTTACCGCTCTAAACGTGCCTTTTGGATCATTTCAATTTTTTCTCCCTTTATTTTTGTTTCATCTTTAAAGTCTTTTGTCTGTGTAATACCATTTATTTTCTTTTTGGGCTTCTCTGCCTTTTGTGTGGCATTATTATTACTTCTTTTTTTTCGAGAAATCATTGTTTTAATCGTTTATTGACTTGTTTAAAGCGCCGCCAATATTTATTATTTTGCGCCATTGTGCTACAAATTATGTGAAATGATGGCGCACAAACGTCTTTGAAAAGAAAAAGGAGTTTTTGATCGTTTTGGCTTCGTCCGAATTATGGATTGTAACTATTGTGTTTTGAGCTGGTGATTTCTAATTGTAAGCTGCCTTTAAAACAGGTTACGGAGTTCAGTTATAATCACGGCCTTTAAACCAAGCTAGGCGAAGACTTTTGTCGTAATATATACTTTTCATTGAAGTATTCTTTAAAAAAAACATGCATAATTTTATTTCCCTACTTACTTACTTACTTATTTTAATACTTATTTTTAACTTAAAGTTCTAGAAAATATATTACTAAATTGTAAAAAAATTCTTAAGTATATCAAATATTTCTATGTATTTCTAGTAAAACTCCATGCATTAAACGAAAGTTATTAAATTATTCATATCAATCAAAACCTTTAAAAACTCTAATTTCATTATCATTTCAAAGAAAAATTTCTACAACTTTCAAAATATATTTTTTACTCTCATACCTAATGTAGGCACTGACGAAAATAAGATCTTTGAGTTTTAAATGATTAATGATGCACAACATAAAAAAAATGAAGCGTATACGAATGAGGAAACTAAAAATATCAAATATTGAACTTACCTGCCTTTTGGGGGCCAAGGACACGAACAAGCCAGTTAATGTTTTTTTATTTTTATGAGTTTTAACACTTTGCAATCTGTGTGTCTGTGTTTAGGTTTGGGTCCGGATCTGGTGAAATATACGTTTTTGAGCACCATTCTCCTCAGCTTAGACCTTTCAAATGCTTTTCAAATGTGTTGCTTGCTCCTCTTTTGCAACTCGATAAGGTCTCTCCCTCTCTCTCTCTCTCTTCGTTTCTTATTGTTGTTGTTGTGGTTTCGTCTGCGTGTTCGTCTCCATTTCATTTCGTACAAATTTGCAAGTGCTTACTAATAGAACGTTTTGTGTTGTGCTAATGAGTTCGAGAGTTTCATTGACACTGTGCCGTTTTGGACGGTGACGTTGACGTTGCTGTTTGTGTTTCGTTTTTAGTTTATTTTTTATGTTTTTGTATTATGTGATTTTGCTTTTTGAGCTTTGCATTATATTTTGTTTTTGGTAGTCAAATTTTTTTTTTTTTGCGCCACGTTGTTATGTCTTTTTTAATTATATATATTTTATTGTTTTTGTATTATCAGTTTGTCTAACACTTTGTGCTGTGCTATCGTTTCGCTCTCTCAGCGATAGCTCCTTGTTGTTGTTGCTGTTGCGACTGTTGCTGGGGCCCCGATCTGCGCGCGCCGCTCGCTGACGGTGCACTGATCGGATCGTCACAAACGTGGCCAACACGACAGGTAACCCAAAAGCGACGTACACAAAAAAACGCGCCACCAACACCAGCAGCAGTCAGCAGTCAGCAGCAACAATAAATATAAAGGTATGGCTGGGCAAAACTCACTAACTAACTGACTGAGTCACAAGGCCAATTCTCTCGCTTGCTCTCTCTCTCTCTCTGAACTCTGGTCACACTTTTAACAATTTTTGTTTAAGATGAACGCGACGTCGCTCGCTTGCGTTCCAATTTGCGACTTGGCTGGGTTCGTTCATGGCACGGGGTTTTTGTAACCTCGCCGCAGTGCTGGCTTCGCTACTCTCCAATACACCAGTGTTAGGCGGAATACTACGGTTGTCTCGCTCGCACACTGGTGCGCTCAGTGAAGCGTATAAGCACAGGTGTAATTACCTGTTCGTATAGTGCCATCTCGCTTAAACGATCGCTCTCTTTTACGTTAAAGTCTATTGCTCTCGCTCTCGCTCTCTCCCGCTCTCGCTCTCTCAGCTCAATTGCAATGATCATTAGCTGAGGTGTGCTCTGTTTTCCTGACTCCAGTTTCGTTGGCCAAATCATCGTCATGTGAAGCTTACCCCACTCTCTCCCCTCCGCTCAGCTCGACTGGCCGCTAATTAAGCCAAATATTGCTTAAGAGCAGTGCTTCTGACATTTCACCAGAATTCAAAAAGTATTCTTCGTATGTGTGTGTCAAGCCTCGACTTGACCCGTTCCATGTGAACCTGCTGACGGAGTACAGACCACTTCCGCTATAAGCAACAACATTACACCGATCGTTTAGAGCAATCTTCTTAACAGCTCCTTATTAAAGACTTACCGGAACTAGCTCCCTATATACATACATACGTACATATACGATAAATACTATGGACATTATAGATACGCAATGCCATCGATTGACAATTACAATCGGATGTTTGCGCATGTCGCCAGCCACGTGTCGGCACCTAAGGCTCTAATTTTTCATTATGATGCTGATGTTGATGCTGTTGCAATCATAATGGCACTTGGACTGGGCTCCGATTGAACCTTTTCAATGACCGCTACTTCCGCCGTCGATAGATCTCAGCTCGTGCTGTTTGCATCAGCAGCAGCTGCATTCATGTTAAAACGGTTTTTTTTTTTTTTTGCTACTGTTACTTAGATTGTTACTAGGTGCTTTATGCTTTGATTTGGTTGGAAAATCATTTTGCCGTTTTTTTTTAATATTTTTTATCATAGCTATGCAACGGCTGCTTAACGGAAGCAACCGTTAGACGATCTGTTCCCGGTGACCGGTGACTAAATGCAATTAGTTGCAGCAACAAACTGCAGCTGTTACCGCTTCTGCTGAACGCTTTTTCTTTATATCGTCAGTTGGCTTTCCATTTGGCTTAGCAGCAGCTGCTGCAAACGCTAAGGAACTTAAAATTAACCAGGCTAAATATTTATCTTCTTGGCATCAAAGCATTTATCTTATCATAATATATAATGTAATATAATTGGAACTTTTCTATGAGATTTTCATTTATTTATTGCCAGCTTAAAGATGTAAGGCTTAAGACTTTTATGTAAAAAATATTTATCGTACTTATTGTTTTATAACTGAACTTAAAATTTTTAAACAATTTATTGTACTTATTAATTGATTTTGATGCTTAAATTCTTTCTAATTATTTTTTTATTACATTTTAACCGATTTAATGATATGATATTTGATATAAGTTACTTCTTTAAAAGTGCAAGCTTTTAATCTTAACCACTTAAATTTTAAGCATTTTCGATATATTCATTAATAACTAACTTAACTAACAACACATGTTAGTAATTCATTTAATCTACGGTTGTTGTCGCAATAGCTTCTAAATATATATTTTGTTAAGTGTTATACGCAAAATAGGCGTTTGGGCCAGACAACTGGCTATTGGCTACATACATTGATATATTTATAAATATATATATACTGTCAACTTGCTCAGCTTTAGTACATGAACTGTTCAGAACTAATGCGTTTATATGCCATTTCGTTTTTTTCGTTCGCGAAAAGAGTCATTAAACTTAACTTAACTTAAACTTTTTATATTTTGATATAATTATTTTTGATGTTCATATTATATTTTAATTAAGAATTTAATTTTAGGAACTTTGTTATTTTCAAAACCTCCGAACCGAACTCCCTTTAGTAAAAGATCACAAACAATTGAAAACGTATCAGACATTGAAAAACATCAAGTAAGCGGAAAAAGCTTAAGAAAAAATATACTCTTATCTTAGTAATGAAATGCATTAAAGATGGAATGGACTTCGTTTCGCAAGAGCATATAATCTTCGGCTTAACGACTATAGCTGTTATTTCTGGATAGTTTATTTTTTTTAGTTTGTTTTTTTTACTCATTGTCATCGAACCGTGACGACGCGTTGTTATTATAAGCTGTGTACGATGTGATGAACCTGCGCCTAGACTCGACGCCAATGTCTAACCCCCTGGTTTGGTGATCTAAGTGTAGAGAACATGCGATAATGTTATATGGCTCGGCACAACACACTTTATAGGGGTGCGCTATCAGCACCTGCATGAAAGACTGACTTGAAGAGAAGAAATTTTTTGTGAAAATACGTAAAATAAAAACGTAGAAAAATAAAAGGCGCACAGTAGCCGGTTCCGGTGGGGAAGCTAAAGGGATAGTTTATTATGCCGTGGGTGCTGCTGGTGACATTCCGTATTGTCTTTCGATAAGGAAATGACGCGGCAACAAAAAATATAAAGAAAAAAACGATCTTTAGAATACGTCGACAATTTCTAAACAGTTAATGCAAAAGCATTTTTCTGTCATCTCAGCATATTGTGCTCCATTTTCACATACACATAGATGCATGATATATAGGTACATATATGTTTGATTGGTTTCTGTTTATAGCATGACTCAGAGAGACGATGTCTTTCGACCAAATTGTGCAATTTTGTTTGCTTGCATTTTGCTATTGTTTCTTTGCATTAGTTGCAATTATTGGCCAAAACAATTGCAAATTGCATTTTGTTTGTTTTTTTTTTTGTTTTTTGGGAAAGCTGTGAGTGGTTTTTATTTTTTGGTGAAAGTTGCAACATATGGTGCAGCAACAACAACTGCTGTCGTTCACTCCTGCAGCGATTGTGTTCTCAATTACACAACTAATGAGCTTTCTCCAAAACAGGAAAAATCATTTTCAGAACTTCCCGAACTTTTCCGCTTAACTAACGGATGTGTCTGTAAAAGCCAAATAACATACAGACAGAGGGGGGGCACTGGAGCCACTCGGGTCAAAAGCAATTGACCGACCAGCAAGTATCCCCTCCTAACAGAAAATAAAGGGCCTAAAGTTAATGTGAAGTTGGCACGGCAACAACCGTAGTTGCCGCAAATCCCAAGAACAAGTCAAAAAGCCAACTGTACAAACCAAAACAAGTTGACATTTTGTACTCAAAAAAAAAGAGAAAAAAAAGGAAAATACTAGAAGCAATAATAATAATAATAATCCACATGTATATGACCATTTTGACTTTTAAGTGAAGTCATCAAAAACCCACAAACAGAATTCTGTGAAACGTTTTTTTGACGCTGCCCGACATAAAGCCCACCATATAAAAAACAAAGTATAAAAAATGGAAACAGAAAGAGGATTTCTTAATTACTATGGGCCGCAAACGCTTCGTTTAGGGTCAGTTTCTTTGTTGTTGTATTATTGGCCCCATCATAATTACAGGGCAGTTCTTGCTCCATAAGCCGTGGGGCCAATGTGATACTACTTATTCTGTTTGTACCTATTGCCTCTATTGCCAGCTTACGTACTGTCTCCAACTCTTGTTCCACGTCCCTCTAATATGATCCCACAATCATTTTACGACCTAACTAACAAAAGTTATAAAACAACAAACACAAAATAATTCAGTAAGCCCAAAAAAAAATGGTCTCCAGCCTCAATTGTTATGCGCGATACCCTTGCGAGCTCTTGAAATGGGTATAATAGAGTTGTGGCATTGTTTGTTGTAAAAAGAAATATAAGCTTTGTGGATGAGCATCAATAGGAAAGTTCATCTATGCATTTTCCTTCCAACATTCAAATTAAAAACTGCTAAGATTTGAATAAACATATTTTTTTGTGGTAAATAATACCTTTAACATATAGATCATTTTGTCATAGGGTACCTCCCAGCAGAGAAATTTTATTTTTGGTAAGTACTATTTCGAATTCTAGTTAGACGGCCAACGTTACAGCTGGCTGGCTTCAGCAGATCTGCGATAGACAAAAGAAAAGGTTAAATGCTGCGCATGCGCAGCGACATCCACAAATAACACCCAAGGCATTATTTTGGGGAAAAGCGTAAAGTTTGTAGATGCCAAGTATGACGATTTTTCCACATATTTTTTGGATTGGACCGATCGACAACAAAGAAGTCTCTATTTTATTTATTTTGTGGCTAACACTTGCATGCATGCCAGAAAAGTCAGCGGAGCAGAAAATCGGAAAAGTGCAAAAGGCAAAAAAACAAGCAACAGGTCCGCATATATAGAAGTACGATTCAAAGAGGTCCACCGGTTGGTTACCCAGAGCCCTATGAGTATGATAATAATTCAGACGCTTATCTCTTCAACATGCAATAAGCTGAACGGGTGGCTGCTTCAATAATGTAGCAAAGGCAGTAATAGCAACAACAACGACGACGACGACGACAATGGAAAATTTGTGGAAAATTATGTGCCAAACACGCGGCTAGTTGCACTCTGCGGCTTTGGTACAGTAACAGCCAAAGCATAACTACATTCTTAGCTTATAGTACTTTTTCGTTCAAGAACTGCGCAACAAAGTTTTTCTTTTAAGCAAATGTGTACCAACAAAAAAATCTAACAGTTTATCATTCATTTGGAATTAAAATATAAATAGCTTTTTTTGAAAAACATATAGATTCGAACATGTGAACTTATAATTCCCAAAGAGTTATAGCAAAAAAGTCTTTAAAGTGTTTCCAAGAAGAGTTTGTCTATATATTGAATATAACCTTAATTTATCTAACACACTTTTATGATGTATTTTCAATATGTCAAAGATGGTAATAAATCAAACTTGTTTCAAATTAAGAAATGCCTAAATTTTGTAGTAATAATGATTTGATAATAAATATAATTTCAAGGCTTAATTACTTTTATACAGACTGGGCTTCCTGATCATTTATAAGCTTTAAAGACATTGTCACTTGTATCCCACCATCAACAGAGTTTTGCTTTTAATAAAGTTACTCAATAAATTTAGGACCATCAAGTACATCACAGTTTTGTAGTAGAGTGAAGCGGACTGCAGTCAATCCAGTCATTTCAATTAATATGCAATAACAACTCTATTATTGTCCAATAAGCCAATATCAATGAACGTCATCGATTTGCCAGCTGCGAGCTGTGAGCTGTGATGACGTGAGATATGAAACGCTTTAAAAAACAATAAAAGCTGAAATCAATTTTTCCCTCAAAGTGCCACAGCGTCAACCTGCAAACGGCTGTGGCAACGGCGTTGCAATGATGCGTAAACGTGTTGAGGTTGAAGTTGTTATTGTTGCTACCGATTTTCTTGCAGATCGTTGTTGTCGGTGCACAGAGAGTTACTCACACCTTAAATGGTAGCCAGACCAATGGATGCAACTGCTGCTGCTGACAAGCTCTAGCAATCGGAGAGCCTGTGATTATCTGAAAAATATTTATGAACTGATCGCTAAAAAGCGCAATCATTGACGAGGATGCTACCGCTGTTTTGCTGTTTGCTGTGAATGGAAACTGTAGCGATCTTATCGACTTGTAACTACTAGCCACTGGGTAGTGATATATATACATTTTTTTTTTTTTTGCAAAGGCATAGGCCACGCCATTCTGTTGATTGGTAACTTGCTTAGCAGGAAGCACGCTTTGTAAACTATTGTACAAAAGTTATCTTATAAAAGTATACTACCAAAGGGGTCGCTTTTGGTTTGCTTGGGCAACAGGCAACAGGTGTAATAATTGAAAACCCGCCGCATCAAGAAAATGATAATCACGCTCTCTGTCACTCCTCAGCTCAGCGAAATTATGAGCCATGGCACGGCTCTAGCCTCTGGAAGATACATTCTAAAGTTTATGCTTTGCGGTTACGCTCGAGCAATGCTCAGCAGCACTTTGCTCTTTTTTTTCACTTGAGGCAGCAGCTGTAAAATAGCATTACTAGCGTGTGCCCTCATCATCAAATGTAGTATAATTCATACTACAATGCATTGCATAAACTAATTCTTGAAAAGAGCCTTCTCATTTTGTCTACGTTTGTACGTGAGTCCTGTTCTTTTCAACTTTCCCACGCTCCTTGCTAGCTTACGCTGACCTACCTTAATTAGAGAGCAGTCAAGCGTTGCCACTTGTCGCACCTGTGTGTGCAGCAGTTGCCACATATTTTTCATTTTTCTTGGTTGCTTTCCAAAACAACTGAAAATTTACATATCAATTGAAAAATAAAACTGCGCCTCATCCTGATAAAAATCTATTATGGGGAGTGTGAATACCCTTTAGAATAGATGAGAAGACTCTTACAGAGCATATGTACTGCTTGTAATTGAATTGAAGTGGCAGTTGCACATGAGGTCACAGACGTTGCACAAAAATTGAACTTGCAACACTAAGCAACTAAGTTTTGTTTAAAAAAAAAGCTAAGGATTCTTATCACAGAAAAGTGGATTCATCAAATAAAAAAGTTTTTTTTATTAAGTAAATTAACTCTTTTTGTAAATTACGTTTTTATATCTTTAATTAGTTCTTAACTTTTATTTTAATTACTATCTTATGTCAACATTGCTTAGTTGACAATAAATATATAAAAAGGTTTGTGCTTACAGATAAAATTAAAATAAATATAAATAATTAAATTCCAAGGAGGAATAAAAAATATTAATATGAAAGATTCACAGGCCTTTCCATTACTTGCACCAACTGTAGCTTATTATTTTATTATTATTTAATATGAAGCTTTTGCAAACTTGTTGCACAGTGTTATTTACGCGACCACGCGACGCGTGAGATCAGGCGGTGACTTTGGGCTTGCCACCTGTGACTGTATGTGTGTGTTTGTGCTGCACACAAAATAATGCAAATTATCGGCTAGAATTGCACGAATGGTCAGGTGCATGCAGATGTAGTATGTATGTATATGTTGAGATATTGAGATACAGACGCTCTGAGCTCATAATTGAGTTGCAAATACGCCGCTTCTCCCTCTCCATCTCTTCACTTCTTGATGTGTCGGGGACTGGTTGTCGTCTTGGCTTTGGTTCCCAGGCTACTGGCTGGAGTACATTTGCAGTGCCTAATGCCATTTTAAAGGCAGACACAACAATAACAACAGCAACATAAATTCAAATACGCCCTTTCACAAATAATCATCATTATTATCTTGCAACAATAAATGAATTATTAAGATTATATATCTAAGCAAATTACAACAATTAGGTAAAGTTGCGGACTCCCCAAAACGCAGTTAGACAACACCCAACCTAGTCTTTAGACTGGGCGAAAGTACAACTACAATGCTTATATGTATGTATGTTTTGTATATATTTACTACATTATACTATGTATCTACAACTACATAATAAACATAATTTTCACACGCGTTTCATTTTCGGGGCGCACACACAAATTAGGCAGAAAAACACTCGCAGAGACCACAAAAAAAAAAAAAATAAAACGCGAGCAAATGCTTGCGCTCAACTTTTTTGGGTTCGAGGGCTGTTTAAGAATTGTCATATATTAGTTAGTTACTTTTTACAAAAGCCTTATTGGTTGTTCTTTCTAATTTTGAATATTTTGTTCAGATTATGAAAAAGCAACCCATTTGCCATACTCAGGAACATTTGCAGGATAGAAACAAGCTTTTAATGTTTATTTCTTTTCTCGACTGCTACTCATCATTAGTCGTTTATTTTTTGTGTGTCACCCATGCCTAACTTCCTAACTCAAGTTTTCTTTGTAAGTTATTTGCTATTTGTGTTTTCTTCTACTTCTAATTTAGTATTTTTTTTTTTTTTAACTATAAAACGTTGCTTAAAAAGTTTCGTGCTTTTTGGGATCGTTGTAATACTGTAGGGGCTGAGCCTGCTAGTAAATTGTTAACTTTTTTTGAACTCCAATCCTTTTGCATAGTTGACTGTTCAAAGCTCCATCCTTAGTTTTATATTTTTCTCATAATTAGATTCTGACCTTTTTTTTGCATATTTTCTTTACAAGTTCAAAATAAAGTCTAAATGTACATGCCTCCATGAAAAGCTGATTTTACAAGCTTTAATCAACCATTTTTACATTTTTCATTATTCTTGGGTTTATTCATTTTATTTGAGTTTTAAGTTTAAAAAAAAAAACACAAATATTAATGTTATCCACTCTGTATGTAACTCATAAGATTCTGATAAAAGTTAAACCCTTCCTGGTTTTCTCTCAAAAAAATCTAAGCTTCCCTCGAATCTATGTTTGTTGTTTTAAGCATTGTTAAAATTATTATTTTTGCAGAGTTGTTGTTGTTAATGCTAATGTTGGTGTTAGTGTTGGTGGTGTTGCGTGGCGCGGCGACGACGACGACGACGATGACGACGACGACTAAGCCCATGCCCAATGCCTCAAAAGCGGAAACTCATTGGCAACGCTTCGTTGCGTAAATTTCTCGACGCGACTTTTCGGGCAACAGGTTAACAAAAAATAAAACATAGTAACAAAAGACAAAAACGAGCAAAAATAACAAAAATCTGACGCCAAAACCGCCAACAAAATGGCCAGCAAACAACAACAACAAACGCAAAATGGCAAAAAAAAAAAAAAACCTAAAATAAATGAAAAAAAAATGTTTTAATATTTCAGTTACGCTTCGGTAAGCTACGACATCGCGATAGGTAGGCTCTGCACAGACTTCTTGACATATAACAGCAACAAACAACATGAGCATTTTAAAATTGATAGAGCGAGACAACCCGAGCGTGTTAGACAGAGACAATGGTTGCATATATTTGATGGTGGGGGTGTTTGGGAAGTAAAGCCGCAAAACACAAAGGGGTAAATCACAGACCCCAGAGATCTGCACCAGATTCGGATCTCGTGCCAAAGCAACCACAAAGTGAGGCAGAAGACAAACCAGCAACGATGATGATGACTGTACTTCTGATGTTTGTGCGTGTGTATGTGTGTGTGAACACCTGTGCATTTCTTTATGGATCTTGAGCAGAAAACCTATCGCGGCGTAACGTCATTAAAATTAGTTTGAGATAGTCGTAATGCCAAGTTAAGATGTAAGGGTTCCCTACCAAAAAAATAGACCCCATACACGCAACTGGTAGCAAGCAAATCATGAGCCCATATCGGTTGTGTGTAGTTAGTTTGATCGGTCGGTCGGGCAGCTTACGGAGCGGTGCTGCCATAGCTGTGTTCTATTGGTTACGCTTCGCTGTCACAGCAAGGAACCGGGGCGATGTCGAATTTGATTTTTGATACACGTACATGTATGTGTAGAAAACTCTATGGTACTTCATTTTTCTCTATGGCTCTATGGTTTTCCTTTTAGTTGTGCACGCCTCAAAAGCTTAGCTGCATGTGGAGATTCTCACGTAATTAGTGGCAACAACAATACTGCCTTATAATTAGCCCAGCTGCAAAAGAATACTTGCTCACAATTATGTACTGAATTAAAAATATAAAAAAACAAATTTAAAAAAACAAGTGGAGCATATGGGAAAAAGAAAGATTGTTATTGAATAAAATACGCAGGTGCTTGCTGAGTACCTGGGCCACCCTAAAGAACATAAATATGACGAGAAAAAACCCACTGATGAGCCCGCTGCGATTGTCAGTTAGCCGTTTAATGACATTTCTTTGCTTTGCCATTAGAATTTTTCCCATAGTTGTTGTCTTTCATTCATCAGCATACATCTTTTGCTGTGCATCGTGCCTAATTTTTGCTTTAATTATCCTACAATTTTCCCTTGGTTTTTTCTCTATTTTCAACCGTTGTTTTTTACAAGAATGCAACTGGCGTTTTTTAATGGTTTTCTATTCCAAAAACAATGTGCGAAATGCGTTTTTTTTTTTTTTAAATTGTTGCATAAGGGAGAAAAGTTTTCTGATGTGTTTCTGATGATCAGCTAAGAACCAGCATCTCAAAAAAGAATGTAGGCATTTAGCAATGATCCGTTATTTGTATGTAAATATAGCTTAAAGTAATAGCTCATGGCTACAGTATTGGAGTCACAGGTTGTTGTATCAAAATGCCTGCTATAAAACTTCCATCAGCATTTACTGCACTGATTTTATTTCCTTTCAATCAATCTGTAATGTCTGTCTCTTTATATTTTACTTACTTACTACTTTACTTTAATAATCTTGACTTTTTCACAGTGTAAACTTGACATAAACTCTTCACAAGTTGTAATAGTTATTATTAAAAGAGATTGTACAATTTAGGTGATAAGAGAGCAGTTGAGTGTAAGTGAAAGCATCGAAACAATATGCAAGCTCAGTCTTATCAAATTTATTTAATCAGCAACACTTGCAAAGTGCACTACAAAACTAAGCGCACTTTAGTATTGCTCAGGCATTGGATCAATGAAGAAGTAAAATGTTCAAATTGTGCTTAATTTTGTTAATCGGTTTTATTAGGAGCTGCAGTTCGGAGACACCAGAAAATTATCTTCTAAAGACTGGTAGGTGCGACCAGAAAGATACTTGTTTATACCTTAAAGTTTTAATTATTAAACTACAAACAAAAGACTTAATTATGTATTTCAATGTGTTATAATAAAAAGTATTTAGACACAATCCAGAAAAAAACGTTTTGAATGCAACAACTTATCTTAATTAATTATATATCCATTCCATTATCAACTCATCAGCCTGCCCAAAGATCTCAGCTTCATGGCCAGTTTATCGAATGGTCATTTGGGGTACACCGTTTTTGGCGATGCCATCTTTATGAATGGTGTCTACAATGGAGCCGCTGGAAATAGCAGAAGAGCACGTATACCAAACTGGATAAACATAAATGCCGAGCTTTTTGATCGCTTTGGCAGCATAGATGGCAATAACATAGCCTATGAGATGAATCTAAGGGATGGCTTCTTTCAATACAAAAAATCTTATGACTACTATGGAATAACGCTGGAACAACGCACCTATCCACACCGATATTATAATCGTGCGTTGGTTTATGAGTTGTTGGCATTTAGAAATAAATCCAACTTACAAGCTGAAGGTAAGTGTTATTTATAATGATTTGAGCCAAGTTCTACTCAATTATAATGCAAGTAAAATTGTATGTAACATTTTAAATAAAATTCGATTTTCCTGCAGTGCCTCTGTTCCTTAAGTTAACCCAACAGTCGGGAAGCCCAAGCGATGCTTTTGACTTTGTGGTGATTAACAATGGAAGCGATGCTGCTGGAGATTATCACCAGCTGCGTGGACGCACCAGGATTTTGGAATTTGAACAGTTACAGCCAAAGGCTCACGAGATTTATGTGGTGTTCAGTGAGTCGTTGGAGCAGCCGCTACAATTGGACTTTCCCTCGGGGCAGACAGAGTTGCGATATCGTGTCATCATTTGCATGGACCGTCTAGAAAGTGTGGCACTCAAGGAACTACAGGATGTGCTGCAGTTGAAGGGAGGTGAACTACTGCAAAGACATAGTCAGATGTGGCATGATTTTTGGGATAAACAGTTCTCCATTGAACTGATTGGCAACGCATTGGAACTCTCCCGCATTGTGAATGCAGGAATTTTCTATTTGGCCAGCTCGTTGCCCACATTGAGCAGCAATCAAGCGAATGAGCCCTACTTTGGACTTAGTCCCACAGGTTTGGCACGTGGCAATCTGGACGCGGACTATGAGGGACATAACTTTTGGGACACAGAGATATGGATGCTGCCGGTGGCCACACAATTTGGCTATGAATATGGCAAACAGTTGCTAGACTACCGCTATAGACATTTGGAAGGTGCCAGACTTAATGCTCAAGCGATGGGTAACAAGGGCGCCAGGTGGGATTCGGTGCTGTATCTTAAAATGTAACATTCTTACTCGTTTTCCATTAACAGGTTTCCCTGGGAGAGCGCTTATACTGGCGCTGAGGTAACCAATCCCTGTTGCCCAGAGATTGCCCAACAGGAGATACACATATCACCAGATATATCCTTTGCACTGCAAAAATTCTTTGCCCAAACTAATGATTATACCTGGGCATGTGAACGTGCTTGGCCCATTGCCAGCGAGGTGGCCAAGTTTCTAATCAGTCGTGCTAACTGTGATGATGGTACGCAGACCTGTCACTTTCTCAATATAATGGGACCGGATGAGGATCATGCAAGTGTGGATGATAATGTGTATACGAATGCAGTGGCCAAGATAGCATTAGACTATGCCGCATGGCTGGGAGGCAAATGTGGCAACAACAGCAACACGAAACAAATCGAAAAGTGGCTTAAACTAAAAGATCAACTTATCATTCTGCATGATGTGAATCTAAATTATCATCCGCAACATTTGGGCTACAAGTTAAATGAGACAGTGAAGCAAGCTGATACAATACTACTTGGCTATCCCTTGCAGTTTGATACCAGGTAAGAATCCTAATTTGAATTTCCAAACGATACATTCGCTTCAAAATTCTTTAAGTACGACACATTTCAATGACTTGCACTATTATGAAAATGTGACACGAGTAAATGGACCGGCAATGACCTGGTCTATGTTTGCTGCCAATTATTTGGCCACCACAGAAGATTGGCGTGCCCATGAGTACTTTATACGTGGCTATCAGAACTATGTTCATCCAGAGTTCAAAGTATGGAGCGAGGCGAAAATTGGTTATAAGGGCTCAGCGAATTTTTTAACTGGCATTGGTGGCTTTCTGCAAGCCCTCATTTTTGGTTATGGTGGCTTGAACTTTGCTCGTGCCGGAGACACATCACAGTTGCAGCTTAACTCGGCTAATGTGCCACCCCAAGTGGAGCAGGTGTGGATCAAGTTTATTCGATTTGCGCAATGCGAATGCAGCTGGTGTTTTCAATACAATAGCTCTAGTTTGAACTGCACAGGTCCAGAAAATCAGCGCTTTGAGCTAATCCAAGGCAATCGGCGTATAAGTTTAGGCAGAAACTTTAATGGTATTAACTTCAGAAATTGATTGTTTAAAAATATAATTAAAATTTTTGCTTAACGTATCTTTATAGTGACTCTTAACAGAGGCGATTCACCATTATACATAAATACGCTATATTCTGGAAAGGATGTTTAACAATTTTTAAGATTCCAAGCAATTGGATATATGGCATATGGCTTACATAACGAAATAATTAAAGAATTACAATTTTTATTCGCTTTTATCTTGATAAACGATTACTTGATTTTGTTTTTTTGAGGTGATTATGTTAACATTATAATCAAAAGAGCACGATTAATCGACTTTGTTTTGAAGAGTTTGTTATGTTCACATTATAATCAAATAAGCAATATCAAATAATTGCATACAAAATTTAACTTAAAAATTTATCAATCATGTTTTTAAAAAACAACAATTACTAAATTGTATTTTTTATATTATATGCTTTGTTTATGTATGGATAATAAGAAGTTTATATTGTATATTGAGTAAATTACTAAACTGCAGTTTAAATATAAGCGGAGTTGTGTATGGTTCTGAATTCTAAACTTATGTTGTATATCAACTACAATAAGCATTTAGTTTGTGGTTTTGGAAGTAACTATTGCATTTGGTTGTTTTGTTTAAGCGTTTTAGGTTTTTACTTAAACTTTGAAATCGAGGCGCCGCTAACGCCCGCGTTATTTTTGTTGCTTCCACTAAGCACCACATACGGCGTTTTAGTTTCCTTTTGTTTCTGCTGCAACATGGTTAACGTGCACAGCGGTGTGTCCGTGGAGCTCATTGTTTTCATTAGCTGTAATTGTAAAGTAAATTTATAAAATAAAAACCTTTGAATAAGTTTTGGTAAAAGGTAAAAATCACTTACGCCATCCTGTTCCATTTTCTTGAGGCGCTTTTCAATCTTATTTTTTCCGGGTCCTTTGCCATGGAACTTGTGCGAAAGATAACGGAAAGCCTCTTTGAGGTTTAAAATGCGACCATTGTCATCAATATAGTCGAGCTTGACATTAGGCTTAAATGTTTCCTTATCTTTAAATTCCATAATGGGACCAGCATGAAAACGATCGCGACGTCCGATTTTGTCATCCTCACTAAAGAAGAAGTTTAGACATTAGACGTTCAGTTAGTACAATTCACAAATAATAATTGTCTTACCCAGCAGCTTTGTCTTCGATGGAGTAGTTCTTGGCTTGCAAATGCGCCATTTTTGTATTGCTTGGTCGATTCTTTTCCTCCTTCTCCAAGTAACCCTTGGATAAGGCTAAGCGCAAGGCATTTGCCACTCCAGCGCCCACATCGGGCTCCTCATCTAATATTGCTCGCTCCTCAATGTCATCGCCCAAATTATCTAAATCAGCGGGCTGCATTACTTCGTCGGGATTAACGGAATTCCATGTGCCATGATTCAATGTTGGCTCCTCGTGATTAGTATCCATATGCTCATCTAACGCATCATGCCTATCAAAGTCCAGCATATCATTGGAGTCCTCATTACGATTGCCAGCCATACCATAAGTGGGTATATCACCCAGTGTGCGACAGAACTCTGCCGTTGCATTGAGAACAATGTTACAATCGGCACTGCCAAGCTCCCTACCATCAGCATTGCCAGAATCATCCACGGGTTCTGGTTTAATGTCGCGCTTCATGGATGCCACATCAATGGGCAGCGGCTTCTGGATGATGTTTTCCTTTTGCTTAAGCTTGCGAGCCTTCGACAAAACGCGCTCCAAATCATCATCTTCATCTTCCAACTTGATTTGAGACTTTGAATCCTCTTTCATATCAACATCCTCATCGTCAGCTTCGCGGTAACGGCCATGACGACTGCCAAAATTTGAGGAAGCCGAAAACTCGGCAGCCGGCTCTAAATCTTCAGCTTTTAGCTTCTGGCGCAGTTTCTTGACTTTTTTCTTTGGCTTCTTAAAGCTGTAAAACAAGGATATACAAATAATTATAATCAAATAATGATAATAAAATACAGGTCTTCCTCATATAACGCGGAACGTCTACAACGCCACTTAAAAAAATCTGTTTAGTACTTCTTTAACGCGAATCACATAACGCGGAATTTTTTAGAACGTAACCTCCGCGTTTTTCGAGGGAGACCTGTATATGTATGTTTGTTACTTACGTTGCTAGCTCTTGAGCACTGAATGTATCCGATGCTAGTTGTATATTCGTATCCTGCAGCGTTTCCAAACGCTTGCCAGCTAGTTTTGTCTTGATTTCAAGTAGCTTACGTCTATGCTCGCGTTCCTCATCGATATTTTCACCAATTACAAAGTTCTTGCGCTTTTGGGGCTGACCCTCAACATCTTCATCGTATTTCTCAAGAATGGAACGTTCGATGGGATTGCCAAGCTCATCGTATTGCTCCTCATAAACATTGTAACCATAGCTTAGAGGATTGAGCTTCTTGTTGGCCACGTTCTTTTTGTAGCGCTCATCGTCTAGCATGTTGACATTGACTAGAGTGTCGCCGTCCTCTTCATTCAGCACATCCTGATCCTTAAGCGTTAGTATAACGGTGCGACCCTCACCAAAGTCATCCATATCATGCTCAACGCGCAAACCTTTCAAATTCCGATCAACATAGGCCAATTGGCGTGCCTTTTTGGTCTCTTGTTCTACTATCTCGGAAACACCAAACGCCTCATCAAGTTCTTCCAGCTCTTTCGCCTGAAATGTAAAAAAAAAGTACATAGGTTAAATTAGTACATGCACTATTATTTTACATACTTACTTTTCGAAGCGCCTCTTCACGCTGATTAACAACACGCTTGTTGCGATCAACCCATTTGGACACATTGTCCGTTTCCTCATCCGATTCACCAAGTGTGCGAATGCATGCCAAACGCTCCTCAAGAAAACGCTTTTCTTTGCGTTGTTTAAGCTTTTCACGCAGTTTTTCAGCTTCCTTTTTCTCTTTGATGTTATCCGCTGGCTTGTGCAAAAACTCGCCCCATTCATCCTTGTACGAAGAGAGATCCTTTTCAGCGCCGGATCGTTTGCTTTCTTGCGGATTGCTGCTGCTACTACTGGACCCAGTTGGTTTGCTTGGCCCTGTATCCATTTCCAGTGGCTTAAGCCCCAGCTTGGCACGCAACTTATTTGTCTCCGCAATGGAGAGCACATCACCAGCTCCATTATCTTGTATAGGTGAATGGCTACGTGAACGCACACGATCTCGTTCCCGTTCCCTCTCTCGTTCCCGTTCCCTTTCTCGCCCTGGCTCACGTTCCCTGTTGCCACGTTGTTGTTGAGAACGCTGGGGCTGATGCGACTGATGTTGCTGCTGCTGATGCGACTGATGCTGCTGCTGCTGCTGATAGCTGCCAGATAGTTGGGGTGGTGGTGGTGGTGATTGTGACCGGGAACGTCCTCGCACGCGCTCACGATCTCTTATCGCGCGTTTACGGGCATCGCGTTCCCGCTCCGTTTCACGCTCTCGTCGACGCTCACGCTCATAATCCACATGCTTTGATATTTGCGGTGGTGGTGGAGCTGATATTTCATGATCCCGCTCGCGTGCAGCTGGCTCCCGTTCTCGAATTGGCTCCCGTTCTCGAATTGGCTCCCGTTCTCGAATTGGCTCCCGTCCTGGAATGGGCTCCCGTTCTCGAATTGGCTCCCGTTCCCGAATTGGCTCGCGCTCTCGCTCCCTACCTGGTGGCTCCCGCTCATTTTCTCTTGATGGCGGCTGACGTCCCTTTGCTCTGGCTTCTTGCTCAACGGGCACCTCGACGCAGTCGGAACCTGCAAGAGTTTTACGAACTTAGTACACACAGAAAATCGTCTTTTATATATTTTTATATGCTCTATATTGCCCTTCTTCGCTTACACTCACAGTTCGACAACCTGCAAAAACAAGAAATGGAGAGAAGAGAAACAATAATGCTTTAGTGAGTTCAGATCACCATCAGTGCAGGCCAGGGTAAATGCAGGGTATAATAGGCACAGTGAAAATATTTAATCGCTTTTCGTTTTACAGTACTGCAGCCCTGGTATGCAATTACCCTTCAAAATTGGTCTGCACAATCTTAACTAAATTAAAGTGGGCACCATGCCACCACTTACTGTCCGAATCCGACTCCTCTAGAGAAATGACCTCGCTGGGCCGCTCGCGCTCCTTTTGCTTGTGATGCTTGTGTCGGTGCTCCTTGTGTTTCTTGTGCTTGTGGTGTCTGTGTCGCGCTGACGACGAATCGTCTGTGAGATCTAGGGTAACCTCCTCATCTACAGCGCGACTTGGTCGTTCCTGTGAACGTGACCGATGTCTGTGTTTCTTGTCCTTTTTATGTTTTTTACCAGACGATGAACCCATTTTTAAAAGTTATTGAGACTTATCATTTACAGAATTTTATAAACGTTTTCGCCTTCTTTATTGTTTTGCTTTGATGCTTTTCCAACACTGTTAACACGGCAGACAGTCTGTCACAGCGCTGCTACTTTACATAAATTATCGACGGTAGTCAGTCGAACAACCGCCACACAATGTTGTCTTAATTATTTATTTATTTACTAACATCAAGCAAGGCACCCATAGCCCAAGTAACATATTATTGTTTATTTTATTCGTCTATGAATTCTTTAATCTCTTTTTTCTGTTACTTGGCCAATGCAAGTATCGAGCATGTTGATCATTATTTAATATTTTAGTTAACTTAATGTAAATTTAATCCAGATTCTTATCATTATAACATTACTTAAAGTAATACATAAATATCAGCATAAATGTAGGTGTGCATAAATATTTGTATATAAGATATACATATGTGTATCATTAAAAAAAAACAGCTCAATTAATACGATCCCAGCGCCAAACGGTGCTGTCATCACACACGCATATCAAAATGGAGCCATCCTTTGAAAACGAAGTTTGTCGTATAGTTGATGTGCATTTGGGATGCATCAGTTGGCTGCACTTAGTCAAATTTGGATCGTTGGAGTCCAGCTCCCAAACGAACGTTGTACCCAGCTGGTTACCAAGTGCCAGCACTTTTTGCCAGGCATTAAATGCAAAACGCACAAACCAAATCTCACACATTTTATAGTCAAAGTGATGCAATACGGTAGTGGAGTCCTGTGGTTTGATTTCATGCCTTTGGGCAGACAGTTTGCCCGGCTTCCAGCAGACAATTGAGTTTTCGCACGACTTGGAGAAGACAAAGTCGCCAAACCATTGCACGCAATCCACATAATTCCGATGAATATCGCGCGTAGAGAAGTCTGGAAAATGCTCCTTGATGGTTGGAAATGGAGCCGTATTTTTGCTGGCATTAAAAGTCGAGCTCAGCTCGATGGCCTCCTTTATGTCAGGCTTGTTAAGCTGCCACAGCTTGAGCGAATGGTCCATTCCACTGGACATTATGCGATCACCACGCAAATCAAAATCAATCGAAAGTACCTCATCGCGATGACCCTCAACGCCGCCAAAGACAGCGACACAGACATCCGTTTGTATATTCCATAGTCGCAGCGAGTGATCCTTGCTGCCGGAGAGCAGCAGTTGTGGTAGCACTGGATGAAATTTTAACTCATTTATTGCATGCCCATGTCCAATGTAATTTTTTGCACACTGATGCTTGATTATGTTAAAGATGCGTATGACGCCACGGTAGCCAGCTGCCGCCAGCACTGGGTCACCGGTAATTGTATCATAGGACCAAGCACAGCTATAAAAACTCTCATCTGTCTGCAAATTGGTCATAAACATAGTATAATTGAGAACACTTTGTAAAAAACATATTAATTTCACTTACATCCGGGTCAGCGTAAACCTGTAGAAGATGTATGCCAACTTCTTCGTCGGGCTCGGCTACCATCGTATTTTTCTTGACGCATTCATAGATAGAGACGCGATCCTTGCCAACTGTTGCAAAGACTGCTTGGCTTCTGTCCAAAAATGGATTGAACTGAACCCCAAAGATCTGATGATTGTGATCCTCACGAACATGATAACTACAAAAAGAAATTAACCAGCTTATGTCTAAGCATTTGCTATTTTAAACACCTGCATACCTGTACTTAAACAACGGTTGTACCATTTTTGGCGCCCTTACACGCCGGCACAATTTTCGCAGCTTTCTTGTATTTGGCGACTTGCTATTGCTGCGTGTTGTTGTTGTTGTCGTTGTGCTAAAGACGCTTGTTGAATCAACGGACAATGTGTCTTCAAAATCAATGCCACTGCCGGCGAGGAGAAGTGCAGCCGTACTGGCTGTATCCAGTGTAGTCTCCTGCTGTGTCAGGGCATCTTTGTTTAATAACTGCTCTTCTTTGCTATCGCTGGAACTATTTTCCGTCATTGTGAGACACCGTCTGGTTTACTAATTGTTTGTTTGTGCTGTGGCGGAGTTGCCAGAGCTTCGTTAAAATAATACCAAATTCGCAAATTAAAATAAAATACCGCAATGTAAAAAAGTTTATTATTTAAAAAAAAAAATATACATATTTCTTCAAACATTCAGATAAATTAACGACGTTCACTCTCTGGTTTCGGCTTCATTGCACTCTGAAGCTCATTAAGATATTTGTCAACTTCCTGGTGAGCTTTCAAGCTATTATCGGTTTGCGAGAATATTTGATCAATCAAGTAGATGCGCAGCAAGTCCGCTTTTGTTTGTTGTAATTGCGCTTGCGCCTGTTGCACCTTTAGTTCATTGCTTAATTGTGGACCCATTTTTAATTCTATAGCCTCCATCATTAGCTCACACTTCTGGTTACGTATCTCTGACAATTTTTCCAAGCAAGCGCGCTGCTCCTTTTGCAAACGAATAATTTCCTCTTGTTGTGTTGTCAGCTGCACTTCATCTTCTTTTCTTAATGCGTCCGGTAGTTCACTTCGTATCTTATCGCCCAGCTCGGCAATGGGTGGGAGAGTCGCACGTAGATTGGCCACCAATTTGTCACGCACGATCTTTCTGTCAGTGTAACTGAGCGGCGGAACACTGCTGCAGTCTTGTAACCCTATACATAAATGCGGGCGAAGAGTATTAAGAATATAAATAAGTTATTATTCGGCATTCGGCTTACCAAGCAAATGTTTTTGTTTATCGCCCAGACGAACATGATCAGCCACTGAAATTAATTTGAGTGCACGTTCGATTTCTGGATATTCGGGTCCTATTTGTAAGTTTTGAATCTCATTCAATATCAAGTTTAGCTTTAAAACTTTTTTTAGGGCAGCATCGCGCGCCTCCTGCAACTTTTTAGTCTCATTGCTTTGAATTATTTTTGACGCATCATCCATTTCCATTATACCCTTTTGATATTATAAAAAATTTAAGGCGCTTTATTTTTTCCTTTCTGAGCCGGAGATCAGCGTTGATACCTTACTGAAATATTAATATCGATAACATTTCACAGTGAAAGATATTTATGTTCATGCGTCACAAACTCCAGTGAACAAAAATGTTAAGAGTTGAGCGCGTAAATGAGTTGTTTGTGTCTCCATGTAAGTAATTAATAATGATAACAATTGTTTATTTTAAGGAATTAAATGAATTTTAGTTATTGGTCGCCACCCCACACTCTTTAAAATTACAATTGGTGCTGGCTCAGCGGCTGTGGGCGCAGCTCTGGCCAAATTAATTATTTGTGCCATTAAATATGTTGGTGCAAAGATCCAAAAGTGTCGTCAGTCGGAGCAAGTGTGGGATGTACTTATATTAAACGAAATGAGCATGCAATGTCATGCAAATCATCTTAAGGATGTGTCCTTCAATTGCTCGAACGAATACTGTTCAAAACAATACTTGCAACGCATTGTTGATGAAATTGATCAAGCAAAATACTCAATCGATATAGCTATGTATATTTTCACTTTACACGATCTGACGAAGGCCCTTGAACGGGCGATACGCCGTTATGTCCTTGTGCGGCTTATCAGTGATCACGAAATGAATTGTTCTTCCGGTTCGAGCATTTTGTATCTAAGCAAATTGGGTATTGAGATTCGCGCCCCAGACACAACGGCCATGATGCATCACAAATTCATGGTAATTGACAATCCCATACGGGTAAATGAAATCCTGCGCCTCAAGGATCGAAAGTTCAAGCCGTGTGCCTATCGCAGTATAGTGCTCTATGGATCGCTTAACTGGACAATGCAGGGATTTGGCGGAAACTGGGAAAATTGCGTTATTACTTCGGACAGCGTATTGGGCAGGCAATTTCAAACTGAATTTAGTCGCATGTGGAAAGCTTTTGAATATTCTTCATCCAACGTCAAAGCGAACGCGTGAACTTTAAGTATTTAATTGTTTATTTAAGTTAAAATTACATATTATTTGATTATAAGCTATTTAGCCAGTTGTTGAAGTTTTTCTAGACGACGCGTAAATGTCTCTTTCAGTGCATTTAGACGCTCAAGCTCCGAGCGCATTTCAATATATTCCAGATAAGAGACTTGGGATTTGAGTAGGATTTCATGTTTGAGTTTAAGCACGCGGCTCACTTCCTTTTGTTTGCGCTGCGTGTTGATGAGCTTCACCACCAATGCCTTTTCTTTTGCTTTCTTAAGCGTCTTTGATTTTTTGGATTTCTACAGTTTAATTAAATATAAAATGAATTTATTCAATAAAAAATACGATTTGTATTGTTACCTCCATTATTGTCGCGTGTTATTGTTTGGTAAATAGTGTTGCACAATTTATTGTGACCACACTCTTGATGAACCAATCACCCTGTGGCGAAAAAATTATCGATATCTGGTTCCGAAAGTCGCAAGCATAACAAAAAACAGATAAAAACATAGCATCTAGGCTTTTATTCATTTACAATGAATGCACTCACGGATAAAGTGCTGTTGACCAAGGAGGCATTAGCTGTGGCGTTAGGTGATAACTGGGAACGATACAGGACGAATATGAAAAACTGGTTTCGCAATCGCTGGACCAAAGAGGAATTCGATTGTGAATCTCGCAAAATCATGACGCCCGACAAACTTCATCTGCACAATCAGTTTCTTCTGGCGCTGCTAAACAAAATAGACGCCTTTGCGCAGCCCGAAACTGTAGCTGCTCTACAGTCTACTTTCCCCATAAGTAGCCAAAGCGGCAGCGGCTCCTCTGGCAACACCATCAGTCGGAAACGGAAACGTAACTCGCGCGGTCTTGGGTATCGCCATAATTTTGAGATGTACGATGTGCTGGAGTTCATTAAGGAGGACAATATGCAGCTGATACGCCCACCCACAATGGCCAGCGATCAGGGACTGCAGCAACAACAGCAGCAGTTGCCTATGCAACGATATTGCGCACAGGAACTCTTTTTACCTGATGCTGGCTTTATTATGGGACGTTTTCTTATCGGCGCCTGGGAGATCGGGCTCATTTCGGTGGATGATAGCGTGGCCGAGTACGTTGCCATTGCTGTGCAGGTTCTGCTCAAGGATATGCTTGCCGCCATCATCATGAAACGCAAACATTACAAAACCAGCGGTGAAGGCAACTTTTTCTATGACGTGGGCGCTGAAGTTCGGGATCCCTCGTTGCGCAACACGGTGACCAGACAAAAGATAGATGATACCCCGCTGGAGCATGACAAGGAGCTAAATACAGCTAACTTTATGAGGCGACAAAACGATGACATTGTATTCCTCTCAGCCTGCGAACAAGTGCAAGTATTTGAACATATTTCTAAATCAAACAGATCTGAAAATATATATATATTTTTTGTTTTTTTGAATAGTTCTTCCTGCGAACGTGCTGTGATTACACTCAAGGATTGTCAGAATGCTTTTCGCGATCGCAATTTAATTGGCTCCCATGCTGCTTACTCTATAAATATGGAACGCTTAAATATGATGATGCATTAGTTAACAATTATTTTCATACTCGTTTTTATTTATACAAAAAATTTACAAATCGTAAGCTAGTTTTTTTTTTTTAATTTAAGACCTATAAATTTCGTACAAAAATCACTAACAATTTTAATTTCAATTAAAATTTTCATACTTATGTTTACAAAAAGTTTGCATTTTAACAAAGCTCTCTTGGTGGTGGCCTAAAGGGTACCTGTCCTGGCAGAAATTGATCCGCTTTAAAGGCAGCAATTTCCTCTGGCGTCAAGTCTTCCAGGCGGCTATAAACAGACGAAATGTTTATCGCTGGCTGCATTCCCTGTTGCTGTTGTTGTTGTTGTATCTGTTGTTGTTGTATCTGTTGTTGCTGCATTTGTTGCTGCTGCTGCTGTGGCTGTGGTTGTTGAAAAGCTGCCTGACCAAAAAATCCATTTGGCGGCTGCACAACGGCAGCTTGAGCAAAAATATTGCCTGTATTTTGCTGTGGTGCAACAGCTGCTTGGCCAAAAATGCTGCCACCTTGTGGTTGCTGTGGTTGTTGCGGTGCAAAGGCAACGGATTGGCCAAAAACCGATGGATTGGGTGCCTGTTGTGACTGCGCAAAAACATCAGCGGTGGACTGGGCCTGTCCAAATAGATTATGCTGCTGCTGCTGCTGTTGCGCTTGACCGAAGATGCCGCCTGGCTGCTGCTGCTGCTGCTGCTGTTGTCCAAAAGGTTGCTGCTGCTGTTGTTGGGCGAAAATGTTTGTGCTTGTTGCACCACCAAAAAGGTTTGTGGTGGTAGAGGAGCCACCGCCAAAAATACTGTTGCCGTTGGTACAATTGGCTGCTGAAGCACCACCAAAAATGTTGCTAGCACTTGCGCCTAATGTTGGCTTGCTGAAAATGGATCCGGTAGTTTGGGCAGCATTGTTTGCGGCATAGCCAAATGGATTGTTGTTATTCGTATTGGCTGCTGGCTGCGCCTGTTCTGGTAATTCATATAGCTTGATCATTGTATCAACTGTTTGAGCTGTTGCCTGTAGTAAAAGTTTCATTTTGTTAGTGGCCTCATGCACCTCTCTGGAGAATTGCAGATGGAATTGATCAAAGCAATTCTGACGGCGGCTTTCGTACGCTTGAAAACGCACCTCTTCGAAGGACTGGTCCTCAATGAAGTTCGGCAAATTTGGCTTGTCCTTAAACGGGCCATACACCGAAAAAGGCCACATTTTGCCATTGAGACCGGATTCTATGTCCGTTTTCAAATATTGTCTATGGACAAGAAAGTCAACAATAAGGCATTTGGATTTTGCATAAATTGTATCACTCACTTCACATCGAAATGTTCGTTGTGGCACTTCGTGCCGAAACGGCAGGTGCCCTGTTGAAAAAAGCGGCAAACTCCCATTGCAACTGTTGTGCAATATTAAACATTTATTTGTTTATCCGGAAAAGGTATGACCATGTGTCAATTAAACAGCTGATTATGTTTACCATTACGATTCAAAACTGCCAACCTGCGTAAAAATACAAAGTTACCTTTTTAAAGGCTGCTATTGGCTGAAAAAAAAAACCAAAATATAAATCTGCAGAGATTTTAAATATTACGAAAGCTTAGGCATGTGTACTTAATTTTTTTACCTGCAGTTACTGATCACAGTTTCACCTATCGATACCTATAATACGATCGATACATTAGTTACGTTCCATCAATATGATGCTGTTAACAGCTGTTAATAACAGTAACATTTAATTTGTTGTTGAAATTTGAGCGGTTCAGTCGCGTCGGTTTGTTGCGGACAAAAAGAAATGCTGATTCTTGTATGTTATTGTAAAAATTAAACACACGCGTCCAGCACTCGCCTCTTCAACTAGTTTTAGGCACAATAAGCCAGTTGCTTATGCGGAAAAGCTTATAACAAGGAAAAAAATAAGCAACAGGTCGCTGCCAGTTTTGCGTCTGCGTCTGTGTCTCTCGAAAAGGGCAGGCAGGAAAATTCAAGCCAATAAAAGATACATACAAAAAGCCGAAGTGCGCGAAAATTGTGTCTGTGTATGTTGTGCCAGTGAGTGTGTGTGTGTGTGGAGTGCGTGTATTTTTTCTTGCAATAAACAAACAAACAAAACTTGTTGCCATCAAATTGTGTGAAAATGTTTTGTTATTTAAACAATTAGTCGTGCATAAGCCGCGCAGTATAGTTTGTTTGTTTGTTTGCTTCGGAATGCGGCAGCAGCAACGACGCGCATGCGTCTACAAATATTTGTTGTTGTTTTTCTCGCTACCATAGAACTGTGCAATTTTACACGCTAATTGGGCTGTGCTGCTTCTTCTTATTATTGAGTGTGTGAGTGAGTGAGTGTGTGTGGCCAAAGGCGGAAAAAGTGATCAACACTTTTAACGGCCCATAAAGCCCAAAGCACCAATATCTGTGCAAATCACATACAAAAAGCAGAAATCTATGCATATGTACATAGGTAAGTACATCCATCCTCTCTTCCCGCTGTACGCCTCTGCATTAGAGCAAACAAAATTAACTCATAGATTGGAATAACAACGTGCTTTTTTTTTGCCCTGCTTCCTTCCCTCACACTTCTCCTGTCATCTGCACATTTTGCTCTATTCTGGCTCAATGTGACGCCTACTTGGCTGCGCCCACAGGTTTTTGTTGTTTTTGTTATTCTCTTCAGTTTTCTTGAAGGCAAGACAAGTCAGACTGACAATAAACAGTCAACGATATCAAACCCATTTTCCATTTATCTTGACAACAATATAAGTCTAAGTAAAAATCAATTTTCAAAGCAAGCAGGACACCAGCTGAAAGAGTCAGACGAAGAAGAGCAAGAATTTTAACAGCCCGAAAAGGGTCAACCTTATAATGACAATAACATAAATTTTGAGGCATTTATATGCGCCAATAAATATCACAGTGAAACAAGAGACTACAACAACAAGCAGCAGCAGCAGCAGCAGCAAAGAAAAAAAGATGCACGACATCGGCTCAACAATAAGAGAAAAGATCAAACAAAAAATTGCAGTTGCTGCCGACGCTGTTGCTGTTGCTGTTGCAACAGGTAAAACCGATTGTGCAGCCTACAACAACAACAAACAGTGCAGCGTTTCGAAATTTAATGTGCAGCAAATCAATACGAAACTGCATGCAGCGAAAGAAAGAAAAAGAAAGACAACAAAAGAGAGAGAGAGAGAGAGAGAGCGGAGAGAGCCAGCTAACCTGTTGCGTTGGCTGCTGCATCTACTTGTACTATCTGCTGTAAGAAATGCTAGTATGTTAAATCCTAGTGGTAAATCGGTAATGTGTAACTAACGCTAAATACAGCAAGCAGCAATAGCAAAAGCTACAACAACAACAACAACAACAGTTATGCCAAGTTCATTTGCTCGAGAGATTTTTGTCAATGAAACCGATTTGCTGGGCAAGAAAACTTTCTTTTCCTTTCGAGCTTATCACGCAGCATCAGCATCGGCTGTGAGTGCGTCGTACACCGAATTCTGGTGCTGCTGCTGCTGCTGTTGCTGCTGTCTCGCTCTGTCTTCTTCTTGTTTACTTCTTAAAATTGTTTTTAAGCGGCTGCTGCATATCAGCTTTATGGTCTATTAAGACAATTTAGGTTGCCACTCCCAGTTGCGCTCAGTTCTGCGTGGGATGTTTGGAATGTTCTATTGTATATGTATGTATGTATGTGTGTTTGTGTTGTTGTTGTTGCTGTCATCTTTTGGTCCCATATTTGAATTCAACCAATTGAAAGAACGTTCAACTTGCGACAACAAGTGTCCCAGTTAGAACACAACTAGAACTAGTTTAACACTCTCCTGTCCAGAACCGTCAGCATCCACCGCCGCTAGCAACACGCACTTTTTCTTTGGACTTTCAGTTCTTTTATGAACTGTTTTCAAACTGAAGAAAAAAAATAGACCTTTTTCTAGCTAGAGCAGAATTAACTGTTCTACAGTTAAAGAACCACTTTAATAAATTTTTAAACTTCTAACAAATGCCTTTCTATTATAAAAAGAAGAAGAAGAGTATTAAGTAACTGGCTATGTTGTGTCTTTTCTTATGCTGCTGTTGTGGCAGTAACTGCTGCGCCTTCCCCATTACCGTTGGGGCACAATTTTCTCACAAAGCAGCGTGCAGCAGAAAATGTTGATGGCAGCTTTTGCATTGGCGCGCCTTCGAAATGACAACGGCACATCACAAGAAGAAGAAGGAGAAGAAGCAAAGGCGGCAAAGTTAAACCGACTTATGTGTGAGCTACAGCAAAATAATGGGTACTATACAATAAATATTTAGATACGTGACAAATTAAGATCAATCTTTTTATTTAAAAGTTTTCCTAGTCAACTGATAATAATAGTTACTGAATATAAGTACTCGACGTAAGTGCAGAACCACTGATATGCTCTGTTAGTAGAACTAGTTTAATTTCCTGTTGCCGCCAACTTAAGCCATGCTTTAGTTACAGTTATTTCAGCACAACCATTCAATCTGACCTACCATCACTTACATAGCCAGCTACTGGCTATCAAACAAATCGCAAATTGCCCGCCTGAAGCTTCAGCTGCTGCTGCTGCTGCTAATTTTAATGTGTGTGTGCAGGGAGAATGTTGATATTCTGCAGTTGCTGTCAAATGCTAAGTTTGTTTGGATCTTAAACATATTTATAATATAATATTTATTCGTCTGTTGAGGTTTGGGCTATTTGGGTATATAAAATAAACCATTAACACTTTGTTTTGCCCGTTAAAAACAAGTTTGTTTTGTGTGCCACTAATCGTTCAAGCAACAAGAATGATCAGTTAGCGTCGGAGTGATGAAGATGCAATACCCTACTTTAATTACACAAACTTTTTTCTTTATAAAAGCAAAATAATTAATCCCAACAAAAGTTCTTCAATCAAGATCACAAAATTTTTTGTTCTAAAATACTGTGTTTGGACTTTGAAGCTTGGAGCACAAAACTATGTTGGAAGTTAAGAAAGCATGTTGAAAAAACTTGTAGGACCACTAACTTACCCTGTAAGAGAAACACACAGTAGATTAGAGCAAAGAAAACATTGCTGAGTCATGTTTAGTAATTTGGGTTGTTTTAGTTAGTAAAATATACAATTAATGACGGCTAGGCAAGAGTTCATTAACCCAACACAACCTTGACACAATACTGTCCCCTAACTTGTTATAATTAGTCGTATTTTAACCAATTTTGTGTTTCTAGGGTATAAGTAAGCCAAAACGGCAGCATCACCGACATATAAAAGTGTACGTTTGAAATTAGAAAGTACGGTGGATAACTCGATTTGTGTGACTGTCATAAATGGCGGAAATTGTGGGTCTCAACAGCTTTGGCTGACTGGCTCAGAGACTTTCTTGCCTACTTTCCACACTGCTTGCCACTGCCACACTGTCACTGTCAAATTGTCATAGAGATACTGCCGGTCTTTGGCTGTGGTTGAAAATTGTTTTTGTTTCTTTTTTCTCTCCACCTCTTTTGATGCAGCGTGCCTTTGGTCATTTCTGCGTCGTTGGTAAAGTTATCAGACTGCCCTCCATAATTAACTGGGCCCAACAACGTGGCCCAGGCTTTATTAATTTTGCTTACCTGCCGTATTTTGTTTTTTTTTTTTATGACTTATTCAATTCACACTGACGATGACGATGATGATGAAAACCGGCTTCAATCTGCGTTTATTATTACACTTAATGTGACTTGATTTATAAACTAGCAGCATCCGACAACAGGGCCAACAGAAGCAGCCAACTTCTTGCCACATCTGTGTTGCATAGCTACAGTTACATACCTCTTTCATCTTCAATCTGCCATGCTTCACTGGTCTCTCTTTAGGTTGTGCTTGTTGCATGCGTATTGAATTACTTGCCCACAAAGATTCGTACACCCTTTTTTTATATTCGCTCATTTTCTTCTTCTGCTTTTTGTTTTTTGTTTTTTGGCCAGCTACACCAACTGCCGCTTAATTATTTCATAAATATTGCTTTGTGTTAAGCATTAAACCAAATCAAGAGTCAAGCGAGCTATAACCTTTGTTGACCTCTGGCAAAAAAAAAATGCTGCAGAAACAATTTTTTATTCATAGAGCTAACCCCCATTTAGTTTTAATCCCTGATAAATCATATATGCTCTTGTTAGTTGCGTATAAACATAATAGCTTGCTCATATATAAATGAGTACAAACATACATATCCTTTAATGACAAACACAACAACAACAACAACTCACAATCCGGAAGTTTCTGTCGCATCGCTTTTGATTTCAAAGAACGCATAAGCTGCTTTTGTTCATTTAAAAGGAAGTAGAACTCTGTGGCACAAACAATTTTAATGGTTTCCTCTTTTGTTAAATTGCCTAAGACGTATCAATATTGGTGGTAAATCATATGAAAAATAGTAGGCCTTCATTTGGTATTGGATATTTATTGCGCATGCCTTGCCTTCTACGTCAATTATTTGTTGGTGTTGTTGTTGTTATATGATTCGATTACGTTTGCTGTGAACTGTGAAAAACGTGTCACCGGCAAAAGCAAGAAAAGGGAAAACACGCTTAGACATTAAACAGAAAAAGTAAATTGTAATTACGCTTACGAAATGATATTTTTACTACCAAAGCATATAGAATTAAGAAAAATATTTGTTTCGCATTCTGAAAAACAAAATAAAATTAATAAATAAACAACATCAACATATTTTCTATCATCAATTTTGTGCTCAGTGATCAATCATATCGCTATTTTTGGTCCAATTAACAATAATGCGATTATATATCATTTTATGTACAAAAATATGCAAATATATAGAGCTAACAATTTATCGCTTGGCATAATGTAAACGTTTGGTTGTGTGGATAGAAAGACAGACACTCCCCAAGCTGCCTGTATATCATTACAAAGAACCAATCCCCAGAAAACAAAACTCGAGAAATCGTATTTTGATTTGCTGCGCATTACAAATCAGTATCACTCAAAATATCCATTTCTAACTGATGATTATCATTTGATTTTTAACGACTGAGCCAAAAAAAAAAAAAAAAAAAAACCCCAATAAACTTCTTGATTTTATGCAGTAAACAAGAGAAGCATCAAAACTATAAAGAACAGAAATGAATAAAAGCATAAAATAGGCAAAGGGAGAAATATACAAATTGGCAGGCATATAAATCATTTTGAACACATACAAAACTATATATTAATCAGTATATCTGTTGCTTTGGCAAACTCATTACCACAACCAGTTTAAAGTTTGGGGTGGAACCGTCATTTTGTTGTACAAATTGTCTAAATATGCAAATACAACTAGCAGCCAAACAACAAAAAAGAATGAGGCTGTAATACAACATAACATTATCTTAAGGCCAGCATCAGCATCAAGAAGTTGTAAAATCTAAGACTTTTGCCAAACGTACAAAACGGACAGAATAACAAAAGAAAAGAAAAAAACAGCCTTAGAACGACAGCCTAATACTCTTATGTTGTAGGTGTAGTTGTAAAACAATACATTGTATATCGACTCTTATTTACTCGGGTCTATTATACGCTTGGAATATTTACAAACAAAATGTGAACAAGATGTTTGGCCCCATTACTTAGTTAAGTTAAACATTTTCAACGTCTGGCAGACGAGTGTGTTATAAAGAGAATGTTAATGTAAGGTAATGAAATTCGTAGTTCTTGATCTGTTTCTCAAAATATCTTCTTAAAACTTAGCAGCTACGATAGAAATTAATGCTCTTAGCAATATGGCAACAAAGTGTTAACAATCCAAATTGATTTGTTGTAAAGATATTAAATTGATAACTGCAGATAACTGTTCTTCTTGTAAATTTAAATTCTTTAGATTTCTCTTTCTCTATACTCTTCTATGCTGTCTGTTTAAAAGTGTGCTTTTTTGGAGAAACTTCTAGCCAGCAAATTAGAAAAAATTTTGATTATGGTAATTTTGGCTTTGTTTTTGGTTGAGTTTTGAGCTGGCTTCAGCTGGTTGTTTGATCAGGCGTTTCATTAATTTGCTGACGTTGAATTTCTTTTCTGGCTTTTGCCGGCTACTTTCGATTTTGTCGGCTTATGCATGTTTATTGCTTTACAACGCCTCCTACCCTATCGCACACACACAAACTGTGATTAATTGAAGCGATGACGTGGGCAGCACCTTGGAAGTTGAAGCGCCTGCTTGTTTTCTTTATGGCGTCTACAATAATCCCGTATATCACATATGTATGTAGACGCCGGATGCAGTTAAAGACCAAAACTGGATTTGTGGGTGGATATGCCTTGTGTTTGTTTATTATGTAAACTTTATCCGTATGCTAAGAAGTTCATAAAAAATAAACTATTATCGTGGATTTTTTTATGAGCATTAAAAATCTTACGAATTCATTTTAAACCTTGAGCTCTGTTTATAATTCTGCTTAAGCTTAACTTCCAACTCGATGCTCTGATCAAAATTACAACAAGCTTAAATAAAAGCTGTGCTTTTTCCACATTTTCTTCTTCACTTTAAACTTCTGTCTGCACTTTGCTCTATTTCTATTTCATTCCACACCATTACGTTTCTTTCCCTGCCCCCCCCTTAGAGCTTCCAAATGCGGCTTAAGCTGTGGCCTGGAAAGAGAGCTTTTTAGTACATTTGTCGGCGCTTGCTTTTTAGCACAGCTGTAAATTTCGTGCTTGGCCACACACACATTCAGCTTTCATTATCAAGATGGCATTTATGTTTGTTACATTAATAAAAAAAAAAAGTGTAAAAACAAAAAATAAAAATACAAACAACAGTGAAAGAATTAAGCCAGCAGTTCGTGGGTGGGCTTTTTGACTGATGCTTTTTTAAAGGCGACATTTTTAATGTTTAATTAAGTGAATGAATGATACAATATGCATACGAACACATGTATATATGTACATATGTAGTATGCGTGTGTTTTTGATTTGGGTTACATTCGTGGGCATCCGTTTCAAGACTATAAATTTTCCACTGGTTCCGTCCTTCTTCGAAATGTGTATGTGTGTTTGTGGACCCAAAAGCTGAATGCTCACGGCTCAGTGATTGATAAATTTAGCGGCTTTTCCAGTCACGGTGTCACGTGCAATTTAATCGTCTTATGATTCAATACCGTCTTCTCTCACACCACCTCTCTCCCTCACTCTCTCTCTCTCCCCCTCAGTTGATAAATGAGCCTCACGCTGATTCGATGTATCTTCGCTCGCGAGTTGTTCTTTCTTTCTCATTCTTTGTCTTGCTTCCTTTTGTTTAAGTTCATTCATGAAAATTTCGCTGGTTGCCTCTGCTGTCTTAGGTCATCTGACATCGACTCTGAAGTCGACTGCGACTTCGATGTTGTTTGTCATTTGATACAAGCGACAAAGGCGTTTTTTTTCAAGCTCCATTTGAAAAACGTTATACATATGTACACACACGCAAACACACACATGCATACATCTACCACGCGTTTTTGGTGCGTGCAATGCAAATGCAATGGAGCGTGTAGATTGAAGTATAGAAAAGTCGACATCGGTGTAACTAACAGACTGTCGGTCTGCCTTTCTGTCTAAGAGGGGGAATGTTTTCGTAAAGTTTGCTTTTCAGTGCGGGCTGTCATATTTATTCGTTTGCCTTTTGCTGTGGGTGGCTGCTTTTAGTCAGCTTCGATCAGGGTTTCTGGAAGAAAGAGCATAAGTGTACATAGTTTCTCAATGTAAATGTACTTAATATTTGCAGTGAATATAACTTGTACATATAGTACATATGTTTGCCATCCCTGGTTGATCCTATTCACTCTCACATGCACACATACACTTGCAATCGCCTTTCTTGCTGTTTGCTTGTCACTGTCACTGTCGTCGTCGTCGTCGTCGTCGTCGCCGTCGCCGTCGCTGTCGTGAGGCTGAGCTTTACCTTTCATTACGAATTTCATTGTATGTGCGCGCGGTCAATTTTGAATTGTGTTGTTAAGTAAGTGTACTTAACCCACATGACTTGTGGTTTTCTCGTCGCCGTCGAAGCCATTGCTGTTGTGTTATTATTGTGGTTGCCTGCCTGTCATCACCTCCAAAAAGCTGTCGGTCTTGCGTCCAGTGCGTGTACTGTTAAAACGATTTCTTAACCTTGAGTACCTTTTCAACATATATGTTCATACACGTACACACCATACATACATAGATACATTAATTTAAAGAGCACACGCATTTTGTTCGTCGTTTCGTTTCTTGTTTTATTTATTAAGCAATTTTTATTTTGCTTATTACTTGTGTACCCTATGCTGTGTTATGATGACAGAGCTTATGCAATGAATTATTTGACCCGATAAAAAAATGGTAATGTATCTGTTTATTTGTCTGTTGCATTTTATGAAAGGTTAACAGACATCTAACTAGAGATTCCATAAGACAAATGAGAGAAATGCATTTTTATTTCCACTTTATATGTCTACGAGGGTATTGACTATTCGTCATTGTCAAGTTATTGGGCTTTTATGCGCGTGTAGCTTTGTGCTTGTATATGTGTGTGTTTATTTATTTTGAGTCTACGTTCATTTCCTTAATTAAACACTTATTTCAAGCTTCGTTGAGCAACGCCTGAAAGAAAGAAAAAAAAACCACAAGCTCAGCAAATACGCCAGCTGCTTGAAAATCTCAAGACGTAAACAAAAATTGGAATTATGTATTGCGAAAAAAGCAAAAAATCACGTACGCTTTTTATACTTAATACCCAAAGCCAGAATGGGTCAGAGAAGGGTATAAAAGCATCTTAACACAAAAGCACGCACGTAACAGATACACGGAGACACGCGTGCGTTGTGCGTGCGCTGTGCATGCGCATGTGCGAAAAGGGGAGACATATAATAACCCTT
Organism: Scaptomyza flava; assembly: GCA_030179655.1. NCBI lineage: Eukaryota > Metazoa > Arthropoda > Insecta > Diptera > Drosophilidae > Scaptomyza > Scaptomyza flava. Next base: position 17,445,557 of record JARNME010000029.1, read on the forward strand.
ACAGAATCTAGTTTGTTCCACTCGAATTGCATTTGTGCTATATGCTAAGAAGAACTAAATATTTTAGCATTCAAATACCCGCTAATGCACCCTTGCTCATACAAACAGATGTCATTTATAACATTCTCTTTAAAATTGGCTCTTGTTTGTTTTCGCAAATGATTGATAACATTAGAAAGGTGAAAGCTTAAAGCAATTTGTTTCTCAGATGTTCCACAGTTGAAACCATGCTTGAGAGAATGCTATCGAAATTGGTGTTCATTTAAAAGCTTTTGTTCTCCCCTTTTTACATATGCTGTAAACTGCAGAGTAATAACATATGGCATATCATAGATAAAGGACTGTCTACCTACACCCTACTGTCTATTACATGAAGCTATTTAAGCTGTCAACTTGTCAGCTGGAAAAAATAACTTTTTCTGCTCTCTCCCTTAGGCGGCAGTAACAGCTGCGTGAGAGCGTGCCCGCGCAAAATACTTAAAATTGGGCCCAGCAAATGACAACAGGTGTGAAATAAAATACCAGAGCTTACACCGAGAGAGCGAGTAAGAAAGAAAAAGAGAGAGAGAGAGAGAGAGAGAGATGTTAAAGATAATGCAACTAGCGTGGGGTAACCCACTCCAAACCACTTACCCCTTGCAGTTTTAGCCAAAAAGAAGCAAAAAAAAAACAACTGCTACGAAATAACTTAGGAATGCGGTAGGCAGGGTCCGCTGGCCAAGCTGACTAACTAGCCCTTTTGTTATTGTTGTTGGTGTTGTTGTTGTTGTTGTTTTTGTATTGCCCCACACAACGATTCGAGAGGGCCAGAGTCGGAGTCGAAGAGTTGTATTCTGAAAGAAAACTTACAAAGCAGAAAAAGCACACAACAGTTGTAAATCATCGAATTACCTTTAAAATAATAGCAATCGCAAAAGGCAACGACAGCAAAGAGAGTCAAGTCTGACTTTTGGCTACAGTCAGACGAAAAAATTGAAATTGCTCGAAGCAAACGCGCAAAAACAAAAACGAAAAACAATGCGAGAAGCCAACAACAACTTCAAACTTCTCACTCACAAAGCCACAAGAAGGGGGCGGGCAGCGGCTGGTTCCTACATATTTACATACATACATACATACATTCGTACTTGCTTAAGTCACACAGACTCCGCTTCAGGCATTCAGAAGAGCAACATGCAAACGTACATACATATGTACATAGTTACTGTCGACTTGCGAAATTAAGAAACCCTCGAAATGAAAAAAAATATCCCTCCTAAAAGAGACAACAAAAACTTTGTGTGTCAGTTACGCTTAATGAGCACCAAAACTGCTCCTATTGCCTTTTTTGGTGTTGGTGTTGGAGATTTTTTTACCTTTGATTGCATAGTCTGTGTTTGTTGTGATTAGGTTTGTCCACCAGGGCACCTGAGTTCAATTTCAAAAAGACGACAAGCGGAAATGCCAATACATATGTATGTACATACGTATGTCGATTTTAACCTTCAACTCACTTACTAAGACCTTAAAAATCTCCTTGATGTTTGATCTAATGATATATTTTATAGTTTATATAAGAGTATTAGGCAGTCGTTACCATCTAACTGACATTCTCGAACATCATTTGTCATAATTTGCATAGACATTCTTAAACATGACAACAAAACAACACTTGAACTTGTTAATGGTTGCCATTGTATCTACCTTTGGGGCGGGTCATAAGACGTTAACTTAGTTTTGCTATATTTTTCTTCATCATCACAAGTTATAAACACATGTAATTGGCTGTGATTTTAATTTAAGGTTTAAACCGACAATACAACCAGCTTTGCTCACTAACTTTTTAAATCATACTGATATATTGGGTATGTCAGAGTTGATTTCCCATGCTTTGTTATTGGCGTTATAGTCAAAATTGTGGGAATTCTTGCCGGCATTTTTACTACTATGATGTACTTGCCTTTTACAATGGAGTAATAAACAGAACAGTGGCAAAAAGTTAGACGCTGTTTTATGGGGAAAGTATAAAACTACTTGATATTAGATTATAAGTATAGATATGCTGATTGATGTCTAAGTTAAGTAGGGCATAATATCATTATATTCAAAAGGAACATAATGTTTTTTAAGCTTAAAGAGCACGAGATTCTTTTCCGATGTGTTTAAAAGTCATGTTAGCATAAAATATTTATAAAGTTGGCTTACAAAATATTCAGCTGCTCTCAATGGACGTTTGGCTTGCTTTCCTTAGCAATTGCCTGTAGGCAATTCGTTGACTTATTTTATTTTCACTTTCAAGATCTAGGAGTTTGATGAAGATATGAAGCGCGATAGTCACACTGTTGAGTGATATGCTATATGCCAAGCCAAGTTAAATTGTTTGCTTGCTTTGCCTTTCAGTTTTGTAACTAGAAACGGAATTCAACCATACATTTATACACATATGAATCTATAGAGTCGAGTCAAAACATACAGCGAGGTTACTTCAACTAAGCGTCGTTTAGTAAAGACAGTAACATTTAAAGTAGTTATTGTTGTTGTAGTTGGTAGTAACTAAGCTGTAACAACATGCCTGGCCCTCTTTTAAAGTGCTTATTCGAAACAAATTCAACTTGCTCTTGTTTATGAGTCTGAACAAGCTGTGCTGAAAATGAAATCATAGCTAAGTATCTCTCACTTAGGTCTCTCTTGCTCTCTGCTTAGTTTACAATTTAGGCACTTCACCACCATTGAAGACGTCGCTTTGTATGTAAAATTCCCTCATGATAGTAACAATAACAATGACAATGACGTTGTCATCAGTACGGGGGTACAGTGTTATCCAAGTTTATGACGCTTCGTTGCATTTGCGACTAGGAAACCGTTGCGAGACTTTGTGACTTTTTATTTTGTGAGACATAAATGTTCATTTCACTTTTTTCATCAGGCGCCGTCCCGTCGCCCCGTCTAATGGCAGTTTAATTATTTTCGGTTTGTGGCCTCAACTGTCACGCATAGATAAATGACATTTTTTACAAATGCGCTGATTTTTTGAAGCCACATTTCTTTCCTTTAGTATATAACATTTCTCTTATTTTTATGTTGCTCATATTTTGGTTTTTTTTTTTTTTAATTTTTATCAGTGATTTATGCAATATGGCGCCGAGGTTATAGACACTGAAACAGAAAAACACTACAGCCAACAAGGAATCAACAACACAAAAATGTCCGGCAATCAACAACAGCAGCAGCAGCCACTACCACAAAAACAACAACAACAGCAACAAAAAGCAACAGCAACAAGCATTTTGGGCAATAATTTGATACAAATTAATAGCGTTGACAAAAGTGTTCATAAAACGACAGCAGCAGCAGCAACGACAACAACGACACAAGCAATTAATAAGCAACAACAACAACAGCAGCAGCAACAATTTCAGCAAAGGCGCTCATTGCTGCCAGCAACAGTAACAACAACAACAGCATCAACAGCAGGGCAGCAAAGCGTAACAGCAGCAGCAGCAGCGGCAGCACAGCAATCGCATCAGCTGCAAACGGTGGCGACAATACATCACCAACACTCAACGCAACAACAGCAGCAGCAACAACAATCGCAAGCAACAACATCACGTCTGCCTATCCAACAACAACAACAACAGCAGCAACAATTGCTAGCTGGCAATTCTAAAGAGTTTACCACCCACTCACATCTGCCGCACACGCGTCGCAGCTTCTATCAACTGCAGCAGCAACAGCAACAACAGCAACAAGCATCGCTCAAGGCTGCACATTTGAAAGCCCCCGCACACTCGATACCGCCACGGTATCAGCCACCGCCGCAACCGGGGCCAGGCAGCGGCATACTAAAGCCCCATTTGCCGCTCAAATATCCGCCGGATATACCGCAGCTAACCAGCATATATATACCCGATTCTGTTAAGCAACAACAGCGACAGCAACAGGCGCGCTATTTGCAACAACACCAGCAGCAGCAGCAACATCAACAATCCGGCAAGGCACAACAGGATATGCTGAAGTTTGTGCGCAAACCGGAGCAGGAACATCCGTCGCCAAATGCTTCGGTCACATCCAGCGTGGCCACCGGTATACCAACAGCAAATGGCGGACGTTTAACAGCCGAACAGAATCGACAATTGCAGGTAATGTTAACACTTAAGAAATAACATACAGCTGTTAGTTAACATTTTGACTCTTATACTACTGATACAAAAGTCAAAGTAACAGAGCTTATGATTCGGCACTAATAATTGTGAGTCTCTTTATTTTACACACAAATAGTCCTTGGTAAATGAGCTCCGCGCGCTGAAAGAACAAAATCAGCGTCTGCTGGATGACAATCAGGAGCTGCGCGATTTATGCTGTTTTCTAGACGATGATCGCCAAAAGGGTCGCAAGCTGGCACGCGAATGGCAGCGCTTTGGACGATATACGGCCAGTGTAATGCGTCAGGAAGTTGCAGCGTATCAGGTGAGATTAACCTCACTTAACCACAAGAATTAAGACATACATATGTTAATGTATTATTTGGCAGAACAAACTACGACAGCTGGATGATAAGCAGCAGGAGCTTATCACCGATAATCTCGAGCTAAAGGAGCTCTGTCTCTATTTGGATGAGGAGCGTGCCCATATGGCAGCAAATGCATTGTGCGCCGGCTGCGGTGCTGCCACGCGTAACGCACTGCGCGATGATGGAGACGGCTCCAGTTCAAGCACCAACGCGGACGAGACAATTACGGCGTTGCGCAACTATGCGGAACAAAGGCAATTGCCGGTAAGTGGCAAATATACATATGCCTAAAATAATACAGCTCTTGTAAAGGTAAATGTACATGTCTGTTTGGCAGGATTTGCGCAACGCCCATACGCTCAACGATCAAACGTTGCAATATGTGAGATCGCTGGAGCGACGCATACAGCAGCTAGAAGAGGAACGTACCACACCCACAGCTAATCTGCAACAGCAGCAGCAACAACAGCAGCAACAACAACAACAACCACAGGCGGCAGCATCACCCAAATCAGCGCCCTCGCCACACACACATGCACAGCAGGATATCAGTCAAGCGGTGGCTGCCGCTGCGGCCGAACCAATTTCCGGGCGTCCCGAGGCCGTTGTACGTGCACTCCAAGTGCTGGAGGTGAGGGAGCAGCTGGAACGAGATCGGTTGGGCAATCTGGCGGGCAGCGCTCTTGATCAAATGGACGATGGGGAGAAGGCGCTGGTGCGCGAAATGTGTAACGTTGTATGGCGCAAGCTGGAAGGGAGTCCACATGGACCTACTGCCCTGGAGCAGCTCTAAGCATTTAAGCTACAACCATATAGGCATACAACTAACCAATCTGGCTAACACACACACACACACACAAACACACTTCTTACTAAAACACACATTGTACAAAGTTTAAACTATGACTTAAGCTTAAGCGCTTTATTTAAAATCGAAGGAAAAGAAAAACAAATACTCAAAATACCTATTAAATTTTTTTGTAATCCTTGACTGTTATTATTTTGTTTGATTGATTGTGAATGAACATCATGAATGATCCGCATTCAGCAGCTTTAGAATTATCATATGAGCTGTCCCTAAAAACAAACAAATAAACACAATTCCTTAAAATACTTGCTGCATACCGAACGATTGAAGTTGTTTCTTCTTGTTCTTTATGGATGCATGCAATCCACATACATATTTTAAATCAATGATTAATTAGCTGCATTTGCGCAAGCAATGCGCATAATTAGCTTACTCTACCTGGACTAACTATGTATACAGATTATACAAATGTTCTAGTCTTGCCACTAGCCATAAAATTAATCGCATTTACACCATTTTGCCGGCTGTGGTCTTCAGCTTTCTACGCTTTGCTGGCTCGATACTTTGCAGACTTGTTTTGTGGTTCGAGTTGTTGTTGTGGTTGTTGTTGTTGTTTTTGTTTGGTGTGAGACGTTGACGTAAATTACAACAGAGCTGTTTAACCTGATTTTACTTTGCCATTTGTAGGCCTCCGTATCGCATTCATTCACAAAACTGCCAGCACAAACTGGCAAACAACAGCAACCATGATGCAGCACAAATGCAATGCGAAGCCAACCCAATTTCAGCTAATTCACGTATTGTCCAGTCACACAGGCTCTGCCTCCAAAGTGTGAACATATGAGTTAATTTACTGTCATTATGTATGCAAGCTTTGTGCCGTCGAGTGTGTTGCCAATTGGATAAGCATCAGCCGGCCGCGTGTGAAAAGAATGAACAGTTAAAAATGAGGAGCACACCAAAGGAAGGGTAACCCTAACACATACATACGTATATATGTACACACATATGTATACAAATTTTGCAACAATGCAACCACGATTTGGTACATGCTTGGTACAAATGTACCTTGGGATCTTTATTTAAATGTAGCTAAATTATATTGATTTGATTACAATGGAAACGGCTGAAAGCTGCTTTTAGATATTTTTATGGCAAGCCTAGAGTCTTAATGATTTTTTACAGTCAGAGAATGATGATGTTTGGGGTTAAGAAAATTAAACACAAAATACTTTTTTTACATAACGTTAGACATATCCTATTCTATTTAGGGTATATGGGGAAGTTAGCAAAGGACTTGAAAGAAAATTTAATAATTTGGCTTAGGAGGTTGCCATTCAATAACCCCTTGAAGAAGGAATTATATTTTGTAGTTTAATTAAGAAAATCAGCTTTAAAAAGAAGCAAAAGCTTTTATTTATTTTATTTACCTTCTCTCTTACACGATTAATCAAGTTTGAAGCAAATGTCATAGAAGCACAAAATATAACCATTAAAATGGAGCACGATGTCCGAGAACAGCAAATAAATAAGCTCACGATTAAAGTCAAACCACAACAACAGCAGCTGCGAAAATGCTCACTAAAAAAACGAGAAAGAGAGTGAAAAGCTGATCAACGACGCAGAATATCCAAATGGAGTTGGGCAACTGAATACTGATGCTGGCTCTGAAGTTGAAGCTAGAGGTAGTTAGAGATTGGCGCACATTTAACGTTTAACAGCGCTGCGAAACGCACGCGCAAATTCGAAACGCTGAGAAAAAAAATAATATAAAATCAAGGAGCAAAGTAGAGCCAAGAGTTGAGCACATGGCACATTGGCATTGGCATTGGCATTGTAGGTAGACCTGGACATGGTTGGCATTCAAGTGTTGTTGGAACAGCCTTTGCTGCCTTCGGTGAACAAGTGCGACAATCAAATCGTGAGCTTATTGCGATGCGCGACTAAAAAAAAGAAAGTTATTGTCGTTGTTGGTTGCCCAGCCGGTTGTTGCAGTGGTATCTGGAACCTGCTGATGGCTGTTTGCATATACGCTCAGCTGTGCGAGGCAGCGCCATCAGCAACAGTTTCAGCAACAGCGGCAACAAATGCAAATGCCTGGCCACCCATGCATCATTATGATATCTGGAGCGCAGATCTAAAAACGCCAACGGCTCAGCTCGAGCTGATCGAGGAACAGGAGATGACAGCGCAAGAGCAATTGTTGCTAGAGGATGCCAACAGCTATAGCTCCAAGCTAGCGCAGAGCAACAGCAGCAGCAACAATCGACGTCCCAAGGGTAAGTTGGTCAAGTGTATCGCATTATATTAACTCTATGCAATTGCACAAAAATTTATGAAATTACTAAAATTATCTAAATTGAGCCTTTGGAAGTGTTAGTTAAATAAGCTTTGAATTTAGTAAGTTAGTTAGTTTTATTCTTAGTTAAGTCAAGGTAGTAGGCAAAAATAGAATAAAGCGAATACATAATCTCAAACACACACAAAAAAGTACATTTTGGCCATCCGTGATATAAATCCTGGTCCAATCTTTGCCATTGAATTTCTGCTGAAAATCAGCCAGACAAGCAATCTTATGTCCAAAGCCAGTGGATGCCATGCTCATGACACTATTGGCCACGGCTGTATCAAATTCAACTCCTGCAAAGTTCAGTTTATAGCTTAGAATGGCATCAATCAAGGATCCATCTCGTTGAGACGATAAGTTTGTTTTCCAAACTCTTGAAACTCTTGCCGAAAACTTGGCTAAACAAAGCGAGCAGTGCAATTTCATGTGGATGTCTCAGGGTGTGGACGAATACTGGAAGAAATAACTTTTCGATAAGCAAATCAAATACATACTTTTTTTATACTTGCTTTAACACACCTTTTTCAAAATAAATAATAGGTTGGGTGTTATTTTGAAATAAGGAATGGAATTGATCAACATTCCTGAAGAGACCGAAAAACAAGACTCGTTATTAGTGCGTCGAAAATACATGTATGCATAACCATTTTTTTGTGTGTGTACGACTTCCCCGTTCGAAACCAATAAATGCCCATATGTATGTCCCTAAATGCAAACATTAACATTGTATTCCCAGAAATTCGATTTAACAACAAATCATATTAAAGCACAATTCTATATTATTTTTAATGCAGTTATACATCTATTTCCGGTGCCCGTCGATGGGGAATGCTTATCAGATGATGGTCGTAGATTGGGCAACTGTTTCAATGCATACGAATGCCGTCAGAAGGGAGGTCAGGCGAAGGGGGAATGTGCAATGGGTTTTGGCGTATGCTGTGTCTTTGTGGCCACCTGCAATGGAACCATAAGCAACAATCTCACATACATTGTGTCGCCGGAGTTTCCCAGTTTCATGCCCAGCAACTTTACTGGCTGCCAGCTCAAGGTGAAAATGATGAGCGAGGAAATAAGTCAGCTGCGTCTTGATTTCAATCACTTTTCACTGGGTCAACCAAATCGACGTACTGGCGTTTGCGATGGAGATGTTTTTAATATAAGCGGTGGTCCGAGTGGAAACTTTACGCTGTGTGGCCAAAACAATGGACAACACTGTAAGTATTTCATGCTTAGGCGTAAAATAAAAGTTATCTTTTACGCTTTCAAATTTCTCTCATAACTGCCGCGCTTTTACAGCCGCAGTTGGCATCCCGGCTTGTGAAAGTAAAGTGCTGCCACCTAATCAGACTATTGGTTAATAGGTATTTTTTAGGCTTTTACCTTTTTGCCACTTTTTTAATTTTATACGGCGTAGTTGCAGCGTCTAGTGAGGCCTTCATGGTGAACGCAGCCAATTTAAGCATACATTTTCCCATTAAAATAAAAAACGATTGAAAATGTAATAATTAAAGTAATTTCTTCGTTTAGTGTACTACGATGTGGGCGTACGATCGCTGCCGCGTCAATCCGCATTGTATGGAAGCCTGCGACCTCCAATTTCTAGCAACACAAGTAATAGCAATGGCAATATCGCTGATCAGCTCATTGAGATCAATATAAATCTATCTGGACGGTTTTTGCCTATACGACTGTGGGAGATTCGAGTGGCGCAAATACCGTTTAGCCAGCGTGCACCCGCAGGCTGTTTGCAATATCATACTGGAGTTGAGGGCATAATGCAGACGTTTAATTTTGCAGACAATGGTCGACACTTGGCCAATCAGCATTATCGCATCTGTATGCGTCAGGAGTCTGATATGTGCTCCATTATGTATCAACCATGCGATGAGCAATCGTTTCGCATTGGTGGAGGTGTAAGTGGAGGAGGTGCTGGAAGCGATGGAGCAAGCAGCAGCAGTGGTGGAACTTCATCGAATGCTGGACAGGCACAGTCATCAATATTGGCATCCACCATGTCAACGAACCAACAACTTAGTAGCAACACAATGTCAGCTGCTGCTTTCACCAATGCAAGCACAGTAGCAACAACAACAACAGCTGCAACAACGGCAGCAGCAACAGCTACAACAACACCAACAACAGCAACAACAACAGCAACAACAACAGGTGGAAGCAGCAGCAGCAGTAGCATTTCAGCTATGACAACAACAACAACAACACCTTTGCGTTCCAGCACCGTGTCCACTGCTGCTACTGTTGCTGCGGCGGATGATGTAACATCCACAACGCCAGCAACATCATCGCCCGTCAATGATGATGCAGAGGGTTCTGGTGGAGATGATGGCGGGCCGATTTTTAATTTCTTTGGCACTACAGCACAGCCAGGCGTCTCAAGGCGTCCACGTCCTGTGGGTGGTGGCGTTCGACCATCCGGAGGCTTTGATCTGTTGGGCTTTTTACGCAGCGCTTTCGATTTGAGATTGAGGCATCGGCGACGACGACATCTGAATGGTCGGGAGGCGCGTCAGTTCTATAGCACGTGCACGGATCGCATAACGATGCCCTGCATCATTGAGGATTTTATTGGAACGGGCTTGGGTCCACTACCGGGCTGTGAGCCAGTGCATTGTGGCGCCCAATTTTGCTCCTCAGGCGTCTGGCCATGTCGGATCGAGAGCACCGTCACACCTTTTTACATTGGTGTGCATTTTGGTGACGGTGGCGGTGCCGCTAGCAAAGGCAGTGCCGAAGATAACATTGGCGCCTGCCTGCGTTACACCCAGGTGCAGTGCATCTAAATCATAATTCATGCATTATTGCTTTATTTAACTAACTTTAATTATACGAGAACCAGAATTGATTTTTAATTGCATTATTCTAAAAAAATTCACCAGCTGCCGCATACGATCGGGGACAATGCTTTTCGGCCAACTTGCCGTAAGCAGTTTCAGAGTTAACTTTGATGCTAAGCGAGTGGGAAAGCTTATTCCACACGTGCACCAAATACGAACCGTTGGTAAGTGACATTGTCTGTTCTAGATATTGTGGCTGGAAAAAGTATTGCCAATTTTTACTGTGCACAGCATAAAACGCTTTATAGTTGAACACATTGAAGCCCTGACAACGTTTACGATTCTCTACCAGCTGTGCAATGTTTGTGGTGTTACAAATCCTTTTGGCCACCCGTGTTATAACACCTGGTCCATTGTTACTCCAATCTTTGCCATTGTAATTCTGCTGAAAGTCACGCAGACAAGATTCAGCAATCTTATGTCCAAAGCCAGTGGATGCCATGCTCATGACACCATTGGCCACGGCTGCATAAGATTCAACTCCTGCAAAGTTCAGTGGTACATCCTCCAGGCTTCGCAACACCACCACGTCCATGTCCAAGTAGATGCCACCATAGCGATAAAGGCTCAATAAGCGCAGCATATCGGACATGTGATTAGTCGGGTAGCTAAGCCAATTACAGTAAGTTATCTACGAAAAGTAGGTATGGAATTGAAAGATGCCTCACACCTTGATCGAAACAAATGGCCCTCCTTCAGCCAATCCTCAATGGGTGAACCAGCGACATATTGCCAGAGGTTGAGTTGACGAAGTTGAACATTTTTATAGCTTAGAATGGCATCAATCAGGGTTCCATATCGCTGATCATTGCTATGATTTCCATTGTGACGATAAGTGTTTCTTGAAAATAGTACAAACACTTGAAGATTGGGATTATGAATAGCAGCTGACTCAATGGCACAAGCCTGGCGTGCAGTCAACTGTAAGATAAGAAAGCGACTCGTCTCCAGAAAGAATATGCTGCGTCCAGGAATCGGTTGGGGTTCCTTTACAAGCATATCATCCAATGATCTGGGCAACATTTTATGCACGATTGATGCTGTGAATTGTGTTTCCATTTGATTCCAGTGCATATAAGTTCTTAGTGCATGTTGCACATCCGTTTGGTATATATAAATAAGAATTACGTCACACGCAACAAGCACAAAATACAAGATTGATAGACGTAATGACATATTGATTGTAGCTGGTGAAAGTTAATAGTGAACGTTTTTTTATTTTTCCATATGTGTAACGAATTATGATTTAAATACCCCTTAATTATCAAATGGTATAAGCCAATGAGAGTATTCACCCACCCAATCTCGTAATTGCCTATTAAAACACTTAAACATCTTAACTCTATAAAAATATACATAAATCTATCCAAATACATATTTTTAACTGAACTACATCTTGTTATAATAAGATAAAAATTGACTTAATTTATTTTAAATGAAAGATATTTTAATAAAAAAAAAAAAACACGTGGAAACGTTGCAGTCGGACGCAACCGACAAGCAGGCACGCAGACTAGATTCAGCGATCTTATGTCCAAAGCCAGTATATGCCATGCTCATGAAACTTTTGGCCACGGCTGCATCAGATTCAACTCCTGCAAAGTTTAGTGGCACTGCACGTCCGTGTCCAAGTAGATGCCACCATAGCGATTTAGGCTCAATAAGCGCAACATATCGGAAACGTGATTTGTCGGGTACCTAAGCCAATTACAGTTAGTTAGCCTGTTAGATCTCTCAAGGTAACAACTGGTCTCAAGGTAAAAAAGCTGCGTCCAAGTATTGGTTGTGGATGCGTTTGTATAACATCCCCAAGAGGAGCTTGTATTGACAGAACGTGCTCGGTTTGCCTCCATTGCATAGCACATTTCGTTTCGGTTTGGACATTATTGGGGCTATAATTCCAAGTGAAGATTATGAAAACTCCAAGCAGCACAATGAAAACTAGTACAAGTAATTTTAAACGTTTGTTTAACAAAATAGGTACTATAGGTAATACGCCCATGTTGATGGATTTAGAAGTATGTACAATTATTATAATGGTAGCAATTTACTTACGTAAAATGCATATCAAATTTGATTAGATTTAGTCTTAATATGATGTATAATGATAATGCGTTATGCTTAAATGTAGAGGAATAAGAAAATATAGAATTTTTACAGATTTCCAATATATATATATATCAATGTTGTTCAATGTACATAAAGTTTTGTATATGTCCATAGAAAACTATTTAAGACTCGAGGTACAGAACAATAAATAAAATCAGGCTTTTTGGGATCGCCTTGAGGCGTAACCAATATATATAAAATTAAACATCTTAAAGCTTAATATGTTTGTTTACCAATTTTTTTTCTTATATGTTCAATTTACAAAAAAAAAACGCACAAACAAAGCTATTCCTTAGTTAAGTTCACTTTTTCAACATATGGATTACGTTCAAATTGCTTTGGATTTTGTTTGTTAAGGTCTTTAATCTTTGGTAGCCGATAAAAGAGATTAATATTTCTTATATGTACACATATAACTATACTAATCGACACAAATTGTAGTATATGTTATGTTCGTTTCTGTTCCCCTTAATTTTACATATTAGAAAAGAAAACAAATACACAAAATATATATAAAAAATAAAAAAAACTGTGCGTTAGATTAATTTAGATTTTGGAATGCGGCTAACATTGCTAACTTAAGCAACAACAATGTAAATTGAATTTTTCTCATAAAGTAATTATTCCTATGCTTTTACTTTTACTCTTTGGTATGAACAATGATACAATTCGACTTCCTTAAAAATATTCACCAGCGGCCGCATAAGATCGGGGACAATGCTGTTCCGCATACTTGCCATAGGCGGTACTTGAACCCACCTTGATGGCCTGCTGCTTGGAGTGCTTGTTCCACACATGCACCAAATAAGAATCCTTAGTGTGTGCCAGGGTCTGCTCGAGCAGTTGCGGCTCAAAAAAGTGACGCCAATGCTTCCAGGGCACAGCGTAAAATGCATTGCGCTCAAACACCTTGAAGCCTAGGCAACGTTTTCGATCCTCCAGCATCACTGCGATGTCCTTTGTGGCACATATCTTTTGTGCCACACGAGTTATGACACCCGGTCCGTTGTTGCCCCAGTCACTGCCATCGAAATTCTGCTGAAAGTCACGTAGACAGGATTCGGCAATCTCGTGACCAAAACCGGTGGGCGCCAGGCTCATGACACCAGCTGCCAAATGTGTGTTTGACTCTGCGCCCGTAAAATTCGGTGGCAAATCTTCCATGGTGCGCAGCACTACCACATCCATATCCAGGTAAATGCCGCCATAGCGATAAAGCGTAAGGTATCTCAAAAAATCCGATATGTGAGAGAAAAGATAGCTGTCAAACAAAATAAGTTGCTGATGCCGATGCAGACTATTTTAGCTAATTCCTCACCTGGACCGAAACAATTTGCCGTCGTTGAACCACTCCTCAATGGGTGTACCGGCTGCATAACTCCTAAGATTTAACTGACGTAGATGGACATTCTTGTAGCTAAGAATGGCATCGATAATTGGATGCTGGCGTTGGTTTCTGCTGCTGCTGCTATTTCCGTGGTATCGATAGGTGGGTCCAGCAAACAGAACAAACACTTGAAACTTCGGATTGTGCAATGCCGCTGATTCTATGGCACAGGCCTGGCGCGCCGTCAACTGCAGCATGTTGTATTGTGTATCGGGATTTTGACCTGGTCGCTGCCTTTTGCGCTTTGTTGGCCGATGGCAGCTTGTCTCGTGAAAGAATATGCTGCGTCCAGGTATTGGTTTCGGATCCGTCAACAATACATTATCCAGTATTTTTGGTAGTTGCACATTAGCGCTAGTTGGCGATATGGACGATGATTCCGTTTGGTCTTTGTGCAGAAAACAGAGCTGCGCATCCCTTTGCCATCTGTAACTGAGGATTGTTCCGCCTATGAGCAGCACAATTAGTGCTAGGAACAGCAAACGCAGCCGCCCATTGTGCAGAAATCGCGCCAGCAGACGCAGAAACATGGCGATAAAGCCTAAATTTAATATACATATATGTACACATAAGCACTGATTTTTTATGAATTGTAAAATTTATCGTTTACTCACTCAGTGTTTATTGAAGCGGTTTCATTGCGTTATCATAATTAGGCAGCTGTATACATGTGTACATAGTTAAAAATTATAATACACAAAAAACATATGTGTGTATATAGTCGAAACACTCACACATACATACATACATACAACATTACGTCCAGCTGTTATTAACAGTGAGAGCAATATTTTTAATTCATTTTGTTTCAGGTTTGCAAACAACATTATGTTTGTATTTAATAAGTAATTTGATGGACGGAATACAAAATAAATTTGTATTGTAATGCAGTACAAATGAAAAGAATGTAAAATGGAATAGTAACTGCTAATATCAACTACTAAATATATTTATAAATTGATTAGCGTGTCAACTTTTTTAAAAATGTACATTATTTATTTCGAATACCATATGTTAATTTATACCTATTTTATAAATAGTAAACTCAAATATGTTTTGGCATTTTGCGGCTTGTAAACACACTGCTATAATAACAAACGATTGCTCTAAAGATATCGAAAACACACTTGATGGTTGCTACTATCGAAAACAGCAAAACTAAAATCGAACTAATTTAGTTGTTCAGTTGGCTAGTTCAGTCGAACTAATGTAGAACATTTCAACACAGCTCCAGTGCAAGCCGCTTTAAATTAAAACGTAGGAGGCTGTAAAACGCAGTTATAAATATAATTATTAATAATAAAATACTTTTATCAACAAGGCATAGCCAATATTTATAATAACGCAAACGATGACTCCAGAAAAAGGCACTCAAAATCAGGCAGAAACTAGGATAGCACTTATTGAGAAAACATTCCATGCTGATTCTGAGATGTCAGTAAAGCCCGATCGGCACAAGTTGCGTTCTCAAACTAGTCACTCAATAGAATCGGTCGAGAATTCGGACAACAATCTTTCATTAAATGCAGATGCAGAAACTATAACAGTGTCTGGAAAGAGGTGTATAAAAGCAGTTGCAAGGAACGTTGCAGTCGAACAAAACAAAAAGAAATCACCCAGCAACATCGCGAATAATAATGATAATAACAAAAACATAGAAAATATTAAAGAACCACTTTTGCTTGCCAGATTGTGCGACGTGGAGCAGACCAAAATGGTGACGCCAAATGCAGACTACACGGAGGATGATTTAAAGAGCTTTCTGATGGACTCATCCATCGAATCATTCGACTTTAGTGCTCACAGCACGGAACAGCTTTTTCGACGATTCATTGACGCCACTTTCAAAATGAAAGAGGTGACGCTGGCTAAACTGATCGATCAGTATCATCTTGGGATCATAATGCAGGCATATAAACCGCTTGAAACGCTTTGCAGCTCTTACCGATTTGAACTGATGGACGCTGTGTCTCAGTTGTCAATTGATATGCCAAGCGATATGATCGAGTTTATTGGCACATGCCTTTGTGATAGATATGTGATTGGCAATGGAATGTATCGTATGGAGAGGGTGGTCAAAATGCAACACGCCCTTTCAAATCTCATCATAATGGGCGATTTAAATCGTCAAATTGCGATGAGTGTTCTTCTGGCCACATTTGTCAAGATCTCGGGCAAGCAACCAAACCATACCATTACGGATATTATCAGCCGGACTTTCGAAATGATCAAGCTCATTGACTGGATGCAAATGAGCGTCACCGGTAATGTGGCGGACATGTTTATTCTGTTGCGCTGTTTTTCACTAATCTTAAACACGCCGGGAAATCGTAACGCACATTCCGACTGGGACGCGGGACTCGGCCAAGAGATATATAATCATTTCATGCGTGTCTTAAGCACAGTTCGCCTCTCCCCCAATTATGATTATTTTGAAATGATGGTGGAACGTTATTTAGCATTTGGAATTATACGTAACGCTAAAAAACGTTTTAACTTGAGCAGAATACTTCAATAAATTGTAAATATTGTTGAACACTTATACCTGCATGTATTATAAATAAATATAATGTGTTTCGAGAAATGTTTTACTAATAAAATCTATTCAAAATTGTATTCTGAATTTTGTCATAATCTGCTATATTTATGAATTTCAGAGAGGGTGTTCTTTTTCTTCAAAGCTTTCAAGATCTTTGAAGAAATATTTATTTAAATACTTATTTATTAATACTGTTTGTTCATGTGTTGCCCGCTTGCAGCAAGCCTTGTGGAATCCGAAGGCTGCATTTACCATTTGTCCGAGGGGCAAATTTAAACTGTTATAATTTAATGTTTTGGTAATTATTGTATATCAAACGGTTGTATCTTAAGGATTTTGTTGTATTATTTTATGTTAAAAATTCATATTTCTTATTAACACTGACATTTTTATCTCCACTCTTGTGGCTTTTACTCCGGACCAGGTTGTTTTTAACAGATTATGATCAAACAAACGTCATGATTAAAAATCGAATTCATCAGTTAAGTTCTTCTTAATTGATGTGCTCAAATAGAGTACTGTTCAAGTATTATTATTAAAATTGCGATTTTGCAGTGTTTGTTATAATAATATTTTTAAAAAAATGTTTTTCACAACCAATTGCTATTTGATGGTACAAAGTTAAACTTTAGGGGGCTGGCAAGCCTCTGACCCTTATCAAAACAAAACAAAACTAGTTATAATTGAATGTTCATATATTTTAAGAAATATATTTAGATACAGATTTATTTATTTGTAAAGATAAACAATTGGAATCGATTAATAAAAAACAAGATGAAGGCAAACTTTCGCATAACAATCGTTCAATGGCGCAAACATTCTCGTTGGGCTCTCCTCCTCGATTCTCACTTAGTCGAGTGACCATATTGCATGGTTAGCTCTGGTAAATTTTGTTTTTAAAAGTGCTTATAGTTGTGAAAGTGAAGTGAAACATGTCTGATTCAGCAGTTGCAACATCCGCATCTCCTGTAGCTGCCGCACCAGCCGTAGCCACAGCCGAGAAGAAGGTGGCCACCAAAAAGGCAGTAGCATTAAAGGCAAAGAAGATAGCTGCTCCACCGTCACATCCGCCAACTCAGCAAATGGTAGACGCATCGATTAAAAACTTGAAGGAGCGTGGTGGCTCGTCACTTTTGGCTATCAAGAAATATATCACTGCTACATACAAATGTGATGCCCAGAAACTAGCCCCGTTTATTAAGAAGTACTTGAAGACTGCAGTTGCAAGTGGAAAGCTTGTCCAAACAAAGGGTAAGGGTGCATCAGGTTCGTTTAAACTGTCTGCATCAGCCAAGAAAGAGCCCAAGCCAAAGTCTTCCCCCGTGGAAAAGAAATCCAAGAAGGTAGCTTCATCGGCAGTGGCAGCAGCAGCAGCAGCTAAAAAGAAGAAAGGTGCATCCACCTCCACAAAGAAATCGGCTGCTGCAGCCGATAAGAAGCCATCCAAGGCAGTAGCAACCACAAAGAGCGCTGAAAAGAAGAATGCAGATAAGGCAAAGGCAAAGGATGCCAAGAAAACTGGTACCGTTAAGGCTAAGCCCACTACAGCCAAGGCCAAGCCAAGCGCACCAAAGGCAAAGGCACCAAAGCCTAAGACAACGACCACAAGTGCCAAACCTAAAAAGGCAGCGTCTGCAGCGACACCAAAGAAAGCTAAAGCTGTTGCCAAGAAGCCAAAAGCAAAGACTGCATCTGCGAGCAAGAAGTAAATTTATAAACATCTCATAATCGGACTTCTTAATTTGGAAATTCGTTTTTTCCCAAAGCCCTTCTCAGGGCTACAATTCAATGTATTTTCAAAGAGACCAAAATATTTCAAACGTTTTTATCATCTAGTACTATTGACAGAAAGATATAGGTTTTATGTTTACATACAATCAATTTAAGAAATGCAGATCGTCCCCAGTATTATTGTTATTTGTTGTTTATTCTGGATTAAATGACAAGCATTTTAGGATTAATTTTTATTAGATTTGTATTATTTCTAAAGATTTTAATTCTTTGAAAAAATCGATTTGTGGCCCTGAAAAGGGCCTTTTGACTTATGTTCAACAAGCTGAAATTTACTTGGAGCTTGTGTACTTGGTGACTGCTTTTGTTCCTTCACTGACAGCGTGCTTAGCCAACTCTCCGGGCAGCAATAGACGCACAGCAGTTTGAATTTCCCGACTGGTGATGGTAGAGCGTTTGTTGTAGTGGGCCAAACGAGATGCCTCTGCAGCAATACGCTCAAAAATGTCGTTCACAAAGCTGTTCATGATGCTCATCGCCTTTGAAGAAATGCCGGTGTCAGGGTGGACCTGCTTCAACACTTTGTAAATGTAGATGGCATAGCTTTCCTTCCTCTTGCGCTTCTTCTTCTTGTCAGTCTTGGTGATATTCTTCTGAGCCTTGCCAGCCTTCTTGGCTGCCTTTCCACTAGTTTTCGGCGGCATTATTCAATTTAGTCACTCACTTCAACACACTTCACAAATGATTGGTTGACGAACACTATTTGCTTGTTATATATACTTTAATTTGAACGATGCTTTCATGCTAAAATTCGGAACAGCGCGCACAATGCGTGCAAACGTTCATCCCTAAGTTGAAAAGGTAGGTAGCAGAAAAAGTATAAATACAATGACCGTTTGCTCGGTATTCACAAACATTCGATTCTTGTGAGTTAGCAGTGTATCAGTGAAATAAGTTAAAATGTCTGGTCGTGGTAAAGGTGGAAAAGTGAAGGGAAAGGCAAAGTCGCGTTCCAACCGCGCTGGTCTCCAGTTCCCCGTTGGTCGAATTCACCGTCTTCTCCGCAAAGGCAACTACGCCGAGCGTGTTGGTGCCGGTGCTCCTGTGTACTTGGCTGCCGTTATGGAATACTTAGCCGCCGAAGTCTTGGAATTGGCTGGCAATGCTGCTCGCGATAACAAGAAAACTAGGATCATCCCTCGCCATCTGCAATTGGCCATCCGCAACGATGAAGAGTTGAACAAACTGCTTTCGGGCGTTACAATTGCACAGGGAGGTGTTTTACCCAACATCCAGGCAGTTCTCCTGCCGAAAAAGACCGAAAAGAAGGCTTAATGCACCAGCCGACCCAAAACTATCATGTATATATGTAACACCAAGCGTCCTTTTCAGGACGACCAAAAATATTTAAAAAGATGATTAAAGCTTTCATATATTACCAACACAAATTTAATAAACTGTACAGAAACTGAGCACAATCGGTAGGTAGCGATTGTTAAATTCTTTTATTATAGCAAATATTTAGCCGATGGCAGTGCTACGACCTACTACGCGATCATCGTTCGTCGATCACCGAATGAGCAGCGTCGGGGCGGTTAGTCTTAGATGGGAACGCGGTTGTGGCAATCATGTCTGGCAAGACATTTTTTTTAAAGTTTTGTTATGAACAAGAGCCCGAATTATAGTTTAACTACGTATCCTTCAACGTGACATGAAATTTTGTTTAAGGGAACTAACAATTGGCTGTTTGCATTTTATTTGTTTTCAGTAGAACGTTGGATGAAATTGAATAGTTTTAATCTCTTTTAATAAATATTTGGTGGTCCTGAAAAGGACCGATTGGTATGACTGTACTTTAAACAATGTAGGTGTAATCAACGTTTAGTTTTTAGCCGCCGAAACCGTACAGAGTACGGCCTTGTCTCTTCAGAGCATAAACAACATCCATCGCAGTGACTGTCTTCCTCTTAGCATGCTCGGTGTATGTAACCGCATCACGGATAACATTTTCCAAGAACACCTTCAGGACACCACGGGTTTCTTCATAAATGAGTCCAGAAATACGTTTCACTCCACCACGACGAGCTAAACGACGGATAGCCGGCTTTGTGATGCCTTGGATGTTATCACGCAACACTTTGCGATGACGTTTAGCTCCGCCTTTGCCCAAGCCTTTTCCACCTTTGCCACGACCAGTCATTTTCACTTATTTATTTTAACTTGTTACTGCACGAATGTCAGAAAGAAACTAATGCTTGTTCAGTCGCAAGCGCTTCTATTTATACCAAAACATTTGAAATAAAGAGCGGGTACAGAGATATTTCCACCTCGCTCACACACTACCCTCCCAAAACGAGCAGCCACCACCAATTTTTCTATATAAACGAGTCACAAAACGAGCTCACGATTATTGTGGTTTCAACAGTGACAGTGTAAAGTGAGAGTTGTGAAAAAAAAAATGGCCCGTACCAAGCAGACTGCTCGTAAATCGACGGGAGGTAAGGCTCCTCGCAAACAGTTGGCAACTAAAGCCGCACGTAAGAGTGCTCCAGCAACCGGTGGTGTGAAGAAACCTCATCGCTATCGTCCCGGTACTGTTGCACTGCGTGAAATCCGTCGCTACCAGAAGAGCACAGAGTTGCTTATTCGCAAGCTGCCGTTCCAGCGTTTGGTCCGTGAAATTGCTCAGGACTTCAAGACCGATTTACGTTTCCAGAGCTCGGCTGTGATGGCTCTGCAGGAAGCTAGCGAAGCATACCTGGTTGGCCTATTTGAAGACACAAACTTGTGCGCTATCCATGCTAAGCGTGTCACTATCATGCCCAAGGACATTCAACTGGCCAGACGCATACGTGGCGAGCGTGCTTAAATTGTTTTGGCACAAGATATAAACAAATCGGTCCTTTTCAGGACCACAAAACATTTTTACTAAAGAGATTTTGATTTTTTGTAAATATTATGATCTTTTCAATTAACAAATCATTAGCTATTAAATGATAACAATAACTGTTTAAGTAAGCGCCCCTGTTTTTTATTATTATATTTTATTTTTTTAACTTTGCAATTTAAGCATGATTTCCAGTCTGCATCTGCCAGATACGTTGGAAAATGTTAGGTGTGAATGATCTTGGATCTGGTTGAATCCCTCCTTAAAATTCTATATAAATTTCTTTATTTAAGCATCACGCCTGTGTTGGCTTTCGTATTGTTTTACTTTACAAATCTACTTAATCATTTTGCTACAAGCTTAAATTTCAACATACATTTCGTTCAGTAAATGTGATTAATGATACAATGAGAGTTCAGTGAAAATTTTTTTTAAAATAGATGATTTTTTAGGAAAAGATTTACATATAATAATATATTAATAATCAATAATATTAATATTGTACTTTTATGTGGTGCTCGCATGCTGCGAGTGTTAAGGATAGCCGAATGTTGCATTAACCATTTGTACGAGGGCACAATTAATCTGTTCTAATTTAATGTTGTGCAGTACATTTTGTATCAAACAGTTGTACTTTGAGGATTTTATTTTATTATTTTATATTCAAAATATTTAATAATTAATAATTGATATTTAGCACTGACTTTTAGATCTCCGGACATTGTACTCTTGTTGCTTGCACACCGGACTAGGTTGTTTTCTACAGATAATGGTCAAACAAAAGTCATGATTAAAAATCGAATTTATCAGTTAAGTCTTTTTTAATTAATGAGTTTTAATAAAGTACAGTTCAAATATTATAAACAAAATTACTCTTTTGCAAGGTTTGTTATAATAATATTAAAAAACAATGTTTTTCACAATCAATTGCTAACTGATGGTACAAAGTCAAACTTTAAGCGGCTGGCAAGCTTCTGACACTTTACAAAACAAAACAAAACAAATTATAATTGAATGATCATATATCTTAGAAAATATATTTAGACACAGATTTATTTATTTGTAAAGATAAACAATTGGAATCGATTAATAAAAAACAAGATGAAGGCAAACTTTCGCATAACAATCGTTCAATGGCGCAAACATTCTCGTTGGGCTCTCCTCCTCGATTCTCACTTAGTCGAGTGACCATATTGCATGGTTAGCTCTGGTAAATTTTGATTTTAAAAGTGCTTATAGTTGTGAAAGTGAAGTGAAACATGTCTGATTCAGCAGTTGCAACATCCGCATCTCCTGTAGCTGCCGCACCAGCCGTAGCCACAGCCGAGAAGAAGGTGGCCACCAAAAAGGCAGTAGCATTAAAGGCAAAGAAGATAGCTGCTCCACCGTCACATCCGCCAACTCAGCAAATGGTAGACGCATCGATTAAAAACTTGAAGGAGCGTGGTGGCTCGTCACTTTTGGCTATCAAGAAATATATCACTGCTACATACAAATGTGATGCCCAGAAACTAGCCCCGTTTATTAAGAAGTACTTGAAGACTGCAGTTGCAAGTGGAAAGCTTGTCCAAACAAAGGGTAAGGGTGCATCAGGTTCGTTTAAACTGTCTGCATCAGCCAAGAAAGAGCCCAAGCCAAAGTCTTCCCCCGTGGAAAAGAAATCCAAGAAGGTAGCTTCATCGGCAGTGGCAGCAGCAGCAGCTAAAAAGAAGAAAGGTGCATCCACCTCCACAAAGAAATCGGCTGCTGCAGCCGATAAGAAGCCATCCAAGGCAGTAGCAACCACAAAGAGCGCTGAAAAGAAGAATGCAGATAAGGCAAAGGCAAAGGATGCCAAGAAAACTGGTACCGTTAAGGCTAAGCCCACTACAGCCAAGGCCAAGCCAAGCGCACCAAAGGCAAAGGCACCAAAGCCTAAGACAACGACCACAAGTGCCAAACCTAAAAAGGCAGCGTCTGCAGCGACACCAAAGAAAGCTAAAGCTGTTGCCAAGAAGCCAAAAGCAAAGACTGCATCTGCGAGCAAGAAGTAAATTTATAAACATCTCATAATCGGACTTCTTAATTTGGAAATTCGTTTTTTCCCAAAGCCCTTCTCAGGGCTACAATTCAATGTATTTTCAAAGAGACCAAAATATTTCAAACGTTTTTATCATCTAGTACTATTGACAGAAAGATATAGGTTTTATGTTTACATACCGAGAGAAGAAGCAGAATTGTGCATTTTACTATTGAGCTTTGTTGAGTTTCCTTCAATCAATCAATTTAAGAAATGCAGATCGTCCCCAGTATTATTGTTATTTGTTGTTTATTCTGGATTAAATGACAAGCATTTTAGGATTAATTTTTATTAGATTTGTATTATTTCTAAAGATTTTAATTCTTTGAAAAAATCGATTTGTGGCCCTGAAAAGGGCCTTTTGACTTATGTTCAACAAGCTGAAATTTACTTGGAGCTTGTGTACTTGGTGACTGCTTTTGTTCCTTCACTGACAGCGTGCTTAGCCAACTCTCCGGGCAGCAATAGACGCACAGCAGTTTGAATTTCCCGACTGGTGATGGTAGAGCGTTTGTTGTAGTGGGCCAAACGAGATGCCTCTGCAGCAATACGCTCAAAAATGTCGTTCACAAAGCTGTTCATGATGCTCATCGCCTTTGAAGAAATGCCGGTGTCAGGGTGGACCTGCTTCAACACTTTGTAAATGTAGATGGCATAGCTTTCCTTCCTCTTGCGCTTCTTCTTCTTGTCAGTCTTGGTGATATTCTTCTGAGCCTTGCCAGCCTTCTTGGCTGCCTTTCCACTAGTTTTCGGCGGCATTATTCAATTTAGTCACTCACTTCAACACACTTCACAAATGATTGGTTGACGAACACTATTTGCTTGTTATATATACTTTAATTTGAACGATGCTTTCATGCTAAAATTCGGAACAGCGCGCACAATGCGTGCAAACGTTCATCCCTAAGTTGAAAAGGTAGGTAGCAGAAAAAGTATAAATACAATGACCGTTTGCTCGGTATTCACAAACATTCGATTCTTGTGAGTTAGCAGTGTATCAGTGAAATAAGTTAAAATGTCTGGTCGTGGTAAAGGTGGAAAAGTGAAGGGAAAGGCAAAGTCGCGTTCCAACCGCGCTGGTCTCCAGTTCCCCGTTGGTCGAATTCACCGTCTTCTCCGCAAAGGCAACTACGCCGAGCGTGTTGGTGCCGGTGCTCCTGTGTACTTGGCTGCCGTTATGGAATACTTAGCCGCCGAAGTCTTGGAATTGGCTGGCAATGCTGCTCGCGATAACAAGAAAACTAGGATCATCCCTCGCCATCTGCAATTGGCCATCCGCAACGATGAAGAGTTGAACAAACTGCTTTCGGGCGTTACAATTGCACAGGGAGGTGTTTTACCCAACATCCAGGCAGTTCTCCTGCCGAAAAAGACCGAAAAGAAGGCTTAATGCACCAGCCGACCCAAAACTATCATGTATATATGTAACACCAAGCGTCCTTTTCAGGACGACCAAAAATATTTAAAAAGATGATTAAAGCTTTCATATATTACCAACACAAATTTAATAAACTGTACAGAAACTGAGCACAATCGGTAGGTAGCGATTGTTAAATTCTTTTATTATAGCAAATATTTAGCCGATGGCAGTTGCTAACGACCATACTACGCTGAATACATCGGTTCTCGTCCGATCACCGAAATGAAGCAGCGTCGTCGGCGCGGTTAGTACTTAGATGGGGAACCGCGTGTTGTTGGCAATCATGTCTGGCAAGACATTTTTTTATTTAAAGTTTTTGTTATATGAAACAAAGAGCCCGAAATTTATAGTTTTAACACTACGTATGCTCCTTCAAACAATGAGACATGAAATTAATTTTGTTTAAGGGAACTAACAATTGGCTGTTTGCATTTTATTTGTTTTCAGTAGAACGTTGGATGAAATTGAATAGTTTTAATCTCTTTTAATAAATATTTGGTGGTCCTGAAAAGGACCGATTGGTATGACTGTACTTTAAACAATGTAGGTGTAATCAACGTTTAGTTTTTAGCCGCCGAAACCGTACAGAGTACGGCCTTGTCTCTTCAGAGCATAAACAACATCCATCGCAGTGACTGTCTTCCTCTTAGCATGCTCGGTGTATGTAACCGCATCACGGATAACATTTTCCAAGAACACCTTCAGGACACCACGGGTTTCTTCATAAATGAGTCCAGAAATACGTTTCACTCCACCACGACGAGCTAAACGACGGATAGCCGGCTTTGTGATGCCTTGGATGTTATCACGCAACACTTTGCGATGACGTTTAGCTCCGCCTTTGCCCAAGCCTTTTCCACCTTTGCCACGACCAGTCATTTTCACTTATTTATTTTAACTTGTTACTGCACGAATGTCAGAAAGAAACTAATGCTTGTTCAGTCGCAAGAGCTTCTATTTATACCAAAACATTTGAAATAAAGAGCGGGTACAGAGATATTTCCACCTCGCTCACACACTACCCTCCCAAAACGAGCAGCCACCACCAATTTTTCTATATAAACGAGTCACAAAACGAGCTCACGATTATTGTGGTTTCAACAGTGACAGTGTAAAGTGAGAGTTGTGAAAAAAAAAATGGCCCGTACCAAGCAGACTGCTCGTAAATCGACGGGAGGTAAGGCTCCTCGCAAACAGTTGGCAACTAAAGCCGCACGTAAGAGTGCTCCAGCAACCGGTGGTGTGAAGAAACCTCATCGCTATCGTCCCGGTACTGTTGCACTGCGTGAAATCCGTCGCTACCAGAAGAGCACAGAGTTGCTTATTCGCAAGCTGCCGTTCCAGCGTTTGGTCCGTGAAATTGCTCAGGACTTCAAGACCGATTTACGTTTCCAGAGCTCGGCTGTGATGGCTCTGCAGGAAGCTAGCGAAGCATACCTGGTTGGCCTATTTGAAGACACAAACTTGTGCGCTATCCATGCTAAGCGTGTCACTATCATGCCCAAGGACATTCAACTGGCCAGACGTATACGTGGCGAGCGTGCTTAAATTGTTTTGGCACAAGATATAAACAAATCGGTCCTTTTCAGGACCACAAAACATTTTTACTAAAGAGATTTTGATTTTTTGTAAATATTATGATCTTTTCAATTAACAAATCATTAGCTCAGTATCACTTCAACCTCTGAGAAGATAAGACGTGTTACAACAGAGTCATTACCCCGGCAATCAAACAAGCAAACCAACAACACCGAAACAAACAAACTTCTAACACAAAACGTAAAAGAAAAACAAAAACACCTAACACAGCATCAACAGTTATAGCGGGCACGAGCCCAACAATAACAAACATGCACGAACCACCCGACATAAGAACATACGGAGTCAAATCCAACAACACAAACACAGGCGAACCAAAATACATGCAGATAAAACGAAACGACAACAAAAACTTCGACAATGTTTCACCGTTCGTTATCAAAAAAACTATAGACTTCGCTTGCGACGGTGAAGTCGAATCATGCAAGAAAACAAAAGACGGACTACTCTTAATCAAAACAAAAACACATTACAAGCCATAAAACTGCTGAAACTAAAGCAAATGACAAATATAGAAATCACTGTCACTGAACACAAAACGCTTAACTCCACCAAGGGAGTCATATACAGCAACGACTTACGAAACATAAGCGAAACGGAAATACTACTAGAACTAAAAACACAAAATGTAACAGAAGTTAAAAAAATATTAAAAAAACAATCAACAAATACCAACACCGATGAAAACAACACCACACTCACAGAAACCGGACTTATAATAATCACTTTTGGAACACACAAACTCCCTGAAAACTAAGAATCGGCTACGAGTCAGTACGCGTCCGCCCATACATCCCACTACCCCTACGATGCAGAAAGTGCCTACGTTTCGGTCACCCAACTACCGTCTGCAAAGGCATTGAGACATGCATAAATTGCTCTAACGCCAAACACACCACCGAAGAAGAAAGATGCCTAAACCAAAAAAGCTGTCTAAATTGCAGCAACAACCCCGACATCGACCACCAGCACACCCCTCTCGACCGCAAATGCCCCGCCTTCGTCAAAAACCAAGAAATAACCGCCATAAAAATAACAGAAAAGGTAGATCACAAAACTGCACTCAACATCTATCACAACCGGCACGGACAACATGCAAGGCCATCATACGCCAGAACCCTTACCAGCACAACACAACATCCAACCAATACGCAACCACCAAACACACACATGCCTACAAACACTCCGTTAAACACACAGTCTTCAACCTCAACTAGAACCACACAACATCAAACCATCACTGCAACAACTCCCAGCCAAAGCACACCAGTAACACCATCCCCACCATCTACACACCGATCGGAACCAACCGAACCAGAAGAAATGGACACCGGCAACGCATACCAAACCAACACAACAAAAAAACCATACACATCAATCCTAACCGAAGACTTAAAACTAAAGCTATACTCCAAAGATAAATCTGGTAATCTCTCCACCCCCCTAAAACCCCCAAAAACCAACCCAAAAACAAAAACCAAACCCCCAAGCAAGTCCAAATACGCAAATAATAGCGAAAGCGACTCAATTTAAATAAATTTAATCTTAACCTTAAACTTAACTTACATTAAATTAATATTAAATTCAAACCAAACTTACACAAAAATCAATCGAACATCAAACAACAAAATGCAAAAAATGTCACTCCAAATACTACAATGGAACATTAAAGGTTACACAAATAATTACAATCAACTCCTCATCCTGATAAAAAATTTTCCCCACACATTATATCACTCCAAGAAACTCATGTACAACACCCCAACAACATACCCACCCCAATTAATTACAAACTACACATAAATAACGCCACCAATAGGTTTGGCGGAGTAGCACTACTAGTACACAAAACTATCCAATACACTAACCTAAACACCCCGAATGACATAGAAACAATAGCCATCAATATACAATCCAAACATAACTTTAACCTTTTTAATACATACATCTCCCCAACCAAAACGGTTACCCACCAAATCCTCGAGAACACCCTAAACACACAACAAACACCCACATTAGTTACCGGCGACTTCAACGGCTGGCACCCGATCTGGGGCTCTCCAACAACAAACAGACGCGGAAAAATAGTCCAAAAATACATAGAAAACTCAAATCTCATGCTACTAAACGACAAATCCCCAACACACTTTTCAACACACAACACTTTCACACACATTGACCTCACACTCTGTACCCCAACAATAGCACCACACACCAAATGGAAAATACTCGACGACCTTCACAGCAGTGACCACTTCCCAATAATAATCTCCATGTTCCCAATAAACAACACATACAAATTCAACAGACCTTTCTTTAAACTAAAAGACGCTGATTGGAATCACTTCAACACACTCACGCACGATATAGATACTGAGTTCCCCCCTTCCGAAAACATAAACAAAGAAGCAGCCCTTATAAATAAAATCATCCTTAAATCCGCAAACAGCAGCATCCCCCAAACCACACCAAATAAACACCCCTACAGAGTCCCCTGGTGGAACAAATCACTTAGCGAACTAAAAAAAGCAAAGCAAACAAACTGGAAACGACTTAACCGCAACATCACATTAGAAAACATAATAAACTACAGAAAAGCAAACGCAAAACTTAAATTTGAAATTAAAAAAAGCAAAAGAGAAGCCACCAACTCTTTCACCTCAACAATACAACCATCAACCCCCTCATCCAAAATTTGGGCCAATATAAGAAGATTCTGTGGACTGAACACAACAAAACAAATTCACACCCTTCTAAATCCGCAAACTAACCAGACAACAACAGATGACAACGAAATAGCTAACGCCCTCGCACAACACTGGTCTCGACTATCCAACGACTCCACCTTCACTCAAGAATTCCGAAACAACAAATACAGAAATAGAACACCCAATCACACACCCTCACCATCAGCCCAAGCAATAGAAGAAAAAATAACCTACATCGAACTAGCCTCAGCACTCCAAACACTCAAAGGATCCACCCCTGGGCTTAACAGAATATCCTACCAAATGATAAAAAACTGCTCACAAAAAACAAAAAACCGAATCACCAACCTTTTTAACACAACTTTCAATAAACACATACCACAATCCTACAAAACCAGCCTTATCATCCCCATACTTAAACCCAAAACCGATAAAACCAAAGCCTCCTCATATAGACCCATCTCCCTAAACTGCACCCTGGCTAAAACCCTGGACAAAATAATTGCTAAAAGAATCTGGTGGTTTGTCACCCAAAACAACTTCCTAAACCCAAACCAATTTGGCTTTAAAAAAGGCAAGTCGACTTCAGACAGTCTACTATACGTAGACTATCTTATAACGAAGTCCCACAAGCACACCTCACTCGTCACTCTTGACTTCTCAAGAGCCTTCGATCGAGTGGGTGTGCACACAATAATTGACCAACTCGAAAAATGGAAAACCGGCCCTAAAATAATAAACTACATAAAAAACTTCATGACAAACAGAAAACTTATTGTACGCTCTGGCCCCCACCACTCCAACTCCTTACCATTACAAAATGGCATCCCACAAGGTTCTCCCATATCCGTTATCCTCTTCCTAATAGCCTACAACAAACTTGCCGATATCATTAGTCTCCACAAAGAAATCAACTTCAACGCATACGCCGACGACTTTTTCCTAATAATTAATTTTAACAAAAGCAAAAACAAAAACTACAACCTTGACAACATACTTCACGAGATAAACAACTGGGGTTCATACTCAGGAGCCTCTTTATCCCTTCCCAAATGCCACCACCTTCACATATGCAAAAAACAAAACTGCAACTCCACCATAAGTTCCAACATCACACAAATCCCAAACGTTACCTCCCTCAAAATTCTTGGCATAACCATCACAAAAAACTACAAATGGAACACCCACATCAACAATCTCCTACCATCCCTCACCCAAAAACTAAACATAATAAAATGCTTAGCCAGTCAAAAATTTAACTGTGACACAACAACACTTCTAAGCATCACCAAAGCCTCCCTAATTAGTAAAATCGACTACGGCCTCTTCCTTTATGGACACGCCCCAAAATCTACCCTAAACAAGTTAAAAACACAATACAACGCCGGCATACGCCTAGCCCTCGGAGCATACCACTCCACCCCCATCAACAACCTACTCCACGAAGCCAACATCCCAACAATAGAACTAAGACGAGACCTGCAAACTGCAAAACTTTACAAAACCCTCATAAACTCCACTAATACGCCACTTCACAAATTTATTAAGCCCCGTAAACACAAAAAAAGAATACACCTATCATAGACATCGCAATCAACCTATGCACAAAACTCAATCTACCCTACAGACCACAAAAACCCCCCAAAGACAAGCCCCCTTGGAACATCGACAACTACATTGACATTACACTACAACGACACAAAAAACAATCAACACCACCTGAGACATACCGCAAACTCTTCCAACACTCAAAAAACACCCTGAAAAACTACAGCTTTATATACACAGACGGCTCTAAAATAAACGATACAGTTACATACGCCATAACAACTGAAACCAACATCCTCAAATTCGGCATGCTACCACATTTCTCCTCCACCCTCACCGCTGAAACAATAGGAATCCTGGAAGCCATTAAACACATCAAAAACAAACCAGGAAAATTCATTATTTGCTCCGACTCTCTATCCACATTAAACGCAGTAAAAAACCCGAACAACAACAACACCTACCCAAACAGCATTAGATCCCAAATCCTTTCCCTAGCCCCCAAAATAAAATTAATGTGGATTCCTGGACACACAGGAATAACAGGTAACGAGCTGGCCGACAAAACAGCAAAAACAGCAAACAAAATGCCCCTAATCCTTACCCCAAACATGAACCCAACAGACATAAATAGGTACCTTAAACAAATATTCGAAACGCAACATAAAGGTAACATCGCAAACTGCAGCCAATGGTACCGTACCTCAAACCCAAACAACACACACATCCATGACTACCTCAACACACTAAAACTAAACAGACTCGACCAAACCAAAATTATCAGACTCCGACTGGGACACACAAAACTGACACACCAACACTACCTTAACACCAACATACCACCATCCTGCCCTTTCTGCCACGACAACAACGCACCCACCATCCCACACCTACTACAATCATGCCCTGCGCTCACGCCACTGATCCAAAAAACATTCAACAACACAAACCCTATCGACATCCTCAGCAACCTCAACTCAACCAACCTACCCAAAATCTTATCCTTCCTAAAAACATCCAACATCTACCACCAAATATAAAAACAAACAAAAATATATACAACAACAATGTAAACAAATAATGTAAATATGTAAAAATGTAAATAATAATAATATTAATTATTAATAACAAACCTAAATTAAGAAAGCTCACATAGCCAAAGGCCTCGTAGCCAGTGCTATTACCAAATAGTTAGTCTTAGTTTTTTAAATTAGCCTAACTCTAATAATAATAATAATAATAAAATCATTAGCTATTAAATGATAACAATAACTGTTTAAGTAAGCGCCCCTGTTTTTTATTATATTTTATTTTTTTAACTTTGCAATTTAAGCATGATTTCCAGTCTGCATCTGCCAGATACGTTGGAAAATGTTAAATGTGAATGATCTTGGATCTGGTTGAATCCCTCCTTAAAATTCTATATAAATTTCTTTATTTAAGCATCACGCCTGTGTTGGCTTTCGTATTGTTTTACTTTACAAATCTACTTAATCATTTTGCTACAAGCTTAAATTTCAACATACATTTCGTTCAGTAAATGTGATTAATGATACAATGAGAGATCAGTGAAAAATTTTTTTAAAATAGATGATTTTTTAGGAAAAGATTTACATATAATAATATATTAATAATCAATAATATTAATATTGTACTTTTATGTGGTGCTCGCATGCTGCGAGTGTTAAGGATAGCCGAATGTTGCATTAACCATTTGTACGAGGGCACAATTAATCTGTTCTAATTTAATGTTGTGCAGTACATTTTGTATCAAACAGTTGTACTTTGAGGATTTTATTTTATTATTTTATATTCAAAATATTTAATAATTAATAATTGATATTTAGCACTGACTTTTAGATCTCCGGACATTTTACTCTTGTTGCTTGCACACCGGACTAGGTTGTTTTCTACAGATAATGGTCAAACAAAAGTCATGATTAAAAATCGAATTTATCAGTTAAGTCTTTTTTAATTAATGAGTTTTAATAAAGTACAGTTCAAATATTATAAACAAAATTACTCTTTTGCAAGGTTTGTTATAATAATATTAAAAAACAATGTTTTTCACAATCAATTGCTAACTGATGGTACAAAGTCAAACTTTAAGCGGCTGGCAAGCTTCTGACACTTTACAAAACAAAACAAAACAAATTATAATTGAATGATCATATATCTTAGAAAATATATTTAGACACAGATTTATTTATTTGTAAAGATAAACAATTGGAATCGATTAATAAAAAACGAGATGAAGGCAAACTTTCGCGTAACAATCGTTCAATGGCGCAAACATTCTCGTTGGGCTCTCCTCCTCGATTCTCACTTAGTCGAGTGACCATATTGCATGGTTAGCTCTGGTAAATTTTGATTTTAAAAGTGCTTATAGTTGTGAAAGTGAAGTGAAACATGTCTGATTCAGCAGTTGCAACATCCGCATCTCCTGTAGCTGCCGCACCAGCCGTAGCCACAGCCGAGAAGAAGGTGGCCACCAAAAAGGCAGTAGCATTAAAGGCAAAGAAGATAGCTGCTCCACCGTCACATCCGCCAACTCAGCAAATGGTAGACGCATCGATTAAAAACTTGAAGGAGCGTGGTGGCTCGTCACTTTTGGCTATCAAGAAATATATCACTGCTACATACAAATGTGATGCCCAGAAACTAGCCCCGTTTATTAAGAAGTACTTGAAGACTGCAGTTGCAAGTGGAAAGCTTGTCCAAACAAAGGGTAAGGGTGCATCAGGTTCGTTTAAACTGTCTGCATCAGCCAAGAAAGAGCCCAAGCCAAAGTCTTCCCCCGTGGAAAAGAAATCCAAGAAGGTAGCTTCATCGGCAGTGGCAGCAGCAGCAGCTAAAAAGAAGAAAGGTGCATCCACCTCCACAAAGAAATCGGCTGCTGCAGCCGATAAGAAGCCATCCAAGGCAGTAGCAACCACAAAGAGCGCTGAAAAGAAGAATGCAGATAAGGCAAAGGCAAAGGATGCCAAGAAAACTGGTACCGTTAAGGCTAAGCCCACTACAGCCAAGGCCAAGCCAAGCGCACCAAAGGCAAAGGCACCAAAGCCTAAGACAACGACCACAAGTGCCAAACCTAAAAAGGCAGCGTCTGCAGCGACACCAAAGAAAGCTAAAGCTGTTGCCAAGAAGCCAAAAGCAAAGACTGCATCTGCGAGCAAGAAGTAAATTTATAAACATCTCATAATCGGACTTCTTAATTTGGAAATTCGTTTTTTCCCAAAGCCCTTCTCAGGGCTACAATTCAATGTATTTTCAAAGAGACCAAAATATTTCAAACGTTTTTATCATCTAGTACTATTGACTAGAGCTGGAGAAACATCGATGTTTGCCACCATCGATGTTTCCGATGTTTTTAGAACGAAACATCGATAAAACATCGATGTTTTGTAATTTTTTAAAAATCACTTTTTTAGTCATTAAAAACGTATTTTAGTCATAAAAAAACCTATTGTTTATATCCATTTGATTTTTTAGAAATGTGCAAGGCAGAATTGGCTTTTTGGTAATATTTCTTTATTACAAAAAAAAAAAATTTAAAAATAAAAAACAGCTTCATTAAATGAAGCGAAAAGATAATAAACAATGCCCGTTGTGATTTTCAATTAATCAGGGGTATTTAAGAGAAAGTTTAAACATTAAATAAATCTGTGTTCTTGTTCAGGAATAGAAGCTTATCAACAACTTTAGGTTTAATAGAGCATCTTCGTTCTGAAACTATCTGCCCGGCTTTGCTGAAAATTCTTTCAGCTGCACACGACGATGCTGGGACGCAAAGAAACTTTTTTGCCACATTTTTTAGATTCAGCATATCCTGAGAGCATTCCTAAAAATAATGTAGTTAATATTATTTTTTTTTTTTTTGTCAAACTAATTTACTTTTCTTTACCTTGAAATATTCCAAAGGATTGCATTCTTCTGCAGCATTTGGTTTTTCTAAATGCTGCCTCATTAGAATTATTGCGTCACTCTTGGACGATACGACTTTTTTTCCAATTTTCTCCTTCATAAAGGAGAAACGCTTAGATTCTGCTTGTGGTGCTGGTTGGATATTATGCGAATTTTTAGATAAGTCGTCGAATAGTTCTTCTTCAAAAGCTTTTGCGGCCTGTTCGGCGTTTGACACTGCTAAGAAGCCATCCTTTTTGAATCGGGGATCAAGAATGGTAGCGATCCTGGGTATAGTTCTTTTTTCATACTGAAAAAGTCGTTCAGGCAAACGTTCTTTGACATAATTCAGAGCATTTATACCCTCCAGCGTTTCAAAGTTATTTAAATCGGTAAGCCCCTTACACAACTCGCAGATAAGTGGAATTACAATGGATATAGTTACATTTTTGTCCGCAGAACTGGAAGTGAGAGCATCATGGAACGGGCCCAGAATTTTTAATACTTCTTTTATAACGTGGATTTCGTCTGCAGATAATGGTTGCGGGGCTTTTGCGATGCTCAAAAGCGTAGACGAAATAGCCTCGTTGGTAATTATGATGCGCTGCAGCATCTGAAACGCACTTCCCCATCGTGTAGGTACCTCCTGGATTAAACCACAGGGATTATCAATGTGCTGGGCGATTTTAAATTTTTCATAAGATATAGTGCTGCCTTTGAAATACGCCACAATCAGCTTGCATTTGCTAAGAATATCACTTAAAAACGGTTGCTTGAGCAAATCTTGGACAAGCAAATTTAGTGTGTGTGCAAAACAAGGAACGTTCTTTATTTTTAGAATCTCGCAGGCTCTTTTCATGTTTGCAGCATTGTCAGACACAATCGCTACGATCTTGTTCGCCAAGCTCCATTTGTTAAAAATGATGCGTAGAGAGTCTGCAATATTTACAGCCGTGTGGCTTGTTGGCGATAATAGTTTTTCGGTTGATAATACAGCCGATTTCAGTTCGAAGTGGCTGTTTATGAAATGGCAGGTCACAGTGAGATAGCCTTCATTGGCCTTAGATGTCCAGCCATCTGTTGTTATGGCAACATGGTCAATAGAGTCAATTACAGCTCTCAATTTTTTTGTAGATTGTCGTATTCCGTGTTCAGCACAACGTCCCGAAAATATGTTTACTTGGTATTTGGTACCTTGGATCCATCCCGTTTAAAAGACTGCGGAAACCCTTGTCATTGACTATATTAAATGGCTGCATATCAGAATAAATCATTTGCATAACCAAATGGTCAAATTTCAACTTGGTTGCGGATCCGTTTGAATATGGCAAGCTCCTCTGCAAAAATTTATCCATACCATGGTTCAATTCAACCTTTTCATTATTTAGTGCATCCGGATGCATTCGTTTTAAATGATCCATGAGATTCGTAGTATTGCCCCCAGTTTTATACTGTTTTCCGCACAGTTTGCAGATCGCGGCGTTACTCTCCTTTCTTTCAAAAAACTGCCACACCACGGAAATTTTATCTCTTTTTCGTGTGAGCTGTGGGCTAGAACAATCATCTACAGCTTCGTTTTCTTTAGATGTAGAAGTTACTGTAAGTGCAAATATATAAATACTAGTATACCAAAAATGTTTGGGCCGCGTGCCATATGCATATAATCGAAAAAACCTGCGTACCATGATTAAATAACTAAAAGGTGCCTCCGTCGAATAACGAGCACTCTCACTATGGGCGCATTATTGACCTTGCTTGACTTGTCGACTAAGTGCATTTCACCTGTACAATAATGGCCACTTGTTTCACGACGCGACGGTGGCACCTTTTACTTATTTCGTCATGATGCATTCATATATTGTGAAATATTGTGTTTCAACACATTGGGGAGCACAATTGTGATTGGAAAAAAAAACTTACTTGTAAGGTATTTCTCCATGGTATATTTATTATATATTTATGTACTTATTCCGCATTAATTATTATTATTTTTTGTTCGCAATTTGCTGCCGCTTGTTTTTAGGCGCCAAGACAATCGATAGTGGTGACAAAGCATCGATTTCTTCAAAATACACAAAACCATCGATTGATCGATAGTGCAATCGATGTTTTCTCCAGCTCTACTATTGACAGAAAGATATAGGTTTTATGTTTACATACCGAGAGAAGAAGCAGAATTGTGCATTTTACTATTGAGCTTTGTTGAGTTTCCTTCAATCAATCAATTTAAGAAATGCAGATCGTCCCCAGTATTATTGTTATTTGTTGTTTATTCTGGATTAAATGACAAGCATTTTAGGATTAATTTTTATTAGATTTGTATTATTTCTAAAGATTTTAATTCTTTGAAAAAATCGATTTGTGGCCCTGAAAAGGGCCTTTTGACTTATGTTCAACAAGCTGAAATTTACTTGGAGCTTGTGTACTTGGTGACTGCTTTTGTTCCTTCACTGACAGCGTGCTTAGCCAACTCTCCGGGCAGCAATAGACGCACAGCAGTTTGAATTTCCCGACTGGTGATGGTAGAGCGTTTGTTGTAGTGGGCCAAACGAGATGCCTCTGCAGCAATACGCTCAAAAATGTCGTTCACAAAGCTGTTCATGATGCTCATCGCCTTTGAAGAAATGCCGGTGTCAGGGTGGACCTGCTTCAACACTTTGTAAATGTAGATGGCATAGCTTTCCTTCCTCTTGCGCTTCTTCTTCTTGTCAGTCTTGGTGATATTCTTCTGAGCCTTGCCAGCCTTCTTGGCTGCCTTTCCACTAGTTTTCGGCGGCATTATTCAATTTAGTCACTCACTTCAACACACTTCACAAATGATTGGTTGACGAACACTATTTGCTTGTTATATATACTTTAATTTGAACGACGCTTTCATGTTAAAATTCGGCACAGCGCGCACAATGCGTGCAAACGTTCATCCCTAAGTTGAAAAGGTAGGTAGCAGAAAAAGTATAAATACAATGACCGTTTGCTCGGTATTCACAAACATTCGATTCTTGTGAGTTAGCAGTGTATCAGTGAAATAAGTTAAAATGTCTGGTCGTGGTAAAGGTGGAAAAGTGAAGGGAAAGGCAAAGTCGCGTTCCAACCGCGCTGGTCTCCAGTTCCCCGTTGGTCGAATTCACCGTCTTCTCCGCAAAGGCAACTACGCCGAGCGTGTTGGTGCCGGTGCTCCTGTGTACTTGGCTGCCGTTATGGAATACTTAGCCGCCGAAGTCTTGGAATTGGCTGGCAATGCTGCTCGCGATAACAAGAAAACTAGGATCATCCCTCGCCATCTGCAATTGGCCATCCGCAACGATGAAGAGTTGAACAAACTGCTTTCGGGCGTTACAATTGCACAGGGAGGTGTTTTACCCAACATCCAGGCAGTTCTCCTGCCGAAAAAGACCGAAAAGAAGGCTTAATGCACCAGCCGACCCAAAACTATCATGTATATATGTAACACCAAGCGTCCTTTTCAGGACGACCAAAAATATTAAAAAGATGATTAAAGCTTTCATATATTACCAACACAAATTTAATAAACTGTACAGAAACTGAGCACAATCGGTAGGTAGCGATTGTTAAATTCTTTTATTATAGCAAATATTTAGCCGATGGCAGTTGCTAACGACCATACTACGCTGAATACATCGGTTCTCGTCCGATCACCGAAATGAAGCAGCGTCGTCGGCGCGGTTAGTACTTAGATGGGGAACCGCGTGTTGTTGGCAATCATGTCTGGCAAGACATTTTTTATTTAAAGTTTTTGTTATATGAAACAAAGAGCCCGAAATTTATAGTTTTAACACTACGTATGTATGCTCCTTCAAACGATGAGACATGAAATTAATTTTGTTTAAGGGAACTAACAATGGCTGTTTGCATTTTATTTGTTTTCAGTAGAACGTTGGATGAAATTGAATAGTTTTAATCTCTTTTAATAAATATTTGGTGGTCCTGAAAAGGACCGATTGGTATGACTGTACTTTAAACAATGTAGGTGTAATCAACGTTTAGTTTTTAGCCGCCGAAACCGTACAGAGTACGGCCTTGTCTCTTCAGAGCATAAACAACATCCATCGCAGTGACTGTCTTCCTCTTAGCATGCTCGGTGTATGTAACCGCATCACGGATAACATTTTCCAAGAACACCTTCAGGACACCACGGGTTTCTTCATAAATGAGTCCAGAAATACGTTTCACTCCACCACGACGAGCTAAACGACGGATAGCCGGCTTTGTGATGCCTTGGATGTTATCACGCAACACTTTGCGATGACGTTTAGCTCCGCCTTTGCCCAAGCCTTTTCCACCTTTGCCACGACCAGTCATTTTCACTTATTTATTTTAACTTGTTACTGCACGAATGTCAGAAAGAAACTAATGCTTGTTCAGTCGCAAGAGCTTCTATTTATACCAAAACATTTGAAATAAAGAGCGGGTACAGAGATATTTCCACCTCGCTCACACACTACCCTCCCAAAACGAGCAGCCACCACCAATTTTTCTATATAAACGAGTCACAAAACGAGCTCACGATTATTGTGGTTTCAACAGTGACAGTGTAAAGTGAGAGTTGTGAAAAAAAAAATGGCCCGTACCAAGCAGACTGCTCGTAAATCGACGGGAGGTAAGGCTCCTCGCAAACAGTTGGCAACTAAAGCCGCACGTAAGAGTGCTCCAGCAACCGGTGGTGTGAAGAAACCTCATCGCTATCGTCCCGGTACTGTTGCACTGCGTGAAATCCGTCGCTACCAGAAGAGCACAGAGTTGCTTATTCGCAAGCTGCCGTTCCAGCGTTTGGTCCGTGAAATTGCTCAGGACTTCAAGACCGATTTACGTTTCCAGAGCTCGGCTGTGATGGCTCTGCAGGAAGCTAGCGAAGCATACCTGGTTGGCCTATTTGAAGACACAAACTTGTGCGCTATCCATGCTAAGCGTGTCACTATCATGCCCAAGGACATTCAACTGGCCAGACGTATACGTGGCGAGCGTGCTTAAATTGTTTTGGCACAAGATATAAACAAATCGGTCCTTTTCAGGACCACAAAACATTTTTACTAAAGAGATTTTGATTTTTTGTAAATATTATGATCTTTTCAATTAACAAATCATTAGCTATTAAATGATAACAATAACTGTTTAAGTAAGCGCCCCTGTTTTTTATTATATTTTATTTTTTTAACTTTGCAATTTAAGCATGATTTCCAGTCTGCATCTGCCAGATACGTTGGAAAATGTTAGGTGTGAATGATCTTGGATCTGGTTGAATCCCTCCTTAAAATTCTATATAAATTTCTTTATTTAAGCATCACGCCTGTGTTGGCTTTCGTATTGTTTTACTTTACAAATCTACTTAATCATTTTGCTACAAGCTTAAATTTCAACATACATTTCGTTCAGTAAATGTGATTAATGATACAATGAGAGATCAGTGAAAAATTTTTTTAAAATAGATGATTTTTTAGGAAAAGATTTACATATAATAATATATTAATAATCAATAATATTAATATTGTACTTTTATGTGGTGCTCGCATGCTGCGAGTGTTAAGGATAGCCGAATGTTGCATTAACCATTTGTACGAGGGCACAATTAATCTGTTCTAATTTAATGTTGTGCAGTACATTTTGTATCAAACAGTTGTACTTTGAGGATTTTATTTATTATTTTATATTCAAAATATTTAATAATTAATAATTGATATTTAGCACTGACTTTTAGATCTCCGGACATTTTACTCTTGTTGCTTGCACACCGGACTAGGTTGTTTTCTACAGATAATGGTCAAACAAAAGTCATGATTAAAAATCGAATTTATCAGTTAAGTCTTTTTTAATTAATGAGTTTTAATAAAGTACAGTTCAAATATTATAAACAAAATTACTCTTTTGCAAGGTTTGTTATAATAATATTAAAAAACAATGTTTTTCACAATCAATTGCTAACTGATGGTACAAAGTCAAACTTTAAGCGGCTGGCAAGCTTCTGACACTTTACAAAACAAAACAAAACAAATTATAATTGAATGATCATATATCTTAGAAAATATATTTAGACACAGATTTATTTATTTGTAAAGATAAACAATTGGAATCGATTAATAAAAAACGAGATGAAGGCAAACTTTCGCATAACAATCGTTCAATGGCGCAAACATTCTCGTTGGGCTCTCCTCCTCGATTCTCACTTAGTCGAGTGACCATATTGCATGGTTAGCTCTGGTAAATTTTGATTTTAAAGTGCTTATAGTTGTGAAAGTGAAGTGAAACATGTCTGATTCAGCAGTTGCAACATCCGCATCTCCTGTAGCTGCCGCACCAGTCGTAGCCACAGCCGAGAAGAAGGTGGCCACCAAAAAGGCAGTAGCATTAAAGGCAAAGAAGATAGCTGCTCCACCGTCACATCCGCCAACTCAGCAAATGGTAGACGCATCGATTAAAAACTTGAAGGAGCGTGGTGGCTCGTCACTTTTGGCTATCAAGAAATATATCACTGCTACATACAAATGTGATGCCCAGAAACTAGCCCCGTTTATTAAGAAGTACTTGAAGACTGCAGTTGCAAGTGGAAAGCTTGTCCAAACAAAGGGTAAGGGTGCATCAGGTTCGTTTAAACTGTCTGCATCAGCCAAGAAAGAGCCCAAGCCAAAGTCTTCCCCCGTGGAAAAGAAATCCAAGAAGGTAGCTTCATCGGCAGTGGCAGCAGCAGCAGCTAAAAGAAGAAAGGTGCATCCACCTCCACAAAGAAATCGGCTGCTGCAGCCGATAAGAAGCCATCCAAGGCAGTAGCAACCACAAAGAGCGCTGAAAAGAAGAATGCAGATAAGGCAAAGGCAAAGGATGCCAAGAAAACTGGTACCGTTAAGGCTAAGCCCACTACAGCCAAGGCCAAGCCAAGCGCACCAAAGGCAAAGGCACCAAAGCCTAAGACAACGACCACAAGTGCCAAACCTAAAAAGGCAGCGTCTGCAGCGACACCAAAGAAAGCTAAAGCTGTTGCCAAGAAGCCAAAAGCAAAGACTGCATCTGCGAGCAAGAAGTAAATTTATAAACATCTCATAATCGGACTTCTTAATTTGGAAATTCGTTTTTTCCCAAAGCCCTTCTCAGGGCTACAATTCAATGTATTTTCAAAGAGACCAAAATATTTCAAACGTTTTTATCATCTAGTACTATTGACAGAAAGATATAGGTTTTATGTTTACATACCGAGAGAAGAAGCAGAATTGTGCATTTTACTATTGAGCTTTGTTGAGTTTCCTTCAATCAATCAATTTAAGAAATGCAGATCGTCCCCAGTATTATTGTTATTTGTTGTTTATTCTGGATTAAATGACAAGCATTTTAGGATTAATTTTTATTAGATTTGTATTATTTCTAAAGATTTTAATTCTTTGAAAAAATCGATTTGTGGCCCTGAAAAGGGCCTTTTGACTTATGTTCAACAAGCTGAAATTTACTTGGAGCTTGTGTACTTGGTGACTGCTTTTGTTCCTTCACTGACAGCGTGCTTAGCCAACTCTCCGGGCAGCAATAGACGCACAGCAGTTTGAATTTCCCGACTGGTGATGGTAGAGCGTTTGTTGTAGTGGGCCAAACGAGATGCCTCTGCAGCAATACGCTCAAAAATGTCGTTCACAAAGCTGTTCATGATGCTCATCGCCTTTGAAGAAATGCCGGTGTCAGGGTGGACCTGCTTCAACACTTTGTAAATGTAGATGGCATAGCTTTCCTTCCTCTTGCGCTTCTTCTTCTTGTCAGTCTTGGTGATATTCTTCTGAGCCTTGCCAGCCTTCTTGGCTGCCTTTCCACTAGTTTTCGGCGGCATTATTCAATTTAGTCACTCACTTCAACACACTTCACAAATGATTGGTTGACGAACACTATTTGCTTGTTATATATACTTTAATTTGAACGATGCTTTCATGCTAAAATTCGGAACAGCGCGCACAATGCGTGCAAACGTTCATCCCTAAGTTGAAAAGGTAGGTAGCAGAAAAAGTATAAATACAATGACCGTTTGCTCGGTATTCACAAACTTTCGATTCTTGTGAGTTAGCAGTGTATCATTGAAATAAGTTAAAATGTCTGGTCGTGGTAAAGGTGGAAAAGTGAAGGGAAAGGCAAAGTCGCGTTCCAACCGCGCTGGTCTCCAGTTCCCGTTGGTCGAATTCACCGTCTTCTCCGCAAAGGCAACTACGCCGAGCGTGTTGGTGCCGGTGCTCCTGTGTACTTGGCTGCCGTTATGGAATACTTAGCCGCCGAAGTCTTGGAATTGGCTGGCAATGCTGCTCGCGATAACAAGAAAACTAGGATCATCCCTCGCCATCTGCAATTGGCCATCCGCAACGATGAAGAGTTGAACAAACTGCTTTCGGGCGTTACAATTGCACAGGGAGGTGTTTTACCCAACATCCAGGCAGTTCTCCTGCCGAAAAAGACCGAAAAGAAGGCTTAATGCACCAGCCGACCCAAAACTATCATGTATATATGTAACACCAAGCGTCCTTTTCAGGACGACCAAAAATATTTAAAAAGATGATTAAAGCTTTCATATATTACCAACACAAATTTAATAAACTGTACAGAAACTGAGCACAATCGGTAGGTAGCGATTGTTAAATTCTTTATTATAGCAAATATTTAGCCGATGGCAGTTGCTAACGACCATACTACGCTGAATACATCGGTTCTCGTCCGATCACCGAAATGAAGCAGCGTCGGGGCGCGGTTAGTACTTAGATGGGGAACCGCGTGTTGTTGGCAATCATGTCTGGCAAGACATTTTTTTATTTAAAGTTTTTGTTATATGAAACAAAGAGCCCGAAATTTATAGTTTTAACACTACGTATGCTCCTTCAAACAATGAGACATGAAATTAATTTTGTTTAAGGGAACTAACAATTGGCTGTTTGCATTTTATTTGTTTTCAGTAGAACGTTGGATGAAATTGAATAGTTTTAATCTCTTTTAATAAATATTTGGTGGTCCTGAAAAGGACCGATTGGTATGACTGTACTTTAAACAATGTAGGTGTAATCAACGTTTAGTTTTTAGCCGCCGAAACCGTACAGAGTCCGGCCTTGTCTCTTCAGAGCATAAACAACATCCATCGCAGTGACTGTCTTCCTCTTAGCATGCTCGGTGTATGTAACCG
Organism: Scaptomyza flava; assembly: GCA_030179655.1. Taxonomy (NCBI): domain Eukaryota; kingdom Metazoa; phylum Arthropoda; class Insecta; order Diptera; family Drosophilidae; genus Scaptomyza; species Scaptomyza flava. Next base: position 17,489,091 of record JARNME010000029.1, read on the forward strand.
CATCACGGATAACATTTTCCAAGAACACCTTCAGGACACCACGGGTTTCTTCATAAATGAGTCCAGAAATACGTTTCACTCCACCACGACGAGCTAAACGACGGATAGCCGGCTTTGTGATGCCTTGGATGTTATCACGCAACACTTTGCGATGACGTTTAGCTCCGCCTTTGCCCAAGCCTTTTCCACCTTTGCCACGACCAGTCATTTTCACTTATTTATTTTAACTTGTTACTGCACGAATGTCAGAAAGAAACTAATGCTTGTTCAGTCGCAAGAGCTTCTATTTATACCAAAACATTTGAAATAAAGAGCGGGTACAGAGATATTTCCACCTCGCTCACACACTACCCTCCCAAAACGAGCAGCCACCACCAATTTTTCTATATAAACGAGTCACAAAACGAGCTCACGATTATTGTGGTTTCAACAGTGACAGTGTAAAGTGAGAGTTGTGAAAAAAAAAATGGCCCGTACCAAGCAGACTGCTCGTAAATCGACGGGAGGTAAGGCTCCTCGCAAACAGTTGGCAACTAAAGCCGCACGTAAGAGTGCTCCAGCAACCGGTGGTGTGAAGAAACCTCATCGCTATCGTCCCGGTACTGTTGCACTGCGTGAAATCCGTCGCTACCAGAAGAGCACAGAGTTGCTTATTCGCAAGCTGCCGTTCCAGCGTTTGGTCCGTGAAATTGCTCAGGACTTCAAGACCGATTTACGTTTCCAGAGCTCGGCTGTGATGGCTCTGCAGGAAGCTAGCGAAGCATACCTGGTTGGCCTATTTGAAGACACAAACTTGTGCGCTATCCATGCTAAGCGTGTCACTATCATGCCCAAGGACATTCAACTGGCCAGACGCATACGTGGCGAGCGTGCTTAAATTGTTTTGGCACAAGATATAAACAAATCGGTCCTTTTCAGGACCACAAAACATTTTTACTAAAGAGATTTTGATTTTTTGTAAATATTATGATCTTTTCAATTAACAAATCATTAGCTATTAAATGATAACAATAACTGTTTAAGTAAGCGCCCCTGTTTTTTATTATTATATTTTATTTTTTTAACTTTGCAATTTAAGCATGATTTCCAGTCTGCATCTGCCAGATACGTTGGAAAATGTTAAATGTGAATGATCTTGGATCTGGTTGAATCCCTCCTTAAAATTCTATATAAATTTCTTTATTTAAGCATCACGCCTGTGTTGGCTTTCGTATTGTTTTACTTTACAAATCTACTTAATCATTTTGCTACAAGCTTAAATTTCAACATACATTTCGTTCAGTAAATGTGATTAATGATACAATGAGAGATCAGTGAAAAATTTTTTTAAAATAGATGATTTTTTAGGAAAAGATTTACATATAATAATATATGAATAATCAATAATATTAATATTGTACTTTTATGTGGTGCTCGCATGCTGCGAGTGTTAAGGATAGCCGAATGTTGCATTAACCATTTGTACGAGGGCACAATTAATCTGTTCTAATTTAATGTTGTGCAGTACATTTTGTATCAAACAGTTGTACTTTGAGGATTTTATTTTATTATTTTATATTCAAAATATTTAATAATTAATAATTGATATTTAGCACTGACTTTTAGATCTCCGGACATTTTACTCTTGTTGCTTGCACACCGGACTAGGTTGTTTTCTACAGATAATGGTCAAACAAAAGTCATGATTAAAAATCGAATTTATCAGTTAAGTCTTTTTTAATTAATGAGTTTTAATAAAGTACAGTTCAAATATTATAAACAAAATTACTCTTTTGCAAGGTTTGTTATAATAATATTAAAAAACAATGTTTTTCACAATCAATTGCTAACTGATGGTACAAAGTCAAACTTTAAGCGGCTGGCAAGCTTCTGACACTTTACAAAACAAAACAAAACAAATTATAATTGAATGATCATATATCTTAGAAAATATATTTAGACACAGATTTATTTATTTGTAAAGATAAACAATTGGAATCGATTAATAAAAAACAAGATGAAGGCAAACTTTCGCATAACAATCGTTCAATGGCGCAAACATTCTCGTTGGGCTCTCCTCCTCGATTCTCACTTAGTCGAGTGACCATATTGCATGGTTAGCTCTGGTAAATTTCGATTTTAAAAGTGCTTATAGTTGTGAAAGTGAAGTGAAACATGTCTGATTCAGCAGTTGCAACATCCGCATCTCCTGTAGCTGCCGCACCAGTCGTAGCCACAGCCGAGAAGAAGGTGGCCACCAAAAAGGCAGTAGCATTAAAGGCAAAGAAGATAGCTGCTCCACCGTCACATCCGCCAACTCAGCAAATGGTAGACGCATCGATTAAAAACTTGAAGGAGCGTGGTGGCTCGTCACTTTTGGCTATCAAGAAATATATCACTGCTACATACAAATGTGATGCCCAGAAACTAGCCCCGTTTATTAAGAAGTACTTGAAGACTGCAGTTGCAAGTGGAAAGCTTGTCCAAACAAAGGGTAAGGGTGCATCAGGTTCGTTTAAACTGTCTGCATCAGCCAAGAAAGAGCCCAAGCCAAAGTCTTCCCCCGTGGAAAAGAAATCCAAGAAGGTAGCTTCATCGGCAGTGGCAGCAGCAGCAGCTAAAAAGAAGAAAGGTGCATCCACCTCCACAAAGAAATCGGCTGCTGCAGCCGATAAGAAGCCATCCAAGGCAGTAGCAACCACAAAGAGCGCTGAAAAGAAGAATGCAGATAAGGCAAAGGCAAAGGATGCCAAGAAAACTGGTACCGTTAAGGCTAAGCCCACTACAGCCAAGGCCAAGCCAAGCGCACCAAAGGCAAAGGCACCAAAGCCTAAGACAACGACCACAAGTGCCAAACCTAAAAAGGCAGCGTCTGCAGCGACACCAAAGAAAGCTAAAGCTGTTGCCAAGAAGCCAAAAGCAAAGACTGCATCTGCGAGCAAGAAGTAAATTTATAAACATCTCATAATCGGACTTCTTAATTTGGAAATTCGTTTTTTCCCAAAGCCCTTCTCAGGGCTACAATTCAATGTATTTTCAAAGAGACCAAAATATTTCAAACGTTTTTATCATCTAGTACTATTGACAGAAAGATATAGGTTTTATGTTTACATACCGAGAGAAGAAGCAGAATTGTGCATTTTACTATTGAGCTTTGTTGAGTTTCCTTCAATCAATCAATTTAAGAAATGCAGATCGTCCCCAGTATTATTGTTATTTGTTGTTTATTCTGGATTAAATGACAAGCATTTTAGGATTAATTTTTATTAGATTTGTATTATTTCTAAAGATTTTAATTCTTTGAAAAAATCGATTTGTGGCCCTGAAAAGGGCCTTTTGACTTATGTTCAACAAGCTGAAATTTACTTGGAGCTTGTGTACTTGGTGACTGCTTTTGTTCCTTCACTGACAGCGTGCTTAGCCAACTCTCCGGGCAGCAATAGACGCACAGCAGTTTGAATTTCCCGACTGGTGATGGTAGAGCGTTTGTTGTAGTGGGCCAAACGAGATGCCTCTGCAGCAATACGCTCAAAAATGTCGTTCACAAAGCTGTTCATGATGCTCATCGCCTTTGAAGAAATGCCGGTGTCAGGGTGGACCTGCTTCAACACTTTGTAAATGTAGATGGCATAGCTTTCCTTCCTCTTGCGCTTCTTCTTCTTGTCAGTCTTGGTGATATTCTTCTGAGCCTTGCCAGCCTTCTTGGCTGCCTTTCCACTAGTTTTCGGCGGCATTATTCAATTTAGTCACTCACTTCAACACACTTCACAAATGATTGGTTGACGAACACTATTTGCTTGTTATATATACTTTAATTTGAACGATGCTTTCATGCTAAAATTCGGAACAGCGCGCACAATGCGTGCAAACGTTCATCCCTAAGTTGAAAAGGTAGGTAGCAGAAAAAGTATAAATACAATGACCGTTTGCTCGGTATTCACAAACATTCGATTCTTGTGAGTTAGCAGTGTATCAGTGAAATAAGTTAAAATGTCTGGTCGTGGTAAAGGTGGAAAAGTGAAGGGAAAGGCAAAGTCGCGTTCCAACCGCGCTGGTCTCCAGTTCCCCGTTGGTCGAATTCACCGTCTTCTCCGCAAAGGCAACTACGCCGAGCGTGTTGGTGCCGGTGCTCCTGTGTACTTGGCTGCCGTTATGGAATACTTAGCCGCCGAAGTCTTGGAATTGGCTGGCAATGCTGCTCGCGATAACAAGAAAACTAGGATCATCCCTCGCCATCTGCAATTGGCCATCCGCAACGATGAAGAGTTGAACAAACTGCTTTCGGGCGTTACAATTGCACAGGGAGGTGTTTTACCCAACATCCAGGCAGTTCTCCTGCCGAAAAAGACCGAAAAGAAGGCTTAATGCACCAGCCGACCCAAAACTATCATGTATATATGTAACACCAAGCGTCCTTTTCAGGACGACCAAAAATATTTAAAAAGATGATTAAAGCTTTCATATATTACCAACACAAATTTAATAAACTGTACAGAAACTGAGCACAATCGGTAGGTAGCGATTGTTAAATTCTTTTATTATAGCAAATATTTAGCCGATGGCAGTTGCTAACGACCATACTACGCTGAATACATCGGTTCTCGTCCGATCACCGAAATGAAGCAGCGTCGGGGCGCGGTTAGTACTTAGATGGGGAACCGCGTGTTGTTGGCAATCATGTCTGGCAAGACATTTTTTTATTTAAAGTTTTTGTTATATGAAACAAAGAGCCCGAAATTTATAGTTTTAACACTACGTATGTATGCTCCTTCAAACAATGAGACATGAAATTAATTTTGTTTAAGGGAACTAACAATTGGCTGTTTGCATTTTATTTGTTTTCAGTAGAACGTTGGATGAAATTGAATAGTTTTAATCTCTTTTAATAAATATTTGGTGGTCCTGAAAAGGACCGATTGGTATGACTGTACTTTAAACAATGTAGGTGTAATCAACGTTTAGTTTTTAGCCGCCGAAACCGTACAGAGTCCGGCCTTGTCTCTTCAGAGCATAAACAACATCCATCGCAGTGACTGTCTTCCTCTTAGCATGCTCGGTGTATGTAACCGCATCACGGATAACATTTTCCAAGAACACCTTCAGGACACCACGGGTTTCTTCATAAATGAGTCCAGAAATACGTTTCACTCCACCACGACGAGCTAAACGACGGATAGCCGGCTTTGTGATGCCTTGGATGTTATCACGCAACACTTTGCGATGACGTTTAGCTCCGCCTTTGCCCAAGCCTTTTCCACCTTTGCCACGACCAGTCATTTTCACTTATTTATTTTAACTTGTTACTGCACGAATGTCAGAAAGAAACTAATGCTTGTTCAGTCGCAAGAGCTTCTATTTATACCAAAACATTTGAAATAAAGAGCGGGTACAGAGATATTTCCACCTCGCTCACACACTACCCTCCCAAAACGAGCAGCCACCACCAATTTTTCTATATAAACGAGTCACAAAACGAGCTCACGATTATTGTGTTTTCAACAGTGACAGTGTAAAGTGAGAGTTGTGAAAAAAAAAATGGCCCGTACCAAGCAGACTGCTCGTAAATCGACGGGAGGTAAGGCTCCTCGCAAACAGTTGGCAACTAAAGCCGCACGTAAGAGTGCTCCAGCAACCGGTGGTGTGAAGAAACCTCATCGCTATCGTCCCGGTACTGTTGCACTGCGTGAAATCCGTCGATACCAGAAGAGCACAGAGTTGCTTATTCGCAAGCTGCCGTTCCAGCGTTTGGTCCGTGAAATCGCTCAGGACTTCAAGACCGATTTACGTTTCCAGAGCTCGGCTGTGATGGCTCTGCAGGAAGCTAGCGAAGCATACCTGGTTGGCCTATTTGAAGACACAAACTTGTGCGCTATCCATGCTAAGCGTGTCACTATCATGCCCAAGGACATTCAACTGGCCAGACGTATACGTGGCGAGCGTGCTTAAATTGTTTTGGCATAAGATATAAACAAATCGGTCCTTTTGAGGACCACAAATCAGTTTTAACAAAGAGATTTTGAGTTTTCGAGCTATAAAGCTATAAAATTATAAAAATAAATATTTTAGTGCGTTTAGCACGAAATAAAACTTTAAACTTGTTTTCATTTAAAGCATGCTTTCCATCTTGTACCTACAACATACTTTGTTTGAACCCCTTCCAAAAAATGTTACCTATATTTAAGGCCCGTCTTGTGTTCGTATTGTTTTACAATAAAAATTTACTTTTTCAATTTTTTCAATTTGTTACAAGCATAAATTTCAACTTACATTTCATTCATTACATGCATTACATACATTAATGATACAATGTGAGTTCAGTGAAAATGTTTTTGAAATAGATATTTTATTTTAGTCAAATGAATATGGTCGAAACCAAATTGTGCAACAAAATGCAATTTTAAGCATAAGGTTTGTTTTTCAAAATCAGAATTGTTCATTTTATTATTGTACAAATTATTTTTCACAGATATGGGTTGCGCAGACATGGTGAATGTTGCCACAGCTACAACTTGTGAATCATACCGTTATAATAAAACTAGTAAGTGGCCCGCTTACTTCGCTGCGCGGATAGATTATATAAATTTTACCAATAGAATATAGAAATTAATTAGAAAATATTTAACAACAAATAAAAGCAAAGTATTTAATATTCTCTTTTCCACGCCACCATTGAGGTAGAGAATCAGGTGCGTAATTTTTTATTGTGGTTTCCCCAGTAGGCCTTATCCACTTGTTGAATTTAATTTGCAATTATTAACAACTGTTAAGAGCTTCTTTATAAACGATATTGGTTGTTTTTCCGTCAGGTGCTAATACAAATAAACTTTTTGGTGAACTGACTCTTGAGCAGGCTAGAAAAACAATCGTGTCTTAAGTCTAGTCCGGCTAATTTAAGAGTTTGTCCCTGTGATTTATTAATTGTTAAGGCAAAGCAAACTTTTAAAGGAAATTGCAATCTTTTAATTTGAATTGGCAATTCAGAATCAGAAGGTATTAATGGAATTCTCGGTATAAAAACCGTTTCCCCTATACCATTGCCAATAAAGATTATTGCTTCGACAACATTCTTATGAAGGACTTTAACTTGCAATCTTGTACCATTGCATAGTTTTGGCGGATTCAAGTTGCGGATCAACATTACAGGTGAACCAATCTTTAAAGTTAATTTATGATGTGGCAGGCCAGCCGGATTTAATGAATTAAGAAACTCGACGGGGTAATGAACTGCATCTTTGACTTCAGTCACAGAATCAATAGAGTTATATGTCATTTCTTCACTTTGAAATGATTTTAATAAAAACTCGTTTATTTCCAATGCATTGTCATTTCTCGCAGTCAAAATAGCACGTTCTGAAAACCATTCGAGTGATTTTTCAGAGATATTTGTAATATCCGGAAATATTTTTAGAGTTAGCTCTTCAATACTTTTCACAACATGACACAAAGTTGATGGTAAAGTTATTTTGCCATCATGAGCTGGAAATAATCCATTTCCTATTTTGAGAAGCATTTCTGCAAATTCACCAGCTATGCTATCACCTTTTAAGTTCACTCGCATATTTTTCGTTAATGCAAGTTTCTGAATTTTGGGCCACAAAATTGAAGACTTTAAGCACGCATTTATTTCATCTGCTCTTGTTCCCCTGGGGATCACTGGAAGAGTTTGTCGAAAATCACCAGCTAAGAGAACAGTTATGCCACCCATTAAGTATTCACTATCTCGAATGTCTTTCAAAGATCGATCTACAGCTTCAAAAGCACCTTTATGAGCCATAGTACACTCATCCCAAACAATAAGCTTGCAATCTCTGAGCACAGCAGCAATATTAGATTGCTTTGAAATTGAGCATTGTGGTGTTTCTAAATGAATCAAATTAAATGGAATCTTAAGTGTAGAATGCGCTGTGCGACCACCATTTAGTAAAGTGGCTGCAATACCGGAAGAGGCAACGGCCAATGCAATGTTTTTACTTTGCCGTACCTTAGCCAATAATAAATTTAAAAGATACGTTTTACCTGTTCCACCAGGTGCATCTAAAAAATAGATTTCTCCTTTTTCTGCTTCAACGCTATTTAGTATCTTTTCGTATACTTGTTTTTGCTCAGCAGTGAGGAGTAGCTCATTATTAACAACAAAATTATCGCAATTATCGTAATTTGTTTCTCTATGATATTCAATATTTTGAACAATTTCCTCGGTTCTGATTGGTAATGGAAGTCCATAATAAGTCAAGTTTTGACCACCAATAGACAGAACAATATCTTCAATGTAAATAAGACATTTATTTAAAACATTATTCACAATACTTTCATCAATATATCTGTCTTGTGAAAAATTAAAGGCTTTTAAAATATCTTCTGAGAAACTGTCTTTATAAGTATTCCAAAGTTTAAGAGCATCTGAAATTTGACAAAATACTAACATTATTGCAAAAAGTTCTCTAAGTTTTGTAGGATTTTGACATATGACAGCTTCGGCTATAGTTGAATCCCAGTGCTTATCATCTTCTAGTAATCCTAGAGCTTTACACGCCAATTGAAATGATGAGTATGCTACACCATTAACGGTTTTTAAACTTAAAAATGAAGTTGGGCCCCTTACAAAATGTAATAAAAGTCTTAAATAAAAACATTCAGTATTATTGGGATGAATAGTGTAAACTCTTCCCAAAGCTGAATCTCTTTTAACTCCAGGAAAATTTGGCACATCATGCCCTCGTTTTCTTCTTTGAAATTCTTTATTGTTCCATGTAAAATACGATGGAACTTCACAATATAGAAGCGTTCTTGCAAACTCATCACGTGTGCAGAGCTCAAAGAAGGCTAGCAAAGTGGTTTTGGGTGTAGTGCTTAATCTGTCAAGTAATTGTTGCGGATTATTGGGGTTAAAATATATCCGTTGACCATTTTCTAAATGAACAGCTAAGTGAGTAATAGCCGGATAACGTTCATGTATGGGAAATGCAAGGATTCTCCATACTGCTTCTGAGCTACTTATATACCGGCCACTTTCGTACATATTAATTTCATTGCGTTGGTCTTCAAGAGTAAATGATGCTTGATCACTGCCCTTGTTAACATATTTACAGATGTATTTAATAGACTTTACAGAACTACAATACTCAACATTTATATGAGCTTCAAATTTTCTCAATAGTACACAATTGTAAGGCACAACCCAACGATTATCTATGCAATTACCATTTATATTAATTGCATTACCACCATCTTCTATCGCTCTTCTACGATATAGAGGGTAACTATCTTTTCCAGCCACAGTTTCTTTAAGAAATTGTCGAGGAAACCTTTTGGTACATTTTCCATCTCTCATGCATGGCGACTTATTGTTAAATGCACCGCAAGGACCATGAATCATATTTGATTTAACAATGTTAAATAACAATGGATCCTCATCTGCGTTTGGTATTTCGGCACAAATAATCTTATCGATTTTATCAGGTCTTATTTTATTTTCAAACCAAAGTAGAATATGTATATGTGGTAAGCCCCGCTTTTGCCATTCCACAGAGTACATGAAACATTGAACGCTTCCAAACAAAGAACCTTTTGTCAATAGGGACATTAAAGCTTTAACTTTTAAATGAAAAACTCGAGCTATAATATCGTGACGATCATGCGGTTTTTGACCCGGTAATAAAACACTTTTGATGTCATTCCATTGTGGATTGCATGTGAATGTTATGAAAAGATCTGGTCGCCCATAATGGCGAACATATGTCATAGCATCTTGAGTCTTTTCATGCATATATCGTGCAGAGCTTGTAAAAGAAGAAGGTAAAATTACCATCTGACCAAGTTGAGCTGCGACAACATCTTGTTGGCCTATTGCATCTTGTAGATGTATATAGCTATCTGCTCTGAGTTTCGCTTGATTGTAGCGAATATAATTTAACCTTTCTGTTTCAATTTTAGCATACATATCAACCAAAAACTGACTAAAAAGGGAACGACAATAAATTAAATGATTTATCTCAGATTGACGAATCATTATTTTATAGCTGTAAAAGCTTAACGCAGATATCGTTTTTTTTTTTGTTCCTCCTTTTTTAATAATGGATTCCATTGTGGTATATCCACTGAATAGCCATCTTCGCCGTACGGAAATAGCAAAGGGTACTGTAAGGCATCGTATGATCGATGGGCATAGCGTCATATCTCCGACGACATATCTCCGCCCAGTACATTTTGCTGGCGGAGATATGTCGTGTTTTTTGCGGCGGAGATATGACGTTTTGAGACGACATATCTCCGCTCGGAAATATGACGCTAAGAAACGACATATCTCCGCCAAGAAAAAAACGTCATATCTCCGCTCGGAGATATGACGTTTCTTAGCGTCATATCTCCGCTCGGAGATATGTCGTCCCAAAATGTCATATCTCCGAGCGGAGATATGTCGTTTGTGAAACGGCGGAGATATGTCGTTTCAAAACGTCATATCTCCGAGCGGAGATATGTCGCTACAAAACGACATATCTCCGCCGTTCAACAAACGACATATCTCTCGCGCGATTTTTTCGAAAAAAAATTTTTGCCTGCGTCCTTAACTTTGTAGTTATTTGTATTTTTCGTTGGTGTATCGACATAATTTGCTCAAAATTGCTGCGCGGAGATATGTCATTACAAAACGTCATATCTCCGCTCGAAGATATGACGTTTTTTCTTGGCGGAGGTATGACGTTTTGTAGCGACATATCTCCGCTCGGAGATATGACGTTTTGAAACGACATATCTCCGCCAAGAAAAAAACGACATATCTCCGCTCGGAGATATGACGTTTTGAGACGACATATCTCCGCTCGGAGATATGTCGCTAAGAAACGACATATCTCCGAGCGGAGATATGTCGTTTTTTTCTTGGCGGAGATATGTCGTTTTGTAGCGACATATCTCCGCTCGAGGATATGACGTTTTGAAACGACATATCTCCGCCAAGAAAAAAACGACATATCTCCGCTCGGAGGTATGTCGTTTCTCAGCGACATATCTCCGCTCGGAGATATGTCGTCTCAAAACGTCATATCTCCGAGCGGAGATATGTCGTTTGTGAAACGGCGGAGATATGTCGTCGGAGATATGTCGCGACCCCGATCGATGCACCTCACTTATACGATGTAATTTATTATTATGGCTTTCTATAATAATATCGCGCTTTTCAAATTGCTGACCAACAATAACTAAAGCTACTTCGCTTGATTGAGGTGCATTGTAAAGCCCTTTGTGAGCACCAGCGGGTGTTCAATCAGCATGTATAATCAATTTATAGTCTTTAGTACTTCTTGGTATTTTATTGAGAGCCATTTTTAGATCTTTTACATAACGATTATGCTGATGAAACATACATTGAAGATCCTTTACTACGCTACAATCAACATTTGAAATATTTCTGCAACGTAGTTGAGCTTCCTTTTCATCATCACCGACAAAATAAATTTGAAGAAACTGCATTTCTTCATTTGGCAAAGGTTGGACACTACCAATTGGGTGATACACTTGTCCTTGGACTTTAAAGGTTGACCAACTTTCATTTATAATTTTTGTACTTCCAAAAGAAGTCATTTGAAAGCAGCTGTTATACTTTCTTATACGATCAATGAAATGATCATGCTTGGGATGTCCACCAATTAATAAGCTTTTAAGTGGATCAGGCAAACTTTCATTTTGTGAAAGTTTAACTTTTCCTGCCTTGCAACAGATACCCAAAGGCTCATTTTTCCATTTTAAAGCATTACAATGTTTGCATATCAAATTCATACTACCAAGTTGAGTTATTTTATCTGACTTGTAAGCTATTTCAAAATCATAGTTTAAGCCAGACATGGGTTTAACACTCCATACACGCAAACGCCTTTCTTGACGTGCATCAGGATTATTAGCCTGATGTCTTCTCTCTGGAGCTCTATGAGCTTCAGGATTATTAGCACGATGTCTTCTCATTATATCTCTATAAACATCAGGATTATTAACACGATATCTTTTTGATGCTTCTATGCGCTTACCCCTATTAATATCACGATTTTTTTCAAAACTGTGTGTTTTAACCTTTTTTTTTGTTTTGTCGGTAAATCGACTGCGTCTTTTAACAGGCGTTTTAACATTTTCAGTTATACATTCACTTGACGTATCGGTATCTTGAGTTAATACTTCCTCTAAAGGAATATAAACATCAAAATGTCCATTCATTAATTCGCCGGTAAAACGCAATTTTTTCACAGGATGCATATCATTTCCTAATGATAGATATAAGTTTCCATTTAGAAAAACTTGAAAATTTACAGCATAAATTTCTGCTGCTGCTTGAAGCTCACATGCAGTACCATAAGTATATGAATTTGACATAGTGCACTCATATTGTTCAGAAGAGCTATAACACTCTCCATTTATGTTCATGCTGAAGCAAGCAAAAGTTTCCCAGTTGGTAACGACATGGGTTACAATATGTTGGCGTATGGTGCCATGGAAGCCTTGCCTACCATATAAAAGGTAGGAAATAAATCTAAAAAGGCAGGCTCCATCACCAAATATGCGAACAACTGAATGCGGCACCAAAACACCACTTATATCTTAAGTTTCAATAGACATCTTTTAATTTGGCTGTGAGACAATTGACTTCACTGTAAAACGATTGTTACAACGTTACAGTGTCTATAGGTAAGTATAAAATTCAATAAAATTGAATATGCCAACTTATATTATTTTAATAGAATATTCAGACTGCTTAGTTTTATTTGATTTTTAAATGCACTAAAGCAGCGTCTTTATAACTATTATATAATATGCAAAATAGAAGACAACTATATATAATGTTGCTTCAATTTCTTCAATTATTAAGTCTAAAATCGACGTATTATTTTAAAAAAAAAAAAAAAAAACAACAAAACAAATTAACAACTTAATTTTAAGTAAGTATTATAAATAAATAAATACTTCAAAATAAGTCAAAAATTGACTTCACTGAACAACGTTACAGCGTCTATACAAAGTATAGAGTTCAATAAAATTGAATATGCCAACTTATATTATTTTAAAAGAATATTCAGACTGCTTAGTTTTATTTGATTTTTAAATGCACTTAAGCAGCGTCTATATAACTATTATATAATATGCAAAATAGAAGACAACTATATATAATGTTGCTTCAATTATTAAGTCTAAAATCGACTTATTATTTTTGTTTAAAAAAAAAAACAACAAAACAAATTAACAACTTAATTTTAAGTAAGTATTATAAATAAATAAATACTTCAAAAAAAAGTCAAAAATTGACTTCACTGAACAACGTTACAGCGTCTATACAAAGTATAAAATTCAATAAAATTGAATATGCCAACTTATATTATTTTAATAGAATATTCAGACTGCTTAGTTTTATTTGATTTTTAAATGCACTAAAGCAGCGTCTATATAACTATTATATAATATGCAAAATAGAAGACAACTATATATAATGTTGCTTCAATTGCTTCAATTATTGAGTCGAAAAACGACTTATTAATTTTGTTTAAAAAAATAACAACAAAACAAATTAACAACTTAATTTTAAGTAAGTATTATAAATAAATAAATACGTAAAAAAAAGTCAAAAATTGACTTCACTGTACAACGTTACAGCGTCTATACAAAGTATAGAATTCAATAAAGTTGAATATACCAACTTATATTATTTTAATAGAATATTCAGACAGCTTAGTTTTATTTGATTTTTAAATGCACTAAAGCACCGTCTATATAACTATTATATAATATGCAAAATAGAAGACAACTATATATAATGTTGCTTCAATTGCTTCAATTATTGAGTCGAAAAACGACTTATTAATTTTGTTTAAAAAAAAAAACAACAAAACAAATAAACAACTTAATTTTAAGTAAGTATTATAAATAAATAAATACTTCAAAATAAGTCAAAAATTGACTTCACTGTACAACATTACAGCGTCTATACAAAGTATAGAATTCAATAAAGTTGAATATACCAACTGATATTATTTTAATAGAATATTCAGACTGCTTAGTTTTATTTGATTTTTAAATGCACTAAAGCAGCGTCTTTATAACTATTATATAATATGCAAAATAGAAGACAACTATATATAATGTTGCTTCAATTATTAAGTCGAAAATCAACTTACTTTTCTTGTGTGCAAAAAACAACTAAAGAAATTAAAATACGTTGATTGTTATTTAAATATTTAAATAATAGCAATTAAATTTGTGTTTAACTTATCATAAAATACGTATTTTAAATGAACTTATATATATATATACGTATTTTAAAGGAATGTTTATATATATATATAGATATAGATATACGAAAATCAGAATATTGAAAAACTCACTGATCCAAAAAGTAACTTTCGATGTTATTATTATCCTTAATATAAACAATATTATTATTAAAAAACTCACTGAAACGAAAATTAACTTTCTTTGTTCACATTAAATATGAACTAAAATGCATAACCAATTCTCTTACCATCGTATGTAAAAACATAATGTTGGAAAGAGCATTACAGTTATTCATCTAAGCAACAGACACCGAGCTCTAACATACAACGCTTGCACTTAAGAGCTAGGTATAGTTGGTGCAAATTAGGCAATGCCATTCCATTAACTGCAGCCTCTTAGTTATGGCAAGCTTAGCTTAGTGAGTTCGGAGGAGATAGGGACATTAAGATTTATGTTTGACATGCAGAGCGCGCGCATAAACAAAAGAGCGTAAATAACAACAAAGACGCATGATTGCATTCAAATTATTTTATATGTAGCGACAGTCATAAGAGCGACGCACGCGCTGATCAAGCTTTAAGCCGCTCTTTGTGATGCAGACATGCATCAGCTGAGCATGCTGCTTGCAGTGAGTACCATTAACAGTTATATTTCTTCTTCTTTGTTCTTCTCTCTGTTATCTTACTGTGGCTACAAAATATTAGAAAGCAATCGATGCGTAAAATATAAAATTTTTTTATACCCTAAACCATGAAATGGGTATATTTGTTTTGTGTAAAAGTGTGTAACAGGCAAAAAGAAGCATCTCCAACCCCATATATAAAGTATATATATTCTTGATCAGCATAAACAGCCGAGTCGATATAGCCATGACCGTATGTCCTTCTGTCAGTCTGTCCGTCCGTCCGTCCGTATGTATAAACGCGTCAATCTCAAAGACTAAATATGCTAGAAACTTCCAATTTGGATCATAACTTCTCCTAATCCACAGGCAGATCAAGTTTATTTCAAACTATCGATAACTATTCTCGTTTCCGATACACATATGGAATCGATTACGAAAAAATCGCGAATTTAGAAAATGTAAAAATAGGAGTTGAAACTATGGATAACTTTATAACTTCCATGAAAATTTGATCCAAATCGGTTAAGAAACACTGGAGATATTTTAAATTAAAGTTAAAGTCAAGAAAAACTCACTTCTGCAAGTCATTTAATACACGGGCTCAGGGTATCTTTTAGTCGGGATTTCTCGACTAAAACCTTCTTACTTGTTTTCAGATTCGCTCGCGCATCGCTCTTCATGTTCGGCGCTAGATGACAAATTATTTTTAAATCGCGCCTTCGTTGTTGGCTATTTCGGCTAATTCTCTTATCTAAGCGCGCGCTCTGCAAGTCAAACAAAGAGCGTAGTATCGCAACCTTCTTCACACGCACTGAATCAATGCAAAACATATCTAAGAGGCTGCAGTTAAGTGAATTGTATATTGCCTTTAGCTTTAATTTAGTGTGTGTGCGGAGGAGCTAGGGTTATTAAACTTTATGATTGACATGCAAAGCGCGCACATAAAATAGAGAGTGAACGTAAATGAGCAACAACAAAGGCGCATGATCGGAGCGAGATTTCAAATTATCTGATTATCATAAGAGCAACACACGCGCTTATGTGAACGCCCTTTGCTTATTCAAAATTGTATATCAATAATATATCAATAAATGTTAGTGTGTTACGTTTTGTCTAAGTTATATAAGCAGCAAGTAGGCGAATCCACCCCCAAAACATATTCTGGTGTGGGAAATTTTTCTGGACGCACCAAGTTTTGTTATATTGTTGTTGTTTTTTTAAAATCAATGACACCAACAAAAAGTAGCAGTGCGGGCCCAACAACAACAACAACAAACGCTTCTTGCAAGTATACGAACCTTTTTTTTATGACACTTTGCTTGCGGCACTCAAAGGCGTCATTGCCCATTGTTTTGTTTTTGTATTCTCGCTCGCGATCGAGCTCACAGCTTGTGGGACAATCAGGCAACTGTAGTGGAATGGGTAATTGTTGTAATTATTTTATTATCTTAAGAGCAACACGCGCACTTATGTGAACGCCCTATGCTTGTTCGCAATTGCATATCAATAACATATTAATAATGTTAGTTAGTTTTGTCTAAGTTATATAAGCAGCAAGTAGGCAAATCCACCCCCATAACATATTCTGGTGTGGGTAATTTTTCTAGACGCACCAAGTTTTGTTTTGTTGTTTTTTTTTTTTTAAATCAATCACACCAACAAAAAGTAGCAGTGCGGGCCCAACAACAACAACAACAAACGCTTCTTGCAAGTGTACGAACCTTTTTTTTATGACACTTTGCTTGCGGCACTCAAAGGCGTCATTGCCCATTGTTTTGTTTTTGTATTCTCGCTCGCGATCGAGCTCTCAGCTTGTGGGACAATCAGGCGACAGTAGTGGAATGGGTAATTGTTGTAATTATTTTATTATCTTAAGAGCAACACGCGCACTTATGTGAACGCCCTATGCTTGTTCGCAATTGCATATCAATAACATATTAATAATGTTAGTTAGTTTTGTCTAAGTTATATAAGCAGCAAGTAGGCGAATCCACCCCCAAAACATATTCTGGTGTGGGAAATTTTTCTAGACGCACCAAGTTTTGTTATGTTGTTCTTGTTTTTTTTTTTAAATCAATGACACCAACAAAAAGTAGCAGTGCGGGCCCAACAACAACACTTACAACAACAACAAACGCTACTTGGGTCGTAAATCAATTGTCAAAGGCACACAAATTTGAAAAAAAAAGAATATGCACTGTGCGAAGTGATACATGTACATAAAATTATGAAAACTATTTTCAAGCGCATTGTTCACTTAATTGTGTATGCACATATTCATTAAGAAGCAGAAATCCGTTTCGTTTTTGCAAGTGTCGAACCTTTTTTTATGACTTTGCTTGTGCGACGCGAAGGCGTCACTGCGCATTTGTTTTGTTTTTGTATTCTCGCTCGCGATCAAACCCTCAGCTTGTGCGACAATCAGGCGACAGTAGTGGAACGGGTAATTGTTGTAATTGTAATTTGATTTTTAAAATGGGTAAAAAGTGCTCCAAATCGTATGGGAGGTACTTGAAGGAGTTGTCCAAATAAAAATTCCCTTCTTAGTGCTCACTTACTACCTGCATAAAAAATTGTGTGAAAATTTCAGCCTTCTAGCTCTTTTCGTTTAGGCTGTGGCTGATCCATTTTAACGCGGACGAACTCTTTTATATATATAGATAAACCTTATCGTCGGTAACCTTATCGTCGGTTGTCTTATCGTCGGTACTATCGATAAGTCGAGATAATAAGTCATTAATGTATGTAAGTCATAGGTTTTTACTTATATGCCAGTCGTGTAAAAGACCAAACATATAAGTGAAGACTTGTTTACTAAAATAATCAATTGCGTGATTCTGCGATTTGACTTATTTATTAATAATCGATAGTGAAAAAAGACTGTCTCGCAAAATCAAGTGCTATCGATGATCTATGCTCTCTATCAATGACTAAGTTCGGGGAATCAACTCGTAATTATTGTGAAAAAGTAATTGAAATGGCTAAAGGCATTTTTCTCGTTTCTTATGACGACCTGCTAAGTGATATTGACTACGCATTGCAAAATCAGCAAATAAGGAGTTTGCTGACATATGATTTGGTCGAACGCAAACTAAAAACACCAAGTAGCCTGCTCTACTACCGCGAGCCTACAGCTGATGACTACCCAATAGACTTGAATAAAGGACTTCAGGATATGATTAAAAGGGAATCCGATCCGGAGCATTATCTCAAGCAAAAGACATTGCAATACATTATGATGCAAAAGCTAAAACCGCAATTTGATATTTGCACAACGCGTGGTGCTTTATCCAAAATCAATTTCAACCAAGAGGCAGATTTGGTGGCCATTAAGTATAAGGATTGCATTTACATTAATTCCCTACAAGAGGAAAGTGATGCAAAAGGATATCAATTTCTTCTTCGCCAAAATCTGTATGTTGGTAAGTGTTTAAAAATAAAACAAGCAATTATATACACAATATCTAAATAATAAAATTAATAACAATAATAATATTATTAATAATAATAATATTATTTTATTTAGATGCCCCAGGCGACCTTCCCAACACCGATGAGCCAGTGAATCTATGCAATCAAATCTATGCGAACTTCAGCGCCAAATTGGGCAAATTTAACTTGCTCTACTCCGCTGAAATAACTGGAGTGGATAACACAGAAAAACTTGACGATCTGTACGTAAATAATATCCAGTTTCCTGATTTTATTTATTTTATTCTATTTTAAAACAGTGATGATATTGAGGTGCTTAAGCAACTGCGTATAAGTATAGTCAAATTATTGTATTATAAGCCCTCCAAAAATTGGAATACATTACATTCTGTCTCCAACTGGCTGTTTCAAGCACACTTTGCTGATATTAAGCTACTAAGACTGGCAATTTGTGATGGTCAAAAAATCGTACAAGAACCAATTCAAACATCGAAGGTTTCCGACTTGTTCAAGGTAGGTAATTGCATTTATGCATATCTCATTATATATTTAAATTATAATAAAAGCCACCTCATTTTGCAGATACATAAAAATAAGTTGCAGTCACGCTTGAAATTGTTGCACAATTTTCTCGACAAGATAAGCCAGCTAATGGCCATAGATGATTGTCCCTACAGTGCCTATGTATTTTGCATTAGGAAAAACTGTGTTCATTATGAACACCATATTGGTAAAAACAAGTACAGCTTCCTTGAGGAGGAGTACATTTCATTTATTAACGATCAATACAAATCGTAAAGAAATGAACAATTTTAATTGTTTGCTTATCATATTGAAACACTTGAATAAGTTATGATTATTATTAAAGTGAAGCTTAATGTTTATCAAATGAACTACAAATACACGAAAACGAAAATTAAATCCATACTTCAATAAAAAACTAATTCTCCCTATGGCATTGTTTGAGAGGTGATGAAATTCACCAAAAAGCTGCATCCAAACTTTGGATGCCACACCCACTCGTACCGCCACAAGCCCCCCCGCCTTTAAAAACTAGAATGCGTGTATCTTTTTGAGCTAGAGTCGCCGAATTTGGTAAGAATATAGCTGGTGACATCTCACAAAGAATGCCACGCCCCCAAACTATGCCCCACGCTAACCTGCATTTTTAAGAACGGGAATGTGAGTATCTTTCACAGTTTTGAAGCTAGAGTCACAAAATTAGGTGGCAATATAACTGGTTAAATCCCCGAAAGATCTGCATCAGCCAATCCTTGAACGCAACACACGCTTCTGCCGCATCAGTACCCCTTTCCAATCATCCATTACCCTTTTCAAAATTTAACTTTTTCAAATTCAGCGGCAAAGTTTAGTTCACATGTTTAAACTAGCTCAACAAATAAATACTTTTTTCTTGGAACCTGCATTTAATGTTAATAACATTTTACTCATAGACCATAGACGAATAATGTAATGTTAATTTCATTAATTAATTTTATTCAACGACCATTTAACATAAAGACGGGTTTTCAGAATTGCTGATGTAGCGAGTGTAGTAGGTAACCAAGTGATAAGAAATACTGGCTTTTTGCTGTTTCCCCACGTACATGCCGATCGGCTGCGTTTATGTTAATTAACATAACATTCCAGCTCTTAAGACCTGTCTTGTTACATTATTCGTCTATGTGTGATGCAAAGAACATATGTTTTTTGCGGAACTTAGTTGTAATTTTGCAAGTGCACTTAAGTTGTGTGTGTGGGGCTGTGCGCCCACAGATAAAGAAATATGGCTAAAACCTATAACGCTATACCGGCTGGCTTTGAGTCCGACGACGAACAACTGGACTTTATGATGGCAAATATGAAAATCAAACGGCTCGAAGACATTACAAGAGGTGCAACAAACAAAACTTGCAAGCACGCATTTTATGAAAAATTTCTACAATTGTTATTATAAATAAAACGTGAAAACTTTTTCCAAAGGTGCTGGCATTAATGGCGACTTCGATGCCACGTTGGATCCCGAATCACAGAACTTTTTTCATGTTTTCCGCGAGAAGTGGAACATGCACAGCAAGTCGAAACCATCGCCGTATATGAGACAGGATCTCACAAACGCATTGATGCGTCATGAAAATCCCATGCTAATGGCACTAAAGTTCTTCGCCAACTGCCCGGACTGCAGTAATGTGAAAAACAAGAGTCTCTCGCACTTTGTACTGGAGACCGTGTGCAGACTGCATGCGGATAAGCCCCAGTTGAGCGATCAATGTAATGATGACATCAGTATGACAGCATTTAACTTTGTCAAAACTTCGGGACTGCAGTCTTTAAATAATGCCATGGTGCAGGCGTATCGCATACAGCAGATTCGTGAGATGCTGGTACCGAAGTTGCGTGAGATGCTTGATAGTGGATTCTACAAGGAAGTCGCTCAGTGGACCATCAATTTGCAGCTGACTCATCAGTTTAGTATGATGGAATTGGCTTTTCCTTTGATTGCGCAAGAGAAGCTACCGCTGGCCGAAGAGTACCTAGACCAAGCAATTCATCAACGTTTGCCTTTCGTTAAATTTCTTGACTCACTACTACACAGGGAAAAGTCCGTCTTTGAACTATGTGAAAATATCTTAAGGTATACCAGCTTAAGCTTCTTTAATGCATGTACAAAAGTATAAAATATATTTTCCTTGTTATCTATTGCAGCGGTTACAAGAATCTGAAGGTATCGCATCATGTTATAAGCTATCGCCCTGTCTCAAAGATTGTTGCCCGCCTGGCAAAGAAATATAACTTCGACGATTCGGTAACGCCCAATTATAAATTCACAAAGACCTGCAGCTACTTACATTACCTGTACCGCGAATATGAGAAGTCGCGTATAAATTTGACCAGCTTCCGGGAACTGGTGAGCGTCCATGCTTATGACTATGCATTAAAACTGGACTTTGTCAACTACCTTGCAACAGCTACGGTCCTCGGACCGAATGTATTGGAGGCCGTCTACTGGTATAATGAGTTTAAACTGCTGCCGCAGGATTGTCCATCCGAAATCAAATCGCTAATCTCACAACAAACGCCATCTCAGCCTCAGCAGCAGCATCAGCAGCAACGACTTCAAAAATCTGTAGAACAAATGCAACAATTAAAATCAATAACAAAAGGAGCAGCGTGTGAAGTGTACCTGAGCATGGATCTGCTGGATGAGTGCCTCATCATTGTAGACACAGCGCCCGCATTTGAACGAATGCTACAGCATTTGCAGCGCGAAACTATTATCTACTTGGACTCGGAATGGATGCAGAATGTGTGCGCACAGAATCAGCTATGTTTGCTGCAGATTGCTACCAAGCACAATGTGTACCTCATCGACTGCCTGGCTAGACAGGCGCTGCACGAGGAGCTGTGGCGTGCATTGGGCGCCACTGTCTTTAACAATGTGAATATTCTCAAGGTGGGCTTCTCCTTGCTTAATGATTTGTATGTGCTGCAACGTTCGCTGCCTCTACAGCTGCGTCTTCACATGCCGCATCATTATCTAGATCTGCGCACCGTTTGGATGGAGCTAAAGAAGCAGCGCAATGGTATCGAACTGCCTTTTGGTAATTTGAATCGTGCCGGCGATGCTCTCACAGATTTATCTTTGCTTTGTCTAGGCAAAAAGCTTAACAAGGCCAACCAGTGCTCCAACTGGGCAAATCGGCCGCTGCGGCGCGAACAGATTCTATATGCAGGTTAGTTACAATTAAAAGTACAGTAATCTCTTGAATATCATAACTTTAGTTAACCTTCATTTCAGCTATTGATGCACGATGCCTTTTGCTTATCTACGAATGCCTAACAAACTCTGTGGCTGACATTAATTTGCTTATTGAGAAGATTATTGCTGGCAACAATTTTCTGCGACGTGGGGGGAATCAGCTTAAATGAGTGTAGAAATCTCGACGACAGTGCATTAGCTTTAAAACATATTCAATTCTTATGGCACCGCATATTATAATTTTTATGTTAATGTTATGGAATCAGAGTATTTGAATTATATACACACTAACAAATTAGAGAAGTTTATAAACAATGCTCGATGTGTTTATTTCTAATAATGTGCTTATATAAGAGTGTCCCATTAAAAGACGCAAGAACAAAGTGGGGAAAAGCTGATATTAAACAAAAGTCGATCAGAGCTTTATTTAATAAAGGCTTGAAATGTGCATTAAAATCATCATTTGATAGATGATTAAAACTTGATAATATAATATGAGGTCATTGGTAAAGCTTTTAGTAAGTTTATAATGCTAGGCATTTCTTATGTCATGGCATGTGCATAGCGACTTGTCCAGTCGCGCTCGAAAATACTCTGCAAGTCGTTTCGTATGGATGCTGTCATGCCGGGATCTGTGTCCTTTAAGACAAGGCCAATACCAGCGGTGTTCGTAAAATAGTCACCAGACCAATTGGATGTACCTATATACGCTACTCTATCGGTTACCATATACTTGTTGTGATTAACGCGGCCATACGGGATTTTCTTTTGATCTTCATCAGCGGGCACAATAAAACGACGCTGCAAAAGAACAATGCAATGAGTCATAAACGAAGTTGTTTAAATTAAACAGTGCAACTCACTATTTCGATATTCACATGACGATTGACCATACTGATGTCCTGGAGTGAACGCAAATAGTGATCCATGCTACCATCAGAATGCTGCCACCAGGAAATAAGCATTTTAATGACCACACCTCGCTCTATAGCTGCCTTCCGAAGGGCATTGTCAATCGCCGGCCAGTACTGCAGCTTTTGTCCAAAGACAATAAGGGGAAAGTAATCCATGACAGAAATGTGCACAAACGTTAATGCTGAGTTAATCGTGTTCAAAATGGCATCAAGATCGTGAGTGCGTCCATCGGCGGAGAGAGGGGGAGGAGCGCTGGATGCAAATGCTTGCATTGTGTACTCCTTATTTATATTAAGTAGCATGGGCTGCTCCTCATTGTAGTCAGTTCTGTAATCATAGGGCCAGTTGGACGGGATGTGAGCACTAGGATTGCTGCCCAGATACCAGTATGCCTTGAATATCTTGGCCAAATCGTTGGTTAGCTGTGGACAATTCTGGGCTAGCACGCCTAGCTCCTTGACTTGGGTTAAAGCTCGCCAGTCCATGTTTGCACTACCTAGGTAAAAGTGCTGTCCATCCACGATCCACAGTTTTGTGTGCAGAATTCCTCCGCCCAGGTATTTGGGAAAATTCAGGGAGACCACCTTGGCTGCGCCGTAGCTCTCCAGTACCTGCGTGTCCAAATTTGGAGAAACGCTCGAAGGTTCGCTTTGTGCAATACGAATCTTGATCTTGGGTCCATCACCGACGCCATTGGCCAGCAAGCGCTTAAAAATCTGTTCGCCCGGCCCAGCGCTGCTGTGGTTCAATCCCGTATCCTCGCCCCTCATAGTCCAATAGAAGGAGCCAATATCTAAGGTGGTTTTGCTAATATCCAGCAATTGCTGCCAAGCCTCAAATGTGCTCATGAACTTTGGGCTATGTGGTGTAAAGTTTAGGCCGATAGGTATAGACTCGACCAGCGTTATATTGCAATCGTAATTCTTGTCGTCAAGCCGATGTTCTGCGGACCGAAGCGCCAGTGTTTTGGGATAAAAAACAGACCCGGCTAGAAAAACCAACAGAAATGTAGATAGCAGGAACATTTGCAAAGCGTGAACATTTCCTTTTTGTAGATTTCTGTTCTGGCAATTTTCAACGTCATCATCTGGATTGAGAAAGGGCTCACCGGCTTTGTACATTTTTTCGCAATTATCTAATGCTTTTGCTTAAATGTGTTTTTCTTTAGATAAGCGTATTATTTCATTAGCTTATCCTTATCGTAAGGGAAAACTGCATAGTCAAACAAAGGAGTCTCGCCGCGATATTTAAAATATCGAATCTTTTATTGGCTTCAAAACAATTTGCATGTCATGCCATTTCAACTTTCGATGAATCTATCGATGAATGAATTTAATCAACTCTAATTTTATCGGCACAGCGATTATTTAGACCATATTTCAGCCCTCACACATAGTGGCCATTATATTTCGAATATAAATGCGATGAACAGCGAACTAAGAAGCAAAGTGGAGGCCTGCTGCCGCACGGCCGAAGATTTTACTCGGTTGTACTACGCCTCCGTGGACAATCGCCGGCATCAGATGGGACGACTGTACTTGGACGGCGCTAACTTTAGTTGGAACGGCAATGGCGCACAGGGCCGCGAGACAATTGAAAAGTATTTCATGGAGTTACCATCCTCGCGACATCAAATGACAACGCTAGACGCACAGCCTATTCTAGATGCCGCAGTGGGTAATCAGACGACGTATACCATATTGGCCACTGGGACAGTCAAGTACGCTGATCAGCCCATGCGCAACTTTCAGCAATCCTTCCTTATAACCGCAGAAAATGATAAGTGGAAGATTTTCTCGGATTGTTATCGAATGCAAGAACCATTTTAGCTTTTGTTAAGCAAATCGTTATAAATAAAATAATAGTTAAGACAAATTAAATAAATATTTTAATGCTAGCTATAGACTCGATGCCGATTACTAATCGATTACTTATCCTACGTTTAATAGTGTCAAGTTTTGCAAATTAACTCATTTAAGTGAAAAACTAATTAGGGATCATGGTTAAAAAATTCTCCCTACAAAATATTTTCGATTTTTGTTTTGTGCATTTACATTTTTGGAAGCTTGTGGTCGATTAATCGACATTGCCTGCCACAAAATTTACAAACAATAACAGCTGTTTAAGATATAAATAAAGAAGCAAAATGTTGCGAAATTTGGTCGTCTTCAACCGCAGCAAGTATGCAAACCTATTTGCAATCTTATGCACATAGATTACTTTTTTCGCCATAGAACAGGTCAGACATTTGTTAGCGTGCTATCAAGAAACATCAGCTTAGATTCCGCTGCACCCGGTGAGCCTCCGCAACATCAACATAGCACAGAAACAGTGCGCGAGGTGAAGCATCATGAAAGGTTGGCAGCTGATTGGTGGGACAAAAATGGGGCAATGGCAGCGCTACATGCCCTTAATGAAATCAGGTGTGTAATTAAAATGTACCTATTTTAATGTAATTCGTTAAGATTTTCATATATAGAGTGCCACTTATACGCGATGGAATTGTGGCGCGTGGAGAAGTCAAATCACATTACATAAACACAACAAAAGTGTTGGATGGCCAACATATATTGGAAGTTGGCTGTGGCGCTGGGCTACTAACGGAGCAACTTGCACGTTTGAGCGCTCTAGTTACTGGTATTGATCTTGGCGAAGAGCTCATCAAGACGGCACGCGCTCATTTAGTCAACTGCAGCCAAGAACTCAGCAAACGGGTCCATTATTTAGTAGAGCCAATTGATCAGCATGCAAAAACTAATTGTGAGTACTATGATGCGATTATTGTCTCAGAGGTCCTAGAGCATGTGGATGACAAGGTGGCGCTGCTTAACAGCTGCGTGCAGACACTGAAGCCAGGTGGCTCAATTTTCATAACCACCATGAACCAAACTTTGCCAATGTGGCTTGGTGGCGTTGTCCTCGGCGAATATTTGCTGAACCTAGCGCCACGGGGCACACATCATTGGGACAAAATGATAACGCCTTTGGATGTGCAGCGCATATTGGATACAAGTAAGAACCTTAGAAAAAAAACCCTTTGCGTCACTCAACTATTTAAACATCTTTTGATTCAGTGAACTGTCAGACAGTGCTTGTGAATGGCAGCACCTATGACTTTTGGCGCAACACTTGGCGCTGGATTAATTCAACTAAAATGTGCTATGCGCTGCAGGCGATAAAGCAGAAGCCGCACGAATGCAGCTGAGTTAATTTATTACACAATATATTAGTTATAACTAAGTCCAAACATATTTAATTAAACTGTTCACATTATAAATCGTCTTCGTCCGGTCGCGGCTTTTTAAATTGCGCCTTCTTTTGAAACTTGTGGATTCCATCTGATTTGCGTTTGTTGAAATCATTTTTCGATGTTAATTTTTTGTGGTTTGTTTTTCTTAGGGACGGGTTTTGATTGGCATAATAGGTCTCTGCCATCTCTTCGTCGTTGACCTCTGTGGGCTGTTGGGGTTTCGATTTGCCTTCTTTTTCTGCACGTTCCAGCTCCAGCAGGCGTTCCAGCTCCGGGTTCATGCCACGGAAACTAAGGCGGCCATCGATGAGTCCGGCGCAAATGGAATAACTTGGCTCGACAATAAAATTCGAGTTACTGTTCAGCATCTTTTGATTAAGTTCATTTGAATACAATGCACGGCTCTGCTCGTCATCATCTTCCTTTTCCACTTTGGCTTTGGTACGTTGCATGAACTTCATATCCAATACGCCTCGCGAGAGCCTTGGCTTCATTTTCGAAGGCATTTTATTATTAAAGATGTTTTCTTAATAACTTATTTGCACGTTGTTTTAAATGAATGTATGTAGAACCACAACAAACAAAGTAATAGTGGTGGGCAATTAATAAATAGTGTTGAAAAATACTGAGGCCGCTGTAACATGTGGGCGCGTATGGCATGTTCAAACCCTATATGGGTGATTTAATTATCGGATGTACAGGTGGATCAATTAAAAAACATATAAGTAATATTGAGCAAAAAGTTTCATGTATTACGCATGTAAATATTTGTAAAAATACAATTAAAAAAATTAAAACGATGAGACAATGATCAAGAAAAGGAAGAGCAAATAAGGGGGCTCCAAATAGACACAACACATGTCATTAATACCATAGCTAATGTGTGACTAATGTAAAAGTAAGAATAAAAAAACCAATCAAAAAAATAATTTTTTGTGATTTATAAAGCATACACCGTCACAAGAAATTAAAGCTAAAGCGCGCCCCTCGCAAACTCACATGGTGCGGTATGAAGCGTGGTTACGCATATAAAAAGAAAAACTGCAAATTGATTATGAGAATCGCAGAATAGCGCCACTAGCTAAGTTTCATACATATTTCGAAAATCATGGTTAAAATTATTAACAAATTTCCGGTTTATTCTTGTTCGATTAATTGTGTTTTTCGATATATTAGTATAGGTGTGGTACTTATTGATAGCGGTGAAACTTGACAAAAGAACGATTTATATGGAGAATTGTTGTGCAGTCACCTAAATTCATATTTGGTTTATTTAAACTACAAGAAGGTCTACAGGTTTAAGATAATAAGCCCGCATGGAAATAATTGCGCCAACCTTATTTGTACGATGAGTGGTGGCGGGGTGTCGATAAATGTATAAGATACAGCTCTGGTGCGCAGTGCTGGGAGAATGAAAAAAAATGACATAAATGGCGGAATTGTGCTCAAGCGCCAACATTTGTATTTAATTGAGATTTATTACAAAAATACGCGAAAATTATCATTGCTAAAACACGCAGCAAATCGAAAGCGCCTACAAATAAGCCATCAAACATTGTGCTAGGACTTTTATTTAAGTGCGCGCCATGTACAAGCGTAAAGCTGCCACTATAGTCGCCAAGCAGCGGATCACTGCCAGCAGCAGCAGTCCCGATATTGATGACTCTGCCAGTGCACACGAACACTTTAAGGCTGCTAAACAGCCCTATGGCACTTTCCACATAGACCTGCCTCAGGAAGAACAGCATAAGCTCAAAATACAAAAGCAGCAGCAACAACAACTACAACCTTTACTACAAACGCAACCGCAACCCAGTCCACAGCTGCAGCAACAGCGCTCTGTGGGTTCGCTGGTGTTGCTGACCCAAAAATTTGTTGAACTGATGAAGCGGAATGGAGGAACCATAGATTTGAAAGAGGTAATACCTTCTGCACAATTAGTTTTGACTGGCAATTGCTTAACCATACTTTATATTTTCACCCGTGCAGGCAACTAAGATTTTGGACGTACAGAAACGACGTATTTATGATATCACCAATGTTCTGGAGGGTATAGGACTTATTGACAAAGGCAGACATTGTTCGCTAGTGCGTTGGCGGTAAGCACAGCATTGATTTTTATGATGTTGTACTGTACTGATTTTGGCTTAAGAATATTGAAATTTTTAATAATTCATGTTAAGCACATTTGATTACTTTAACTTTTGATGTGAGTGTGTGTGCTACCTCACAGATGTTAAATGAATGCCTTATTTGTCCTGTTTGTCAAATATCATTTACAGAAAGCTAATTACATTTTTAACATATTACCGCCTAGGCAGTTAAGTCCTCTAAAATAACATATAATTCTGCATGTAATAATGAACTGTGCAAGCAAACTTTCCTTATTCCTATAGCGGTGGCGGTTTCAACAATGCCAAGGAATGCAAAGACTATGACATTGCTTGTGAGCAAACAAGTCAACTGAAATCTGTTGAGGAGGATTTGGATAGGCAATTGGAGTACGCGCAACGTAACTTGCAATATATCATGCAAGATCCAATCAATCAATCGTACGCGTATGTAACACGCGATGATCTACTTAAGCAATTTGACGATGATTCCGTTTTTACCATACCAAACAATGACGAAGAGGTGGAAATTCAGCGTAGTGACGTAAGTTATCTGCATTCACCAACCAAAACAAAGAACCTATTATAATTAATTGCTTACGCTTTGGCAGAATGAGCTGCGCGTTTCACTGGATAACGGCAGCACGATCGACATTCGTTTGGTGACCAATCAGGGAAAGGGTACAACAAATCCGAATAATGCTGATGGGCCATTCGACGATAGATATTCGGACGAACCGTCTCCAACGTCTTCGCCGTCGCACTGCAGCGATGGAGGTGTAGGAACTGGAAACATTATAAAAGACGAGCATACGTACTCCTGTAATCCCGAACAAAAGGAAGAGATGAAGGCACTGGAAGATGAACTGACGGCGAAAATAATCTTTCAAAATTACATGGCTGGTCACTCAATGAGGCGATTTTATCCCGATGATCCTGATTTAGGTAGCATATTTTTTAAATCTGCTTTTTTAATAACAATTGTTACAATGCTTCCTTTTGTGCTTTTAGAAAATCCGCCTTTGGTGCAACTAAATCCACCACAAATAGACTTTAATTTCGTGCTGAAAAACGATGAAGGCATCTGCGAACTATTTGACGTACAGTGTTAGGCAAACCATGAAGCTGGCTGTATTCGCAGCTCGCGATTGTAATTGGCCGAGTGCGTTGTGCAAATATTTAAAATTAGTAAAATTTTGACCTTTAATATTGTTTTATATTGTAGAGATTTTAAATTAGATTAATTGTAATGTGTACTTTTGGGCCAATATAACTACGTCGATACGTAATCATACAAATAACTAATAAATGCAAGTTTTATTTTTTTAAATGCGCTACGATTCCATTTGCGTGAGCAGAGAATCAAATTATTCTCTGCTCAGTAGTAGGACAGAAACGTACACATATGGCATTGTTTTATCCGCGCGGAAAGTTATCGATAATCTGAAAGTTTATACAAATATGACATACCTGTTGAAGTAAGCAACACTTGTTGATGTAATGATAACTATTATAACTAATAATAGATATAGATAGAAAACGAAATTTTAATTAACAATTGCAAGCAACTACGAGTGTCTTCAATATCGATAGCTTTTTTCCCAAAAAATCCTCATCGTTGGCGATGGTATCGCTTCTTTAATGCAGCCCCGTCATAACGGCACTTGTTAAAACGCGTATGACTCTGGCGCACTTTATCGCCCACATTTTTCTTTGTCGAAATATATTTATGTTTAAAAGGCATAGAATTATTTAATTTCCACGATGCGTAAGCGCGACATTTTGCGGATGTGGGTGCAATTAGTCAAACAAGTGGGTAGGGAGAAATATACAACAGAAGAATGGGAAAAACACTACATTGACTTTTGGTGCAACATGACTTCGACTACGGGTCCATCTATACTCATGGATAGTGTAAGCATCATTTATGAGTGTACAAATTTAAATATTTAATGTACTACTTTCATAATTGCAGATGGAAAATATAATTTCAAAATTTAGCATTCCGGAAGAAACTGAAGAAACGGTGCCGCTGTCCTGTTTGCAAAAGCGCTTAAAAATTGACGAAAATAATGCCAGTGTAACGATTACAACAAAGCCCAAAAGGGAAAGAAAAAAAACAAGAAGAGGTTGGACTAAAAAGCGCGCGGCCAATGCCGTGGAAAATGTTTTCGAAACGATAACACAAGCTGCACCTTCTACAACAACTCCGTTAAACAATACAATGCCTATAGCAGGCACTCCTAAGCGCGGCCGCCCACGGCTTACCAAAACTGATCTATCACAAGATCATCAGCAGAACCAGCCAGTTATCAAGGTAAACAATCAACCGAGTTTAAAATAATATCATTGCTCAGTAAATTTATGAATTGATGTAGATTTTCTTCTGCCACATAAATTTTAAGTTAGCAATTATACCCTTTCCTCCGTCTGTACTACCGTCCGCTCTTCTTCAAACTAATAAATTCAAAGTATAGCTTTGGGACCCAATTCGCAAGGATTTATTTACTTCGGCTTTCAGAAAATAACTGATTTTATTTTTCAATTAATTTTCTTGATTATTATCAATTTAATTATGTATTTGAATATGTAATGATACAATAATGCTTATTTATATACCCCATAGAAAAACACAAAAAAACAAGAGCAGAACACAGTAAAGGAACCATTGATCGTGCAGCCAAGTGAAAAAACTACAATTCAAGCAGCGAAGATGCCAAAAAATAAGAGAAAACAGCCAGAAAAAACTAATGATTTTACGGAAGAAAAGCCAATAATTGAAAAGAGAGTAACGCGTTCGCAAATGAGGCTGAAGAATACGTCGCCGAATCAGGCGAAACAACAAAAACCGCAAGTTAAAACAAAAGCAAAGCGCACCAATTTGAATTCAAAAGCAGTAAAATTATTAGTTTGTAGCTTTCTTGAGTTTCTGCCAGCTAACGATATTTTTTTGCTATCACAGATGGTCGCTCCTAATGAAACAACGGCGCACAACACTCTGCAAGCTCTTGATTTGTCATGCAAATCAAGACGAGGTGCTGCTCCTGCTGCTGATGGTGAATACGTTAGTCTAGCTGATAATAATGGTGAAAATCTTAGCTTGCCTAAACTCAAATTGTCTGCTGAGCAAGAACTGGATGACATATTTAATGAATATAAATATCACGTCAGCACTAAAAGCGATGACTTCAGTGAGTTCGATAGTGTTACAGTACCAATGTCCTCGAAAGAAAAAGCTAATTATGAGATGCAAGATATGTTAATCGAAGAGGCAATGCTGCTGGTTGATCCATTAGCTAGTCACGATATCAGTCAGTTATTAGCTGATGACATAGACGATGTGCTGACAGATGATATTCCTTGTGTTGATGACCTCGAACGATGCTTGTCAAGCTTCAATGACAAAACTCTTACTGAGATTGATCAAGAAATGGGTGACACTTCAGAATTTTTTGATAACATGCCCAGTTTGCCAGTTCTTGATGCTAAAACCCCATTGGATGAGGATGCACAACTCCAAAATGAGCTCGATTATGATGATGATAATGGAGATGAAGAGACTGATGATAATGGTATTGATGATTCACCACTCCAAAATGAGCTCGATTATACAGATTATAATGGAGATGAAGAAAATGATGATATTGGTAATGCTGATACTGATTCTAAAAAAAAATATAGTGATGATAATGGTAACGATGATACTGATGATGATATTGGTAATGATGATACTGATTCTAAAAAAAAATATAGTGATGATAATGGTAACGATGATACTGATGATGATATTGATGCAATATCCGTGGCGACATCGTGGAATGGCGATGATGACTTTTCGTGGGATAAAAAGCTTACAACGAATAATCAAGCACAACCGCAGAACCAACCACAACCACTTATGCAGGAAAAATTACCACCCGACCCAACATGCAAGTCGAGTTTGTCAAAATTGATCAACTATCGCATACCCAAAAAAGTTGTTGAAGTTTCCGTAAGCCCATTTGTGCCGCAACTGAAACCGGCTCAGGAGCAGAAGACTTTGGCTACGATAAATCAGGAGCAGCTGCCTAATCCTACAGTCAATCATAAGCTGCTTCCTAAAGCTACAATCAATCACGAGCAGCTGCCACAGAGACAAGCCATTTTAAAAGACTATCACATACCCAAGAAAGTTTGTGAGGTCTCTGTTAACCCGTTCGTACAGCAAGTGGAATTGGCAAAAGAGCAGCAGCCTAAGGCACAAATTAACCAAAAAAAACTGCCACAGCGAAGAGCGCCTATTCCATCCATAGACCAGTTGCAGACAAGTCGCACTCAAAATGATAAACAGCCAACAGCCACTAACGGATGCAACGCCAAACCAAAGCAAGCTGTTGAGGCCTCTGTGAGCACGTTTGTGCCGCAACTGAAACCGACACAAGAGCAGCCAAAGGCTCAAACCGACCAGGAACAGCTGTCGATGAAGAGAACGCGAATTCTAAGCTTAGAGCAACGTCAGTCAACGCGCTATCAAAATATGATACAACAACAAACTACAAACGCATGTAACACCGTACAGAAGAAAATATATGAGGCGTCTGTAAGCCAGTTTCAGCCGCAACTGGGACCGCCGCAACTCTCTAACTCGCAAACCAAATCGGACCATATACCAAATAGACACATGCAAATGTCGCTGTCACTGCAGCAGCAAAATACGAACAGAAGCATTAACATACAGCCCATTCCAGCAGAGCAAGGTGCGCCTCTTTTTGCGCCACCAATACGGCTTTCCCCTGAGCGCCCAGCTATCGAAAACAAGAAAGAAGACACACCAATTAATCAAACTTTTGGCATTATGTGCTGGAAATTTGTAAAAGGAATATGCCAGAATCCGCACTGTAATCATAATCTTTATAACCCGGGTGAAGTGCAACGTCGCCTCAATCAACAACGTTATGATGTGCTTATGGAAAATTATAGCATAATGAAGTTAAATGGCATCCTGTTTAAAACGTATTTCCTCGTTTTTGCCAATGTATTCTTCAGGCGCGGAATGGTTAAAGAGATGATTGTCATGGTAAAAGATTGTAGTTTTTATTTGCAATTATGTGCGCCCTTTATTGTTGACCTTTATAAACTATTGATACGCTCGGGAATGCCTGTTGAATTGGCATCGTCGGAGTTTATGAAACATCTGTGGCAACCAAATAATGCAAGTGTCTATCCTGAAATATTTACTCAGTTGTTTGAAATCCTAAGAACTGCTGATTGGTATAACCATACTGAAAATCTGGAAAGTTTGTTCAGCAATAATTTCCCCATTCCAGAGAGTTTCTTGTTGTTTATTACTCAAGAGGCCATCAAAAAGAAACAATTGGAACTTGTTCAAAAAATCGTTCACATTTTGATTTTTGCTCCCGTTTGTGTGAACCAACAACTCTTAGCGACCGTTTGGCAATTAATAAACAGTTGTGAAATAATAGAGGAACAAACAGAGCACCCAACTGGCAAACAAAATGCGGACAGCAATGCTTTACCGCATCAAAATCATTGGTTGTAAAAGCCAATCGGGAATAACATTGGTTTTACCTTACATTTTTTGGACTACGTGTAAGTGATATTTTAGCAGGTTCAACATAAAAAGGTTAGTTATATTTTAATAACGCTTTGCAACAAATTAATATACCCTTTCATCAACATTTCTTATTTCGTTGCAGCTAATGATGCCTCTGATAAATTTGAACATTATATATCACAGGCTGTTGAACAGCACACACATACGTTTTATATCATAAAACAAACTTTATATTTTTTTTTAGTTTTACACAGTTGAAATGTGTATTTTTTTAATTTTTATAATTAATATAATATATAAACAAACCTAACTACTCCTATATGGTTAATTTCTGTTTTTGCCACGGCTCCAATTCTTTTTGGCAGCACCGCCTCTGCCAAGGCCACCTCCTGCCCCTTTGCCGCCCCTACCCATGGGTTTCATGCGCTTGCGAGCTCCCGTAAATTGCTCGGAATCATCGTGATTATCGCCTCCGGCGGCAGATCTCTTTTTGCCTTTGCCACCCTTGTAGCCTTTGCTGTCCTCCAGATCCTTCAGCTCCAATTTGGCAGTGCGCTGCGCTTCGGCAACACGTTCCTGTAGCGCCATCACCTCATCTTCTTCGCACTTGTACAGAGGTAGCTGCTTGCCTAGCAAATGCTCAATGCGCTGATACAGCTCAATATCGTACTGACTGACAATGGTGATGGCCTGACCAGAACGACCAGCACGCGCTGTGCGTCCTACACGATGGATATAATCCTTGCTGTGGGTAGGTATATCAAAGTTGACTACCACATCAACATGGGGAATATCTAAGCCACGCGACGCCACATCTGTTGATATCAATATAGAGCGATCTTTCGCTTTAAATTTGTTAAGAGCTGCCAGACGCTTATTCTGAGACATTTGGCCATGCAATGGAATGGCAGCTAGTCCCAAAGCGCGTAACATAAGAGCAGTTTTTACTGTATTATTGCAGGTACTGCAGAATATCATAAAACTGTTGCCCGCAAGTTCATTCAGGATATGCACCAGGTACACATCTTTGTATTTCACTGGTATAAAGAGATAGTACTGTTGCAGTTGATCTACTGTTTGATACTTGTTCGAGACTTCCACTTTGACGGGATCCTTCAGAGAGGCGCGCTGCAGTTTCTTTACTTTCTTCGTCATCGTGGCGCTGAAGAGAAAAGTGCGTCGCTCACGCGGCAACACCTTCAAGATTTTGTCAAGCTCCACCTCAAAATCCATGTTGAGTATGCGATCCGCCTCATCCATGACCAAATATTTGATTGCTTTCAGATTAAAGCCTTTTAAGTTCTCTAGATGATCCACCAGGCGACCGGGTGTGGCTATAATAATGTGAGGCTTCTTGGCCAGCTGCAGACCCTGGGCAACCATATCCATGCCTCCAACAATGACGCAACACTTGATGCCAATCCCACTACCTATGGGAAAAGAAAATATAGATCCTCTTTAATCAGATGAAAAGGATGGCATGCATCGAATTTTGGATAATCACATACTCAGAGGTAGTGACGAATAAAGAAATTATAATTTCATTTTTACGTTTAGGAACATAAAATCAAAAAAGGTTTTCACATCATAGTGTATTTGGTGATTATGCAAATTAAGTACCAATAACTCACCCAATGCCTCAAACTGTTCGCCTATTTGGAAGGCTAATTCACGTGTGGGTGTTAGCACGAGTGCAAAATATCTCTGCGGATTCTCGAGCAGTGCATGTAAAATTGGCAGAGCGAATGCGCCTGTTTTACCAGAACCCGTTTCGGCCAGGCCAATGACATCTTTGCCCAGCAATGCGACAGGTATGGCCTCTTTCTGAATTTTTGAAGGCGCCTTCCACTTAAGCTCATCGCACGCTTTGCACAGCGTTTCGTTTAGGCCCTTTAGTATATATTTTGCGCTTATAATAGTGTACACAGTATTTGGTAAGATTGAATATATTTACCAAATCTTTCCATGTCAGTGGTTTTTCCTTTTTTGGCACCACTTCGTCCTCATCCAAACTGCTTTCCGCCTGTTCATTTTCGTTATCTTCTTCCTCGGCTTCTGCGTCTTCCTCATGTTCTTCTTCACCGCTAAACTCCTCTTCACTTGTTTGCAATTGCGCTTGTTCGTCTTCTGAAGTTTCCGACATTTTGTTTCATATTTTTTACCCGATGACTTTAGAAGATATTACTCAGTGGTCACACGTGCTTAGCAAAAAAGAACGAGAAATGAGAAAATTGCTTTATCGAGCAGTTATCGAATATGTAAGGAAGAAGCGATATGCCAGGGTTACAAGATTGTTGAAAATTTTAAATTAAGATTTCGATAGCAATGTTGGTAAACGAACAAGAAAACAGACAAAATGATCTAAAAATGAAAACTTGGAACCAGCTGCGCTATAATCAGCAAACTAGTTTAAAGTTCGTTCGGTGCACGACTGAAAGCGGAAGAAGAAGACAGTTTGGTTGTTCGTGAAGTTTGCACGACAAAAAGAAATTAACAATTAAAGATTTAGAAATTTGGTTTTCAAATGAAAAGTAAGAACTTTTGCGAGAACAATGCGGAGCACAAAACAAAAGCAAAGAAATAAAAAGTAAATCAATAACAACATTCCGTAAAGGTGGAATTTTTGAGTAACCAAAACGCCCACGAAAAATAAGAGCGACAATTCCGAAACAAATTTTATTTTTAAAAACGTTTAGTGCCACTGTGTTAATTTGTTGTTATTGCCTGCTATTGCTGTTGGTAATTGTGAAGTGACTTTCTAAAAATTTGCAATTGCATTTTAGGTAAACCATAAAAATCCATTGTGAAAAATTGTGGGGTGGTGGGAGCAAAACGGATACTCAATAGTAAAAGAGCGTAAGCCAAGGCGAGTGAGCGAGTGAGTGCGTGCGTGTGTAGTGAAGGAGCATGACATGTATTTAATGTGTACTCAGCAGCGGCCGAAGAGAGCGCGTTAAACAAGAACAAACACACACACATAACTGGGACTACGAGCTAGTTTTGTTGTTGTTGTTATTGCTGCTGTGGGGGAGTTACGAAAAATACACACGCTTTACGCCAGCGCCAGCAAGACAGCAACACACATACGCATACATACCGATATTTTCCGAAAAAGGCATAACAGAAGCTCGCATTTACACTTGAAAGAAAGTAGACACAGAAAAAGTCCAATAAAATGAATCCAGCAGTAGATGCGTGGGCGGTCACCGCACGGGAGAAGCTCAAGTACCAGGAGCAGTTTAGGGCGCTGCAGCCACAGGGCGGCTTCGTAACCGGAGCACAGGCTAAAGGATTCTTTCTGCAGTCGCAGCTTCCGCCACTGATCTTAGGTCAAATATGGTGAGTATTAAAACTAACGCATACATATGTAGTTTTTATAATTTGTTTTTAATTTATCATCGACACAACCCAGAGCCGAAAGATAAGAACAAAATAACAAAAGATATTTCTTTCTCGCTTTGTTTTTTATTTTGATGGGGGGTTTTATTGATAACGCTCCAGTGATGTGCAGAGCCGGTTTTGTTTTACGCTACGGGAATCTTTTATTATTTATATTTTTGAATAAAAATTAAAAATATTAAAATTGCCTATTGCAAATGAAAAGAGAATAAAAATTGTCCCTCACGATAATATCACGAATTACGCTCATCTCAAATGCATTGTTTGTGTATTTTAAATGATGTATTGCATGTGTGTGTGTGCAGGGCACTGGCTGACACGGATTCCGATGGAAAAATGAATATTAATGAGTTCAGCATAGCATGCAAGCTTATCAATCTAAAGCTGCGCGGCTTGGAAGTGCCCAAAACTTTACCGCCCACATTACTCAGCTCGTTAGCGGATGGAGCAACGCCTGCGATAACGCCTCGTGGTTCAACCAGTTCGATGAGTCCGATAGATCCGCTTAAGACCATTTCTGCTGCTGTGCCGGCCTCAGTGCCCGCTTCTGTTATCGTTCCGCCTGTTGTGGTGCCACCGATTCCAGCTCCGATTGCGGCACCGGTTCCTGTTGCTGCTGTGCCCGTAGCGATTGTATCGCCACCGCAAAGCCATCCACCTAGTCGCCATATGTCCATTTCAGAGCGAGCTCCTTCTATTGAGTCGCCGTAAGTTGTAAAATATTATCACTTTAATTTAGCTTCTATTATGCATATACTTAACAGTCAAGGAGAGTGGGCGGTGCAGGCGGCACAGAAACGCAAATATACGCAGGTCTTTAATGCTAATGATCGTACACGTTCTGGGTTCTTAACGGGCCCACAGGCGCGTAGCGTTCTTGTTCAGAGTAAGTTGCCGCAGGTTACCCTTGCACAGATCTGGACGCTGGCCGATGTGGATGGCGATGGGAAGCTGAACTGCGATGAGTTCATTTTGGCCATGTTTCTTTGCGAGAAGGCAATGGCTGGAGAAAAGATACCCGTAAGCCTGCCGCTCGATTGGGTACCCCCAAGTTTGCGTAAGATCAAGTCGCGGCCGGGCTCTGTTTCTGGTGTAAGCTCACGGCCTGGCTCGCAGCCCGCTTCGCGACATACTTCGGTGTCATCACAGGGCGGTGCCATGTCAGATGCCGATCCGCTAGCTGGCTTGCCCCAAAGTAAATTGTGATAAAGCATATATCATAAATATATCTTTAATATATTGTTTAAATCTTTACAGCTTCATTTGAAGACAAACGTAAAGAGAATTATGAGAAGGGTAAGGTGGAGCTGGATCGCAGGCGTAAGTTAATAGAAGATCAGCAGCGCAAAGAGCGCGAAGAGCGCGAACGCAAGGAACGCGAGGAGGCGGATAAGCGCGAAAAGGCGCGCCTCGAAGCCGAGAAAAAGCAGAAAGATGAATTGGAGAGACAGTTGCAGCGTCAGCGCGAAATCGAACAAGAAAAAGAGGAGCAGCGCAAGCGTGAACTGGATGCCAAAGAAGCGGCAAGAAAGTGAGTTGTAATACACAAACTTATAAAAAATAATAACTAACCGCTTGTGTTATTCGTAGGGAACTGGAGAAGCAGCGCCAACAGGAATGGGAGCAGGCACGCATTGCCGAAATGAATGCACAGAAGCAGCGGGAACAGGAACGCGTTCTCAAGCAAAAGGCACACAATACTCAGCTGAATGTGGAGCTCAGCACGCTTAACGAAAAGGTAAAATACTGGAATTACTTCAAAACATCTAACTAGATTTGCAACTCAACCGAACATTTCCAGATCAAGGATCTATCGCAGAAGATATGCGATACACGCGCCGGAGTAACCAATGTTAAAACCGTTATTGATGGCATGCGCACACAGCGCGACACTTCAATGAGCGAAATGGCGCAGCTAAAGTCTCGCATCAAAGAGCAGAACGCAAAACTTTTGCAGCTGACGCAAGAACGCGGCAAATGGGATTCCAAAAGCAAGGCTACCCCTGGGGTAGCTGGTGAAGCCGCACAGCAGGAGCAGTTAACTGCAGCTTTTGCACACAAGCAGGTAATTAAATCAAATTCTAATAGATCAACATTTATATTTACAAGAAAACGTTATATACCGTTGCAGCTGCTCATCAAGCAAATCAAGGACAAGGTGGAGAATATTAAAAAGGAAATCGAGTGCAAGAAGGAGGATCTTAACACAAATGATGTGAGCATGCAGGAGCTGAAGGCCGAACTGTCAGCGCTTATCAACAAATGCGAGGAACTGTACAAGGAATACGACATGCAGCGAACTGCGGTACTCGAATTGAAATACAATCGCAAGAATGAAGCAGCCGCTGTTAGTGCCACATCTGCATGGGAAACAAGCAGCGCTTGGGGCAGCACTGCAGCCAGTGAGCCAGCAGCTAGCGCAGCAGCCGCCGATGCTTTTGGCGACTATGGATTGAGTAATGATACAGACGTTGTGGCGGCAGCTACTGTTGATCTTAGTGGACCGGCGCCCGAAGGTTTTGTCAAATATCGCGCCGTCTATGAGTTTAGTGCTCGCAACGCGGAGGAGATTACATTTGTGCCAGGCGACATCATACTGGTACCTTTGGAGCAAAACGCTGAACCGGGTTGGTTAGCTGGCGAAATCAATGGTCACACCGGCTGGTTCCCCGAGTCTTATGTAGAAAAACTGGAAGACGATCCAACCGCCTTGCCAACGGCGGTGGCTGCTGTTGCCGAACCTGAAATCATCCGCGATACCTACTTGGACAATAATGCCATCGCTACACAGTTGGAAACTGCAGTTGATGCTACGTCTCCATCTGCTACTGCTGCTGCCGGCGATGTCGAATACTATATAGCCGCATATCCTTATGAATCTGCCGAGGATGGTGATCTAAGCTTCGGCGCCGGTGAAATGGTCATGGTCATCAAGAAGGAGGGTGAATGGTGGACGGGAACTATTGGCAATCGCACTGGTATGTTCCCATCGAACTATGTGCAAAGGGCGGATGTGGGAACATCTGTCGCCGCCAATCCTGTTGCAGATACCAATGAATCCGAGGCTGTCGAACAGGTGAGTGAAGTGAACCTTTAACATGTAAAATGATTAGCTTTGGCGAACCGAAGATTGAATAACCTTGCAGACCAAAGTTATATGCACTTTGTTTATTAGATATACATCCTAGAAAATTAGTTAATTACATTAAATAGTTAAGTGTTTCGTACTAACCCAACATTTAAACCCTCTGCAAGGTCATTTAAAAAGATATCAAAAAATCTTATTGTTAACCATCATGTGCTCATCTACTAATCCAATACTTTTCATTTGCTAAAAACAATACCAACAACGCCAACCCCAAATACCATTACTCATCGCTCGCTCGTACAGGAGGTCACAATTAATGGCAGCGCTGCGTATGCTGCTCCATCAGAGGCAGAGTTCCAGCCGGAGCAGGTGCAGAAGGTGCTGTCTGAGTCACAGCCACAGCCCGTTGAGCTGGAGGAGTCGCACGAAGATCTCGACACTGAAGTATCGCAAATAAACACACAATCAAAGTCACAGAGCGAACCGGCCGAGAGCTATAGCCGGCCCATGTCAC
This sequence comes from Scaptomyza flava, assembly GCA_030179655.1. Lineage (NCBI taxonomy): Eukaryota > Metazoa > Arthropoda > Insecta > Diptera > Drosophilidae > Scaptomyza > Scaptomyza flava. Next base: position 17,529,968 of record JARNME010000029.1, read on the forward strand.
GAACTTCTTCCATGACACCCGTAAATAGTTGACCTACATTATCTATATGCGCCTCGCATCCCATCTTTCACAAATCAAAGCTGATCCAATATTTGATTTCAAATTTTTTGCAGGGCATGCGTGCCAAGCGTTCGGAGATTGCACAAGTTATTGCTCCGTATGAGGCGACTAGCACCGAGCAACTGTCGTTGACGCGCGGCCAACTGATTATGATACGAAAGAAGACCGACTCGGGCTGGTGGGAGGGCGAGCTGCAGGCCAAGGGCAGGCGTCGTCAAATAGGTTGGTTCCCCGCCACCTATGTGAAGGTGCTTCAAGGTGGACGCAACAGCGGACGCAATACACCCGTCTCCGGTAGCCGCATTGAAATGACGGAACAGATTTTGGGTGAGTTTTTAAATTATCATCTTTACAGTGGTCATTACACTATATCTAAATTTACTTGCAGACAAAGTGATTGCTCTTTATCCATATAAAGCACAAAACGATGATGAGCTATCGTTCGAAAAGGATGACATCATAAGCGTTCTGGGTCGCGACGAGCCAGAATGGTGGCGAGGCGAACTAAGTGGCCTGTCCGGACTATTTCCCAGCAACTATGTGGGTCCATTTGTCACATCCGGTAAGACAGCGAAAGTGAATGGCACTAAAACAAAGTGAACACTTTCCACAAAAACAACTACAAACTCAACCATGACGATGCTTAACAAGTAGTTAGCCCCAACACGCGCTCTCACACATTCCAATCATATTGAGTAATTGGTTCTCTACCTTTTTTTTTTTGCCTCGAAGTATCGTATAAGTAACGCCAATTTGTTCTCGCCACGCTTCTCGTCTTGAAAGCTAGTAATTATTTAATGATATTTAGTTATAATTTGTTGCTTTATATACCCTCATGATGATGTATCTTTATTATTGTTAATTGTTATTATTTAGTTATGTAGAAATTATTTAATTTTAAGTTAAATGGTCCTCACTCCCTAATACCATTACAAATTGTACAATTTTTAGCCAATCTTAAGCTTTAGCCGATATTAATTTGCATATATTTGTATACCTATTTTGTATATTGTATTAGTCTATTGCTTTTGTATTTATTTTCTGTATTTTGTACTTTATTATGCTATTATTACTACATTATAAATGTTCACTTTTGTATATAAACACGAAAACTAAAATCTAATTAAATTGTTTTTAAATTCCTAAATCCGTCCACTGCTGCGCAAAGGAAACGTATAACGTGCCATCGGTTTTGGTCTCTAAGAGGCGACTGAACAATGCTTCACACAACAACTACCACAACAAATATATGGGCGACTTAAATGTCGTCATTTAATTTATTAAGTTCATCAGCATTACACAAAAATAATTACCTAAAACGTAGTCCAAATTTAGCGAGAAATTTAAATATTAGTTGTTTTTTTAAAGCTTGCCTGAGAACAGATTTTTAGCATGCCACAAACGCATAGCCTTACATAATCATAGTAACTGTTGAGTTTTAATAGCTGTTTGAAAGTATATTAAAGTTTTTAAAATATGTACATTTATTATAAACATTCTTTCGATTTTCATAAAGGTTTGACTCGCTTTGTAGTATGATTTTGTGTAAAACAGATTCTTATCTTTGTGTTTAATATTTCACTGCAACTTATGCAGATTCAAAGTATTTAAATGTTATATAACATGAAAAATTTTCTGGTAACTTTCATCTGTAAGTATTTGTAATGTTCAAAACGTTCCGACTTTGAAAACATTCGCTTTATCATAAAATCAAATGTGCAATTTCAAAACTCTCATTAATGTAATCAATCAAATTACCATTTAAATACAAATCGAAATCAAGTTACATACAAACATATTAAAAAGTATATTATATTTATACACTAGATAATATGCATAAAAAAATGAGACAAAACATTTATTATATCACTGAAATTATGCAATTTTGTTGTATTAGATGTGTTTGAAATATGCAAACACACACAATATATATTTAAAGTGTTTATCCCTAACTACATCGTAAAAAAAAGATAAAAATTTACATATATACTAATTGAATAATGATAAACATTCAAAAATATATAAAGATGGTTTTCTGTGTTTCCCAATAATATGCGTATGTATTTCTATTTGTATATAAATATAGCAACAAATATTTAATATTAATTGTTAACTAAATACTAAGCTAATGACCATACAACATTATATAAACAACTACATAAATCAACGTAATACACTTCTGAATGAGGATTAAGGCTTTAAAGCACTCACACACATACAAGAACAGTATTTGGCAATACTAAAAGAGATTGCTTAAGTTTATATGAGTATGTATTTTTTCTTTATACACTTTTTTTTTTAAAGTTATAGTCTTTTACTTTAAGCGCTTACATTAACTGCCATAATTTAGTTATATTCTTTTTTGGAATTGTTTGCAACTCTTTTGAGTTATAAGCGAAAAAAAGTTGTATAAAAAAGGATAATGTATAAAAACATGGGACTAGAGATAGACAAAGAGGGAAGAATTCATTATTTAATAATTCATAATAAATACTATACACAGTATATACATATATATGTGTATATATTATTTACATATATATAGCTATATTATGTTAATTTCTGTTAAACTGTACTTCAATTCAATGCTTGTTACAGTTATATACTACCTAAATTATATATTCTATCTATGCTACTTACTATATGAAAAAACATAATGAAAACAAACTCTCGATGGCCTTTCAAAATGATAACCATGACATATTATGATGAAACTTACTCGTAACTTGTTATTGCATATATACTATACACAATATGCGTCTATAAACCCTATAACATGCATCAAATGGAAAACTTGCTTGCCTGGACTAGAATTTAAGTTTAGCAAGTTTGTAGCTGAGTTTGGTATGCACTTAAAATACATATTTACATATGTATGTGGCTAATGTTGGTTTAATTACGAATTGAAAAATTAAGAATTAAAATAAAAGATTAAATACACTAGTGCTTATACATAGTAAATACTACAAATTTAGCAAAATGTTGAATAGTAAAAAGACAAACAAAATACAGGTTCCCGTAATACTCACGCGTTTCGATAACGCGATTAAAAAATCGTTCTATAGCGCCAAATTCTACTGTATTAATTCTTGATAAGTATCGCCCAAGCGCTACGAGATTCAACGAATATGATGGTCGAAGACAGTGACACAGACTAGCGAAAGTACATTAACCTTTAAAATGACACGATAACTTAGTCTTCTATATACGAGGGAAACCTGTATAAGAATAAAACAAAAAACCAAAGCAATTTATGTTGATTAAAAGTATGATATGCACATACATATATAGAGCCAAGAATGCAAACACACACACCCAAAAGCATATATATAATGCTCACATAAGCGTTATTGTTTTTCGTATTGTTAATGAGTTCATGAATTTAACTAAGCATCAATTAAATATTTATATAATAAAAAAAATAAATAGCAAAAATTTTATGTACGCATTAGCTAGCACAGACACACATACAGACACACTTTAAATGCGAAATGATGACCATCGATATACATATTTACCTACATAGCTACATACATACATATACATTTATAACCAATATACAAAATACATATGTAACATATGCACGAGGAACTTGATTTTTATATCTCGAAAGCTTGGTTCTCGTATTCAGCATAGTAAACTTAATACATGCATAAATACATACTATACAAAAAGTATAAATAAATAGAGATAAAGTTCTTCAAAAAAATCACGAATTAAAAAAAGCATTAAACATATTAAACTATATCAGTTTCAAATGAAATGAGATAATTAAAAATAAAAAATAACAAAAAATTTAACACATATTTGGTGAAATAAATGTATAAACGGAATTTCAAACAACAAAAATGGAGTCTGAATCATTACTTGATAAGGACTGGGACTGTTTTGCGTATTTTTTCATATTTTTAATATTGCAAATTGTGAGTTTTTGATTCTTTAGATATTCGTATTCTGTACTTACGCAGAGCCCCAGACTGAAAACGAATCCGCTCAAAATCAAATGGCGATAAATGGTCCTTTGCAGCGATTCTGGCAACTCTGGCACGGCGATACCGTATCCGACGACGAACTGCGTGCGACAAGCCAATCAGTACACACATTGTACAAGCAGAGTGATGATGAGCTGCCAAAGAAGCGAAGCATTTTCAAATGGTGCAGCTGGTGCTAAATATTAACTTAAATTCGCATTTTTATATTTGATTTTCGTTTGCATTTATTTTTAGTAAAATTCACTTATACAATATTTAAAATCAGTTTAACAGTTTACAAGTTTTTTATTTAGTTTTTATTTTAATTTTTTTTTTTGGTTAAATTTGTGTTTAGCTAAATATGGTGAGTTTTGGTTGTTATTAGCTGTATTTTAATTTTGTTTGCTATTTGTGTTACGTAATTTATTTTTTTTTAAATATGCACAACTTAAGGCCTACAGTATGAAAATTGCAAACTATTTTCGATTTTAGCTTGGTTTTTATACTCGACACCGAAGGCAAAGGGGGCTGGTGATAAGTTCGATAGCCCAAAATCGACAAGCTCTTACATTATCCACACCCTTCTAGTTAAAGTTACCAAACTTAGCAAGAAGTTAGCTGGTAGCGACCCCAAAAAGCGGCATCACAACTTTGGACCAAGCAGCCCCAACGCCTCGTTAAAAACTAGTATGCGTGTGTCTACCACAGTTTTTGAGCTAAAGCCACCAAATTTGGTGATGACGACCTCAAAAGGTCGGCATCAAAACTTTGGATACCGCCTCCCCCACTTTTTAAAAACTGGAATGCGTACATCTCTTGGGACAGTCAACAAATTTGGTAGGAAGATAGTAGCAGTAGGGATCTGCAGAAAAACTTTTGATGTCATTCCCCCAAACTACGATCCACCGCCTCTTTAACAGTTTTTGAGCTATAGTTTCCAATTTTTTTTAGCAATATAACTGGCATATATATATAACCTGCCGCATCCGTACGCCTTTGCAATCAAGGATCTTGTTACCTCGTTTTAAACATGTATCGAGTATACCATAGTCGGTTGCGTCCGACTACAACGTTTCCACTCGTTTTTCTTTTCAATTTTGTTTATGAGCTGTCTATATAAAGTGTTTGAATTCACAAATTTGCATCTTATTATTTTGTGCATTATACTAAATTTATACAGAAAACGCGCTCATAAGTAACACAGCTCTGATTTTATAATTTTGTTTCGTTTTAGCTTTCAAAGTTTTTTTTTTTTTTTTATGTGAAATGACAATTTACAAGTAATTTCTTGCAGCTGTTTATTGTCTTTCGATTAAATCATATTATTTTTAATAAGTAAAAATTTTTTTAAATTTATTTTGTAGCTGCTCACAATAAAATGGTAAATGTGCACATTTTAAAGGCAATTTCTTGGATCAGTTAACACAAAGAAACACTTAAGATCTAGACAAGATTAGAAATTAACTTCTGCTACTAAGCGCCTTGCACGTGGACTCAATTTATTAAAAAAAAAAAACTTGTTTGGAGGTTTTTAATTAGCGCCTTTTCTATTTATTGTTTGGGATATCGATAACACCGGTTTGAATCCATGAATCTTTTAAATGTTGTTCATTCTTGTCATACAGTCAAATCTGTCGCATTCTTATGCGATTACGACCCTCGTTCTATCTTTCACATTTATTGTGGCTCGTAAATGTTTACAAAAATAATTTATAAATTACATAACTCTTGCTCAATAGCTATACTACAGTTAGTATACACATACATGTATGCATAAATGTATTTAACTATTAGTTTGCTTAAAGTTAATGTTTATTATCTAGCTTTTCGACTCTTGGCGGCTTTATATTCCAGATTAGTTTCTACACGCTTCAATTCACATCTATGGTAAGTACTAAAATACTAAAATTGAACTAAATACTGTAGCTGAACCGTAAGCAACACATTTATAATTAATTATATATATATACGTGTATCGAATACTGTACTACAAAAATTGCCTAAACTAAAAGCAAAAATTCAATTCACACACAATAATTAACTAAATTGTTACGACTTATTCAAAAGTTTGGCTAAATTTGTTAATAATTAACACAATTGTTTCTGGAACACATTAGCAATAAGCTATTTGAAATACAATATACCATAGTTAGTTAACAATCGAAAAAGCAAGCGATAATTGTTTTTTGTTAACTAAAACTCGTACCTACAATAATTGTTTCTTATAATATACAATATGTTATTGGAACATATCATAAACGTAAAGCTTTTTTTGTATTAAACCTTGTTTTAAGAAGTTTTTTTTGTTTCAAGTTTTTAGTATAACCGGAATCAAGTAGAGAATGCTTTTTACAATCGTTAATATGTTAGGGTTTTAAGCTTAACAACTTGAATTCCTGGTAATTTCTTAATAAACCCATTTTTTTCTTTATTCCATTCCAATCTATCAACATTGAATTATATTTGTTAGGTGTGGTGTAATCGTTGCTGATCTGAGTAAAACATTTCGTATTGAAAACGAAGTCTTAATTTGGAAAGTGATCTCTAACTGGCTGGACGAGCAACTTAAATGATGCTCTCATCATTATTTCGCGTAAGACGAATTGTTGTTGTGGTGGTGGTGCCAGCACTCGATCCTCCAGCAGCTCCACCAGTCCCAGCACCTCTCCTGCCCAGCTCGTGAGGGCGAGGTGTTGTTGGCGTTGTGAATGTGGTGACCACAATGTTCTCATCATCGTACAAATCAAAATCCTCGCCCTCATCATCGTCCTCATCCTCCTCCGAGTCGCTATCGGTATCCTGATAGCCCAGCAGTGCCGTTGTCACCTGATATTTGCTGCCCGGCACACCTACAGCTGCTCCGCCCACCGCACCAGCGTTCTTGTGACGGATTTGAGCTCGCGGCGTGGATGTTAAACGTTGCGGCAGCAGTGGTTCCCTTCCACTGTTCATCACTTTCTCGCTCTTGGCACCAGAAGTGGAAGCGGATGCAAGTGGAACTGAGTCCCAATCATCGCTATCGTTGGGCTCGCAGAGCGACTTTGAGTGTCCATGTTGATAGGTTGACTCCTCGGGTATTGTGTCACTGTGATTGTGTTGTTGTTGTGTGTGGTTGGTTGGTTGGTTGGGCAATGGATGTGAAGAGAAGGCGAAGAAAGTAAAATGTCAATTGTGTGATCAATTTTGTTGAAATGCAGCGAACTAATGAGCATGGATCACAAATGAAATACTACTTGTAATCAATTTACTTGGGGAGCTTTAGAAACTTCAAATATTCAACAATAAGTATTTAATAGAAAATAAAAATTAGACAAACAATTAACTAAAATACACATTATAAATTGGTATTTTTATTATAGAAAACACTACAAAAGCAAAATAGTAGCTTAAAGCGAAAATTAAAAGAAAGTATTTATTATAGTAAAGAAGTACATCAACAACAATAAGCGTAAGCGTAAATTCAATTTGATATAAAAAAAACCTAACGCGTTGTAAGATAGTGACGTTATATATGTATATGTACAAAACTATTTAAGATTGCTTTTAAATATAAAATTTATATTCCAAGTAACGTTATGTATGTAATTGATTGGTTCTAATATTGTTTATAGCATCTTTCATCTTAAGGAACTGTGCCATTTCTGACAAAGGATGTAGAAAAGATATCGACAAACAATCTTTTAAATAATTAAGGTTATTGTCACACTAGTTGAGTAAGTAAGTAAGCTAAGTAACATGGCTTTATCTAGTAATAATATCCGTTAACCAATTTCAGGAACTTCCCACATATTCCCCAAATATTAGTTAAACTTGAAGGTTAGCACAGCATAGAATTAAACTTTTTAAGTGTAACGAAAATACTTACACATAAATATGTTTGAATATACACATAAATATATAAATGCTAAAAGCCAACAAATACTAGACTTTTACAACAGCTCAACTTCCGTATTATAAATATATAGTTTATATACTTTTTTTTGTTGCATATTATTATCGTGTGTGTGTGCGTGTGTGTGTGTATTTACTAAGTGATTTGAAGCGTTCTGTCTGTGGACTTTATACGGCTATACGGACTCAATTGAAACGGCGCTAAAAATATAATTAAAATTATAAACAATAAATGTGTTACCCAAAATAAAGCATAATAATATAATTTATAATAACTTAGGATGTATGTGTGTTTTTTTTGGTTAAATGTTAATAAAATGCATTGCAATTAGTTAAATACAATATAAGATTAAGCTTATTTTTAAGTAAAGTGAACTTAAAGGCAAGCACAAAGGAAAAAACCAATTAGTAAGAAATAAATATACCAAGTTAGGATTAAAAACTATCACCAATGTGTTTACTTCCTATTCCTATTTTTGGAGCTATGGTGCAATATGAGTTAATGCCAATTTAGAAAGAAGTTGAAATTTCAAAAAAGATACTTTGGACTGGAAGAGATTTCAATTTTCATTGTGAGTATCTTTAGTTATCTACACTGATACTGAACTCTGACTGAATGCTGAGAGTGAAATGAATTGACTGTTCTCGAATATATGTATAATGTACTATATACAAATTATACAGATTTAGATCATAAAAAGTATAAGTTTAGGTGTTAGTTTTATCTTGTCTGGTTTAGTTGAAAATTCGACATTGGCCGGCTTTAGTTGCTTTTTGGATATTAAATTTTCACCATTGTAGAATTACATTACGTTATTTTGGGCACTCGGATTACTTGGAATAGTATGTAGTGTCGCTACTCTCCGATGTTGGTGAGCTGTAGTTTGTTGTTGATGAGTTGCTCGGCGAATTATTTATTGTTGCCGTTGTTGTTGTTGTTGCATTTACAGAATTGGTTGTGGATGTTGTTGTTGATGTTATAGGTTTGATATTAGAAGTAATTGTTGGTATGGTTGTTGTTGTTGTTGTGGCTGTTGTTGTTATGTTCTCTAGTAAGGTATTAGCTCCTGGACTACAGAGCAAAACTCTACTGGGCCTGCGTCCAGTTGAAATAAGTCTGCAAATCGGAACCATCAGATAAAGTCAACAACATTTTGTTGTTGATTTTTATTTTATTTTATTTTTTTTTTGGCATTGGATTGAGAATGCACAGATAGAAGAATGGTATATAAAATCATAATAAATAGAACACAGGACGCGACACAAATAATTTATGTACATTAAAAAGCGAAAACAAATTAAAAAAAAAAAACACTTTTTATATTAAAGTGCCCACATACCAATCATAAAAGCAGCAAGGACGTTTTGAGTACCCCTGAACCATTAAAATAAAACATTTTTTAAATACTCTTTAATTATAAAGCACAAAGATAAAGTCAAAACATTTATTTTTATATGTTTATTTAGCTAGTTTTAAGAAAATCTATCACCAGTTGAAGGAAAGGAAATTTTTATGATAAAAAATATTAGAACATGCGTTTTAGGAGCGGTGAAAGAATTACCAAATATATGTTTCAAGAATTTTATTGCAGATTTTTTTTTATTGCTGTGTCAACTCTGTATGAAGTTTTAAGATATGATTCTAAACACAAAAACATTTTGTTATCGCCTTATTAAAAATAATATTTAAAATTTTTAAAACTACAAAAAGTCTATTAGTAAGTATATATGTTATATGTTTTCATATATATGTCAAACTTTAAAATCTATAAACAGTCTAAGAAACAAACACATATACATAAGACACACATGCAAGGACACACACACACACACACTCACACATGTGTGCAATTGTGTGTGTAGACAACATTCATAGAGATCATGGCAAGTGCCGCTGGTGCAACAAGAACTTACCCGCTAAGCTCCAACATGGAACCACGACGCACATTCCGTCGATGGCTTGCAGTGACAGCAAAAGGTCCGGTATGCCCCTCGGGACCAACAAGATGAGCTCCCAACGTACTGGACGAGATCGATTGCGAGCGATTGTCCAGACGCGGATTGTGCATAGAAATCGATGGCATCGGATTCACGATGGTGCTGCCAGTTGTTGGAGGCATTGCGGCCATGGGATCGAGATTGGCGATGGCATCCACAGTGCCGCTGCTGCTACCTATGCCAAGGCTGCCTGTCTTTGAGCTGGAACTTTCGCGACGGAACAGACCTATGACGGACTTGGGCTGTTTAGGCTTATTTATACCACCTTTTGTTGTTGTTTTTTGTTTTTTTTTTTGTGTGGGTTTTGCAAGCACAGGGGACATCAAAATTGTACAGGGTGGCATGTTTTGTAGTTGTGGGATTTGTTTTGTGTTTGTGGAGGGCAACAGTTACCAAAAACGATAAGCAAATGCGGCAAAAAGAGAAGAAAACACAAAGTTCAGGAAAATTAGCATAAGAACACAGAAAACAAACTACAAGTGATTTGAAATTTTCTTAAATTTTAGAGAAATTTTTTGATTTTTTAAAATCTTGTTTCAAAGTTTTGGTGCACTTGAGAAACACATGAGAAAACCATATAAATATAGACATTTTTATGTACACATGTGATTCAAGACATATACACATGATTTTTCTATAAGATTTTCCAATGAACAAGTTAAACTTAAATAGCTTGCAATCGAAACTTAATCGAAAAACTGTACATTTAAAGTTGTAAAACAGCTCATTTCCGCTTATAACTAAGACTTAGTGAGAAAACTAATTTCGCGAGTTAAAATATTTTGTTTTTTACGGTTTTATAATTCAAGGTCATATATTTTTTCTCAAAGTGAACCTTACCTAAAAATGTGGCACTGGGTGAGTTGTATGCCAAATACTCTTTGTTTGAAGCCCAGGCAGGAAACTCATTCTGTTGCACTGCATCTGTACATTCGTCACCCTGGCGCTTCCACGGCAGCTGCGATTCTGTCGCTGTGGGCGTGGCTACACGCCTCTCGCCATCCGAATCACGTGACAAATGGCGATCCTCTTCGGGTATTGGTTGCTCAGCTACTGTGAGAAACAGAATTAAAAGTTCTCTCAGTAACTTTGTAAATTTGTATGCAAATTCAGTTTGCATGCTGCTCAGTTATCGATAACTACAAAAAATCAAAAGAAGTTTAAAGAAAACGAAGACAGACAAAGGATTGGACAACAACAAAATGCGCTCAACTAAAATGCAAATAAAATGCTGATAAAAACGACGCAGAAAACATTGACGAAACCAAACCGAAATGGCAAGTGAAAGAAAACTTAAAGTACCATTTTATTAACCATTTTTCTAGTTTGTTATATAATATCTAAAAATCAAACTTTTTATTTTTTATATTAAATAGAGAAAGAATTGTTAGATTAAAAATATAAAAATTTATTTTAAAAACGAATTAAAGTTAGCTACAAGTATACATATATACATTACAATAGCGACTTAAATTATAACTATTTTTTTATTTTTATTTCAATAAATTTTTAGTTTTTAACCATTGCATTAAACGACATGCGAGCTTCGATTCGGTCCGTCCCAAATTTATTATAAATGCCCTGATAAACTAAATAAAACGTTAAAAATAATGTTAGAAACCGATTACACTAACAACATAGTTGACCAATTGGATTGCTTATTAAGTGTAAACGCGACTTTCAACTTAAAGAGGTAGAAAGTAGTATACGATTATGAGAGGGCAACAACAAATAACTTTGTCATGCACAAAAATGCCATGCTGCTTTTGCTGTTTGGTTCGCTTCAAAATGATCGAAAGGCTTTCACTTCTTTACATCATATGTGAATTTTAATTTTTGATTGTGTAACAAAATGGAATTCTACATAGCACATTCAAATGATCGCCTATTGTATGAAGTACAACAAGCTTTTCTGCAATTATGATATTTTTTTTTGAGACTAGCAAGCATTTCAGCGAGTGTTTATAGCTAAGTGGCAATCAAACAACCATTGGCTTTATAGACATCAATGACAACTGTTTATGATAACAATTTTATGTTGAGAAATTTGAAAAACTTGTTATCAAACTTAAATATATACCAAAAATGGGAAAACGATCGTTTGTTAATCTATGTTTATAAGTGTGTTTAGTGTAAAACAGTTGGAAAACAAAATATAAATAAAAAGCAACAAAAATTAACTCGATATAGCTTAAGTAGCGTCATCAAATGCTTAGCACAAATAACAATTGTAGTACTTTTCTAATATTATAACATTTTGTTCAAAAAAAAAAGAAAAAAAAACAGAATACTGTTGGTTTTTTTTTATGTGTACATAATGGAATGTGAATGGAATGAGACCAAAGTAAGAAGCTTTTATAGATAAGAGAAAAGTGAATAAAGAATACATTTGTATCTTGTTTCTATCTATGAGTTGCCTATATTTTGTTTACTGTTGCTTAAACTTTATTTTGATCATTGCTTTTTATTAAAATATCTGTAGTCACTTCTCACGATGTTGTTTGATAGGGAACAAAGCGCAAATGATATTAGAATTGGATATTCTGTGACTGGAAATTATTTGATAGGTTTGGAGAAATGTGGAATCTTTGGTGTTTAAAAAATATATAAAGCAATATATAAGAATTATTGAATGAATACTAGTTTGGAATATTCTCATGTTTTTATATATACAATAATAGGAACTTTGAAGTTAACTAAGGAACTTATAAAAAGATTGACAGATGATCGATCTTAAGATGTGTATATTTATCGTTGAAATATGATGATGAAGTGCTTGTTCATATTTCTCATGGCCAACGCTCCATATTTTTTTTTGAATTTTTTGGATAGATTGATTTTTTTTTTTAGTTAGGTTTACCAATGCTCTGGTATGAACGATCCCGTCGCCAGGGCAGGATCAGTTCAGCCGCTGTGGGTCCAACTGGTGGATCAGGAGAGTCTAGATCTTGCTGAGGATCGTCCTCAAGTCTGGGCGCATAATGCTGTACGATGCGCGCTTTGGATGCATCAAAACCGGGCAGGTTTTGTATATGCGCTATCAGGGAGTTATTATTGGCGAGATCCGAGTCAGCTAATTTCGTAACAGTTATATCGGTTTTTCGAGCAACATATATTGATATATGGTAATCAAATAAATTGGATAGGCATAAAATAGGGATAAAAAAATACATAGAAAATGTTGTCGTTATAGCATTTTCTTCAAGTTTAAGTACTCAATAAATTGTAGGCATTATGCATATTTAAGGCGCTTTCAAGAAACTGTGTGAAAAAAATTAAATAAAATAAAGAAAATAAGTAATAATTAAAAAAAACTAGCAAAGCTTTGGCAGAAGAGGGTTGAGTAAAATATTGTAAGTTACTTTTTATAGGTATGAGTATTTTAGAAATTATGGATGTAGGTAAAAACACTTAAGTCTAAAAACTGTTTTTTAATATAACTTTGGCTACTTGATGTGATAAGTAACTTTTGAAAATTTGTTATTACTTTACTTCAAGTAGTTTTTTCGGACTGTGTAATATCTTTACATACTAAATCATTCGCTTAAAGTCTTAAGGCTCATTCAGAATCAAATGAATTACTTGATGGCATTTTTGTGTAGTTAATTGTTGAGAAACAGTTAACAAAAGTCGGCTATCGAAGTACCTCCGATCATGTATCTCTAAATGTTAAGGTGATAAAAATAATTATATAAAACAAAGAAATCATAACACTTATAAGTTAATGCATGAACCAATCACCAACAACCCCATATAGCACTTACAAATATGTGTGTAAGATAATTTAAAGTTAGTGAAAAACATTTAATGGCTGATGGAACTTACGTGATGATTTGGCTGTAAAAGTAAGACCATCATCCCAATCTTCACTGGGTCCAATGACATTGATTTCATTCGGATTTTGTGGCGCTTCCTCAGCTGTTTCATTAAGCACATCGTTAATATAGTCTTTATATGATCATTATATCAAACATATATACAAATAACCAGATGTTAAAAACGTTTGTCAAACAGAAAATGTTTTTGTTATAAGTCAAAGGCAGATGCAGATTTTAGTGCGATAATTCGTGCATTTGATAAGCCAATTTTGTGGGCATTTGGGGAGAAAATAAAGAAAAAAATGTGTATTTATTAATTAATAACCAATTTGAGTTAAAAATGATTTTTATGATTATTAGTAATAGTATGTAAAGGAATAATTCAAATGGCTCGTAAAGTTATTAGAAATTTTATTTAAGTTAGTATATATTTTTGTAAGAAACTTTGTTAGTTTTACTATTATAGTAGTGCTTTACGAGCCCCGGCATGCTGTGAAATGTAGTAAAACTTAAATAAAAAATCAATGAAAAATGCCATTAATAAAATAAGACTTCATCTGTTGGATGATGTCCATAAAAGAACTTTACAAAATAAGAGGCTAAACGAATTTAGTTAGCTTTCTACTGATTCTAATTCATCTCAGTTATAAAGTCTTTTTTTTTTTGTTAAGCAGCATTTACCTATGTCTAATCTACGATATTTGTTAAGTGAATTGTGAGTATGTCTTTTTCTGTAAGATTTTTTGCGTGAATGGTATGAACTCGAATTCGTATTCGTACCATTGGTGAGTTGCTTCGTAGTCCCGTTTTGTTGAAAATCTGGGAACGAGACGTGATTCTGTTTCACATTCTCCTTGGCCTCCTAGTCAAACAGTAACTATTGATTATTATATTATGTAAGGAGAACTCCTTGTACTCACCTTATTGCTGGCGCCACGTTTGCTTCGCTTGTGATGTTTGCGATCGTTGAACATGCGACGGAAGTTCATTTGCATTTTGTAATTGACCTAAAAAATATACAAAAATTATTTATATTATTCTATAATGCATTTTAAGATCTACACATGTATCATTTAGTGCTTTCAGAGATTTGTCTATGCGGTTAACTTACCTGAGTGGACAAATCTCTGTCATCTACTGCGTGTCGGCTATAACTAAGACGACGGTGCTGTAAGGAATAGTAGTACAAAAGCACATTAAATGCTTAACTCATATATGGTGTTCTTAAGTGATATATTTTAGGTATATATTAGATTGCAGCATTAAGTAAATGCCTAACAGTAATTTGCTGCGAAACTAGCATAAACATCAATTGATTAGTTTTAAATGTCGTCTCAAAACATTTGTACAGAATATATAAGTATAAAAACATTTATTAATACATATATACTCTCAGACCTCACTTTGCGTCTTAGAAACTTCAAAAAACATTGCGAATTTCTATTTATAATTGGAAATCATATAAACATTTTAACAGGTTACCGTATTTTCCTTAAGTCCTTAAATGTAAAAAAAATTTTTTTGGATAACTAAACAAAAGTAAAACTTTACTAAATGAGTATTAGTTCAGAAACGACGCAACTTCGAAGAAACGCAAAGTGAAACGACGCAAAGCGAGGTCTGAGTGTAGCAGAAAAACAAAGGTGCTTGTGGAAACAGCAACTGAGGGTTAACTTCGGCAGGACCGAAGCTCAAATACTCTATGCAAAAAACCTGTTTTATTCCATACTTATTTTTGGAAAGAGTATATATTTTAAGGAATATAAACTGTAACACAACAACATTTGCGGATAAATATTATTTCATGTGTGAGTGTGCAAAAGTTTGGAGAACATAGAGAATATTAGTACGTATTAAGTGTTAATCAAAGCAGTAAAAGAAATATATTAAATTAACATTTCGTTAAGTGCCGTCTTATTCAAATTCTTTGCTCTTTATGTTAACAAGTCAAACTAAATATTAAAGTGTGATGTTGAATTTGACGTGTTAAAAAATAAAATAAAACCTACACACAGTCTTATAGTCTGCGGACAAGTTGAAAGATATCAAAATATGCATACTACTGTTGACAATATTGTAAATTGTTTAAAAGAAATGTTTACTGTTTTTAAGAATTGCTCAACTTTCCTACAAAAATCAACTTAAAAATCATTGTTTAAAGCTTTTTGCTAAAGAATTCAACAATTACTACATTTTTCAGACTTTTTCTCTATATCCACAACCTATATCTTACAATAACAAATAAAATACAAGAATTTAATAAGGTTTTAATGTGATCTTGATTGATAGAGAATAAATTTTTAAATGCTTAAAAACATATTTTGAATTTTTGAGTTTTAGCAGGTAAGTTAAAGAATATAAATATATATGTAGAAAATATTATTCGCCATTTAGGAATAGTTTATTATCGATAAAAATATTTAAAAGACTGTTTTAGACACCAATTGAAATACATTTAGATATTTACTAGAAACTGTTAGTTAATTAGTATAATTAATTGTATTATAAGCATTACAAAAACGTTTTGCAGTCATGAATACAGACACACAAAAACGTGTAACATTTACAAAAAGTAAAATATTATCTTTTCAGATTATTAATAAAATTGATAAGTAAATAAACAAACTAAAATGCTTTTAAAACAATGAACCAATTTATTCGTACCATTTGTATGGAAGCCTTTCATTACGAAATATTTGCATTATTTTGTACAGTTCGTAAAATTTTATTCAAAGCACACAAAATTTTGAAGTGTTTTTGAATTGGTTTTTTGGATACGCGTTTAAGTTTTACGTGACGTTGTTGATAAGTTGAAGTTGAGTTGAGATTCGTAACAACGGGAAGAAATCAAACAAACGATTAATTACAAATATATCTAGTCTAGATATAGTCAGCATATATATATATATATATTACGAGAGAGCGAGAGTAAAAGACAGAGAGTGATAGAGATAAAGAGAGAGAAGCGTTTCTCAAAACCAAATGCCCAAAAATGAAAATTAAGATGAAAGCATAATAGTATAGAAATACGACTACAAGGCGTCGATTATGTTTGCTGAGTTGAAGAAGAAGGTGCCGTAGTAGCATAAATATGTATATAGCATATTAAAGAAGTACTCAACAAAACTTGGGCAATGTGTGAGTGAATATGCTTTAAGATATATTTATATTTGTATACAGAAGTATGTTTAACTGGAACTGCTATATAATTGAAAAACAAACCCTAATATATTATTATAATTACAGAATTCGATTTTTCTGAATACATACCCTTCTATAAGGCTTAAGTTCTTCGGCTAGCAAGTGATGTATCTTGGCATCAGTCAGATCCCGCTTGGATGGATTGTAGTCCAGCTCAGCCATATCCAAGTTGTGCGCACATGTATTGTCCAGATTTGTCAAACTGGGACTGATTAAATTTAATAGAAAAGCATTAATAAAATGTTTAAATAGTTCATGCATATATGCATTTAAATATTCACCACAGAATATTAACCAAAAATACAGATAACGAATTTTAGATATGTATAAGACAGAAAAATAGAGAAGTAATGTTCAGTGTACAAATTGAAGAGGGCCAAATTAGGGAGTTACGAATACATTTGTGCTGTTGCATGCTAAGAAATTACTACACAATATTTTTAATTTATTGCCAACATGCAATTAACGATAATTATTATTGTTATCGTTTATCGATTATCCAATATTCGTTTACCATGTGGTGTATATGGTTGGCGGTGCCCACCTGCCACCAATAAAATTATTGGTATAATTCCTAAACAGCGCACTCATCGATTCAGTGCCAGTCATCTGTCCAATCGTCGAAGGATTACGACGCATCACCTCCATGGCGTCGCGCATGGTTAACTTAGAGTACGTCTCAATAATTTTGGGTTCAGCACCCTAAAAATTAGTAAGGTTAAAGAAAGAAACGAAAGAAGTTCGGGTTAATAGATTTATGGTGAATATTTTTATTGAATCAATACTGGACTAGTACCTTAAGATCTCTGAGCAACAGTGGGCGTATAAAGCGATTGTCAAACCGCTTAAACTTATCACGCACATTGTAATTACCGGTCTTGCCAACAATATCCTCGATGCCAGCCATCAAGTGATCCATAAACTGATAGAAATAAAGTATAGATAGCAAAAAAAAAAAAGAATATACAAATATTTTATTTCTTTTGGAAAATTATTTGATTGATTAACTTACACGCTCATGAATTCGTTCGTTCATGCTGGGTTTACGTTTATTGGCTCGCTTTACATTAAGTATTTTAACTAGGGGCTTTATGGTGATGCCTTGCAGAAACACCGTAAAATAGATCACAGCTATTGTTGTGGTCACAAACATATTCTTATGCTTGACCACATTCTCATCGACGAGCAGAACGAGCGCAAAAGCAACTGCACCACGCAAACCACCATAAGACATGACAAACTGATCCACTCGCGATAACTTATGCAGTCGAAAGCGATTCGCAAGTGCTGACAACAGAATGACACCTGTACACGAAATAATACACAAAATATTTCTATAATTTCAAACAGAAGCATTAAATACACTTACCAATAACACGAAATACGGAACAGAAAGTAATTGTTAGCAACACAAACCACGTATTCCACACGTGCATATTATTGACGGTGGCAACGCCTAGGAACATAAATATAATTGTCTCCGCCGAGCTGGATAACATTTTCAAAGCATATTTAACGGTTGTATGCGATTTTTGAGATATATTCGATTCCACATAATTCTTCATTGTGATGCCACAAAATGTGATGCTATAATAAGAGTGCAAATACTTGCATTAAGTATTGTTTTTATAGCATTGAAGTATGTACATATATAAATCACACTCACGCTAAAATGCCGCTCATGTGAAAGATTTCCGCATTCAAATACGCTAAATAGGCCATAACAAATATAAATATCGGCTCAATCACGCGTACATGGTCCGTATAACGTGTTACCAGACCAGTTAGGAAACCCCAAATGATGCCTGCAAAGTGTTAATTAAAATCATACGTAGAAATACTAGAATAACTTGTCTTTTTAAAGGTTACTTTATTGCCCTTTCCTTACCTATGGCCGTGCCACCGAGAGCCACAACAAAAAAGGAACCAACACCGCTTGCAATGTCCTGTGCCACAATGTGCGACAAACCGATTTCATTATAGACCTCCATCATATGATACATGACAACCTGAAAAGCACAGTTCACACACATCACAACATCAGTAAGCATAAGTATATTTAAAGACAATCAATCGCAAACACACTAAATAAGCCATTCAACTCTATGGTATCAATCGCTCAATAAAAAATAAAAAATAGTAATAACACTTACCGTAACAGCATCGTTTAGTAAGGACTCGCCAAAGACGACAATGTAAAGGATCTCATTGACGTGTATCTCCTCGAATACGGCTAGCACAGCAACCGGATCTACGGCGGATATAAGTGAGGCAAACAGAAAGATATCCAACAACTTGGGCGCCTCCTCGCCAAAGATGCCGCATACGCCACACGCATAAAGTGAGCCACCTGCAATGCACAAATAACTCTATAAAAATCTGCTTTGCCCTCCACCTTCTTCTACCACATATTTTCAATTTATTTCGCTGTCAATTGCAAAAGCGATTCATTGAAAGTTAATTATGTTGACTTGTCTTTTAAGGCACAATTGATTGAGCTAAAGTTGAGTTGTATTAAAATAAGATGAACTATTTTAAGTGGAACGTTTTTTATTTTTTACCAACTATGTGGGATTTAATTAAAGCTTACATTATATTAATATATTTGCGGTTTATTTCAGGCTGTTGTTGGCTACTCTATCATTGTAAGTTTGAGGTTGTTTCTCTTTTCTACACCTAAATTCATTCACACCCATTCACATAAAGAGCATGTTGCGTTTGTTATGTTTGAATAAATCACTTCTAAGCAGTCATCCACTAATGCATGCTTTTCCCACTCGGTACACTGCCCTTGGACACAACATTGTAGTATATGGCTCACGTGCCACAAATTTTGGTGTTTAACAAGCGCGACGACATTGTAATCAGTCCTAAAGTAATGAATGCACCACATATTTTGTTAATGTTATTTACTTTGTTGTCGGGCGTTTATCACAGTTCAAATACTAACATTAGTATTTAACATCAAATATTTTCTTGAGCAGCTTATAAAAGTTAAAAAAACTAATAATAATAAAATAATAGCTAAGCTCATTATTTTTTTTTTTAATTCCCAAATGAGTTATGTTCGTGCAGATAATTGTGGATAATTAAGTTACTCAGTGTTCACAAAGATTTGATATCTGTAACTAATAAAAACATTGTAAGTATTCGATAAGTATTTATATATATATACATTATAGGTCCAACGGACCACAAAAACTTTAAAATTATAAAAAAAAAAATAAATAAATAAATAAAGAAAATGTGCAATGTTAAATAAAAATTCTTTAGAATAGGCTTTGATTGTTTAGAAAAGTATAAAATTAGTGAATGAATAAACTCAGGCTAATAATTCCTAACAGTTTGTTGATACGAGACGTCTGCTACACAATATTATTTACAGCTACTCTATAAATAAAAATATTACCACATGGAGTTTCAAATAACACTAAGTACATGAGACGAAGGTTTATTATTTCAAATATTTGTGATACTAAGAAAAATGATGACAATGTCATCGACCACATGATAGATGAGTGAGTGGGAGTCACACAAGCATCAAGTTGTGATGTTGCAAGTCTCGGATGAGCAGCTTTAAAAGCGTTCACTTTATTTTAAGGCCAGGTTCCGCTCTTTGCCAGTGCATACATAAGAGATATCAATTGATTATGCTTACCAATTGTAGCCACATTAAAGATGGTGCCAACCACAGCCATAAGCAGGATAGTGCCCAAATTATCAAAGAACATTCGGTTTGGCATAAAGTATCCAGCATCCAGGATTATCGGTGGCAGCATGTAGAAAAAGAAGGTATTCGGGGTCAGCGGGGAGACTGCAACATCCGTGCAAAAGTACAGCACAACGCCTATGACCACGCCCACGACAATCAGCAAACACGATTCCGGAAATATCAGATGCAATTTGGGTGTCATATGAAAACCTGTAATGAAAATCACTTACTTAGCATAAAACTAAACAAAAGAGTTTACAATTCTTTATTCGCTAAAAATTTACATATCTAGTAATTGTGGGAGTGTCAAAATAATAGTTTAACTAGACTAACACACTACATTTGTAGTGGTTTTTCCCTTTCTATTAAGCCTATAAAAACAAAAATAAACTCAATTTCAACTATAGCCCATTTACATGAAAATTTAACATGTTTCCTAGCTTCCAACAACGCCAGTCAGCCCACAATGGAAATTTACCACGGCTATTGCTAATTTTTGCAAAAATGGCAATGGCTACAAGTACAGAGACAAATATACTTCTGTTTAGTTTATAGACTACGCAACTTGAAGCGTGACATCAAAAGAAACACACTTGAAAAATCATAAAAGCAAGCTAAATATAATTAAACTTAATAAACGGTTTTGATATGTTAAGTGCCTTAAAAATAATGTTTATTCAGGCGCAATAATTGCCCAGATAATTATATAAGTGCCGGTATTCACTTGGGACTCTTTCTTCATTCCATTAGAGATGCCGCAAATAAAGGAGTTAAGAAAGAGAAAGCCTACAAGAAAGGCGACCAATTGCCTGAGGGTGTTTTGGGTGCTGTTTGGCGTTGTTGCGTGCGCTGTTTTGGGGCCACTGTTTGGTCTTTAGCCTTGAACAAATGGATTTTGTTGTGCAAAACAGCCAAGGTAACGAAGGGAGCCAACAAAGATAACAAAGTCAATAGCAGAAAAAGCAGCCTTGAAAGAAGTGGCAGTCAATGTCTCATTGCAGCTTGCCAAATCGTTTATGCAATCTGGCATTTGTTGCTCCCAAAGGGGATGTTTCAATGTGGTTTGTTGTTCGTTTTTAGGGGGCAGTGTCAAGGCTTTGAAATTCGCTTGTTGCGCACTTGGCTGCTGCTGCTTATGCAACATTTTTCATCTGAAATCGGCTGCTCACTTATACAAGCATACTTATTATACATCCACCTACACACTGGCTCTCTTCTGACTTGACGTAAATCAGCATGTCAGTGACAGCGCCAGAGTCGCAGTTATATAAAATATATTGATTTTGGCTGCCTGGCAACCAACGGCAGCATAATATACTCTGCATAGTTACTCTAGTTGAAAAAATTACTATGAAGGTGAAACTATCGTAAGGATTTATTGGTTCTTAGCTTACTCATCTTAGAGATTTTTCTTTCAACCTTGCCTAATAGAAAATTATTTACGTACCAATTTTAGCTATGCTCGCCGATAATATCCAGATGCCAATAATAAACGGTGTCTTTACTCTGGCAAAATCCACATGGGACAGCGGATAACGTTCCGTCTCCTGATGTCCACCGACAACGTCCTGATCATCGAGCGTCACATCAAATGGGTCCTTTGCGGCCCCAGAGGATGCTTTTAACGACTCGGCATGAGGCAGTGGAGGTGGCAACGGGAACGTGGCTGACAGCGCTGTTGATGCAGGCAACGATGTTGTTTGTAGCAGCTAATTAGTGATGGAGAGACAAAAACAGAACGGAGTACAAATACGGTTAGTTAGAGTAATAAGACTTTATACAAAAAAAACTTTTTAGAATTTTCCAATTTGCAATAAATTTTACCTACCTTTTTAAATTTTTATGAATAAAAAATGCACATGAATATGTAACGAACACCCTTTGGTTGTCAGTTTAGATTTGCTTCAATTATCGACATGTTGTTATAGGTAAGTGCATTTTATTGTTTTACGTTATAACATTGAATATTAAATTACTTAAAGTTTGGGTTGGTCATTGAAATGCGTGGGTGGAACTCGGCAACCAAATCAAATTAATTGATTGAACAGAAAACTATTTGATTACCAATTAAATGCCATTTTTAATGTTTAATATAAATACTATTGTTTCATATATATTTCACCAAATCTAAATTGCTGAACTTATGAAAACCTAAATTTCCACAATCTTAAGTCTTCTCTCTTGATAACATTATACAAATAATAGCAAAGCTATATTCACGTTACTGCTTAAATCATCTGTTTACCTTATAGTTATCTGTAAAGCGCACGTTTTCTTTTAATTGAAATCATTTGTAAACATGAACATCCAGAACTGCGTATGATATTAGAAAATTGCAATTATTAAACTTAGAGAGTCCTTATCTCAAGGTATCAAAGAGAGATATAAAAGATTGTGCTTGATTATCTAGTCATGATTTCACAATCTTAACAACACAACATTGAAACTGTGTTATTTTGTAAATATAATCATAATAAAAACAACCTTTATGATCTAAAATTTTCCATGCTGCAAAAAACAAACTAGAGCAAGCCAATTTACAAACGACATTTATCTTTTAACCACACTCCTGTGAGAAAAGAGACAATCATAACAAGAAAAAAAACTACATTTATCTGTTAATCACGTCTGCTTAACTGCAACTGTCTTAAACTAAAGCTATTAGTAGAACTGATAGATGTGTGATATAGCTAGCCGCTAACGTCAATTGGAACTTTTTGTCAATAACTCATAACAAGTGACATTTCTAATGATAATTTGACAACTTTTGCGACGGTCCGGACAGGCCCAATTATCTTAATTACAACAGTAACAAGTCTAAATGGGCTTTAAGTCAACCTTTGCCGACAATGCGAGCCATGATAAGCGTGTAGCTGAAAATCTGAGGGGCAAGCCTTAGAGATTTCCTGGCACTCCTAACCAAGTGCAATCAGCTTAAGAGCTTAAGGTAGAAGCAGCTCGAGTTTACGCTCAGAACAGAAAATATGTTAGTTGGAATAGTTGTAGCTATGAAATATTTGTTTGGGATGTTTTTAAGGTATTTGTTGACTTGAAATCTTTAACGTTTGTGGCCCCAAATGAAGTTGGAAACTTCTTTTTTTCAAGTGCATTTTTGTGACCGGATGGTTAATAATCAAATTGCCACACTTACATTAAGCTGCGTGACTGCATTTGATATCTTTGAGGTGGAACTGGAACTAGAACTGGAGCCGGAGTTGGCACTTACGTTTGGACGTGCCTCAATGCTGACCAGCAGCATGCAAATGCCATAAAGGAGCAGCAATAGTTGCCGCTGCCAATAGTAGCCAGGACTCTTACTGTAGTGTAAACTTGTTCTTCTTGGTGGTGGTGGTTGTGTTAGTGGTTGTTTTTCACTCGGTGGTGATGGTGGTGTTGTTTTTGCTGCTATCTGGCATGGCTCAGCCACTTGAATATCGACAGCACCATTGCAAGATTTGGTAGTGATGGTCGTGGTGCCACAGCTGCTCCAGCAGGCGCGACAGGCAAGATTCATTTGTTGCTGCAACGCCGGCGCCCTAGCACTGTCGTAATCCCTTTCCGTCCGCCTTTTCATACTGCCGCTGCTGCTGCTGCCTTCTTTTGTTGATTTATGTTGTTTGTATTGGCGACTTGGACTCGCAACTTAACTCAACTGAGTTATCGATTTCTGCGAGCATAATACACTTCTTGTTTACTTTTTTTATCGCCTATTTACTTTATGTGTTGTCCTTTGCTATCCTTAGTTTTAAATTTTTTTATTTCAAGTGCACCTTGTCGAGAGTCTGTAAGTAGAAGATTTAACAAAACATTCAGCGATTTCGTTTAAAGAAAATCTAAATGAACTTGTCAATTGAAATATATAAAAAGCGTAACGAAAAGCACAAAAAATGTTAAATACGTGTCTATATTTCGATAAATAAGATATTTTATTTAAGCTCGAATCACTTATCGAAGAAGGATTTTGTTTATGTGTTAGGAGGAATGCTGTTAAGGAACAGGAAATATTACCAACTCACCGGGGGCAGATAAAAAAATGTCTAAGAAAAAATTCAAGAAAAGCTTGTACATTACAAAATTCAATATGAAAATTACAATTCGTACAATTAGCAACATTTCTTTCTATCTACCTAGCTGCCCCAGTTGTAAACTAAATATCCTGAAGACGGAACTATACTATGTATATACTATAGTATTTTGAAAGGACCTAACAACATTGCGCACAAAGTTTTAATATGCAAAAGCACTTTTGATTTACTTTTCTGATTATCTAAAGAATCTCTAACCTAATCTCTCCTAATCAATATGTGTTCATTAGGCAAAACACATTAAACGACCGACCTGCCACAATAACTAAATGAAACTGGTTAAGACCTAGAAAAGTCACTTGGCTTGAAGACTCGACTCCCACCTCAATTCCCAAATATGTGTCCAAAGACCATCAGCAATCAATTAACAATAACGAAATGTGCTAAAATCAAGCAAAGCCGATCAAAAAGAATTGTTCACTTAGCTCGTGGTTAGATTGCATATCGGACAACAACTGAATTAAAATCATTCACAAATGGTTGTGATAGGAAGTTGATCAGCTGTATAGTTAAGATTACTGTTACTAATTGTGGATAGACAAAATCTGAAAAGTTTCCAATTCGATTGCGTTTACTGGCTTTTTCTGGTTAATTTACATTGTTAAGTGGCAATCAATTTAATCAAATGCATATTAATATTTTATGTATATTTCGACAGTACTTTTGGATGCTAACCGATTTATTTGCAGACACAAGTAAATATTAATGCTGTGCGTTGTTTGTACTTTTAACTGGATAGATCCAGTGCACTTAGCGCCACCCTGAGTTAGATACCGCTTGCTAATTATGGCTATATAATAAAAGTTAAGTACACACAAATGTCTTTTCGTCTGTTTCGTTTAGGCTTGTTGTTGGACGGACTATCTTTGCTGATGATAACAAGTGATTTTAATTGGTTGCGAATGCTGCAAAGTAGCCAACTGATAGCACCCAATTACTTTTATTCTGACAAAGCGATCTCATTACTGGCGACTGCTTATCTATATAGAGCTTGGAGCAGCAGATGTTGTAAAATATAAATAGAACATACAGGCACGAGTAATTTGAGTAATTGATGGTTGTGGACACATTTTTGCAGTCAAGTGCAATGCCAAGACGCGATCAATAAAACAGCAAAAAATAAAAAAAAATTCTGATATAGCGCTTCTCGAAGTGTTTTCTTCAATTATTTTGCCTTGTGCTCATCAATTGACAAAAGGAATTTTCCTCATTGTCGCCACAGCTCAATGATAAGTTGTTTTTTTTTTTTTATCATAAAATCATAAGCTATTTTTTCTCGAATTCGAATAACCCGGAAAGTGCTTTTAGTCTCATGCGGCACAGTCCCCTTACTTCTAACTACCTCCATCCTCTACTCTATTCTAGAGTTCTTAATTAGAAAGCCTTGAATATTGAATAACACCTATAACTCATTTCTTTTTTGTTCTATCTTTAGGTCAAACTACTGATTAGATGAAAGGCAGCAGCAGGGCAATGGGCAAACACTATCTGCAAACACTTTCATGGTCAGTGACTTTGATATACAATTATTTACAAACCATTTCCGTTGAGCAGAATAAGGCTTATTTTATATTTTTGCTCAACTAGGACAGGTAGGCAACTAAAAGGTCTAACACAAGAATAAAAACATCGGGAATAAAATGTATTTATTAAAGTAACTTTAAAAATTTGCTCACTTTCCATAATAATTTAATCATTATTAATCAGCAAATTTGCCTAAACATTTATCTTTTTTTATGAACTGTCAGCAGTTAATTTTGAAATTATTGGCTGTGATTTTTGTAAATGTTTTCTTGACACCTGGTGCCAAATTGGATTGACGTATCTGTTCAGCCGTTAACTATTTACTTTGGCCACTGAGCTGAAAAACTGTTTTTCATATAAAATGCAAATATTTTATGGACAGGACTTATGTCGTCTATGGCCTTAGGCAAAACAAGACCAGACTGCGTCACTTGTAGTCAGAATCAAGTTCAATTTAAAGAGAAAAATGCTTTTTAGAGGTCGAAATATATTTGTGTATGAAAAGGGGCGACTAAGTAATATCCTGGCAAAGTTCGTAAAGGGTATACAGAAAATTCCGACAGTTAAGATTCAACAACATTAGGCTTCATACTTTGGGTTAACTTAACATTTTAGATCATTTAAACATACTCCATTATATTTATGGTTATAGGGTATACATACGCAAATATATAAATTATTTAAAACGACGGATATTTTTTGGACGTGTACCAAAATCAAATATATTATGTCTTTTATTGGCAAAATACATTTTTCGTAAATGGAAATGCGGGTTTTGCGGTCATTTGAGTATAAAATATGGCAGATGTGTTTGTTACTACAACAACAGATCGATAAGTGTTTATAGACTATAGGAAGTACAGGTACGATTATGCAAGCAAAGAAACATCAGGCCAAAAACTTTTGTGTCTAGTCCTTAAACTTTGACCTTACACATGGACTGTTATGGACTTAATCGATAGCTGCACGCGCAGCGTCAATTTCAATTTTCTTTTGTACATTTTCGATGTGGAATGGAAAATACCTTCATTAACTGCATAAATGTAAATTTTCAAAACAAATCAAAATCAATTGCAGACAGATGTATGCATCAGCGGCAAGAAATTGTAAATACAACCGGTAATGGGCAATATTAACCGGCTCAATGCGGTCATCGAGTTAAAGAAAAGGGGCAAACATTTGCAAAACGGAACTTGGTCAAAACGAAGCACTGCAGCTGCCAACTAACTCAATATATGACTGAAAAACAATTCTAAAACAATTGCCACATGTTCAGACAATTGTGAATATATGCATGTATGGGTATGTATGTGGGGGGTACTCGAATGGATTCATTTGAATTTCTACGCCAATGCAAACTTGAATAATGGACCACTCACAATTCCCGCATTCCTGGTTTCATTGTGCACAGCTATCGGATTCTGAGCCCTAAATGTATGTCAAGTGCTGGGCCGGCGACGTGGTGAAGCAAAGAGGTAGTTAAACGCCAGCACAAAGCAATTTAAAATCATTTATCCTTCAAGGGGATTAGTCATGTGGCCAAGTGGAAGGTACAAGTTGGCTCATTAAGTTTATTATCCATTTAATGCCAAAGTGTGACAATAAAACTTACTTTTTATTGCTTGGAATGAGTTTGGAATGAAAGTTTTGATTTTAAAATCGTGGTTTAATGTTTTTTTACATTTTGATTTACAATAAGAACAGCGTCTAAAAGACCTTTTTTGAAATTATACTCAATGCCTCAAAACTAATCATACAAAATCTCAGATTAATCAAACTTATCGACATTTTACCATTTACATAAATTTTCATTCCCTAATGCTGTTCGATTTAGGTATGCAAAATTTCATTACATCCCCAAATAATGACCTTGACTTCATGAGGGGTCCAAAAAAGAACAACAACAACTTAAATGTATATCACCGCAAAATCATTTAAAGGTTTCCGTCAAAAAATGCTGAAGTGATACTGTTAAAGCCACCCAAATAAGTAAAAAATCATCTGCGTTTTTCGCAAGCTTGTGCCTTCGCAATTGGTTTGCTGTTAAGTCTTTTTGATAAGCCGGGGGCACAGGGTTTGAAAGTATTTATGGGCGGCGAGGGTTCCCGGAACTGGGGCAAGGGCAGGTTATATTACTGTGAGACATATTGATTAAAACATTAAGCAAAATCGTGCATTCCAATTTCGTACATTTCTTATCACGAAACAATGACGTCATAGGTTACTTTTATAAAAGTAATATTGTTAGATTGTTTTGTGTTAGTTGACAGCCGAAATAACTTTATCAACCAATTCACACCCACATAAACGTAAACCAGTTTGAATTAACAAAAAAAATAGTATCCCAAAATAATATGATCTCATCTACATATATTTGATACTCAAGGGATTTTACAGCTTAGAAGTTAAGTTTATGCTTAGCGGGCTGTGGAATGCTCTTGTTTATAATTATATCAATTCTTTTTGAACGAAATTAGAAGCTTTTAAAACAATTTCAACTATTCTTAACTGGTAA
Organism: Scaptomyza flava; assembly: GCA_030179655.1. Classification (NCBI taxonomy): domain Eukaryota; kingdom Metazoa; phylum Arthropoda; class Insecta; order Diptera; family Drosophilidae; genus Scaptomyza; species Scaptomyza flava. The sequence continues at coordinate 17,558,743 of JARNME010000029.1, forward strand.
AAAATTATACAATTTAGATAAGATGTATACATTTGTAGATATTGATGGAATTACATTATAGATAGCGGCCTTTGTCAAAAATGTCCATCATAAATAAAATTATTTTGTTTTGCTGAAAATTCCAGTCATAACTTACACAATTTTTCTGTCGAAAATATTATCGGTTTGTTTTTTTTTTCTTTTTTGAGCTTTTGTTATTAAATGTGATATATTATTTGTCATATGTATTTATAGATAGCATTGTGGTCAGCAATTTACAGCGAAAATACCTCAAGGTATTTTAACATAATGAAAAAAAAACTTAGATAACAAAATTTAGTTTGATAAAAGTAAACCAATTAATATCATCTATTTAAATTTTAATACAGCTGCGGCCCTTATAACATCTGAAACCTTATATAAAATCTTCAATCTTAAGTATATATTTTGACGAGTTGTTTGTGTAACAAGAATAATGTTGCAAAGATTTCAATGCTAGCAAGAGACTCAAAAGAAGTTGGAATGTGGAAAAGAGAGAAGAAAAACGATAACAGAACGAAAGAAAAAGAGCGGGAGAGAGTGAGATCGGGCGGGAAAGGAGCTGCACAAAGGCTGCCAAAATAAACATGAACAGTACACCTTTTTGGTTGGAAAACTCATTGCATTTGGAAAAGAAAATATGAAAAAACAACAATATCTATAAATACTCGCAGACAGATAGATATGAAAAAGTATTTATCATAACATACATACATATATGTACATATGTATATCACTAAAAAACATAGCAAAAAAATACAAATTTAAATATGTACATAATAATATGTTTTGGAACATTTAAAATTGTAGGTTTTACACACATTTTGTATTTATATATTTTGCCTTTGATTTTTCCGCAACACCACAGAAAATAGCAGCAGCTGAGATTTTTTCTCTTTACGTAGTGTTTTCCGATTTTTGTTTGGATTTTAAAACATTGAGATATTTTTTGGTGTTTATAAATAACATCAATTATTGACACAGCATGTTTATATATGTAAAAATAAGCAACAATTTCAATTGCGTTCTTTAGTTTTTAAAAGCAATAATGGGGCAATTTTGACACAACAAATACAAATGATGCCAATTCACAGATAACTGTAAAGCACATTCACACACAGCTCAATATTTAAACATAGAAGAACATTTTAATTTTTATAATTTTTTGTTTATATATTGTACAAATTTTTTTATTTTCGTATTTCTTTGCGTACAAACGAAAAACAAACTGCAGTCCGCGCTCAGAAGCCGAGAACTGAAACAGAATAACAAACAGCAGCAGGAAAACTCATAACAGAGAGAGAGCGACAGAGAGCTCATCGAAATAGAGAAGCAGCCACTGTGAGGGAGGGAGGAAGAGGGAGAGAGAGAGAGTGCTTAAGAGAGCGAGAAAAAACGCCGGCTGCTGCACAGTGGGTCTGTTAAGCCATAAAGAATGTAATAATAGGTAAAGAAAATAAAAATTAGACAAATTAAAAATTATGTTGAAATATTAAGTAAATTGAAAAACGTATATCTTTTGGAATTAATTAATTCACACATGGCAATGTTACTTTTAACAGACATGTGTCGATGTGGATTAAAAGTATTATTCCTAAATATGTTAAGAGCTAGTTCCTTACGGCTATTGAATTTACTAACGTAGAAGTTTCGTATAAAAAAATAATAGTAAAATAAAATCGAAATGACGAATTTTACTTGGACAACCGAGTTTTAACCGCAAGGCTTTTAATGATATCTCAGTTTCGATTATTTTGTTTGCATTTTCATTGTTAATTAATATAAAATTGACATGGAAAGGCATCCGACCGCAAAAAATTCTTGGGACATGCAGCTTAAATTGATTTTTGCATAGTGTTTGCTTGTTTCTGTGTGCAAGGATGACAAGCGCCCTACGTAGTTCGTTGGTAATTACAGAGCAAATAGTGCCTGACATTTAATTTTACCAGCCATTGAAAATGTATGCACGTATGAACAAACATACATATTTAAGAGTTTGCCGCTTGGTTATTTCAATATCAGGTTCGTGGCTTTTTTACATCGATCCATATCCTTGTACTTGGACAGCATGCACTAATTGCACACTTAATTGATACGAAAGGACACGTGCCTGAACTTTGAAGACGCAATCCTGCTTGGATTGCATGCATTTCCTAACAACTTTTTTACGAGCATTGAACGCACTAAAGAACAATTAAAACTACATTTACAAAAGCAAATTAAAAGTGGGATGATATAAAAATGAAAAAGTTTATTTTCATTATAAAGTGTTTTTAAACTCATAGCTGAGAGGAATTCGTTTTTTTTTTAGCATATTCTTTATTTTTAGTTTTTTCGTTTCAATAAAGTTCCAACGAATCCGCTATCTATTAAAACTATGTATTATATAAAAAAAATAACCAACTACCCGCTAGAAGCAAAAAATTTTTCGCAAATGAAACTAACAACACTAAAACCATCCGCAGCCGCACAGCTTTAATGGTTTTAAAACACACAGAAAACTTTTTTAATGAGCTGTGTTATACTAACTAAAATAAAAATGGGTGGGACTAAGAATGAGCTAAGACTAAAGTAGATTCTAATGTTAAATGTGCGACTCAAACATTTTGTTGTAGCGGATCATTATAAGTATCAAGAATAAAATTTAATAATCCTCCCAAACACACACTTAACTAAGTACAACAAAGCGACGCGGGGATGCGTTACGTAAGCGGCTGGTTCTTCTCAAGGACGTTTGCCAACAAGACCAAGACCGAAAATAGCCGGAGAGAAGCAGAAGTTCAAAGCAAAAAAAAAAGATAATAATGTAGAAGAAGAAACGGAAAATGGAGGGAAATTTATTACACTATTTCTTTGGTCATGTACGAAGGATGAAAAACACGCAATACTTATCTAGTAAATCAGTTGTGCTGGGTGGCAAACAAAAATGTGACTGGATGGGGCGAGACAAATGTTAGTTAGTTTAGACAAATGAAGAGCAAGACAAAGCACAAACAAACAGTAAAGAACTGAAGTAAAACGGGTACAACTTTCATAAAAGTGATGCATAATTGATTAAAAAAGCAATTCGATAATTAAAAGCAATATTGATAGAAGCTTGCCAATCCTGAGTGATCAAAGAAGAATGCAACAAAGCAAATAGAAATACATCAATATGCAATATTCATATGAATGCTGGTAGTGTATTTGTCTTTGTGAATGTTTGCCGCATTGCATTGTTCACATGACAAAACAAAATCATCAACAAACATGGCGCCTGCAATGCTGTAGCATATATGTACACATTTGAACATATAATATGAACCACACAGACACACACACACACACACAAAACTTAGCATATGCTTTTGTGCGCTGCATGTAGTTACGTCTGTGTGTCGCCATTATTGTTGTTGTTAGTATTATGGTTTAAGGTCCTACTGGAAGCGCGTCGGTAGCGACAGCGCATTGTGACGTAAAAATATGGACAAAGTCGGCGTCGTTGTGACAACTTGTTTTTGTTTTGCGTAGGTACCGTTAGCGTAGGCATCACATTTGACATGCGCAATGGTCGACACCGCCTGCCTGACTGCAAAAAACAGATGTTTGCAATTTATGGCGTGGGAGAGCATGCCAAACAAGATAGAGAGATGATGAGAGAATTCACAGTAGTTGTAGCTTTAATTTTTTACAGAACTATCAACGCAAGAATGTTTATCAGTTGCTTTAAAATGGGCTCATTAGTTTTATAACTTGCTAGATTCGCATACTGACAACAGGCATCAGAAAACAAATTAATGTGGCAAATATAACTTGGCTCTTCATTGCGCAATTATTTATATTTAGAAAAGTCTGCACAGTGCGTGTCTTAATCGAAGCACTTATAGTAGTAGTTCTTAGGCATGAGAGTTTATTATAGTTTATAAGTAAATAGTTTATTCTTCTAAATTGCAATTGTAATCTATTCAACATTAAATATTTTCGGCTGATATACTTTCAGCTAATGACAATTATTGTTTCAAAACGACCACTGTGTCATTATGTAAGCAAAACATAAGAATATTTATCACACACCAGGTTCATTTTTAATGGGACTCACCGTTTCAAACCGTTTTATTTGTGACAACTGCAAGACGCATCCAATGTTTAAGTATATCTGTGCCATTTTATTACTTTAATTATTTTCCATATAAAAAAATACACAAAAAGCTGTTTTCGTTGTTCATATTCTTCAAGCTTTTACACTTGTTTGGCTTAATGCTGGCACCGCATATCGCATAATAATTGATTTAACATTAATAACACTAACAACATTTAGCACACACATTCACAATTAAACCCGTATTGTAAACTGTTGTTAATGTATTGGTGGGTCTAGGCGGTGGCAGCGGCAAAACGCCCCACCTCCTTTTCCTTCTCCTCCACCACCTTTTGCTTACAGCGAACGCTTGAGCACGTTAAAGTTTTGCATTAGATTTGCCGTTTTCATATAAACAGCAAATAGTTTGATTTGACTTTTGTGGAAAATTATGTATTTACTAATGTCGAACTGCCGCCGAACCATTGCAATTGCCAATTTGATGAGACGCGCACTGAAGACAAAAATTTTCTGTTCCACTGAGCTTCACCTTCACGTGTGGCCACAGGACAATTGCTCACAATATATCCTTTTCACAAAAATGTACTAAATTTGTCATAACAACAACAAGAGCAAAATCAGGGTTGGTGGCATTTAAAACGGCTGCTCGACTGTGAATGGCAAAAATATTCATTTATCGATATAAGTGCCGCGTTGTTTAACTTTACATTGTTTATTTTCAAAATTTTCAACTTTTTAAAATATGTACTAGAAAAGTGGAAAATTATAGCAAATTAGTTTCACTTCACATTTAAATTCTAAATAAAATGGTATTCATTATTTTTTCGTTATTCTTAAATCAAATGCACTTCACAAAAAGTGAATAGAAGTCCTACTTTCGTTCATCAGTAGTTAATCCTTGAAAAGCGTGAAGACTTCGAGATGTACTGTCGATCATCACCACGTGAACTGCCTCTGCGTTCCCTTTCAAATTTTTCATGTGATCGCTCACGGGATTTTTCCTGCGAGCAAAAAAAGTGATAATTAAGAAGCTAAAAAATATAATTGGCATTTTTAGCTTACTCTATGGCGGTCCCTCTCACGCAAATCGTCATCGCCGTTTTGTGCTGAAAATGGTTAATTTTTGAATGTCTTGAATAAAATTTAAACTTTCTCACTTTACCTTCACGTCGACGTTTGTGTTCACCGCTTCCAGACTCTTCGTTTCGATCACGTTTTCGTCCCATTTTTCGATCCTTTCGTGCGTCGCGCTCCTCATCGGACATCTTGTCCTTGTTACGTTCTTTGGTTTTGAGTCCTCGTGCCTTCTTCACACTATCTACGAGCTCTTCTACCTTCTGTAATGGCACAAAGTTAATTATGGTGGGGCTAATAGGGAACAACTCACAATATTTTTTTTAATTATTCGGATTGATTGTGTAAGTGAATAAATAAAAAATAAATTAAAAAAATCATTTAAAATTAGAGTATGATAAAGACCGCGCCTATCAGCACACCAACCGATAAAGCTTCCCTTCATGAGGTCTTGCCTCAAACCCGCCCAGTTAGTAGTTTGTCCGCCCCCACAACGCGCTGATCACTTACCCGTCCGCATACGAGATCAAGATCAACGGGAATTTACAACTAAAATGTAGTCTGCACTGTACTGCTAGCGATGCATATCAAGTCGATGCTGATGAGTCGTCCAGTATCATGTTGTTTTCCATTTTTTTTTTGTCGTATTATGTTTGTAGATTTTTAGTTTTTTTTTAGATTTTTAGTGGTCCCATGGAATAAAGGCGGTTTTGTTTGGGTTTAAGAATGTCGATTTCGTCATGTTAAGGATATTGTAAAATCCTCTGTTGATTTAAGTTATGATATTTGAAGATTTAAATTTTCCTTGTGTTATTGAAGAATGTGCTGATTAAGATCTGAAGACATCGTCCTTTTATCATAAGGCGTCACCAATAGGGTTCTTTAAATTACAGTCGCATGTTGCCTTAACGGAATGCTCTGAGGAGTGAGTGATCATTTCATCTTTTTTTTTGTTGTGTGTAGTGAATTTTATTTTATTTTTTTTTAAATTTCTTTTGTTAACGTTTTGTTTGTAGGCACTGTTCCATCGAAGCATTTTGAAGTTTTTCTTTTAAGATCACAGGTAATCCGGTTCTGAATTAGCTTTTGTGTCTTGATGAATGAACGAAAAGAGATTTTCCTTTTTCATACGTAGAACTCGGCTCAATCCAGCTTGGGGAATGTTGTTGAAGTAAACGCTTGGGTTTTTTTTGGGTTACAGGAAGAGAAGCGCCTAATATTCTGTTATCAATCATGTAGGCGATTTTCGGGATCATCGATTTTTAATACGTTGTTAAATTTAACCTTGTTGTATGATCCATTTATAGTGTGCCAGAATCATTCAGAAGAATAATGCCTTAGTAAAGTTGGTTTATTTGGTCTTAGGATGATTACGTTTTAGTTTTTTAACTTCTTGATAATGAAGTTTCTTGTTTGTAGATTCGTGGTAAAGCTGTGCATCCTTACAAGATCCAGGACTTCTTAGCAGTGTTGTGAGATTATCTTGGCAATCCTTCGCCATTAGTAGCACACTGTTGTTGTTGTGGCTGCAGTTTTTTTTACACTACTATCTAACAGTATGAACAGCAATAAAAAAAAAATATGTTTCGATTCTTTCTACAAACTGGTTAACAAAGCTCCCTTAAATTCAATTCAAAATTGGCTTAAGTTAAAAAACACTTAACTACTAAATACAGTTCAACTGTGCTCTTACAAACTATAAAGAATAAGTACGCTACATCCCCAGTTGTAGACTTAGATTAATGCACTTGTTGAACTATGACGAGGTCCAATTTGTGTCCAGTGGGAGTTATTTTTGGTGGGTTGGTTGTTGAGTTGATCTAAAGTCTCGTCCCTACCAGCTATGTGGTGGAATCATGTGTGTGATGTTTTATATATCGCCTCTCTCGCATGTTCAGTGACTCTTTCGGCTATTGTTTACAGTTTTATGCTCTCCGCTGCAGTTGCGGGACCGTTGGGTCAATGTCTTAGCGTACTATGTATGCAACCATATGCTACTAACCTTTGAACTTGAGGACGACGCTTCTATTTTACGACGTTTCGAATCTGCAAATACAAATATCGATATAAAAAAACTTAATGTGCGTTAGTTGCGTTTTCACATACCTTTATCATATTCAATTGTCTCGTGACTGCGTCGATGCTGCAGCGAACCGTTACTCTCGTTGGACACCGAACTCAGATCACGATCACGCTGACGTCCTTCGTACTCATCGTAGTGGCTTCGATCTTCCTGTCTGGCGTTACTGCCTGTTACTAGATCCACCGTTTCAACGCCGTCGTGCCGATGCTGACTGCGGTCATCGCGACGCGATAGCTTATCACGTTTTAGTGCACGCAAAGCGGCTGCTTCCAGTTCCTCGAGCCGCTGCGCTCGTTCACGTGCCCGCTGCTGTATTTCAGCTTCGGTGCGGGTTTCAATGCGCTCCTTGTTGCTGCTGCTGACCTGACGCTGCGTACTGCGTGTGCTGCTTAAGCTATGTCGCTCATCACGCTCCCTATCCCGTTCACGTTCGCGTTCACGTTCACGTTCTCGTTCCCTATCTCGACTGTGTCGTTGCTCGCTTTGACTGCCGCTGCCATTGGTGCTCGCGTTGTTATTGGCATTGCTGCTGGATTCGTCCTTGGCGTCATTGCCACGATGCGATTGCGATTCCCTTAACGTCGCTGCTCCTCCTACAGCATCCCGTTTGCTTTCGCGATCGCTTATTGCAGGCGCTGACTTTGTGATGGAAATCACCGTCGAAGTGGTGGCCCCCTCCGATTTAGTGAGCTTCACGTCGCCACGCAGTGTGGCACCTGGAATAATTTTACAGAGAGAGTAGGGTTTAATGTAAATGTAGTTAGTGCTATTAGCTTACCAGCCTTAACGTCCTGCTCCTTGCTACCAGTCTTTTGCTCGCCGCTTAAGATGGACGTAACGTTGGCTGGTTTCGTAGGAGACGTGGATGGTGCTGCAGTCGCAGTAGTCATTTTTTCTGCAGAGGTAGCCTTTGAGTTGCTCGCAGGCGACGTGGAAACAGTTTCCTTGCCAGGACGCTCAGCCACCTGATGGAAATCACTCTCTTTATACATGTGCGGTGTCTTTAATTTCAGCTGGCCAATGTAGCTGGATGCAATGGCAAATAAATCTGGGCGCTGGGTCTTTTCCTCCTCGCGCACTTTGTCTACCTTGCGCTCAATAATCTGCTCTAGCTTTGAGAGCACCGGATAGTGGGGCAAGATACGCATCAAGATAATTAGCGCATTGCGTATCTGCATAAAGTCCTTCGAGTCCAAACAAAACACTATCGCTTTGGTTATTTTGTAGTGCCACTTGTGGCAGACATGACGATAGTTCTCATAGCCCACATGATCATTGGATTCTGAAAACTGATTACTAACACGGAACTTGGTAACAAAGCCAGGATAATTTGCGCACTCCCTGTTAAAGACCGCCTGATCTGAATGCCAGCGCATAACAGTCTCAAGCATGGCACACAAAAAGCGCCCGTATCGCGTCGCTTCGCCCTCCGTACAGGATGTCACCGAGTACGTGATGTCGCAAAACAGCTAAGGCGAGATTCAAGAATTAATACCGAAATTGACTTGGCTGCAAGTTAGGAGCATACCCGATCATAGCAAAGCAGCGTGGAGAAATTGGCCGTTTTTAGATTGTGTATGGTCTGAACGAACTTGGCACAATAGAGTGCATCCAGGGCAGTGAAGGTGCAGCGCGGAAAGAGACACAACTGCAAGAACTGTGTTATGGTATCGTTCTTTGCCGACTTTGCCGAGCGCAGCAAAAACCAGCCATCCTTTTGCTCCTGCAAACGTTGCAATATCTTTTCCACATGCTCGTGCTGCTTTTTGCGCTCATCATTTAATTTTTCTGTAAGCGCCATATAACGCTCGTGTTCTTTTTTGTTCTTGGACTGATTCTAAAAAATGTCGATGGATTATTTATAAGCTCTTCAAAATAGAACGGCGTAAGTCTTACCGAATCTTTGCCATCTGCTGCCTGCTGTGCAAGTTGTTTTAGCTTGCTAATCTCACGCTGATAGATTTCGTTCGGCACATGCAGATCGTACATGCTTAGGCTCCAAAAGGTGACCAAAAACTGTGGACTGATGTCCTCCCAAACTTTGGCACTGTGCAACGGACGCACAGACTCCACAATGGGATTCATAATCAACTGAGTGGCATCCAAATATTTTTGCAGCCTTTGTGCAGTCGTCAGCTTCTTTGCATTGGGATCAGCCCTGCGTAACTGATCATATTTTTGCTGCAAAAAATTCAAATAATTATAACATGCACTCAAGAATATGTTTAGAAACTTACGTTAATCTGATGTGTAAACATGGGACGTGCCAGAAAGAAAGCGACATCAGTGTTGATGTGATATTCACGCAGCATAGTAATAATCGATGGCAAACGTTCCACATACTCATCCACCGAATAGGTGGAGCCTAGAAAAGTGCCAAACTGCACAAGCGCATCTTGACACTGATCATATAAACTGCCCACAAGCTTTAGATGACTATGCGCGGCCGTTTCACGATAGATGACACAGTGCTTCTGCTGTGCCATAAGTAGGCAAAGTGTGACGGCGAGATCGTTGTTAGCCAACGCCTCCTTCAAGCGAGTCGATGACTTTTTCGTGTTGCGTACCTGACTAAAGTAACCAGCCTAAAAACAAATAATTAAAAATATTAAAGCATTAAAAAATATATTATTTTATTAGACTATGAACACACCTCGCCGCGCAGTTGCTCACCGCCACATAGAGCCTGCAGCTGATCGTTGGTCATTTCCTCACAGGATTCGACGCCGGCCATCTTGTGTACCAGTTCGCGCAGTACGAGCAAATCAAGACTCTTCTGAGATTTAAGCTGATTGGCGACGTACTGCAGCAGACCACTCATCTCGATGCTGTATTTCTTGTAAATGGAGCCACAGAAGGAGGCAAGACTCTGCAGCCACAGCGAAAGCGAGGTACCATCATCCTTAAAACGACCACGACCGGTCATAGTTAGGGATTCAATGATGCAATAACCAAGGCAGTCAAAGGATAAATTTGTACAATACTTGAGCATATCGCAAACTGGTCCTATCAAATTATCGTACATTTGAATCTGCACAAGGATCTGAAAAGTAAAAGCAAACACGTTATAAGAAATCAGAATAGGATTCTAGAATATTATGTAATTTACTAACATAATCAAAGAGCAGGCCGGGGGCACAGTGGCTGTACTTGCCCACCAGACGACCAAGCTGTTTCACATTCTCCTTGCTGACGCGCTTCATCAGGGCCTTTATATCCCGCTGCGCCAAACCACATCGACGTATCAGATTCGGATGCATCTGATAACTGTCGTTCTTCCAGCGACCATACATACTGTAGCGCAAGTGATATGGAAAAAACTTGAGTACATTCCAAATCTCCTCAGACATGGGACAATTGCTGTCCAGATAAAGCAGCGAGGGCAATATACACGAATCCAGGCAGGTAATTATTTCATAGTAGTGCTGTTCCTGTTCGGTATTAGGTGGCGGTCCATTCAAACTATCGACGCCCATATCCAGCAATACGCTGCTCATGGTGCGCACTAGTTTGTACATTAAAATTGTGTCAAAGTGCAGTGCCGGACCCAATACATTTGCCATGGGCCACGTATATTTGCGTAAATCATTAAATTCGCGAGCCTGCAGCTTGGCGACTAGACTGGCATCTTCAAACAGGCGATGGCGCATGGGCTTCCGACCAGCGGGTGCTTTAAAACATTTCTTGTAGTAGATATGCTCCAAGGATATGTGCAGAAGGTCCACAATGGCACGTGCAATGGGATCCTGCACTACAACCGACTGATCCGGCAGTTTTTGTACAATTTTGTGCGCATTCTCCCAGTCGCCAATTTTTAGGAGCGCCTCGCATAAACCGAACTTTTGATTAACGCTGTATTTGTCCTAACGAGAAAGGTGAAGGTAAGTCTAATATAAGTTTTAAATTTAATGCTCATTCATACCTCATCGAATTTTGTACTCGAAGGTGGTGGTGGTTCCTTGTCATCCTCCTTTTTGTTGGTGTAGATCACATTAAGTTTGCGGACCATTTCTCTAGCATCAGCCAGGTCCTCTTCCCAATGAGCACGTATGCTGCCATCATTTGGCGATAGCCAGACGTAAACATCGTTTATCTCAATGACGCCATGCTTCAGAAGCAGTGCACAGACATGATACAAAGATCGAGGCGTTCGTGACGCTTTAAAGTGGCAAAATTTGTAGCCAAGAACTTCGCATATAATTGCACCAGTAGGCATATAGCTGCGCAGCAAGGGTATAAAAAGCTTCCAGCGTTCAGGGCGCGTCTCAAAAGATTCGATAATAATATCCAGCACACGATTAGGATCCAGATTAAAGCAGCCTGTAAATTCGCAATGCATTTCAGTAAGTCACAGCAATTAGGATGTGAAGACTCACCTATTAGAGATTTTATTATATCCATGATAGTTTCGGGAGTTGTGTGATCCTCAAATTCTTGATTAAGTTCGGTTATTAGCTTGGCAAAACCTTCGCTCTCCTCACGAAATAAGTTAAACCGCCGCTGCTTATAGCTGCAAATTGAGACAAAATTAATATAGTGTTTGAAGAATCGGCAAAATCTATGGGTAACGATATTATACATAAAACAAATACTACCTATTCACTATTATCGATTATCAAAATATGGCGGTCTGACAGAAGATTTCACAGGAAGTTTAATTATTAATAGTGTATAACACATTGCAAAATTTATCAAAATAAAAGACAACAAAATTTGTAATTAAGATGACGCCTATACAAAGGACCAACGACAACCGATATTCACTATCAAGTTTTTTTATACTCCGCACTTACTATAGCTTTGTTTTGACTTTGATGAATTTAGTGTAAAAGCTTTTGTTCTTTACAATGCCCACTTCTTGGAGCGTGTCAATTTCCAGTCTCTCTTTTAGCAACGCCTCCGGCAGAACCTTGTCCAGATCCTTAACAATTTGCACAAATCCATGTCTCTCCTCCTGCAATCCCTCAGTCATTAAGGACGTCTCGCTGTCTAATATATTGACGACGTCCAAGATAAGACTCGGAAACTCTCTGTGCAACGCCTAATTATAAGCAAAATAAGATTATGTTAGCAGTGAATATTTTTGGTTTTGCGAATAATTTACCACTACGTCGGAGAGCACGTGGAACACAACGTCTTTTTTAAGTTTATAGCGCAGTGCTTGCCAGAGCAGTTCGTATATGGCATTTGAGATGCCTTGCTTAAATGCACCATTCTTATCAAAAACGGGGCTCTCTGGACTATCCTGCAGCTGTTGCTTCAGGTATTTTATGCTTAAAACAAAACAAAAAGCATTTGCGAATCAGATTAACTATATTATAGGTTTAAGTTAAATACATACAATTCACTTCGGCCCGTTTTATCAAAATGCTTAAAGATATCCACATTGAACAAATTTTCACCTCCTCCACCATTTGCATTTGTCGTGGGTGCTGCGTCTCCCAATACTGTTGTTGCTGCAGCTTCTGCCGCCGTCGCCGCTGCATCATTTTCTTGCGTCCCCGTCACACTGTGACTTTTCGACAGTTTCTTTAAGCGTCTCATGCAAGCTATTTGTGAAGACACGTGGATAACACTTTCTTTGCTAACTTTAGTAACTTATTTTATGCTATTTATTGAAAGATTTTACAAATTTTCACACTTTTCTCCGCCTTTTCGAGTGTGAGAGATGCAAATATGTTATTTGCTTATCGATATTGTATATCGAGAGCTATCGTGCCAGGGCTGCACTACTTTAAAATAATTTCAAAATAAAACAGGTGTAAAAACAGACGGTATGCTGTTCATAAATAGAGGGAAAATAATTTTAAAATTACTACATAAATCAATCAAACAAACATAGTAACGAAATTAGATATAAAATCAATTGAGATAAAATTCTTGTATATTCATATATTTATTAAAATTTGTTTAAAAGTGCATACAAATGTGAAAAGTAATTTACTTAATTTCTATAGACGTAGACGATCTCTTTACGATTTTTTGTTTAAGGCTCCTTTAGAAACGCGGCTTGAACGTTGCCGGATATTGATTAAAGCGCGGACGCAACGCGGCGTTTGATTTTTCAAATTTTTCGCCGGTCTGACCCAAGATAACACCATCGGTCACCTTGGCGCCATCTTGTGGATGCGGTTGCGATGATCTCGCCTCGGCCACGTCAATAATGCGTGGATTCTTGCGATATCTATACCACCAGTACTCAAAGACAAGCGTTATGCAGGCCATGCCAATGCCAACAAAGATGACAATAAAAACGCCACCAATATTTTGTATGGATATGCCATCCGATTGATCCTCTGGCTTTTCACAGTTCGCTTGTGCCTCATCGTTTTTCCACCATTTCTCCTTGAGCTTCTCCAGCTGTCGCTTATTCAGCAGAGTCAAAATGCTGTGTTTATCAAAAAGACATATGTATAACTAATATTTACTTTATGTTAAAATTCAATTGAAACTCACGCATTATTAAATTGATCCTTAAGATGTGAACCCTGCTGCACGGCAATTGCATACGGTTTGCGCGAGAACTCCTCTCCGACCACTTGAAGATCACAATTTGTCAACTGCAGATATCGGATATCCGTTGCATCTCCCAAGAAAGCAAAACCAGTTGCTGTGGATGAATTCCTTACACGCTTCACTGCATCTTCGAGTGTGGCGGGCAAACCCGCCTCCTGCATAGCCTGCCACATTTTTGTATATTTATCGCTCACAGGATAATCCCAGACAGCCAACTTGGAACGCTCCAGCGGCGTCAGTGAATCGTTAAGTGATAAGTCCTTCCAAATTTCATAAAACATTTGCTCAATATTTGCCATGCGCTCAAAATAAGTCATTGCAGAGGATCCATTAAGTGGGGCATAGAGAATCTTGTACTGCTTGGCCAAATCATCGAGTGACTCGACGGGTGTATCCAAACGCGAGACAGTCAAAAAGGCAGCCAAATTTGCCGTATACGACGCAATAATAATAAAGCTGGTTAAAATATACAAATTTTCAGTCTGTAATGTAAAATATTCCAGCTATAAGCTTACCCAAAAAGCCACCAAGTGGCAGCAACCAATCTTCCCGACAGATTCTTGGGTGCCTCCCCGCCACCCTGCGGTGTCAAAGAAGTCATGCAGAACCACAAACATTCCTTCAGATTAAACTCGCGCTTCTCTTCATCGTCCTTGTACTTTTCGCGATTATTTTGGTAACTGTAGGGGCTCCATCGATCAAAGACCCACATTAGAAAGCTAGTAAAGAAATAGGCAGCCAAGATGCACAACCAGACATTCGTCTCCAATACAGTAAGAAACTTAAACAACGAACTTGGAGAACTGGGACGCTGCATCATAATGGTTATGCCCACCAAATCATAGTATGGCACCGTGAAATCAATAACAATCTCTCGCTCTGCCATAACAGACATGCTACCCAATCCAATGTCAGCCTGTTTGTCAATCAATTTCTTAACAATCCCATTCCATTCGCCCTTCTCATCCATGTTCCCAAATTTGCCATCCTCAACCTCCTGAATCTCATAGTCAAAGTGTACAATTGCCGCAATCTCATTGATCAAATCAATGCAGTAGCCTTTGTAGCCCTTCGGTGCGGTCTCATCACGCATGATAAATGGAGCTTGCTGATTATTATAATATAAGAATTCATTAAGAGAATATAGTTTTAATAAACTTTCACTTACCACTACTGTGAATATACGATAGACTGTATCTGCTGTAAGATTCTTCATTTGCTCCTCATCCTTGACAACCAATGGTGAGTCGAGGCCAGCTGTCCAGGTGCCAATCGATTTGCTGTTGACCGAACTGCCGCCACGTATCTGGAGCACATTTATGTCCATTTCAAATTTCATATAGCTAAAACCATTAAATGGTTTGCGCGGTTGCGTGACCAGCTCGAAAGTGCCATAGGACGTTGGCTCGCTGACCTTTTGAGCACAGTTTGTAAACAATAATTTCAACAATATGTAATTGTGCGCAACAAAGGGGTTATCCCTGTTTATTATTATTATTAATTTTTAAGCGTACACACCTGTATAAAAAATTGCCTGAGATCAATATTGCGTTCAGGCGTGTTGGCACCCTGAAAATCTTCACATTTCATATACTCCATGTCCTTTGGCCAGGCGCCCGATTGAAGCATTTCTCTAACATAAATAACAATAATTAATGAGTAGAAATTTGCTCAAAGTATTATGTGTTAATATTGGCTTAAAATAAGGGAAATCAAGTTGATTTAGTAACGACCGAAAAAATTATTCATAATAAACTTACTTAATAGCCAAAAAGCTGCGCAATGCCAAATCAAAGTAGAATGCCGATGCCAACTGCGGCTCCTCATTCAGATTGAATGTGGTGCGCAGCAGACCCAAACGATCGCGATATTGAGTAAATGCCATGGGCTTCAGGAACATAATGGTTGCATTATCTCGCTGACTGCTGACTTCACCCTCGCTCTGAGTGATTGCATGCCAAGCAAAATTGCGCTCAAAGTAGGCAGGCTTCACGGACTCAAGAACCATACGTATGGATTGCAAATTACCCAGTACAAAAAAGTTATTGATATCGAGATTACGTAGTTTTTCAATTTGCTCCTCGCGCTCCCTTTTGCCATCCTTAGCAATGGCCGTAATGACGTGGCGCGTTTGAATATTTTGCAACAGGGATTTGTACTTGTGGTCCATAACAAAAGTGTCATCATAAAGTATGGCAGCTAAATAGGAAGGTTTTTTTACAGTGATTTTGAAATTTTTAATATTTAATTTTTTAACCATTGGTGATGTTCAGCCGCTTAACAATGCTCCTCACTGCTTCAGGTATGATATCTGCTGGCGGCATTATCTGAAGTAAATACTTTTGCTTGGCCTCATCCAAATCACGCCATTGCCTCAAGTCACCCTCCTGGCCGTAGGAGGCACTAATTGTGGGCAAACCTAATGCCTGCGTAAAACTCTTTACAGTTTCCGAAGCAACTCCCGATTTGGTGGTGTCCAATATAAGATGTGGCGTTTGTTTCTTATCAACGCTGGCGACATACTTGCTACAAACTAAATCAATCGAATTCAAAAATTAAATAAGTTAACTTAATAATTTTAGTGCATATTTATGCTTGGGCAACTTACTTGCTTCCAGCAACACTTTAGCATCTGTTTTATTTGCCTCAATTGATTCAATTTGCACCGACAAACCATAGCTTGGATTCTTCTTAAGGTAGGTAAGGACAACCTCGATGGCCTTCGTTGCTGGCTCATTATCCACCTCGTTTATAAATACTGTTAGAGACCCGTTATTAGTATTATGTATGCATACAGTACATACTTCATTGTTTGCACTGTTCACCCAAAACAACTTAACCACCTAACCAATAAATTTTTTCTTGATTAGTTTCCACAAGTCCTTACTCCCTATCTATTTGGATTTCGTAATAATCTATCGATTTAGCACTTACACACATTGATATTTTGAGTGGTCTGTGCGTCAACAATATCCAAATGGATTGCAATTTGCAGACATATCCACAGTAACCACGAATATTTCAAAGTTTTCAACCGGATCCGCAACATTGTCGCAAGGACTAAACATTGACCGAACCGCACGAACAACAAATGTCAACTGAATAACCGATTTCAATGTTCTTTTAACGACCTAATGTGTGGACATGTGTGTATCCTTGGTGATAATCAATTGGTCGGTTGACTACACAATCTTTTTTATTGTTCGTGTCTAATCACTAATTGGCCACACCATTCCCCCATAAAAATGTGGATATGGGTCAGCGCTTTGACGAATGTCACAGTATGTCCACAAGAGCACTACACATGTGTCCTTGACTTTGGATTTTGATTTGGATTATGATTAACCACTGTATTTGTGTATAAACTTTATGCAAATCGCGACAAAACGCATTTAAATGCTTTTTTTGACGAAATACCAAAAATTTTATTACATTTCATTAATATATAAAAACTTTTTGATGCCCAACGTTTATAATAGTAATTGTCGTTGGCGTGCCTAAAATATAACCCTCATAAATACGACTTTATAAATTATTCAGCGTTTGGACATAACTTAGATACAAAAATTAGATAATTAGCTACTAGTTGCTGCCGACTAGCATGCATTGTCATTATGCGTTAGTTTAGATCTAAAGTAAGCTTTAACATACACAGTTCTCGATCGCAGTACATGGTTTCATAATGTATAATATATACATCGATAATATAAAGCCTATGCTTAGCGGTAGTAGTCTAGTTAATTTGTGTGTGTATATTGTATACAAAATCTCACAAGTTCCAGTCATCTGGGCCCGACTCCTCGTGCACTGTGATGGGTGTGCGTGGTGCCCCGGGCACAGGTGTGGGCACCAACGGCACATTGCTATGCATGCCCGATCCGCCAAAGAATGGCGGTGGCCTAAAGCTATTGGGCGTTGTCGCATTGGAGCTATGCGTTGATGACGCCGATGAGTCACGCACACGTGCCGCATCAAAAACTGGTGGCTGAGCGTACCGATAATGTTGTCCAAATTGTCCGGGTTGCGGCGTTCGGGATCGTGAATGCGAGCTTTCACGCCTCGCCATCATTTCGTGCTCCCTCTGCTGTTGCCTTATATGTTGCTGTTTCTTTAGCAACATATTCTCACGCTGCTGCTGTCGCTGCTGTTCCATCTGCTTGCGCTGCTGGGCTAAAAGCCGATTCGTTTTGCTCCATGGATTGCCGCCAAAGCACAAGTTGGATAAAAATACCACCGGCGAGAAAAGACGTAGCGAAAACTGACTAAAATAACGGAAAGATAACTTAAATACAAAATATTAATATTAAAAGTTAGTTTAACTACTCACCTGGTGTCCACAATTGGCTTTGCTTCATTGCCGCTGAGTATGAAGAGTGGAAAGAATATTGAAAAGATGCAACTGCTGACAATCAGCGAACTGGACATATTAGTTAGCACAGTCAACGGTATGCCAAAACCAAAGAAATATGGCCAATTCTTTTCAATGTAGGTCAAACGTCGATGCAGCTCCCAACCCATGTTAAACCATTTGTACTCAAAGGAGTACAAAGAATAGAGTAGGCACAAGTGTATGAAGCACAGCGAGGACCCAACATATTTGAACGGCACCAAGTTTACCAACATGCTCTGCACCAGAAACAACATTTGCACAACCATACTGAAGAGAAAATCGGCGACCAGTTTACTTATACCAGGTATTAACTGCGGTCGTCCTTTGCGAACACGGTACGCTGCATTCGCAATGTCCGCGAACCACAGCGAGCTGACAATCTTTGAGAGCATGAAAATGGGCAGTACCCACATCATACCAAAGATCAGCGACAATATCGGATGCAGCCAGCTCCAAACAAAGGGCAGTGTATCTGACTGTGCGCCATAAAAGATGGTCAAACAGAATTTAAGAGTCGGCAGCAGCACATTCTCGAACAGCACAATGCTAAGCCAGGTGAAGCCACCGTTTAGAAGACAGCATTTAAATAATTTCTTTGCTATTTTCTTCTCTCTGAAAATGTGAAATGAATCTAATTATAAATGCGCTATTATAAGAGGCACTCATAAAACATGCAAATAATCTTTTTTTAGTAAAAAGTATAAAAAACACATTGAAGTGAATAAAATTGAATCCTTTAAAAAGCCAAATAACGTTTTAGTTTCTGAAGTGCCCCCTTTTTCTTAAATAAACGGATACTCACATCTGCGGCTGCGGATTTTCTGTTTTTTTCTTTTGGAATATTTTTTCGAGCGTTCGCTCATCCGAGTTGGATTCGGCTCGCTTTGCATACTCCTCGCGAATCATTGCCGCTGCCGAGCTAGGCACTGGCGAAGTTGAGCGCTGCTGCGTCTGCTTGAAGTGTTCTCTGTCCATGCGTCGCAATTGGCGCATTGTTTCCAGCTCGGCATTTTGTCTGGCAACTTCGTTGTCTATATGGAGTACTAGCGTCATGCCGCGTATGCTGTCCCACAGGCCATACAAAATGCCCAGAGCGATGTTCTACAAAACACAGGCATACACATACAATTGCAAAGATATGTAAATTTACAACGCACTAAATTTCATGAAATTATACTTATACTCACCTTTATCGCAGCCATCTTCTGTATATTACTTTATGTTTTCTAATCAACAATAATTGCGATTATTACGACTGTTGTGAGCATTACAAAAATAGATGCGTGTTTATATTTACAATTTTGCAGGGCTGTTTGAAACGATTTGTTTTCGTATAGATTTGCGCTGTGGCGATGACATTATTTCATAGCAACTCAAGTTTCAGTTCACACGATGAATACGACGTCATAAGTAGGCATAGTAAAAATGTTATGAAACATACAATTATCCTAGTTTACTTATTCTAGTTGTTGCGTGACAGCCTGTGTCTGTTGTATGATTCACTACTTTAAAACTATTTGATAATTATATATTTGTGTATAATTTGTGAAAAAATAACCTGGCCCGAGAAATACTTATGTGTATCTTGATCTGGCCTTACAAATCTGTCGTGCACTTGCAGTTGTTTGATAACAACACCAGCAGTTGCACACAATAGTTGTCGATATATCGATAAGCTATGAGCGATTGAAGTGAACGAACTGATTCGCACGGACTGGCTTAAATACGGAACAAAAAACTTACGTTAGCACAGTTTTCCCGCTTGCGGAAAACAGGTAGGAGGTCGCTTTCGCTAAAGTTAACAGATGTTGCATTTGCCAGTCAAACAGTGGTTACTTGTTGAGTATTCAAGTCTTTTTTTTCTGTGTGTGTGTGAATCGATTGTGTTTGTTTTCAAATTGTAAAATAAACAATAACATATTGATAATAAAATTCTTTATTTTAGTTATCAGCGGTACTTCTTCAAATCACGAACCGCGCGCCTAATTATAAATTCGAAAAAAAAGGCAATTCAGGTGCTGATTAATTATTTGTGTGACGTGTGTAGTTATCGTTGATAAAAGGCTTTGTATCCTACATTCTAATGTAAACATTTACCATATAACTACGTATGTACATATGTGTACATGTTACCTGGCTTTCCAATACGCAAATAACTAAGGGGAGCTTATTGAAATTTTAAACCAGGTGTCAGGTCACTTAATGCTTCACTAAACCAGCGCACAATGCATGCACTTAATTGATTAGCAAACGCATTATGCCGTTAGTCCAAAAATGATGACAAGATATTCCTTGTTTGACTAGCTGTAATCGTCAAACGAACACAAACATAGATGAACCTATTAATGTCGGCATCGGAAAATTCTCTATTAAAGCATTTTCCATCCGTTTTTATTACAGATTATAAAAGTCAACCCTGTTGCGAGCCAACTAAAAACCCACCTCCCTCCAACCCCCGCTATCTGCTACAGCTATAGTGCGTCGGCACTTGCAGTGAAATAATCAATAATAAAGCAACAGCAGCACAAACAACAAAAACAAAATACATGATGTGGGCCAGTGATAAGCAACAACAATAGAGGGCTGTCGCACCCCGCCCCCCCTCTCTGGGCACCTCCCAAATTCAAAAGCCCCCCCAGAAACAACTCCTTAGTTCAGACCAGTAACCGTCACCCTAGGCATTTGCAAAATTTAAAACATCGCATTTTTTCATACTGCCTGTCGTTAAAATGTCGAGGGAGGAGCGTCGGCCGATTGTTGAGACTGCATCAAGCAGCAGTGGGGATGATGAAGCGAAACCAGTTGTGCGTAGGCGTAGCACACGGGATACCGAACAACTGGCTGTGCCACAAGACCCAGGATGCTGTGATCCCAGCAGCACAACCCACCGATTTTTAGCTTTGGTACTTATGTGCCTAATGGGCTTTGGTAAGTTCACAATGACGTCTGCTTTTTTTCGAGCAAACTTAATATAGTAGAATATAAATGTAAACATTTAATTTATGGATATTATTTGGTAATTTAATTTACAGGTTCCTATTTTTGCTATGATAATCCTGGGGCACTGCAGGATGTCTTTCAGAAGGAGCTGCATTTGAATGCCACTGAGTTTACATTCATCTATTCAATTTACTCCTGGCCTAATATTGTGCTGTGTTTTGTAGGCGGTTTTCTCATCGATCGCGTCTTTGGCATTCGATTGGGAACCATTATTTATATGCTAATTGTGCTTGTGGGACAATTGATATTTGCCACTGGCGGCCTGATGGGTCAGTTTTGGCTAATGATTGTCGGACGCTTTTTGTTTGGAATTGGCGCTGAATCCTTGGCTGTTGCGCAGAACAACTATGCGGTGCTCTGGTTCAAGGGCAAGGAGCTGAACATGGTATTTGGTCTGCAGCTGTCCGTGGCTCGTTTTGGCAGCACTGTCAACTTTTGGACTATGCAACCACTTTATGGCTATGTGACCAAGTTCTATTCTGGATATGCGGGCCTTGGCGTTGCTTTGTTTCTGGCTGGAAGCACATGCGTCATGTCACTGATATGCACACTGATTCTGGGTATGTAACATTGATGGTAAAGCAACTAGTGCGTTAATCTTAACATTTGTATTAGGCTGGATGGATAAGCGTGCTGAGCGCATACTGAAGCGTAATAACAATCCAGGCGGCGAGATAGCAAAACTCAGCGATATAATGTCATTCAAGTTGGACTTCTGGATGGTATCGATTATTTGTGTAGCTTATTATGTGGCTATCTTTCCATTTGTAGCGCTCGGTCAGGAGTTCTTTGTAACAAATTTCCAACTGACGCCCGAACAGGCCAACAATGTTAATTCGATTGTGTATTTGATCTCTGCGATTGCATCCCCTCTGTTTGGTTATATCATTGGTCGGGTAGGACGTAATGTTACATGGGTATTTGTGGCTACAATTGCAACGCTCGTCGCGCACATTTTACTCACTTTTACCCATTTGAATCCGTACATTGGCATGACTCTTATGGGTCTCTCCTACTCGATGCTGGCTGCTAGTTTGTGGCCCTTGGTAGCTCTCATTGTGCCCGAGTATCAGCTGGGCACTGCATATGGCTTGTAAGTAAATTGTGTAACTTATATCAAGTATGTTAATACATAAACTGACTTTATTTTAATCACAGCTGCCAATCGGTACAAAATTTGGGATTGGCTGTTGTTACTATTTTTGCTGGCATTATTGTGGATAGCAGCGGTGGCAGTCACTTCTGGTTGCAGCTTTTCTTTATTGTGTTTCTATTGAGTAATTTAAGTTTAAAAGTCAAATGCGCTGTTATTAATATACTTTTGCACACAGTTTCCCTGTTGGCAACGTGCGCAATCTGGACCTATGATCGCAACAATCATGGCAATCTGAATATGTCACTGGCTGAACGTGCCACATATCATACATCAATGTACGTGAATATTGAGTCTAGTTTTTCGTGATCAAGCTATTGATGTTGTGTATTGGTGTATTATTGTAATGTGTGTGTATTACTTAACCACATTTTTTTTAACGCTTAGATCCAGTATTTAACTAATCTATACATTTTTCTTCCAAAAATGCTAACAAAAAAGCTCAACCCATGGTCGCACTATGGATCGACGGCCTCTATTGGGTCGCTAAAAACAGATACATTTATATATTTAATAATATACGATAACCAATGTGATGTTGTTTACCATCTATATATCTATATGTAGCAAAATGTGTTTTTCTTGGCACAAATTCGAAATAGTCGCACAAATTACTGATTGGTTTATAGGTTAATATTTGACCCAAACATATCAAAAGATTAAGACTTTTGTTAAAAGTATATAATTTTTGTTGCTATTTGTGTATTACTGTATTATGTGCCCGTTGCCAAAGATAAACGTTTAATTAAATATACATATCCTTGCGAAAAATTCCAACCAAAGTTTTTCTTTACGATAAAAAATAAGAAATAGTTAGTTGAAATAGTTGTTTAATTTATTTGTGTTTGCATATGTGAACGATTTCAATTTTTCACGAGTATATAATTTATAATAAATAAAATAAATTAGCTAAAACAAAAACAAAAGTTCCAAAAATTTTGGCGTGTTAAATGTTGAAACAAAATAATATAAAAGTTTCCATAACGCATTGGACTAGAAAATATTCAAATACAATCAGTAGTACAATCGAATAAGATAGATGCAAAAAATACAAAAATATATAGTTATAAAATACAATATTTTTCCTTCGTTTTTTTCGAATAGTAATTAGTTCAAACAAAAGTAGATGATTGAAGTTAAATTCATAAGAAGTATGCGTAAAAAAAACACAAATTTCGTTTGATTTTTTAATATTTAAATAAAAATGCATTTACGTTACTGGGCTGTTAATGTTCGAACTGCTTTTCTTCGTATCGTATGTAAGGCGGTATTGTTGAGCGTTCATCAATTAGTTGCATTTTGTCATTATCGTAGTAAGCATATTAAATTAGGATTTTTATCGTTTGATTTTTTAAAGCCTTCTTTAATATAAATCGTCGTACCTTGTTTATGTGTATATGAAGCTCCTAACTAAGTTAGTGTTTAGAATTCATTAAATTTTATTTGATTTGGTCGATTTTATAATATTAAGAAATGTACGAGACTTGCTTAAGCTAAAAGCAAAGTACATAAAAACAGAAAAATATTTCGTGTGTGTGTGTGAAAAAGGGACTTAAGCCCTATTCATTTATATCTCAGACACACATTGTAACATTAGCTATTGTCAGATCAGTTTGTTAGTTTTCTTCACAAAACTAAATTTATAAAATAAATCGTTCATTTATATTTCAACGTTATCCTTTTGTTTGTTAAATATTTTTTTATGTTCTTTTTTAGTTTTTGTTATTCATCCACATTTTCAGTGTCGTCGGCGGCTGCAATATTTCGCTTGGTGGCACTCTGAATACTAACGAGATATTTTTCACCATCAAAACGATGACTCTCATCCTGTAGATCCTGTTCAAATAAAATATCAAATCAATTAAAATAGGCTTCAAATAAACAGAAAACAAATTAAATACTATAATGAGACAGTTCTTACCTTGTTTATAGTACATAACTAAAATATATATGTATATAGTGTGTATGTGCTTGCATTTGTTAGCCATTCTATGTGTTTGTTTGTGTTACCGTGCTCATGTATGTATATGTAGATATAGGATTTTCAAATGTACAGAAAGATAAAGCCAAGCACGTCGACTTTGCAATAATTTGTTTATTATTTTACATATGCCTGTGTATATACCATAATATATATATATGTATGTATATTAATTCAAAGGTGTTAAATGTGAATAAATGCTTAAACCTAAGTTTTCAACACTTTTGAAATTGCAATTGTTAATAAGTCTTTGTTAAACATCAATTACAGTTTCTTTTAATCTGTAGTATGTGCCTATATTGGTGTTATGATGTTTGTTAATATGGATTGTCCGGATACTAATAAGGTTGACCGGCAACTTTAGAATAGATATAGCGAATACTAAATCTGTTTCACAGCCAAAATACAGATTCCTTTTTTTTAGTTGTTTAGTTATAAGTTAATTTTCGTCAGCTTTTCTTGCTTTTTTTGGTTTTAAGTTCTAACTTTAATTTAAAATGCCTAAGACTAGCAAAACGTTGCATTTTTTATACCTAGTAATACTGAGCATAACATAACGTTTACGATTGTTATTTTTAAATATTGATGTCAAATGCAAATATTGCTTATTCGAATTATAAAGCGTTGGATAGGGTAAATAAAAAGGAATTAATTTCTTTACGTATGCCTACAAGTAATCGTTAAGAAAATATGGATTTAATTAAATTTAGATAAGAGCACGATTGTTATTGAGCTCCTCACTGGAGTATGCATCACACATGGCTAGGGAGAGCTCATCGATCTCGCTATAACGCTGAAAAACAGCTTTTGCTTGATGGTGCAACGGTTGATTGCGGAATTTGACAGATGCGCCCATAGTATCGGTTATAATTTGCAATTGTTTGTTATATAATTTACGATCAGATTCAGAGGATGGCTTGCGATTGTTGTGACCAGTATTATCACGTTCAAATGAGATTAGTTTGCGTGCGCTAATGCTATCATGTGCTTGCTTGTTAGTTACACAGATTTCATTACTAGCGTTTCTGTTATCGCTGTGGTCACACTCGTTAAGGGAGAGGACTTGATTGACTTCAGATATTTCCGTAGCATATGTTGCAGCTGTTGTTAATGACGGATTATGTGCAGGAATGATATCAGCACTGGGCGATGCTGAAGAAGCAATAAAGTGATGCTCAACGGGTTGAATTACCTTGTTGCGTAGAATCGACGGAGCAGTTTCTATCATTTTTACCCAGTCAGTTGGCAGCGCCCAGGAATGGGGACTCTTCGAATAGTACATCAGATGTTCAACATCGTACGAGATGCGTGCTGCAAATGAAAACAACATACATATTTATTACTGCTATATCGTTTGGTATTCGATTAAATTTTTACAGGTATTCGTCTTTAAGGGATTCGCAGCGTTTTCTTCTACAAGCTTTTCGCGTAGGGCCTTCGATTCCGGTGTTGACTCCTTGCGAGAGAAATGACTGCGGCGCGAGCGTGCTAAGCCATTTTGATTGCTACTGCCATTGGACTCGACAAACACTTCATCATCCCCATCACCATTGTTATTGCCGTGAACATAGTTGAGATTAATACCGCTATCGGCTAATGGCAAAGCGTTGCCTATCATAAATTGTGGTGGCCCTGAGCCGGGAAGCGGTGTAGATGGCGTTGTGACCGGACTGACAAGCGAGGTGCCATCAAATGCGGCTCCCGCCTCTATGGAAGCTAAGAACTCGGAACTGCTAAAGTAATCGTCCAATACAAGTTTGGCCACCTGTAAGGTAATATGATTAAACAGGCCCATTAAAAAAACAAAACCAAGTTTCACTTACGCGCACTAGCTCGCAGCAGTCACCGGTGATCTTGATGAGATGCTGACCCACATTGACCGTGAATTTGTATTCACCTACGGAAGCATCATTTGTGGAATATGAATGCATAAGCAGCTGCTGATTTGGACGCATAACTTTACCGGCAGCAGCTGTTGCCGCCGCAGCAGCCGCATTGGCAACCTGCTGCTGATGGTGGTGAAGCTGTTGTTGTTGTTGCTGATGATGGTGTTGTTGCTGGTGATGATGCTGGGACATTTGCTGTACCGCAGCTGTGGCAGTCATGAAATTCTGCGTCGAATTGAAGCTCAAGCGATTTGACAGATTGCTGTTGCTGCTGCCGCCAGCGCCAGGGGTCCGTGGCTGTACGGCATCATCCGAATTTGATGAGTTAAGTGACGAACAGGAGCCCCCAGCGCCGCCCGCCGATGGTACCGGCTCCAGGCGTACCGGTGAGGCGTTGCGACGTATGGTATCCTCCATCAATTGCTTGGCATAACTTTCCAAAAACGAGGACATATTTGATTTATTTCAAAAATACATACATATATAAATAAAAAGAAGAGAACTCGTGGGTGAGTAGTAATGAATCAAACAAGTGGGTGGCGTAAAAAACAAAAAACGCTGGCAACGCTAATGGAAAATGTGCTTGTAAAGAACAGTTGTTTTTAGGCGTTTTGATTTTATTGGCAACGCCAATTCCAATTTTTATGAAGGTATGTTGTTGATTATGATATTCACAATAATAACTTACTTAATTTTGTCTTCAGCTGGTCCGGTAATTTGGACTAGACGTTCTTTGGCGCCGGGATTTACTACACAAAAAAAAGTATATCCATATTAAAATTTGTATTATATAGCTCAGAAAAATATAACAAAGAATTAAAAACAATTTATATGAAAAAAAAAAACAAACATTAAGCCGTAATCCAATTGGTGAAAAAGCAGTGCAAATAGATATGCATGTGTACATTTTAATTCAACGTGCAAGTGTGTGTATTTTCAATGTGCGTGTATGAGTGTACATAAGCAGATATGCATTTAATATGGAAAATATTGATTGAGTGATGAAGCAAGAAAAAATGCATGCCGTTGATGTGCAGTTAAAATCTGATTGCTTTTGATTTTACCTCTTTGAAAGGATATTATCGTTTCACTAAGTTCCTCGATCATGTGTACACGTCGGCCTTTAATGCCCATTACTAATATGCACGCAGCAGAAAACAGAAAAATAATAGTAGTATACATACATATATAGTATAAAGTATATATATATATATATATATATTACATTATTATTTATATTATATAGCGTGTATAAAAGAAAACCAAAACTATCACTTACCCTTGCCGGAGTCAGCATTGCGTATGACGACCTCATCCTTGCAGTAGGTCTTGCCAGGAATTTTTGTGGGTTTGGGAAACTTGCCAGAGTTGCGGATCACCTCACCGGGTGGCAACAGCATATGCTGCTGATTGGGTGAACCGACCGCTGCGATTGCTGCCGCCTGAGCGGCAGCAGCAACAGTTGCTGCATTGAATGCAGCAGTTGCGGCGGCCGTGCCGCCGACAAGTGCACCCATGCCGACGCCAACACCAAATGTGGGGGAGGTGCTGAGAA
The DNA here is from genome assembly GCA_030179655.1 of Scaptomyza flava. Classification (NCBI taxonomy): domain Eukaryota; kingdom Metazoa; phylum Arthropoda; class Insecta; order Diptera; family Drosophilidae; genus Scaptomyza; species Scaptomyza flava. The sequence goes on from JARNME010000029.1 coordinate 17,586,477, forward strand.
AGGCTTGTTGGTTGCCTACGACGCCGGCAGCCTCATGTTGATATGATTCAACTGGTAGCTGGAAGATCATTTTTATCAATTGGGTTCTAAATTCATTATATATTATCTGCTTAGCTCACCTCAATGTTGGACACATGCTGCTTGGACTTATAGTAAGCATTTGTGTCATTGTCCTCCCAGCTATGGGCACGCAATTCGATCAGTTCGAGGAGTTTAAGGCGTGTCGTTATGTTAAGACGTTCGTCCTGCGAAGCGTTACGAAACACAACGAATGCACGGTCAAGCGTATCCTTGGACACCGCCTCCAGCTGCGGTCCATGGACACGCAAATTATGCAATAACTGAGTTATTGATTCCGGTGTCGTATTGCACGACTGCAGACCGACGGTCACATTGTCAATCAACTGTATTAGCTCTTCGATTACCAAATAGCTGTTCTTCAATGACGAACGCGACTGTTTGTTGAGCGGACGCGGTGCCTCAATGTTTTTAACCGCTCTGCCTAGATGCGTGTGCGCCATTTTAATTCGGTTTTTATTTTTCCTCGTTCGGTTTGGCTAAATAGTTCTGTTTTCTTATCTTTCTCCTCTATCTCTGTCTGGGTTTGAATTCGTTCGTTTGCTTGTTCCGTGTGTCTATTTGTTAAATGTTGCGAAAAGTGTATGTGAAAGAAGTCGTAGAAGCGTTTCCGCACCTCCCCCTGCAATACAAAATAATACATACAATAAGTACAAATGGGAACAATAGAAACCTAACGCTAAGTCAAAATTGGTTTACTTTTAAGGAGATCACGTTCTTTAGTTATTTTTGTTTTATCATTCGCTAATAAATTTAAATTTACAAGGTGATCCTTGTACGAGGAGCGTACTGGCCTTTAACGATAACAAACCGATCGTTTTATCGATTATCACTTTACACAATATATGTTAATATTGACGGTTACAAGCAACTGCCGATACCGCTAGCGGTTTCTGAATGCAAATTGCGACGCAACTGTTCATACCAAACAAAACGCACACAGAATCACTTTTATCCACACTAATAAATAACATAGTGTGTGCAATGTGTATAAAATTTGCAACTTTGATAAGAGTTAGGTAGGCCAAAGCTGATTAAATAAGATTTATCACAGTTTTGTGTTGTTCACTTTTTCTATCCAAAAAGCTTCTTAACTCCGCTGTGAGTTATTAAGAAATGTAACTATGAATGATTATTGCGTTGACAAACAATTCCAAAAAGCATTTGCATAAAATGGGCACAATGGCCATTTGTGTACAATTTTTTGTGTTTTTTCCTTTTTGTCCGCACGTCATTTAAGTTTCATCAAGAAAAAACGCAGCACTTTCTGCTTCTGCGGCTAATTGCCGCCAGCTTTCTGTCCGTTTTGCTAAGGCGTGAGGTACAGATATACAAATTCCGATTTTAAATAGCATTTACACACAGAAATATTACACAAAAAACTGTCAAGAGACGCTTCGCTGTGGCAGTGCTGGCGGCAGAGGGGCAGCGATCATGCTCACTTATTGAATCATGTGTCGAGAATAGCAACAACAAATATGACTATGCCAGCAACAGCAACGCTGATAGCTGCGCCGGCAGCGCTGTTCCCGTCGCCTTGGGCGTAAGCGAGGCGTGTGCCGTTAAATCTCTGCTCACCTTTTCCAAAATCACAGCACCAAAACTAACACAAAATTTAGTAATCTTGTGCAAGTATATTTATATACTTAAATATTTGACACTTGCTTTATTACAAATTAAGTAATAATATGTATGTACCAGCAATGTTAGGCGATGGGAGAAACTACGCGTTGGCTGCGCAGCAGCGCTCTGCTTGCTGTTGTAATTGTTGACCACTATTAAATGAACTGCACCCACAAAACTTTAGCTGTTTACCGTTTGCGGCACAATGAAAAATGTCAATTACTTTATACACTTTTATTGTTGCCTTGTCTACTTAATTTTAAAGAATAGCCCTACAATAAATAGCTTACCAAAAATCTCTGCGACTGCTATGAAACAGTTATCGGTAATATCGATAGAAGCTGTAGTGCACAAAACGATCGATTAGGCGCTGCATATCGTAAATATTATTGTTAAGTTTTTGTTTTATTTTTACTTAAAAATTTGCCGCTATATGAGACATTGATATTAGCAACAATGATAATTACAGCATTAAGCAATTTTAATTCGGTTTTTTCCTTTGGTGACATATTTTTCAATGATTAAAACTATCGCAAGCTTAGCAAAACGAAGAGCTTCCTCCTTTAGTTCTACAATAGGGTTGAAAGGTAGCCCTGGTTTACATTAATAGTAATATCTGCCAAGTGCCACAAATTTTCTCGAAAGGCTTGTTTGCTGACAGAATTTAAGTTTTCCTGTGCATAAAAATCCTCAAAAATGGCTGAAAACTCAGCTTCTGAAGCCGAATCTGCCGATAAAACTGAAGCGGCTAAAAATGATAGCGTGGATAATAAAGAAACCGCCACCAAGCCACTGCAAATGTCGTTTGCCGATTGGAAGAAGACGAAAGAGGCGACACGCAATGTACGCAAACCATTTAAAAACGAGAACAACAACAAACAGCAGCCGGGATTTAACCGAAATCATAATAATATAAACAATAATAGCTACAACAATAACAATAATAATAATAACAACTCATATCCACCACTGAGCAGACCACCGCCACTGCCTTTTCCACTGATGTCCATGAGTTTTAACAATTTTGGACCGGGTCCGGGTCCCTGTGGACCATCGACCATGACGCCACCTGGTAATATGAGTAACATGGGCAATATGGGTCCAGGGCCATCTGGACGCAAACATCGACCGTTGCAGCCGCCACCATTTTGGGAGGATATGATGTCGCCTCAGCTGCGACCGCCGCCAATTCAGCCGCCAATGCCCAAGTGCCCAAGTTTGTGGAATCTGGTGCCCAAGGAGAAGCAAAAAATCCACAGTAGCAAGCAAAACCATCAGCCAAACAAGAAATACAAGTCCAGCAACAACAACAACAGTAATTCGGATAATGCATTGCTCGATGCGGCCCTAATGCCTCCACCACCACCACCTGGCGAAAGCGGAGCCAACAGCACCAGTAATTTATCATCAAGCAAATCATCCGAAAATCGTGTCGTCAAAAAGAAAAAAAATGGTGGCACTTTTATCCAAATCGATGGGAAATGGATTCAGCGACCCGAAGCTCCGCTGCCACTAGAGGAAGCGCCACCCGGTACTAAGGAAGATCGCCAGCGTCAGTGGAGGGAGTACAGACAAGCTATGAAGCCGTTCAAGAATCGCGAGTTTCACAATTATAAGCGCACGGTGCAGCGTCTTAGTAAAATACCCCGCGAAGATCTGGACGAAAAACAGCTGGAACGACTACAAAAAGCCGAGGAGTACATTGGTGCCCACAAGGCTATGTTAACTATTAAACATGCGGAGCAGTGGGTTCAGCAGTCGAGCCAAAAGTCTGACGGATTAGGCAACTCTGCTGGATCAGGCCAAGCTTCTGGACAAATTCCAGTTACTGGTCAAGTCTATGTGCGCAAACCGGCAAATGCTGCCTGGCATAAAAACAGCGATCCGAATACATTTCAACGTGCGCCGATACGTAAACAAGTTTTTGGCACTGGACGTGCCATTAAAGGTGGTGTGGGTGGCGAACTGGGTGTCATGCCACCTTTGCCAGCCGGTTCAGTTGCTGGAATCAGTCAATATGCAAATTATTTTGATCCAACTCAACAAGGTGTTAATAGCGGTCTATACGGACAGGATATGGCATCCAGCAGCAACAACATCAGCATCAACAACAGCAGCTCATTCTACAGCAGCTACAATTCAAGCTTCGTCAAGGGAGGCACTCTACTACCACCCTAGAAGGCAACAATGGCATGGAGCGAGAGTTACACCTAGCTATAATATCAACAATGTCATCGCGTTAAAAGCCCTGCTATTTATACATATATAAACACAAGAATTCATTATAATATAACTTAAACCAAGCCTTAACTCCGTGTAATTGGAGCCATCAACTAAGCATGTTTTTTACACGTTGCAGTGGTTAACTATTATAATATTGTCATACTCAGTAATAACAGCCGTGCATAATATTCGCAACTTTGAATACTTTCCGTGACTTAAGATACATGGAAGAAACCTGTTTGCTGCAAATTAAAATGGCTGGTTAATCGGTCACTTTATCATAAAGATGTAGAAGAAAATATGTTTAGAAAATGTAGTTCTTTAGTGCAATAATTCTTTTTATCCTTCAGAAAATGCAGTAAAATTAGATAGTCGTAAGTGAAATACATTTGAATCAGTCTTTTATCTTTTTGGTTTTGGACAAAACTTATCTAAGCCCTATAATACTTTTTTGTATACTTTTTCTTGATAGCTATATTAAGTTAGACTCACAAGAAAAATTTGCTTATTGATGTAAGAACACCATTTATTTTTGTTTTTATGGTAATCATGATCAAACTCATCAATTACAAATTTAATAATGAAATGATAATTTTTATATTGTACATTTGAAAAAGCTATTTAATAAAGTATATTCAAATAAAATTGGTTTAGTTTGAATTTTTGGAGCGACTGCGAACAGATTTATACTGAGCTTCGTCCAAAGGCGGCAAGCCTAAAATTTCTCGTCGCTTTCGCTTACCACGCCAGATGGCCTCCTTAAACAAGTTGCAATAGAGCTCCACAGAGGCAGGGGAATCATCATTGCCAGGCACTGGATATGTAATCAAGTTGGGATTACAATTGCTATCTACAATGCCAATTGTGGGTATGGCCATTTTGGCTGCATCGCGCACAGCCGTATGCTGAGCCATCACATTGTTCTGGGTGTTGAGGAATATGCACAGATCGGGCAATCGGGTGACAGCATCAAACTGGACATTTGCATTGGTAAAGATGCCGCCACGCCAGAAACGTGTGTGTGAAAACTCGCCTGCCTCCATGGCTTTCTGCTCGACAAGCATGGCATTAAGTGCGTTGCGGTTAAAGAACAGTATAATGCCATCACGGAACGCAATGTGTGCTGTAAAGTTGAGTGCGTCACGTAAGTGGGCAGCCGTCTTGTCCAAATCAAAGATCAGGTGGCCCAAACGACTTCCATATAAATAGGGACGCATGCGATCATCGAGGGACCCTTCTTTGTGGCCGTAGTGTACGCGTGCATTGAACAGATCGCGCACAGTGAACAAATTGTTCACCTGAAAGTAATCCGGATGCTTCAGAAGCCGCTGTTCTATAACATCGATATCTTCCGGTTCCTCTGCGGTTAAGGGCGCAGTTGCAGACTGTGTGTTTTGTAGGCGTGCTGGCAGCGAGTATAGCTGACCAAAGCGTGGCACTGCAAGTGTTAAATATGCATAATGTATTTTCATTAATAATTTTTCTCATTTACTCACAGTTATTGAACGTTTTCCTGAACATTTTTACGCGTTACGCAGCCTGCCGCGTGTTGTTGTTCGTGTGTGCATAACATAACATGCAATTAGTGTGACCGCAGCTCGTAAGGCTAAAAATATAGAAAACAAGTAGGTACGCAGATCCCAATAAGAACATCGAAGTGACTTATCGATAACAACAATACGCGACTGCCTAACGATTGCTAATGCAATAATAATAATGTTTAATTTTGCTAACAAAACAAGCAAACATAATGGAAATTGAACAGTCGCCACAAAATGCGACAACATCGGACACGAATTCCACATGTGAGTATATGGATGCCGAAGGCGATCCAGAGCCAGAGCACGATTCAGATCTCAGCGCTGGCGATCTCTATCAGGAGGCGGAACACGCAGAGGCCGAGCAACAGGGCCACAGTATTATCTCGGAGTTACGCGATGAGCTGGGGACGCGTTCACGTTCCGCGCTCAGCCCAGATTCAGAAGTAGCTTCAGGACAATTAAGTGATTTGGCCGCCTCCGTGGAATCGCTGGCGCTGAGCACTTCCACAAGTGCCAAGACCGAGGATAGCGGCAGCACTAATGCCTTGGACGAAGGCTGGCATGACAGCGTGTGGCGAAGCCAGAAGAAGCATATATTTATCTTAAGTGAGGCAGGAAAACCTATTTATTCGCTGCATGGCAATGAAGACAAGCTGGCGACGTTATTTGGCGTCATCCAGGTTTTGGTAAGCATTGTGCAGTTAGGGCAAGATGCGATAACATCGATTCATGCAGGCGGCATTAAGTTTGCATTCATGCAACGCAACTCCCTCATCCTGGTCGCTGCCTCCCGCACAAACATGAGTGTTCAACAGCTCCAGCTGCAACTAAGGTGAGTTGGATGATACAAGAGAATTATGTAAATCTAACTCTGTTTTCTTTTCTAGCGATGTCTACTATCAAATACTCTCTACGCTTACTTACTCCCATATGACCAAGATATTTGAAAAGAGAAAAAACTTTGACTTAAGGCGCTTACTCTCTGGCAGCGAGCGCCTGATCTTTAATCTGCTAGCCAACGACAGCAGCCATGCAAAGGGTAAGTGTTGTTTATTACTTAGAAGTTTTTTGTAAATTTTTCATTTGCTTGCAGTTTCCAATAACGTTTTCACCTTCCTGACCAACTCAATACGCGTCTTCCCATTGCCAACTGCTGTGAGATCGAACATTATAAGCGCCATTCAAAGCAATTGCTCAAAGATCAAAAATCTGGTATTTGCTGTCCTGATAGCAGACAACAAACTGATAGCACTTGTACGCATGAGAAAGTATTCGATACATCCGGCTGATTTGCGTTTAATATTCAATTTAATTGAGTGCTCGGAGTCGTTAAAGAACTCGGAGAACTGGACCCCGATTTGCCTGCCCAAGTTTGATATGAATGGCTATTTGCATGCGCATGTATCTTATTTAACCGACGATTGCCCGGCCTGTCTGCTGCTGATGTCTGTCGATCGCGATGCATTCCACACACTGTCTGAGGCCAAAGAACGCATAACAGAGAAACTACGACGCAATTTATGCTTGCAGGCAATCAATGAGGAACTGCAGCAACCCCACAACTTTAAACTTTATCAGCAGATGCTGTGTGTGCCAGAAATGCGTCACTTTCTGTACAAGCCAAAAGCAACGGCACAAATGCTCTGCCCCTTTGTAAGGCATCCTTACAAATCTTTATCCGAATTTGAGCGATTGGAGGCGATCTATTGCGGTTTATTGCATCGCATCCACAATCAATCGCGGCCATTGAAGCTTATATATGAGGTGAAGGAGCGTGAAGTGGTGCTTGCATGGATAACAGCCACATATGAGTTATATGCGGTTTTCGATTCCATTGTGGACAAGGCAACGGTCATTAAATATGTGGATAAACTGATCAAATGGATCGAAAAGGAATATGATGTGTATTTTATACGTAATCATGCGACATTCTAATATGTATTTCCAAATATGAATAATGAAAGCCCGCATTCGTCTAGTTATAGCTTATTATGACTTGTAATTTTTTGCATACGTATTTTTATGTATTTGTGTATGCCTATAATGCGTGCTTAATTGATTAACAAATTCAAGACGTTGACGATGTTATTGGTGTTGCAGTTGTAACAGCGAGTAAGCAAATGATCTTTTTAATACATATGTATACCATAAGTGTACCATTATGTAAGCATGTAAATTTGTAATTTAAAGCATTAAGTAAACTACAAAAGAAAACTTTACTTCCAACAAAATTTAATTGCGAAATCTGACCATTTTAAAATTGTGCGCCAAAACCCATGTCACAACCGTTGAGTAATTTTAGCAACACACAAAACGAGTTAAGTTGGCTGCACGCAAATTGCGACTTACGTTAAGTTAGGTGCGCGACATCGAAGCTTTTAGCGTGCTCGCCGTCGTCGTCTTTGTCCTGCTCACTTGACATAAAAAAGGCTTCACTCAGTTGAGTACAGGATACAAGCGTGTGCGGGACACAGAAACGCGGCAGGAAATCAAAGTGCGGTAAAACATAAAAAAAATACACACTTACACAAATACATACAAGATAAAAAAAAAGTGAAGCTATAATGCTTTCAAGCATGAGCCGAAAATAAAACCAAAAAAAAATATATATATATATATGTGTGTATAAGCATACAATAAATAATATGTGCAACATACGCAACGCAATTGCGAAAATCGGTTTTTAAAAATATGCAGCTGTCTACTACCACTTTCAGCTGCTGCTGCTGCTTGACTCGCATTTCTTTTTTTTTATCATGCGCCACGCATTTTTTTTTTTTTTGGTGTTAAATGTTCGTGTATCTTTCGGTTTTTGCGCGCTAAGCTACGACGGGCAGCGGCGGCATTAATACACGTCCTTTGCCTCATCCCCCCAAACACACCGACACATACACACGCATACCAATACACAGTGGCGCTCGCTGTGCACGAAAATAGGCAGAAATCAAGCAACGGGAATATCCTACTATTTATGTATTTATGTCCTTTTGGGTGCGTGCTTGAATGAGTGTGTTTGTTGGTGTGTTATGCTTTCAATGCTGCTTCGCTACCGAGCCGCTTCGTTAGTTTTGCGCGCGTGCTTTATATACATACATATATAGATGCGTGTGTGTGCGTGAGTGTGTATATTGGGTAGTGTGCAAATCATTTAATTTATTACAAAATGTATTTTTATACACATTGCTCTGTGCACTTTTTCCGTCTTTTCGTTTCGCATTTATCCCGTTAGCCGTTTACCGTTTGCTCAGCCATTCGTCGTTAATTTGTCGTTCGCTTTTTTAGCCAAATTCGTACTCTCATGATTATATCAACAGCCAGTCAGCAGCAACAACAATATCAAGTCGTCCTGGCAGCCAAAGTTTCACCTTTGTGCTAAGCAGACGCACACAAACACACGCATACATGCACAGCAACATTTGCCACGGAATGTCTTTTTGTGTATCCTAGAGTTATTTTTTGAAAAGCAAGCAGCAGGCAAACTAAGAAGAAGTAGCAACGGCAGCAAACTCTGCGCGCGTGTTTTGCTGCTTTTTTTTTGTTATTTTGCTCTGCTTGTAAGGAAGAAGCGAAAACAGAATTGTAGGATTCTATTTTTTGACTGTCTCTATGGCTTCTGCGTGACTGTGTGTGTGTGTGCAGTAAACTTTTTAGGTGCAGACAGTATTCTTGAATTTTTTAATAATTGGAATATTTTTGTGTGTTGGCGCTTGCAAAACGGAATAAGTTGTTTTAATGAAAACTAAAAACCCAGCTCGTAAAATATGGCAAACACAATCCCAAATAGTAGAGTAAAAGCAAACTTTTGGTGCTTTTATTTACTGCGTTTACTCGTGCCGCAAAAAAGTAGGCAATACCTTATGTACGCAAGCAGAGCTTGTATGGTGAAATAAATTTGGTGCCTTCTTTTAGGCAGCTGTAATATATGGTTTCGGTGAAGAGCATGAGAATTTAAATAAAATCGTGGACAAATTTTAATTAAAATTAACAAGCAAAGTACAAGCCTAATTGAAATTTGACGCAGCCTGGTTAATACATCTTATATTCATTGAGAAATAACGTAAATGTTTTTATTGTTTTTGAAAAAAATTTTAAGCTCCAGCAAAAATGTCGCGTCAAAACTAATTTGAAACTTATAATCAAAAGCTAAATACTATTTAACTGCTGCCACAACTAAAAATAAGAAGCCAACCCAAAGAAAAATCTAATCTCCTTAAACAACTGCAACAATCTACAACAATAAAAGCCACAACTACCGTTACAACCACAACAACAACGACAACTTCGCCAACTATCACCAACTAATACAAACGACAATTTCGTATTAATTTTATTTGCGCACACATTTTGCCGCGTGCTCATAAAAATTTACATAGAAACCAATACCAAAACAAGCAAATACAACAACATCAAAACCATCTGAATGGCAAAAAGGAGCGCAAGAAGAGGGTCCTGGTTAACTGCTGACCCAGCAAGCCTACGACTTTAGGTTAGTATGTCTTTCTCATTTCAACTTACTGCAAGGAATAAAAGAAAAAATAAAAATAAAATAAAATAAAATAACCGGACCTAGTCGAGTGAGCTTAAAAAACGCTAGCAAAACTAAAAGTTACCCTATATAAGGTTGGAGCAGAAAATATGATTTCAGAAATCATTTACCTATTAATTATTCAAGTTTTATCAATTATTTAGGAAATATTCATTTAGTATGAAAATATCATGAGAGTTTACTGAAGCTATTTCTTGCAGTTACTGAACAGACCGATACTTAATTATACCCCGTTGAAGAATACTTCTGTTTCCAGGGAATCTAATAAAATTGTTCCCTTTCTTCTTTGCATTCGTTTAACATTATAGCGCGTATGCTGTTCATCCACTCTTTTCTTGTTGTTCGTTTATTTTTATTTTCTTTACATTTTTTTTTTTTTGTGTTCCTACTTGTTGTTGTTTTGCCTTTTGTTGTTGCTGTGCGCTTCATTTTGCTTATCCTTTTGCCCGGCTGCTCATCAAATAGGCATCATTTGCCTGCCAGGCAACCCAAAAAGGTCGACAGCAATATCAAACGACAGTCAGTTGATGACTGTGTTGACATGATATAAGGACGAAGAAAACAGATTCAAAGGAAGTCAGCAATAGAGGGAGACAGAGAGAAAGAGAGAGAGAGAGAGAGAGGAAGAGACAAGCAGCATCTCTACATTAAACTATATGTGCATGTGTGTGTGAGTGTGTGTCCTAGGTAAATTAACCTTATTTTTGACGTCAATTAATGACTCGACACTCGCCTGAAATTAATTTTTTACTATTATTCTGCGCCATATTTCTTCGGAGTCGACGGCGACATCCGGTCACTTTCTTGCCCTTTCGGCATTGCCTATTTTTAGGCGCCAATAAAAAAAAAAATGGTTAAACATATTAAGAACGTAAATTAAATGCGTGTAAGTGCGTATCGGAGTGTGTGCGTGAGTATAAAGTATATTTAACAATTTAATTGAACAAAAAAAGACCGCTTATAAATAAATCAAATTTGTTTATTAATTCAAGTAACTAAGATTACGACTTAAGACGTAGTCATATTTAAAAAAAAAAACATAACTGCAATCTTTAAAAACGCTTTGGGTTTGTCGAAAACAATACAGCAAAGCTTATATGCATATGCATACATTTTTTCAATAGTAATAGTAAGTTTAAAACTGTCACTATTTTATTTTTATATAATTTTTTTTATAAGTTTTTCTATATATGTACATATATGTATATGTATAAGTAAGTAAAAGTCATGGCAAAATCGTGTCTGTGTCCAGCTGTCAGCTCGTTTAACCCCACGTGCCCTCACAATTCATGCAGCCACACTCTCACACACACACACACGTACAAGTGAGGCAACATTTCGAGCGTTGTGCGGAATTTATTGAATTTTTATTGGATTTCTCTCGTGCATAGAAGCGAGCAAAAGCAAACGAATAGAAGAAGCAAGTAGCAGCATTTCTAGCGCCATGCTGGCTGCTCAGCTGTCTCGTTAGGCGTGGCATAATTCATTATGTTGACCCTCACACTCAACGACAGCAGCAGAAACATACCACCCATTGCTGCCCACCCGATTCTGGCGTGCTTTGCATATTAATATGCATTCCTGTGGGTTCAATTTATGATTTAAAGCGTGTTGCCTTATCACTACACAAATTTTTTCCCACCCTATGAAATCATAAGCCACGCGATGTGACCGACCATAAACAAATTTGAAAGGAAATTATAACGCTGCAAAGATCCTTTACCCATAAGCTTACTTTTCGTGTTAAACAGCATTGCCAGCTAAAAAAATGTGTTTTACTGTACAGTTGGCTCCACTTTTATTGACACCTCATTAAAAACGCATTTTTAAGTTCGAAAAACTTCGCTAACAACTGAGGTCAACTGGTTGGTTGCTTGCAAGTGTAATCTTTGTTGGGAAACAATTGTGATTACATCCGCTTTTAGCAGTTGAAAACTTTAAACATAGCGTTAAATTAAATCGTCATTCAAGTGCTATGGATATGCATTCTCTATATATTTCTTTCGTAACTTTCGTTTAAAGTTTTCCATTAAAGTTTTCAATATCGTTGCTAGCGTGCGTTGCGGTCGGCAAGCGATGCTGAATGTCCCAATCTATACCCCAATCCGCAACCCACACACACTCTTTGTTGCTGTGCCAGAGCAAACGTTTAATATTCACGCTTGAGCGCACTTTTAGCGAATGACAGGCGGAGTGGTAGGGAGAGTATTGCCAAAATGTGTGAACTGTTTGACGCTTATCTATTTTGCTGTTTTTGACCAAATTTTATTGCCTCCTTCCAGGCCAAACGGTTTTGTTCCGTTACTTTTTTTTTCCATACCATAAACCCACAAATTTGACTACTAAGCAGCAGGAGAAGTCATTCGAGTAGAACAAAACTCAAGCTTAGTAGGTGAAAAATGTTGAAAAAAAAATCACTTTCTAATGATTTCAATATTTTCAAAGTCTACTAAACTGTAGCAACAGCTGCTGTTATTATGCTTGATGCGCTTGCTGCAGCATGTAGCAATTATCTGGCCATAGCCGAGAGCTAATCATATTAAGCATACACCATGTTGTGCGTCCAACTCAGCTCAGTCTCTGTCTATCCGCATAAATGCAAAGCATATCGGGCACACTTTCAATGCAATTTGAAATGATGCTTGTTTACATAGCCGGAAAAGCAAGCAAGCATCGATGCCATACAGCTAAATGGATGTCCTGATGTCCTGGTCGTAGTCCTGGTCGACAGCTGCAATAAGTGTCTTTTCCTCGAACTTGTTTCTGACGTTCTTTGGCTACGTGATTTCAGCTGCCGGCGCTTCAAACTATCAAACATTCAACTTTTATGCGCACATTTGCACTGTGTTTATTTCTTATGTTTGTGTGCATTTGTGTGGGTGTGTGTGTGTGTGTGTGGATGGTTGATTCAACGACTCACAGCCGCCAGCACGATTCCCCAGTGACAGAGTCACAGAGTCAGTTTTAGTCGGGACTTTCGGAAAGTAGAGGGGAGGGCCATCAGCGGAAGTGCTCGTCGCTATTTTTAGTGCACTTCTTGAAAGTGCGCACATTTCCGTTTGGCATCAATGATTCGCCCGCTGCCCACGGCCCACGGACCATGGCCCTCGTATGCTCATGTCCATGGTCCACAACCCACGACACGCCCAGCCAACAACATTTGATTTCCTCATCTGTTTCTGGTCTTTCTCTATTTTTGTTTCTTTTCTTCATTTTTATGTTTGGTTGGCACTCTATAAAATGGTCTTTAAAGAGTAGAATAAAGTTGTTTAAAAATTATCTTTATTTTGTCTAAGCATTTCTGATCCGTAATATTATTTGATCATGAATATTGTACAAAATTGATAATTTTTAAATATTTTAAGAAACAAAAAACTGCTTCTTTTGAGATCTGCAATTGTATCCTCTTATTTTCTCAGAGTATCTGCTAGTCGTTATGTTTTTTTTTTTTAATTTATTTTTTTCCTTTTTTATGTGTGCCATTGTTGGCGGTTGGCTTCTTTACTGTTGCTGATTTTAATTTTGGTAAAAGTTGTCACATTTGATTTTAAACAATTGTTTGGTTTTATGTGTCCGCCTCTCGTTCGCAGTTGTTGTTGTAGCTTGTCTTAACTTACTTCGCTTTTTGGCTTTGCTTTCGCTATCTTCTTGATTTCGTTTTATTGCCGACTTTTTATGTGGTACCAGGTCAAACCTAATGGCATTCTACTCACATACACACGCACCGATTGGCTTTAATAGTGAGGTCGACTTTGCTACTTGGCCTGTTGCTTGTGTTGAGTGGAAAATTGCGGTCGAGAATGTGATGTAACCGAAAGAGCTTTCAACTGGATTAAAGTGCCTAAGGAATTGAAACTCATGTGCGTCAAACTTTAGAAAAGTTGTAAGTGCGAATGAGTACAATAATGAAAGTCGAATAATCTTATCTGAATGAATAATAACTGCAGTCTTATTAACTTAACAAATCATTAAATTAACCGCAGATAATTTGCTTTCCTTTCATTTGGCGACATTATTTCGTTTTAGCCTCGTTAAGTGTTAATTAAGCACAAGTTTCGTTGCACTTAATCCCTTAGGCAGCATTTAACTGAGCCAACTTAATAAGTTATTCATGCTTAGTTAAAAGCTTGACTTAAAGTGTTTAGACAAAGTTCTGCCCAGGGCTACGACATTGACAAAGATTTATACTTTATACTTTACTTTAGTTAAAGCCAACATACGTTAAGGCTCCGTTTAAATGCTATCAACTGCCGTTTTTATCATGGTGTAGCATTGCCGCCTGGCTGCATTTTGTACATGTAGCGTACTTGGGATGCATGTTATACAGCTACGCCCAGGACGATGACAAACAGACAGAGAAAGAAAGAAAGAAAGAGAAAGAGAGAGAGAGAGAGAGAAGGCTAAGCGCACATGCTGTGCGACAGCAGCAACGACAAAAATAAATAAAATATGTTGAAAAAAAAAACTAGAAAAGGAAAACATGTCGCTGTTGTGCTGAGAATTAAATACCCTAACAGGATACTTAAACAACTTTTTGTTGTTCGTGAGAAATGACATGTTTTGTCTAATATGTTTTGGTGCAAGCACATTACATAACCAATTCTTACATCAAATAAATGAAGCTATTTTGTCAAAAAACACAAACATTTAAAAAATGATCCTTTTTAAATTCGACTCAAAAATCTATGAAATCACTATGCCCTCCCATGGTTAGTAAACACATCACAGAAAGTGAAATTTAAATTTTACTTTTCGAGCGAAATTTGGAGCGACATTTTTAAGGCTTTTTCAAGCGAAATAAGAATGGAAATGATATGTGTGATATATATTTATGCTCATCTACTATATACGTTCATGTGCTATGTGCTGAGAAAAAAGTCAATAATATTTAGTAACCTCGAAAAGATGAATTTTTTTGTTGTTGTTGTTGCTTGTTTTGTATACATTAGCATTGAGATGTGCCTGACAAGCTTGCAGTTCGGTTCAAGTAACAAATTATGCCGTGGCACAACATTGGACGCACCCACTCAAGCTCAGTTGCGTTTTCAAGGATGTACACCCCACTTCTGCTTCTTCTTCGACCTCTCCTTCCCTTCCTTAAAATGCGTGCCGTGCCGTGCCGCCTCGCCAGCGACTTTTATCTAAAAAGCGCACTTAACCCAAGTAGGCCAAGTAGATTACGGCTAGAGAGCTGCTGGCTTCTGTTAGCCTCTCCACCCCTTCCCCTTCCCCTCACACACAAAAACACACACACACACATGTGTGCATGTGCATATGGAAAAACAATAATTGGGTTAAATAGTGTATTAATATTTTGTGCCTCAAAAATGATTAATTTGTTTGTTGTTGCAAGATTTTAATCACAAAAATGAAGGACGTGAGATATTAGATAATGATAAGTTATACGTTAAGATGGAGAACAAAGAGTTTGGTTCTTAAATCGCAAGACATAATATGTTAACTTGATAAGAGACGCAGCTTTGATCAGGAAAATATATTTAGAAAAACACAGTAAGAAACGAAAATATATTTCTGTTAAGACTCAGTAACTATCCAAAAACCAATAAGTTATGCGAAACGTCTTCATTATTAAATTGATTAGTTCATTTACATACATATTTACGTTAATAATGTTGTTAATATTTGGGTCTGGCAACTCTCTCTCTCTCTCTCTGTCTCTATCTCTCTCTTTTTGTGTAGACAATACATGCTGTGAAATTTTAATGATATAAACAGCAAACACTTGAGCAAATTGCGCATGTAAACAGCCCCAAGGAAGAGCTTTCAAGTGGTTTAAAGCAAACGGGTGCTAGACCCTAAAAAGTGATTAAAAATGAGTAAAAGAAGAAGAAGAAACTTGTTGTTGTTCTTGTTGAAAGGAATAGCAACTACAAGAACGACGGAAGCAGCGGCGTTGACAGCGTTTCGTTAATGTCCTTGCAAAAGGTTCTTAAGAAAAGCGAAAGCAAAAAAAAACCAAAAAATCATCGTCATTTAGCAAGGAGGACATGCCCGAAAAAGCCCTTTTTGGCGCACAAAAAAACGATACGAGCGGTTACAATTTTTCATTATAGAAACCGTAATTGGAAAAGTGTTTTTGGATGCTTTTAGCCTTTAATATCAGACAATAAAGCGGGCGGGGGCAACAAACACAACAACAACAGTAGTAGAATGCTAGGCAATGTGTTGGCCGATTTGTTGGCTTTTAAAAGGGTGGATAGTCTAGGGACTTAGTTAAAAAGCGGCTGGGTGGTGGGAGTAGGTAGGCGCAGCTGCTTGGGCTTATTTAAGCAGAGCACTGGACGCACAAAGGACACGCCGCAGGACAAGAAGGACGTTAACTCGGGTGGAGCCAGAGCAGCCCGGCGCACAATTTGTCCAGCAATCGCTTTTGCTTGTTGCTTGTTTGCCATTGTCTAATTGTTAAAAATGTTTTGTCTCTCTCTCACAATTGTCCGATTGTCACAAGCATCTGTAGTGTGCGTGTGTGTATGTGTGTGTGTGTGTACAGCCTGGCAAAATAACATTTTGTCTAATGAAAAAGCAGCACAGACAGCTGCTTCTATCTCACTCAAACCATATGCTGCCAAGCATCTCTCCCCATTTTTACCCGTTGTCTTTGTTTGTTCACGCGCTGTCTGTTTTAAGGATATTACATGTTATTTTATTATTATTACTATTATTATTGCAAGCGGAAGGATGCGGAAGGAATTCGTATGACTTGAAGTGTGCATCTATCGAAATATTTTCTCAGGCCACACAAAAACAACAACAACAAATACATAATATAATAAACTGAATAAAACCAATTATCAACTGCAGTCAGCAGCATTCTGTATGTTCCTGAGGCCAACTATTCAAATGGCTTTCGATTCTATTAGCAATATGAATTAGATTTTTGCCTGCCAGTTAAATAAATTTTTGAGTTTTTAAATTTGATTGGAATTTAAATTTTCTTGTCTATTTTAACACTTAATTCAAATGGGAGGAAAATAATTGAGGCAAACATTGAATCAAAATTTATTGCAAATATAAATAAATCGAGCTGAATCCTAGAAATCGAGAGAAATGCAGCAACGATTTTTTGGCTTTAATTTTGAACATGCAGTTTCATTCCTGGGGTCAAACCATTAAATAAATCAAGATAAGTTAATTTGCTTCAATAATAATTAATGAACTTAAAATAGACTTAGTATTCTTTCGTTGCTTTAATCGTATTCATTCCACAATTTAACCAAGTCAATGCTACCTGCATGTTGCAAACCTTCTTTGCTACATTTGGTTGGCCCTTATCAAATTTGCTTACTTCTGTGTGCCAGCTTTGCAGTCTTGTTTGTGGTTAATTACAACGCTTAGAACATAACTCTAAACAGACTCAAATTCAAAACAGCTACAGCCACAGTCAAAATGTTGCATGCAACTGCAAATGCAGGCTACCAACGATATGTGATTTGTTCGTTGGACAAGCCGCAAAAATTGCAATTACTAGTAAAGGCTTAAGCCATTGTGCGGGTTGGCGTTGGTGTAAGGAAGGTGTTTTGGGGAGTCCAATCTGTGCAACAGACTCACACACCAACGAAACACAAAGACAACAACAACAATGTGGTTTCAATTTGTAAATGTGCGTGTGTTTGAGTGTGCGGCAAGCGGTGCAAAAAAGTATGCTACAACAATTTTGCACAAAGAACGGTAGGAGAAAATGTAACTTTTTCTATCAAAAGTGACTTTGGAAGGGAGTTTTGAATGAACTTATTTTTTTTTAAACATTTTAGTAATAATAATAAATTTATTTGTTGTTTAATGTTTGCTTGCATAAAAAAACATTAATACTTTTTTGAATTTATAAAATATTATTACAGGAAGAAATTTTGATATTTGGTGAAGAAAAAAAGTATTGAGGAGAATCTAACGCGAGCATCCAAAATATTAATATATAAAATATAAACTTGCTGTTATGATATGATAATATTGACAATAACATATTAAAAAAGAGATTATTTGACAAGGTTATTTTATTTGTGTCAGGAAATGTGCTAGCTTTCATCTGCATTGACACACAGCGCAACGTTGTTAATTGAAAACTGTGTGTGTGTCTGAGTACAAAAATGTAAAACCAAAACGTAAACGAAACATACACGTATTCAGTGAGAGAGAGAGATAGAGAGAGAGAAAGAGGGCGAGATCGAAAAAGAAAGAGCAAGAGCAGGCTGCTGTAAAACAGATTCCGATTTTACATTGGTTTTGGGGGTCCCAGCCGCATTAGCTGCAGTTGAGCGAGTGTCAAGGTGAGGCCAGGTGCGATGCAGCCATTCAGAAAACAGGCAACAACAAGCTAACAATAACAACAACAACTAGCTATTACAAAAGCACGAATTAAGCTGCTGCACTGTTTTTGCGCCATATCTTGTGCTGGCATCTGGCCAAATCACGTTATCAGCGACTTGTTTATGGCGCATGTGCCAACAAAAATTAATACGAGACCCTTAAAACAATACAATCATTGTGTGCAATGTGTAAAAAATTAATTTCAATGAGCGTCAATTTTGTCCAAACGAGGGCTGATTGGCATGCTTCCTTACTAATCACAATAAATGCAATTTTTGATTTGAAAATAATAAACTGTAATTAATTTTTTGCTTTCTGTTTGCGCTGACAAATGAGTAAATGATTGCATACACAATCGGTTGGCACTTAAAAAAAAAACGCTTTAACGCACATGCCATGCCCTCTCCCCCAGAGAGTAGAGTTCCTGACTTATTCACGTCCAGGTTGTGGGTTCTTTTTAGTCATCCACTGGGAGCCGTCACATTCTGCGCGCATTTTATTCGAATTTGTTTGGCATGACATTCATTTTTTTTTTCATTCCCTTTTTTACTCTTTATTAACATCTGTTTGGTTGTGTGACATTTGCTATGAGAGAGGGGTGGGAGGGGATTGGGTAGCTGTTCCCCAATGCATACAGCAAACTGCTATGGGCAATATGAACAATCTTGGTAATTAACCAAACACTATTTCCACACGATAAACAAAAGTTTATGAACATGGTAAAGGGAAAATCTCGGTTTTTAACCTTAAGTTGTAAGAAATTGAAATGTTAGTGAGATAGAAGATAAAGATACCTGTTCCTTTAAGTTCTTTACAGTTGCTCTCTCCGTAACACTATACGTATACGTAATATGCTTTATTAGTTTCCTTAACGACTTAACGTATACGTAATATGATTATTTCCAATCGTCATTTTATCATCATCATCACTTAAATCATTTAAATTATGTATGTACGTTTGCTGCATTAGATGTTCGGCGCACACATACGCAATAGAATTGGATAGCTTAACTTTGTTTATCGCTCATTTTATGCTTCTTTCATGGCTGGCGTAGCACTTTCAATTAAATTGCAATTTGCGTTGATATAAAATTGCTATTAACGTAATTGCAATTGCATATGTGTGTGTGTGTGTGTGTGTGTGTATTTGTCTATTGGGTCCTACTGTGTGGCGGTGTGGTACTTCTGACATATTTTTAAATGCACTCAAATGGCAAATGCACATGAAACGGCAATCAGCATAATTTTAACGATAAATGCAGTTAAACTTAATTGCATGTACAAATTGCGGTGGTGACAGCAGCCCATAGGTAGTTATACTATATAGATGTATATGTATATACAACTATATATCTACATACATATCTGTATGAGTTGGTGCACCGCAATGTGTCAGAAAATGTGTGGTAATGTTCAAATGACGTTCATTTCGAGTTAACTGTGTGATAAAATTAATCAGAAACTTAACGTATATGCATGACATGTCAAAGTGAATTTAATGCTATTGAACAAATGTGAAATGGTTGGGAAAAATGCGAAAAGTGCAGTTGAGATCTCCAATTGATAATTGACATCTCTTTTAATGATATAAATTACAATTGTTTAATCAAATTAATATTGATTAATATCAAAATTTAAGGAAGTTTGTCTTGTAATCCAAGCAAACAATCATTTATCAAACAAAAAAAGTTATGTTTTCCTAAAGCCAAATTAATTCGTAACTCATTTTTCGGTCACAAACACACACATCAAAATTCTGTTGTTATTTTGGAAAAATGTTGCGTTCATTAAGATCTAAGGAATTGTTGCATGCAATGCGTGACAAGATGGCCGCTATTGCAACGTATGCGACAAAAAAAGTTGAACCGCAAAAAAATCCAGACATCCTTCAAACAGGCCTTTTCATAAACAATGAGTGGCGTGATAGCGCATCGGGTAAAACCTTTTGCTCAGTTAATCCGGCCACAGAGGAGTCCATTGCGGCAGTTGAAATGGGTGGCAATAAAGATATTGATATAGCCGTTAAGGCAGCCCAAGATGCATTTAAGCTTGGATCACCGTGGCGCCGCATGGACGCCTCGGATCGTGGACGTCTGTTATACAAGCTGGCTGATCTCATCGAACGAGATACTGCCTACTTGGCCAGTGTGGAGTCAGTTGATAGTGGAAAGCCCTTTGCCGTGGCTCACGGTGTGGATTTGCCGTTGACTGTAAAGAGTTTGCGTTACTTTGCCGGCTGGGCGGACAAGATTCATGGCAAGACAATAGCTGCCGATGGTGATTTATTGTGCTATACACGTCACGAGCCGGTTGGTGTTTGTGGCCAGATTATACCCTGGAATTTTCCTATTCTAATGCTTGCCTGGAAATTTGGTCCTGCCCTGGCTACGGGAAACACAATAGTCTTAAAACCTGCTGAACAAACACCTTTGACGGCTCTCTACGTCGGTCAGCTGATAAAAGAAGCTGGCTTTCCGCCGGGTGTAGTGAACATTGTGCCCGGCTTCGGGGATATTGGCGCCTATTTGGCTAGGCATTGTGATGTCGATAAAGTTGCCTTCACTGGCTCCACACCAGTAGGTCAACTGATCAAAGCAGCTGCCGGCGAAACCAATCTCAAACGTGTGACGCTCGAATTGGGCGGAAAGTCTCCGAATATTGTTCTAAGCGATGCTGATATGGAACACGCTGTGGAGACCTCCCATTTCGGACTATTCTTCAATATGGGTCAGTGCTGTTGTGCTGCATCGCGTACTTATGTACAGGATTCGATCTACGATGAGTTTGTGGAACGAAGTGTCTGCCGTGCCAAGGAACGCAAGTTGGGTGATCCCTTCGATGAGAAGACCGAACAGGGTCCACAGATTAGCGATAAGCAATTGAAGAAGATTTTGGGCTTAATTGAAAAAGGAAAGAGCGAGGGCGCAAAGTTATTGACGGGCGGCAAGCGTGTCAAAGGACCCGGCTTCTTTGTGGAGCCAACAGTCTTTGGCGATGTAAAAGACGACATGGAAATTGCCCGAGAGGAGATCTTTGGTCCAGTTCAGCAGATAATGCGTTTCAAGGATTTGGATGAGGTGATTGAGCGTGCCAATGATTCACAATACGGCTTG
This sequence comes from Scaptomyza flava, assembly GCA_030179655.1. Lineage (NCBI taxonomy): Eukaryota > Metazoa > Arthropoda > Insecta > Diptera > Drosophilidae > Scaptomyza > Scaptomyza flava. The sequence continues at coordinate 17,607,926 of JARNME010000029.1, forward strand.
GCAGCCTCAGTTTTTACCAAGGACCTGGACAAATCCAACTATATTATTGGTGGCCTGAGAGCTGGCACCGTTTGGGTTAACACCTACAATATCCTTGGGGCTCACACTCCATTTGGTGGCTACAAGATGTCTGGACACGGACGTGAAAATGGAGAATATGCGCTTAGCAACTATACAGAGATCAAGAGTGTTATTGTTAAGGTTACTCAGAAAAACTCTTGAATATCCTGTTTATTATTCTCAGAGACGTTAGTTCTGATGAAAAATTTGCTGTAGGTAAATATCCAACTTAAATCCTTGAATAAATGCGAAAATTTCATTAGTTTGATTCTGACTTTTATATAACAGTTGCACTTTTAAATTCATTATCAACTTGTGAGAAAGAATTTGTAACAAAAAGTTTTGCATTCGTATTTGAAAGCACTTAAGTCGAAGGAAGAATAAGTTGCGAAATTGGCAGCATTTAGTAATTATTAGCAGAAAGTTCTGTCATGCATTTTCTCACTTGACACGCAATTTCATACAATTTGTGTTGCGCAATATTGCAACAAAATGTTGCAAAAGAGGCCAAAAACTTTGTCATTCTCAGCTGCACTTGTAGTTGATATTAATTACGAAATGGCTTTAAGCTTTAAGATTGAATAAAATTTAAATATTTAACATTTGTAGAGTGTGAAAAATATAGTTCTATTTTTAATCTCTAAAGTGTTCTTAACCAGAAGAGTATTTATAATATTTTAAAAAGTATGCCAAAAAGCTAACAGAAAGAAAAAAAAAACTTTTCTCATTTGCAGATGAACGAGTTGAATAACAAATTGAAACCACGCCCACAACGACATCTAGAAGAAGAAGAAGCCATAAATAAGAAAGTGGAGGAGGTGGAGGAGGAGGAGAAGGAGAAGAAGAAACAGGAGCAATAAGAACAAATTTTTGTACACAACAAAACCGAACAACTTAAGTGATATGGAACTGTGCATAGCAACAAAGTCAAAAGCTCAAAGTTCAATGCATTATGTTAAAAGCAATTATCAAAATATAACAAATACACAAAATATTCACAAAAGATGCCACCAAAGTCAAATGAATACTCAACAACAACAACAACAACTGAGAATCAGCCACAAATGCCACATAAAATACAGAGATCGAGACCACCTGAAAAAGCAACAACAAAACCAACGAGCAACGCAACAAAATAGCAATACAAAAACAAATAGAAGCAAATGCAACAACAACAACAACAACAGCAATTGCTATACACAATGCCACAGATTACATATGCTGCTCCTGCTGCTTATCCTGGCGTTAGCTCAGCATACAACGACTGCATCTCCCGGTAGCAGCAGACGTGATGCTCTCCTAGCTTTCTACAAACGTGCCCAGCTTCGCGAGATTCTTCCCCCTGTTGGTGCTCAGGAGTTTCGGTTACGAGAGTCGACTGGACTTGATTTTGACGAACTTTCGCCCATGGGCAACATTGTTTCTGCCCTTGATAATGCGGAGCGTTTACGCAAGCGTAGCGCGACATCAACAATGGCAGCACCACCACCCTCACCAACAACAAAAACAACATCACCACCAGCAACAACACCAACACTGTCTGCAACGGGCAGCAGTGGCTATAGTAAAAGCTTGGAGAAATGTGAGCCTAAAGTTTTGGAAGCGCTAACCGACAAGCCGGTAAGTTAATCATTTATATATTTGGTAATCGATTTGTATCATATTTAAAACTTTACTGACTACAACGCAAAGTTCAATGCCAACAATATATGTAGGAAAAAATGAGTCCATAAAATACATAGGAAACTTATTGCTTTATAAGCGTCTAGTTGGCCGATGCATTTAACAATGCTGAATCATCGGGATGCAATTACGTAAATGTTTTTTTGTTTTTATTGTTTAGTGTTTGGCCTTGCGTTGTATTGTGGTAGTAATTTTTGATGTTTTTCACTTTTGTTGTTGTTGATGTTATTGAAACAAAAAGGGAAAGCATGTGGCACATAAATTTGTATGCGGTTTGTATTTTGTTGTTGAAAGCGCAACAAAAGCAGACACTGTCAAGCGGACGTGGCCAAAAGCAGGCAGCAAGCAATAACAATAACAATAACAATATGAACAAACAGCAACAATAACGCTTGACAAGCATTGGACAACGCGTCCGCTTTGACCAGAAAAAGAGAGAAAGCCGCAGACCAGGAAGACAAAAGGCAACAGCACACACACACACACACACACACACACACACAGTGTCACACACTTAGAATTCAGAGTCAGAGTGGTTTGTTTTTTTATTTTACTTGTTTTTTGTTGGCCAACCCCAGCTACTACCAGCTGTTGTTCCATGTGCGCCACTTTATTCATTATATTGTACATCTTTTATGTATATACATATGTATGTTGTACTATATGGGGCCTACGTGGCTAAGTAGCGTACACTCAAGTGTATAGATCCCTATCGCACACACACACACACACACACACACACACACATACACACAAAAAGAGCTACGCCCTTATAGCAATTTACAAATTTGCTTGCCATTTTGTATAAAGCAATTGAAATTGTATCTTTTAATTACGGCTGCTCAGCTGCTCTTACTTGGCGATTGCGTCAAGAAAGCAAAGCCAGCTTCATCGATCGCTCTATGGGTGTGGTTGCACTCTAGGGGTGGTGATGGGAGGTTGAACAGCAGCTACGTGGCACATTGTTTACACGCTTGCCCATTGAATATTTAGTTGTGCTTAATAAAGATGCAAATGTGCCAGCTGTAAAACGGAAAATGAGTAAATTCAAAATTAAAGACAAACTCAATATAGAAAAGATGACGGTATCAAGTTTAAAAACATCTAAGCAAATGCATCTTGTAACATTAAATACTTGATTGTACACTCCGTATATATTTCCTTTTGCATAATGTCTGTAATCAAAGGCACTCAACTCTCGCTCTAACTGAGTAGCTGATGAGCCAGCTGTTGGTTAGGAAAGAGTGTTGCTATCCTTAGGTTTACAGAAACCTAGATGTGTGTGAAATTGTCATGCAAATTCAATTAAAATATCGTTGAAGCCTCTGGCTCTATCGCTCTGTTGCTGACTTCTTTAGTATCTTTTAATTAACTTGCGAACGCAGAACGCGTGACTTGCCGTAAAGCAGGCAAACGCGATGCGCAACTGCTTAACAAATCCCTATGTAATACCTGTAACCCGCTTGGCTGCCAGTTTACGCCCCTTTCAGGCCCCGCCCCACCCTTGTTTTAGCTAAAGATAGTATTTGCGTCAGATATGTGGCGTATGCGTAATATTTTTTACGAGCGTCAACAACAACATTGCAGGGCGGGTTTTTCCTTCCAATTTTCATGCGCGTCGAATTGCGCAAAAAAAAACAACAGACAGAAAGATTTTCGTCAGCATGAAAATGCGAAAGTCTGATTCAACTTATGCTTGCGGTGGGCGGAACGGGCTGGTTGGATGGCTTAAATGGGTGGTTGGATGGTTTGCTGTTTTGCTGCCTCAGCAACTTTATTGATTAGGACACCGAAAAAGCAAAAATATTATATTTATATTATAGAGTGCAGTTTTCGACCGTGAAGCACTTTGTCAACTTTGCCAAGTTATTAAATCTAAATATTCATACTAATTGCCCGCTTTGGGGTCGATGCAAGCTGCAATTTTTCTCACAGCCCAATACTAATTGTCAACGGCTAATATATTTCATTGAGTTTTGACAAAACATGTCATCGCCTTTCATTCGAAACTTTAAGGATCTTTATTATGACTTAAAAATGTCGTAAATATATTATTCAGAGACTATAAAAAATAACGACCAAGTTTTAAAACGTTTTTTAATATCAAAAATAAAAATAATAATAATTTTTTTATTTATTTTTTATTTCAAAATGTTAACATTCTTCATCAGTTGCCAAGATCATAGGATTAAGTAGGGGTCAAGATAACGGCTGTTAAGCAAACAGCAAGCAAAATGTATACAAAAAGTGTTGCATAAGCTAAAGGCGCAGCCTGAAAATGCTAAGTACCCAAATGAAAATAAAAAAATGGCGTCGCCGCAGGCAGTTGCTTAAATGCTCCAGTTATTTAAACTGATGAATTTACTGCAAGAACGTCTTATGCAATTTACTGCATTAAAAGCTGTTGAAGTGTGGGGCCACAATTCGCGTGCTGCTTGAATAAGCAAGCGTTTTGCTAAATTGCAATGCGGCTCAGACTTGAAAACACACACACACTCAAGCAGGCAAGACTTGCTAGAAGGCTGTCGGGCAGACAGTCAGAGATGCTCTGCATAATGAAAGATGTGTTTTGGAGTGGTGCCTACTTCTAAGCTGCCCAGATGAGATTTGTAAGTGTCAACAGCAACAACAAGGAGCAGCGTAAAAACACAACAAAAACAAAAACAAAACAAAAAAGCAAAGCAAAGCAGCTGACATATTTTATTCATTAAGCACAAAGCGAATAACACGATGCCGCAACATGCAAATGACAACAACAAGAGCAACAACAACCAAATGCCATATGGGCATGTAAATATTTTTATGGTCATAAGTAAGAATTTAGTGTGAATATGCACTGAAAGCATTTTCGTGTTTGCGCATTTAACAAAGATGATCTTTTTGAGGCAACGTTCTTAAAAGCTCATTATTTAAAAAGATATGGACTAACTGGAACTTTTTAAAATCTAAGCTTTATGTCTTAAAAAAATTGAAATTATTCTCAGTGTACATACACAAGCACACATACACATGTATGCCAAATGCCGGCATATCCGAGTGTGCGACGAGATGTCGAGGCATGAGACATTAAAAAGCCAGTAAAACGCGCTTTATGGATTTCATTTCAACTGCTCGTCGGGTGTGTGTGTGTGTGTGTGTGGCAGAGCACTTGGCATAGTTGCTGGCTTTATTTACATGTGTATAAGCCGTAAGTTAAACGTGTGTGTGTGTGCTTGCAAATGTATGCATGTTTTATTGCACACTCGCTTCTGTTCTGTGGTTTTTGCTATTTACAAGTGTTTCACATACTTTTTTTCTGTTGTTTTGTTTGTTTCTTTACTGGAGACCGCAACACGCCTGAATGTTTCTAACCCCCGCTCTATATATACACAGTATGGGTTTGTTTGTGTTAGTTATTTGTGTACAAATATGTTTGTTCTTGTTAATAATTCACTTGGCTTTTCATCTGGCACACATAACGTATACGCAATGTGGTCGCCCCAGCGAATCGAGCATTGCTAAAGGGAAATATTTTTTAGAAAAGCCAAAGGTGACTCACCCACACGAACACACACACACACACACAAAACGCAGAGTTGTCAACCACTCCTCATCGCCTCTCTCTCTCTCTCTCTCTCTCTCTTTTTCTGTGAGTGCTGCGGTTACCTTTTGTTTTTAAAAGGCATAATGATGTCATCAGGAGTTTTGTGCTTTGTCCAACCACAGACCAGTATTCTCTGTGCGTAGCCTTTGCGCATCTGTGCTTCGTATCCATTCACTGGCACTAAAAACATTTTGTTGCTTCCTACACTTAGACGTTAAATCGTATTATTTTCAGCGCAGCAAATAACTTTTGCAGTACACTCAAATAATATAACCATTATCTTAACATATAAAAACATTTTTTTCTATAATTTATATATATGCTTATGCTCATTAAAAAACTTTAAATTAATTGAAACATTGTACAAAAAATTATTTTAACTTTAGTTTATATGCATATATATTCGCATAGTGTTAGCATTTTCAGACCCAAAGGTTGCCGAGCGTACAAAAACCGTGCATCATGTGAATAATTAATAGCTAGAACACGTTCATTGCTAAGCCGTAAAAAGGGTTGCATGGGTTTGAGATTGATGGTTATGCTGTTTATTTTTTTTTTAAAGGATATTATTAAGGTATCCTTCATTTTCTTAGCTTTCACGCCAATTATGGCTAACACTTAGCGTTAGCACACATATTGGGTTACATTTATTATTCAGGCTTAGCCATTGCTGAAGTGTGGCAAAAACTAAGTTTGTTATATATATGATGTATATGTTTGGTTGAAAGTTTTTAATTCTACAAACTAAAAATTTCTTACCTGTTCTTTACTGTTTGTTTATCCGATGGTCATTGCAGTATAACGACTTCACCGATATTGCCGAGGAGGCTGCACGACAATTTACTGAATTCCTAACGAATAAATTTCCAAATGCCAACACGCCCATTACCATCGATGAGCAGACGAGGACGGAGGTGAACAGAAAAGCGAATGGCATTGCCAGCTATGCCCTCAACGAGGATGACAATCTGTTGGCTTTTGCCATTGCGGCGCCCAGCATACACACCGTTGTTGTTAAATTCAGGGACAATGTGACGGTCAGTTCGTTTGACTTGGACATTAAAACCTTAATTAAACTTAACGTTTGGTTTACTTTTTGTATTTCAGATACCACCGAATCAGGTGCATAATAAGGCTTATTTGGGCTCCTATTGGCGGGAATTGGGGTAAGTTAAAGAATAGTTAAACAAAATATAAGATATTATTAAGTCCTAAATCGAATCTAAATATTATCTTAATTAATTTTCACATAAAAAGCAATTTGTTATTAGTTAATTTTGCTTTATCGTTAATTATGTTTAAATGCATTTGTTAAGCTCGCGTGCGTCTGTTGACGGCTTTTTTAATTGATTTGATCCTATCGAAACCAATTGCTTCTAGGGCTGCCTGGAACAGCAGCGATGGTACTCAGGAGTGGGGAGCGCCGTTTCGTGACTGCAACCTGTTGACGGGGCGCTGGCTTTGGCCATTTCGCATATCATTCACCGACCATCGAATCAAGTAAGCTATCATTAATCGTTAAAAATGTATATTAAAAGTGTTAACATTATAATTATATTCATTACAGAATTGTTGCGGCTGCATTTATAGCTGCCGACGGGGATGTTTGCAATGATGGTCTGGAAGAAGTTTTTGGTCGTCGGCACGGGTAAGGATTCCGTGACCATACAAGTGCCTTGATTTTAAATATTAATTTTACGTTTTAGCTGCGATCGCAATACCACATTTTGCCTGCTGACCGAGAACAAACAGCCGGCAACACGGGATGTTTATACGTGTTTGTGTCGCGAATCGTTTTATTTGCCCAATGCCACGTTGCAGGGTTTTCGTGGTGATCTCGTCGAGTTGTCTGAAGGTTTCGATAACTTTTCGTGTGTGCCCTGTCCGGGCAGCTGTAGCAACTGCGATTCGCATGGCGTTTGCCTGACCTTTGAGGAGGAGGATGCACTCAATATAGACGCCTGTCTACGTCTCCTGGTGGCCATTGTTTTGGGCGCTTGTATTCTTTGTTGTGTTGTCCTCAGTGTCATTGTGTTTAGGCAACGCAAATGCAAGGTGAGAGAAGCCTTAGATTTCATAAACGATTCATGCGTTACAAATTCTGGTTTTCTTTAGGCCATTGCATCGGGCATGTGGACCGTGCTGGAGACCATATTGCTCGGCATTGTTTTACTTTATGCATCGGTGAGTTATTTATGGCAAGGAAAGTATCTACACAGAATATTAATGCAATTGTCCATTGTTTGTAGGTTGCCGTCCATTTTTTCCCCGCCTCTACGGAACGTTGCCTGCTGGAGCCTTGGCTGCGCGAGATCGGCTTTATTACTTGTTATGGCGCCATTATATTGAAATTATATCGCCATTTGGTTGACTTTCGCACACGGAAGGCGCACCGTTGGGTGTTGCGTGATGTGGATCTGCTCAAGTATCTGGGCACGATGGTCTTTGCTGTTATATGCTATATGTCGGCGTTTACGGCATCCTCACTGGATCTGTTAGAGAGCGCACAAATGGATAGTCTGAGGGAGGCTAGCACCAACACTTGCCTTCCACTCAAATGGGAGCTGGTGACGCAGACCAGCGAGATGCTTATTCTATGCTTTGGCCTTCACTTGGCCATTGCCAGTCGTAATGCCAACACACAATTTCGGGTAATAAAAAACATATTTGATTATATTCAAAGATTAAACTAAAATGAGTGAATTTTCAGGAACGTCAATTTCTAGTTGCAACGCTGACGATGGAATTTCTTGTGTCGTCCAGTTTCTATTTATTGCGCTTTTTCTACTTGCCGGAAATGAGTCCCAGCGCCCTTTTGTTGGTGCTCTTTGTGCGCTCCCAGCTGACGAATAGCTTTGCCTTGGGTTTGATATTTGTGCCAAAATTGTGGTATCAACACAAGCAGGTAACAACAATTGTTGCCAATTGAATGAGTTATTAAATTTTGATTTGCTTATGATTAACATTTATAGTTTTGATTTACGATTAATGTATTTATTTATTGCTTACAAAGAGTGCGTCCAAAGTTTGTTCAAGTACATAATATAATGAGTTATATATATATATACGATCGATATATTATTAGAAAGATGATATAATAGGCTTAGTTTGTGCTCATTTGTCCGCAGTCATCGTCGCCGTCTTCGAATTTATTCCACATAAAAGTAAAAGTGAACATAAAACATAAAAGTAAACGTACTCGTTCTTTATATATTTGGTATTGACATTTTGGTTGAGGAAACGATTTTTGTAAACACATTAAAAAATATTCGAAAACTAAATAATTGAAACTTTTGAAAGAAGCTCTTTGCTTATAAAAAAAATTTATTTGTCAATTGTTCTTATTTTCGTTTGTGGCGTTGATTTGATTTTTGTTGATTTTGATTTTGGAAAAAAAAAAAAATAATTTTAGTATTAAGCTAACATTTATCATGAATTTTAGTCAAGCTATGAAGTTGCTGCAAGTGTAATTTTTCTACCAGAATGTTTACTGTATTTACATTTTTAATTTGAATTCATATCATCTGTACTATTCCATTCTTTATTCCATTGTATTTTCTAACTGCACTCACATTTAAGTTGCACAACTGTACTTTGAATCGTTAACTAACACTGGTTGCATGGATCTTTATTGCGTGCATGCACTATTTTCTTAACACGACAGCTAACAATGACAAAAATCGGTTTCCTTTTAATACCCAACATGCATACCAAAACTATGTAGAGTATTTTCCTCATCTCTACTTCTTACACAACAACAATATATATGTAATCTGTCTTACGCTCTGTCTACCTCTCTATTTACCCGTGCCTTACTCTCCAACTAAGTAAGATTGTATTAGCTAAAAGTCAATCAAACGTTTCGTCGCTGTTACTTATGTTTAGATTATGTCCTATGTTTATCTCATTTGCAGCACAACAAGAGACACAACCACGCCCTCACAAACACACATACATAAATCAAAAAAATAACTATCTTGCAACCCATCAAAATTCAAATACATAACTGATACAAAACGCGCACCGAACTTTCTACAACTATTCTTTCGATTCTATTGATTCCTTGACTCTTAGTTGAATTTCCGTTTACGTTATCCTTTTGGCTTTTCATTTTTTGGTTTCTCTGTACTTTCTTGAGTGTGTGTTTTGCGGTGTTTGTTGCATCTTCATAGCTTGCAGGTTCGTTCGCTTGCGTATGATCTATCAATGCGTTTACCTGTGGATGCTTTCAAGGGTACGTCACATGATGCCGGCCAGAGATTGGGCGGTGGCTATGCGGGTCTATGCCTGGGTGATCCCGATATCGGTGAGCTGACCATATCCGAAATGACACCCGAGGATATACGTGCCGAACTCAAAAGGTTAGATTCAAAAATGCTACTCGCTAACAAACTGTTTCAATTCCAAACCTTTCACATATTATCCTTCTTGTAGACTGTACACACAATTGGAGATTCTGAAGAATAAAACGCTGCGTCAGGATAATCCACACATAAGTAAACGACGCGGCGGTCGCAAGGCGGGTCATCGTCGATTCTCATTACAAGTAAGTGACTGAAGACCAGCTGGCCGTCATGTCAGATTCTTCACTGTAAAATACATTTCCATCAAGGCCGAGACCAGCCAGTGAAGAGAAAACGAAAAAAAAACGAAAAATGCTCTTCTTCCAAAGCAAGCCAAAAAGTTTTCTCGAATGTTTAAAAAAAAAAAAAAAAACTAGAACTCAATTTTAGAACTTGTGTCCTCTTCCGTCCTCTTCCGGCCCCCCCTCTATCAAAGCCTTAGCTATTCCCAACTTTTTCTGTGACTGTCTCTCTCTCTCTGTCTCCCTGTCTGTCTTTAACTCCACCACTTTGACTTGTTACGACTTTTCTGTGTCAAAATATAAGTATTAATATGATATCTATCTAAATATATATATATATATCAATGTTCTTGTCATGACTTGTAAAAACAAAAACAAAAAAACTCAAACCCACCAACAAAAACCAAAACTCTAAACGTAGAAAAAGGGCAGCAAAGATAAGGTAAGAACCGTTAGTCTCTCTCACTCTCTCTCTTTCTCAATGTTACCTACACGTACAGCTAACCTATAAATAAACCCTAAAACTAAATTTTAAATAAAGAAACCTAACTATGTGTTGTGCTTAACCAATTAACTAAAGAATTGCGCACGTTTGTCTAGAAGCGCCTAACTCAACGTAACATATCGATAAGTCTAACAACTCTTAACTACTCGTACTTAGCATGCAGGCTTAAGAACCCACTAAACAAAACAACTTTAAAAAAAAAATACCTGTTTGTCCTCGAGAGTCTCTGAGAGTCCCCGCATGTCTTCAATTGCACTTCATACATACTACAATAACTCTAAACTAAAATTGAAACAAACAATTTAAAAGCGAAACTAACAAAAAAAAATTGCACTAAATTAAATGCTAAGAAATAAATTGAAAATGGCCGAAAATAATATGAAGAAAACCCTTTCGCAGGCTTTAAGTGCCAAACATCGCAGCAATAAGCATCATCAGGATATTGAAATAACTGAAGCGGAACCATCTCGCACGCCCGAGGATTCAGTTTGCAGTGCGGAGGGGCCGACAGATACCTATGCTGAAATATCGGGCATATCGCATTCAATGCTATCCCACTCAATGGTCTCTCATTCTGTTGTCTCGCATTCAAAGTAAACGATGATGATGATGAACACACATAACTGTACATAATATGTAACTCAAAGAAAACTAAGTATATAGCGGATATAAATATATACATATATAGATAAATGATACTATATATGATTATGTATGTAACTGAGAATTAGGTGCAGCATTATAACAAATAGCGCAACAACACAAACAATAAAAGAACTTACTTTAATTTTTGCAATCAAAATGCAAATGTTAAATACTTATATGACAGAAAAAAGAAAAAACATGTATACAAACAATAAAAAACATTACTTTATTTTAACAAATGGCATAGAAAAAAAGTTGAGTAACAACAAAAAAATAAAACAAAATACATACAAATTAATAAATGTGCTCGAAAGCAAACAACAAACAAAAAAAAAATAATTTTGTACAATTTTGATAAATTTTTAGAGCTGTTTTTGTGCGTGTGGTTTAAGTTTTGTTTTGTTTTGTGACAAGAGCAAAGAAGAGAAGAAGAGTAGAAGGAAAAAGCATACAGAACCCACCTGTGTAGGTAAACGTTAAACTGTTTTAAGCAAATAAGATATCTTAACACTTATTTGTTGTTGTTTCTAATTCTGTTTTGTAATTATATGTTAAAAATCTTAACTGAGTTCCTTGAAATGTAACTAAAAAATATGAAAACAAAATACACATACTCAATTATTTGGCTCTCATTTGTATCTGCAATAAATCGAAACCAATAACTCGATAGGACAATTTCCTAATAGTCAAATGATGGCTAGCTAAATCAGTTGTAATTTGAGCTTATAGGCAATACTTAATAATAACAACAAAGTAGAAATTCCTTCCCCTTTTCATACCTAAAACTACAATCGATGCCTAGACTTTAAAAATTATGTATGTACTTTATATATACTTAATACATGTCTTGTGAAACCACACCAACTAATCAGCGAATATTTGTATATACCATGTAGTATGTATGCATATCTGAAGTATGCGCATTATCTACGCCAGCATTGTGTGAGTTCAAAGCCACAAAATACCAAAGAGAGAGGCACTTGTTAACTTTGTGACAGCGCGATCAAAAATTAATTGTTGTATAATTTTACACTATAGAGCAGCAGACGAGACGAGACAAGATTTTGGAATTATTTCCGGGCTAAAGATTGTTCAGAATATTTAAAAAGTAGATAATAATAATAATAGCTGAAAGTTTGTCCAAAAACATTTTTCACATTTCAACAAAAGTTTTATATCGATTCGAGAAAACTAAACTAAAAATAATTAAAGAAAAGGCAAATTTATGGCATGTTTAACGATTTTTTGGTGTAGGCTATTTTTGAAAAAATATTCCAGTAATAAATAAAACCGGCATACATTTGAAATGTATTCCAAATGTATTACTTATGTAGTAGCCGTATAAGACGTTTTTGACGCTAGTTGGAAATGAAATGTAAGCGTAAGTCCAAACATAAATAAACGCCATATACAAACAAAAACACACACACACACAAACACATAGGCATTTATATGAGGTATACATGTTTAAAGAGAAAAGGGTTTAAATTAGTTAAAAACAAAAACAAAACATACACACACATACACAATATGCATGCAACAAGTTGAGCATTTAAAAAAGAAAAAGCAAAATTATTAATACAACTTTTTGATTGCGTTTGATCAAAAAGGTATGTGTAAAAATTATTGATTAATTGAATTAAAGGAATTCTACAAAAAATATATATACATATAAATATATAACTAATGATATTATACTATATAAATTATATAGGAACGTATGTAATTGACATATGTATGTGTGTGTGTATCAGCTTAACAATAAAAATATATATATATATATAACTAAAATATGAACGTAAAGAAGAGGCAGACTACAAATTATTTGCTCATTGCAAATGAATTTCAAAACAAAACAAAAAAAACATTTTGCAAGTGTGATAGCGTTCATAATATTCGTTCATTGTAATTAAAAGTAATAAAAAGTAAACACGAGATGATAATGAAAAATGTGTCATAGCAATTCAAATGCATTAAGCGTTGCGTTGTCTATATACATCATATATATTTAAATGAATATATACAATATAAATACGTATATTGTCATTTAGAGTAAGGGGCAGGGCAAAAGCAAAAATTGTAACGCAAATACTTACAAAATGAATAACAAAACAAAAAGATGTGAAAACAAAAACAAGAGCGAATATAAAAATAAAAAAACAACAACAATGGTACTAATAAATATAAATAATGATTAAATCAAAGCAATTATTGTGTATTTCTTGAATGGATGTGACACTTTGACCTTCAAATTCTAGGAATACTTTGCTTTGTTTGCCGAGAAAGTTAGCGTAAGTATTTTTGAAGAACAAACAAACCTTAAACACAAACACCTCCCTCATAATATTTCTACAATTCGGACCTTTATTCATTAATAGTATAAGTACTATATATCTGATCAATTTGTATTTTTTTTTATATTTATGTTTAATTGAAATATTGCTTGAACATATTTTCAAGTGGATTTTTCCGTTAGATTGCATTTTACACTCAATACACACAAATTAATAAATTAATTTAATTTAGCTTTAATTACAATTTAATCACTATTTACTCACTTTGCTTGCTTTGTTCGCCATCATTTTGTTAGTTAGTCAATTAGTTAGTTCGTTAAGATCTAGCAGTTATTATTTATATATAGTACGTATCGCTTTTTTCTATTTTTTTTTTTTTTTTTTGTTAACAAGTTTAGTTTTCAGATTTGCTCGCTTTTGAGGCATTTGAATCGAATTAGTTAGCGGCTTTGGAGAGAAGCGAGCTTTTGCTTTTGGTTGCTTTCGATCGTCAACGTGGTTTATTAAAACTTAAAAAAAAGTTACAATAATTAGTATTTACTTAGAAATTATTTTGGTTTTACATGCGCTGCGCATTTTATTTGTTGCTGTGCTATGTGTGCATTTTAGGTAGACTTTTTGTTTGAGTGTATTAATAATATAATATTGTAATATTAGATGTACATTATACATTTATGTAACACTAGTATATTACCACTTTTATTTCGTCGTTTGTAAAAATTTACAGTTTAATTGTTTTGGTTGGATTCTTTTTCTGTTTTGCTACAGTTAAGATTTTAGTTAAAGTTTTAAGATTTAGTACATACAACTTGCAAGTAAATTAATTGATTAAAAATCATTTTAATGCATTAAAAAATTATTAATTATTATAGTATATTACAAAAACAATTCTAATTACTATGTATATAAGCTTGTTACGTTACGACTGTTTTGTTTTCTTTTTTATCCTTGTTTTTTAAAAGCTTAGTTTATAAAAAATTGTTAATAGTTATAAATATATTTTTATGCATGTATTGTATATGTTTTAGTTGTTTTTTAAACTAGTTTGGCGCGTAAAGCTGTGTTGCGTTTTGCATAGATTTTAGTTTTTGTTTTTCGATTTCGATTTGCTCTTAAATACTTTTTTCTTGCTTTCAAAAATGCGCTTTAAGAACCTAAATAATTTACGAAAACAATGGTTAACATTTAGAATGTACGAACCGTTAAGCAGTTAAATAAAAATCTAAGAAAACAAACAAAATCATAAAAAAAATCACTAAACAATAATAATATGCAAATAGTTAAAAAACAATTTCCATAATTTATATTGTAAATAAATTTAAAGCCAAACAAACGAGATCCTGCTCGTATGCAAATTAAGCAAAAGCGTTTAAAGTTTTCATCTATGTTTGAGTAAAAAATTTTGAAAAATATATTTTTCAAGCTTGAGAATAAATAACTTGGAGATTTGTTTTGTGTATTTTTTCGTTTTTGTTTTTTGTCCTTGTTCGAATTAAGTGTGAATTTTTAAATGTTTATAAAACAAATTCATTAATTTAAAGTTGTGCGCATAGTTAAATATCGTCAACATGAGTTTTACCTTGAAACAAGTTTAAATTATTTAAATATTTGATAACAAATATTTCTCTTTATATATATAAATAGTAGAAGTGGGTAAACTTGTGTGAGTGTTTAGGGTGTGAGTGCTCATGTATGTGTATGTGTGTGTGTGTGTGTGTGTGTGTGTATAAAAAGGATTGTCAGTTACGATACAAAATAATATGCATTAAAATCTCAGAGAATAACAAAATTATGACTAATGTTGTATATGACATGACATGACAAATATTATAATTACAATAAAAAGGAAAATCAAATTAACCAAAGCAAATATCAATTGAATTAACTTAACAAATAGAAAACGCCATTCTTTGTTGTGTTTTGTTTTCTAGTACAATTTGTTACTAAATCTTTTTTCTCATTTTGTTTTCTTTTTTCTTTTCGATTGCAAAACTCTAATTTTGTCTAGCAGCACTTTGAAGATTTGCCAGTCGTTGGTTGCGTGCTTGGGTATATATATTTTTTGACCCGATTTTGTTTTTTAAAGTTTTCGCGTCTTTGACAACGTCTTTCATTTCAGTAGCTCCATCAGTTCCTCCATTCATCCACTCCAGTTCTCGTTACTTAAGGTTTCTTTGGGTCAACTATTATTGTTCGCCCACCGCTGGGCCTATCCTAGAGCGGATGCAGCTTTGTCGTGTGCACGGTCAGAGCGCTGCGTTGCGTAAATCGTTTGTCACAGTATGGACAGGTGTACGGCTTTTCGCCGGTGTGTGTGCGTATGTGTTTCGTGAGATAGTCCTTCACACTGAAGGACTTCTCACAGTAGCCACAGTGAAATGGTTTTTCACCTGCAATAACACGCACAAGAGAAACAAAATAGACCAAAATTAGCATTTACCAAACGACCTGCACTGCAATTTTTTGTTTTCTGGATATATGCCGTGCAGTACCAAAACTTTCGTTTCGTTTGATAGATTTAGGTACAGTATTATTTAATATATATATATATAGTATGTATATGTATATAAGATTTGCACGTAATTATCAAACTATAATATAAATATATTATTTATGTATATATGTTGATAAATGCGTGAACATAATATATATTTTTTTGTTGGTTTTGTGAGTTAAAATGCATATAACGAGATATATTATTACGTATGAGATGAGGCGGGGCGATACGTTGTTTTTTTTTCTATTTTCGTTTGATATTTAATTTAATTATTTATATTTTTATTTATTTAACACTTGCAGAAGAATCTAAGATAGGATTTATTTAATTATTTTTGTATGTTCAACATTTTTAAGAAAAAAAAAAGAATTTTAAACTCTTTTGTAAAACCTCTGCAAGTTGATAAAGTTCAATTATTTTTTCGAATCTTGTTTATCGATTGCTTAATTTTATTTTTTGAATTTCAGTTGTGCGCTGGCGAAACAAAGACTATGGCAAAAGTGAACCAAGATTACGAAAATTTCTTATTGGAAACAAACGAATATGACGCACACAAGTGCAAATGATCGCAACTGTACATTTTTAGATCATGTGGACTCTGTGTGTGGCGCTCACACGCCTCAGTTTCTCTTTCACTTTCTACGCTTTGCCATCTTCTTCCTCGTCTGTGGAAGTGTTTGTGTGTGTGCGTGAGCGGGGCGAGCGCAGTGAGAGCGAAAGTATCGAGTATTTTATATTGAGTATTGAGTATGAAAAATGGATATGAAGGCATTTTGCATAAAAGTTTATACTGATACTATAAAAATAATTTTTTTTGTCTTTATTAAATATTTGATTTTCTTTTTTTGTTTGTGTGAATTTGCACTTGAACGATTCGAGTTGAGTTGAGTTGAGTTTGAGTTGATTGATTGACTGAGTTGATTTGAGAGTTGATTGATTGATTGATTGATTGACTGACTGAATTGATTTGATTTGAAAATATATTGCTTCTCACCCGTGTGAGTCGTTAAATGTTTGTTCAGGTAATCCTTAACAGTGAACGCCCTGCCACAATAGCCACATCTAAATGGTTTCTCACCTGTATGTATGCGAGTGTGCTGTTTTAGTGTATTCGATTGAGTGAAGGACTTGCCGCAGTAGGAGCACGTGTAGGGGCGTTCTTTGGGCGTGGCGCTGTTTTTTTATATTTTTTTTATGGATTTATTGAGTAATTTGCAGTGCGGGGTAAAGAAACAAAAAAAAAAAAAGAAGAGAGAACAAGAGAGAGAGAGAAAAAAAGATGAGAATAAATTGATTAGTAACATTCGTAATTGAATAATATTTGCACATTGCACACTCTTAATCATATATAGATAAACAGATAGAGAATACACAACATTAAGAACGCATGAGCCACGCCCTATGCACTTGAAGGACGCACCCATGCGCTCAGCCATCGGGACTAATCTTAAGGAAAACAAACAAAAATATAAATAAATGGTTAACGGTCAATTGGTAAACAGTTATTGGTTATATTAAACATAGACGCCTGCAAGCCAGTTGCTCAAATAATAAACAATTAAAGCTGTGCAGTCGCAAAAGGATAACTGACAGCTTACAAGTTCAAAAGGTAAAGCGACCACTGAAATTTATTACGAGCATTCCGGCTGCAGTGTCTGCCTATGCGTGCTTGCGTGTATGTTAATAGGATAACTTATAAAAATGAATTTACTCTGCTTCGCCCGTGTGTATTTTGCGGTGCATGGCCAGCGTGCCGGGCGTCTTAAACGTTTTGGGACATTCGGGACATTTGTGCCGGATCTTGTGCGCCAGATCAGCGGGCACTGTTTGTGTGCTGGCCAGTACACTGGTGGTGGCGCCAGTTGTACCTGCTGGCTGCACTCCAGGATTCGCTTGTATGGCATACACAGGCACTGCATTGACAACATCGCCGCTATCGCTCAAACTAAGCGGCTCCTCCTTTATGATGACCTGGCCATAATGAATGAACAACAATATATTAGAACATGTGTTTTTTACAGGGGTTAACATTTTAATCTATATTTATATCATACCTGAGGATGTGTTACCGTAGCGCCATTGCCATTTTTGAGCAGTTTAACTGTTAGTGGCGGCACTTTCAACGCTGCCGGATCACTCATATCGTCTTGGTGCTCCTGCTGCTGCTGCTGCTGTTGCAGTTCACGGTGTCGCTGTTGCTCTTGTTGTTCGAGTTGCTGATGATGTTGCTGCTGTTGTTGTTGCTGCAATTGTTGCTCCTGTTGCAGCTGCTGTTGCTGCTGTTGTTGCTGGTGTTGCTGCTCTTCGGGCGTCAGTCTCATATCACGCGGCGCTATGGCTGGCAGATCATCGGGCGTCACCGGCCCCTCCTGGTGCTCCATAAACGTTTGCTGGCCGGCGGCTAGCATGGCCGCATTGCATACAGCACCGCAGTGAGAGCATTTGTATTCGTTGGGATTCTGCGTTACAGAATTGACACCGTAAATGCTGCAGACAATGCAGCGTGCCAGAAATGCCGTCTGATGCGTCAGCCGATGGTGTTCATCCACCTCGATGGCGCTACCAAACTTATCATCACAGTTGGGACACGCGTAGCTAAGCGCTTTCAATTGTTGCTGCTGTTGTTGTTGTTGCTGCTGGTGCTGCTCGAGCGTTGCGATGGCGCCATGGGCGTTTAGGGTTATCCCATGACAAAGTTGCATATGCTCGGCTGCATGCTGGGCACGGTCGAATTGCTGAGGGCACACGGGGCAGTAGTGCGGACTAAGGACATTTGGATCCATGCTAAGGTTGGGTAGAAACGCTGTCTTCAGCGTATCCATGCTTGTGCTGGCACCTGTTCTTGCTCCTCCTCCTGCTGCTGCTGCTGCGGCGGCTGCTGCTGCTGATGCGGATGTTATATTGTTGGCTATCACGGCGGCAACTTGATGTGTGGGCTGTTGATGCGCATGCGTATGCGTATGCGTATGTGGATGTGGATGTGATTGGGTTGTTCCTTGATGTTCCCCGGGTCGTGGTAGACGCAATTCCTGTGTGTTTGTGCTAGACTTTAACATTTCTGTTTTATCAAGACTGACAGGCAGGCAGGCGGGCAGGCAGGCTTTAAGCGTTTTAGATGCTCTTTTATTTTTTTTTCAATATGGTTTATTTTTTAGTAGCTGATTAGTAAGTGTGTGGCTTAGGCAGGCGCTTTAATGTTTCCAGCAAAACTAACTCTGTAATGATTAATTTTTTTAATCAATGTAAATCGAAGAACTTTATGAAGACTAGTTTCGTATAATGCCTTTTAAAACAAACATAAAATTTAAGTTTCTGGTTAAACTGCCTTGGGTTAATACAATCAAAAAATTTAATGAGAAATTAAGTAAATTTCGAAAAATATTATTCATATTATAATTCAAAAGTACTGATATGTATAATATATAGATGGCATAATCTATACTTTGCTTGACACCTCCAAAGATCAAAATTCAATTGAGGCTGTGTCCCTTATGACTTTCAATGATTGTGATAAAAGTAAGGAAACTTTCATGACATGAGGCATGCATTTTGCTTTCGCTGTTCCTGCATTCCTCATAAACACACGTGTGCGCGTGGGCGACCCGAGGGACTACTTGCAAGAGGCGAAAATAGTTAGAGCGAAATTCTGCATGGGATTTTAATGCTGTGCTGCAGCGAGATCTGAAGAGCTGCAGCTGCTCGCAGATAAATGAAAAGCCCGCTGTCCTTTAATGCACCAAGTGTGAAGAAAGAAAATAATCATAATAATAGACGAAAACACACACACACACACACTTTTGTACGGATACAGAGAAAGGAGAGCAGTACGAAAAAGCAAAAGCAGAAGCAGCTAAAGGCGGCGTAAATTAAGCGTAAATTAGCACAGAAAATCAGAAATTTGACGAGCCCAGCGGCAACGGAGGCAACGACGGCGGCAGCGGCTCTCGCCTCGCGCGCAAAAACGAAACGAAATCGGAAATCAGTTGGCACTGTCGCTGCTGCGGCGGCTGCTGCTGCTGCTGTTTCTACCGATCTCTGTTTGCTGTATTTCTCTACTTCTGTGTTCCCCCAAGTTTGACCCCCAAGTCTCCCCCCACACACACTCGCGACAGGCAATGCGTTCAAACTGAAAAAAATTTTCGGTCCGTCACTGTCATATTCTAAATTCGGAATTCTATTTTGATTTTTTTTTGTATGCTGTGAGTTTGCTGCGCGTTTTATCCACAAGCCCTTACCAGCGTTTCCACGTATTGCACTTAGGAGTTTTATGACGGCCGTTTTTATGGCGGAATTACCAATCAATCCAACATTATTTTCTTTGTATTTGTACAACAAAAATACATTAACTTTTCACTTTTATTATTATTTTTGGCGAAAAATGTACAAGTACAACAAAAAGTATCGACAATATCGATACTTTTGCGTATTTCACTTTGAGCTGATATTCTACTATCGATAGATCATAGACATGAGAGATTTGACACTGCCAACTTATTTAAAATAACAGAGTTAAATTACATGAGAACAGCATATAACGCTTATTGCTACTTTAAGCTGACATTATTTATTTAGTACTTTCGTACGATTAGCAAACGAGTGCTCGGTATTTATATAATACGAGCTAAAGCAAAAATTATTATAAAAATAATTCTAATATCCATAAATGGCAGTTAGATTATAATTCAGAATTTTTGTATCATAGAAAGACCTTATTATTTCTTGAATCTTGCTCCTCATTTAACAGAATAACTCCTGCTTGTAACAGAGCTTTCGGTCATGTGTAATGTGCTTTCCGATTTCACAACTAAACAACACAAAGTTTTTTTTTAGGAAAAAGGGAGAACTTAAATTCGATTTCAATATAGTTGGCAATTGCTGACAAAGTATATTACTCTGGCGAGCAGCCAACTTGATCAAGTAAACATTACATAGCAAAAAACAGCGACAAAGCAACCCGAATTTAATATAATCAAGGTAAGGTGTTTTGGTATTTTTCGTTTTGTTGTACACTATGTGATTTTGTGTTCCTGTTCAGAAAGCCATGTCGTCTCCTTGGTCTAAAGCTAGCTCTGAGCCAGTGCAGACGGCCAGTCTGGCTGATATAATGTCCGAGCAGTATGCGCATAAGTTGCACGACAAGGAGCTCAAACTACATCGACAACAAATCGAAAAGAAAAAACAGCAACAACAACAAACGCAGACGGCCCCAACTTATGCTTCGCTTTGGGATATAACTGCCACGCCTCCAACCCCCATTTTTTCGGATGAAGCGGGAACATCAAGAGGCAGTCAAGCTGCGTCCGACGAAGAGTGGGAGGATTTTTCTATGCTACTTAAGGAGCAAGAGAGTAAAGATGAGGCCGAGTCTGACGCCGTAATTGCACAAATGCTGCAATCTCAATTCGATCACGAATACAATGAGGAGCTGCGTCGGATCGAACGACAGCAGAATAAACAATCCAAAGTAACGGTAACGCTGAATAAATACTTACGCAATGGTGATGCTGAGTTTCTTCATGACACCGAAGCGGACGAGGAGTTCGAAGAGGATGAGTTGCATCGTCAAAAACATGATTGGGATCGCTTTGAGACCAACGAAAAGATGCTCGATGCGATACCCAAGTGCGGTTTCAAGCTGGACAAAGAGGGCGAAATGATAACTAAACACGATCCCGATCTATGTGGAGTACGCAATGCACAGCGTGTGATGTCATTCCCACCAGAATTTCCCACCGGCGATGGCGCCTGTTTTGATATGAAACTATCCAACAAGGTTTGTAACATAACTTATTTTTACAAAGAATTTATTCTTATATTTATTTCACTTTCCTTAATTAGGTCTTTAATCAGCTGAAAGCGTACTCGCGCCGAGGGCGCGCTGATCGCAAAGAGAAGGTAGCCACCGCTGAAATGGGTGTCGATGCTGCGACACGTCTGCTGCTTTACAAGCTTATCAACAATCAAATATTGGAGCAGATCAATGGCATTATATCCACCGGCAAAGAGGCAGTCATTCTGCACGCTAACTCGGATGCCAGCTACACAGGAACCAATGAGCATGGACATGGCAATGGTGTCCTACTGGCACCAGAACTATTGCCCAAAGAGTGCGCAATAAAAGTTTTTAAGACTACGCTGAATGAGTTCAAGCAGCGTGATCGCTACATCAAGGATGACTATCGGTTTAAGGATCGGTTCAGCAAACAGAATCATCGGGTCATCATCAACATGTGGGCTGAAAAAGAGATGCACAATCTTATGCGCATGCAGAGCATCGGTTTGAATGTGCCCGATGTGGTGGTGCTTAAAAAACATGTCCTTGTCATGCGCTTTATCGGCGACAATCACAATGCGGCTCCCAAGCTCAAGGATGCGCGTTTGAGTGATGCAGAGTTAAGCTGCGCCTATGAAGAGATAGTCGCTGCCATGCATAAGCTATATAATGAGGCCAAGTTGGTTCATGCCGATCTCAGTGAATATAATATACTCTGGTATGAGGGCAAGTGCTGGTTTATTGACGTAGCCCAAAGCGTTGAGCCGGAGCATCCCAGCGGTCTGGAATTCCTTATGCGCGACTGCGACAATATCGTTAACTTCTTTGAGAGGCGTGGATTACCGAATATCTACACCAAGGAACAGTTATTTGAGTATATTACTGCTTTGAATGCAGAGACGCATAATGCAGCTATGTTGGAGCGAATTCATACGCGTGGCGCCTCAATTAATCAGGCAACGGTGCCCAATCAAATAGAGTGCCCCGATGAGCTCAAGCCACTTGAATATCCTTTTGAGCTTGCCTGGGAGAAGTCGCAACAAGATCGTGCACTGCAGCGCCAGCAGCAAAGTGAGACATCAAAACAAGAACAGAATGAGCATGAAGACATCCAAAATAATGATAATCAAACTGCCAAATGTTCTTAGTGACAAACGAAGCTAATTTAGTTGATAATTTATTATAAATTATCCCACAATTATTTTGAGTCTGTAATTTCAATGAATTTTGAAAATTCATTCATATTAAAATATGTACAGACTCAAGATCTGACTATATCTCTTGATACTTAAAATCCAATGAAACTGGTTCACTTTAAACAATAAAGGCGGACGCTAAGCTGCATTTCCAATAAAAGCGCCAAACTTTAACAAACCAATAAACAAAAGCTCAGGCTTTATACATACACACTATGTATTTAAACAGGCATTGAATGCATTTGGTGTGTTTTTTTTTAATATTCGAGTCAATCAATGGTATTTGCTATGCCGTATAACTGCCAGAGTTTGCATATTTGTTGCGCGGACATTTTGTGCCAAGAGACTAGAAACTTAAACTCTGGCGATTCAGTGCGTTCGCTGAGCAGTATATTCAGCTTATCTGGATATATCACATAGGGCTTTAGATTTGTGATGGTAATGTTGTTGCGTTTGCTTAGCAAGCCGGTAACTAAGACATCATCCAATCGAAAAAAGTTCGAACGCTGAGCGGCTCCATAAAGACGCTTTACCACATCCGCAGAGTAGAAAATAGCAAATCCTGGACAAAAGGGAGGATAGTAACGACCACCATATTCCCGAAAGCTAACACGCCACTTTGATGAATATGAACGTAATACGCGATCCTTGTCATTCCTGGAACACAGCAGCAGTTCCTCACGTTGTTGCAACAGCGATGAGAGTGAAGTTTCCGGAGCAGTGCGAAGTCCAAATAAATGTGGCGTATGAAGATAAATATCATCATCCACTTTAACCAGCAGCTGTGCCTGTTCACAGTGTGTGTGAAACCATTTAAGGGCCATCACATGCTTGTAGGTCAGATTGAAGTAGGAATCCAGAAAATTACCCTGCAGCAGATCACCATGAAGAGCATGTTCCACAAGTAGCGTTGATTGCAGTTCATCATTCTCAACGGCACCACATATAAACAACAAACGCAGTGATGAGTGTGCTGATATAAGAGATGGATTGCCCCACGTTTGACGTATTATCGAACGTTTCTCAACGTTATGAGGCGCCGAGTGCACCATGATAAGCGTCTTTGTTTGGGATTCGCACACCGATTGCTTAATGAGATATTTAAAGTTATGCAAATCAATCAGCTGTTTTGGTTTCTCAACGTACACAGTCGTACGAAACATTGTTATCTGCTGTTGTGGCACTATTCGAGGACTATCCGGTATCATAAGATATATTAGGAGACAAAAAATTATCCATAGTATTAGACTTATGGTTGAACTTGCGTTCGGTAAGCCATTAAATTGATATTTCACTCTCATTTCGTTTAAATGAATCGTGGGTATTAAAAATAACTCTAAAAAATATTATTATTAGTTGTCTGTCGATCCGAACGCAACGCTTATTGAAGGGTAACAGTCTGAGTTTTGTTTATCTGGGCAATTTGCGTGTGGCACAGTTATCTGAGCACTGCGAAAAGACTTAACTCACATATAACTTTGAATGAATGAATTACAATGTTAAAAAAAAACAAATAGATACAGATAGATTGGTCTGCTAAGTTTGCTACGAGAGAGTGCTGCATACGACTCTCAGCGCTCGCTTGTGTGCATGGGTCCAATTGTTCTGATACTGATACTGGCTGATAAGATATCAAAGCTGAGGCTTCTATTTAATTATCTGCTATATTTAATTCTCTGCTCAGTGATAAAACGTTATAAATAGTACTGAGATATGGACAAATAAAACTATTGCTATTGTTAGTTATCTTGCTAATTTATTGGCGTTAGGTTTAGGAAACCAATCAAAGCATATAAGCATATTAAAGTTAAATAACTTGCCATATAAGTAAATTTTTGAGCCATTTCGCTCCTTGTGCAATAAAGATATAAAAGTCATAATCTTTATATTAGTATCATTGAGAACAATGCTCTTATTGTAGAAAATTTCAAACGAATAAATATGTAACTTACCAACGCACTGTAGTAAAGGCCATCTGTTACCGCACAAAAAAAAAAACAATGGGCACATGTAGTTATTTGGTCAAGGTCAATCAAGAAATTACTCACCAAAGGACAGGTGCTTTTAATGAGGCTCATCCAAAAGCAAAAACGAGAAATATTTGTTACAAATTTTCAGCTGCCATTGGCAATAAATTCGACACACATGCGTGTATATAAATTATTTATAATATGTCCTTATTGCACCAAAAATATAATTCTTTGGAAAATTCTGCACATATTAAACTTGTGTTTTTGAGATTAATTTTGAAATATTAGACACTACGTAAAAACTTAATTGCGTTGTTTACTTATTCATTAAATTTAATATCTAAATAACAATATTTTCTACGGATTTATTGTTTTCAAAAACTTGCACGCTATGCATTTAGTTTGTATGTGTTTAGTAAAGGACATAAAAATTTTACGTTCCGTTAATTGATAATGATCTAAAAAGCTATCCTATTGATGGATTATGGTACAGCCCTATTACTTTGTTAAAGGCAAGGGCAGCACAAGCCATATCAAATATTGGCTCTTAGCAATTGGTGTCTGCTCTTAGCAGTTGTCAGAATTTGTTATTATTATTATTGTTGTTTTTGTTGGTTTATTTATTATTTGTTTTGTTTGTAAATTTTCCTTTTCCTGAATGTAGTATGTGCCAATTTACAATAACAACAAACCGAACCGACATGCAATCCAAAAAAATAACAATGTAGACTCGATGTTAAATAACTTTTGGAAGCAGCCATTTCAGAAATACTCTGTAAAATTGCTTCAAGTAGCTTAATAATTCCAAATTATATTCTAAGTGCCGAGTATTCTGTTATTATATAAATGTTTAATGTTACCCACGTGTCAATCAATTTCATAATAATTTCTTTGAGTTCCTCTCTTGAAATAAGGCTTAGCCTTAGATTCGATAAAAGATTTTGTTTTCATTAAGATCTATGCCCCGATTACACATTGTTTTAATGGACATAGGGTATGAAAAAAGAAGTTGTTGACACACACACACACAAGCAAAAGTGGGTTTACTCCTAGCAAGCACGTGAAACCCACAAAACCTATTCAATGTGCGCCCTATGCAACCCACCAATAAGCATTAATGGCATGAATGGTCAAATGAAAGTGAATGAATGGTTGACCAGTTGGGCGGTTGAGCAATTGGTTGGGTGGGCTTAACGCGAAAATTTTTGTTTTTCCTTCATAACTGGACACGGCGAATTGCGCGCATTTGTCCAGTGGCTGGCGAGCGATACGGAAGTGAGCTAAATTAAATCGTAAGCGTATCGAGTATATGAAATTACAAGGTCTGACGAAAATGTCAACATTCTTGGGCTGCACCCCACATCCCACACGTTGAATGATGGGCTGTGGTTCATCGATGGAGACAGCGCCAAGTGTAATCGACCAATTGCCAAGTACACCAATGCGTCTAGATGCCCGTGTAACGGTAATTTCCACAAAATCAATAAAGAACGAATTGGGGAAATCCCATTATATTTTAGAATGTTGTGCAGCAATATGTGCGCCTGGATGAGCAGATCAGCAAACTGGAGACTGGTTGTCCGGGTCCACGTCTATCCACCGCCGAGGCATGGATCGAGCATTTGCGGGCCAAGCGTGATGCCATGCTGGGATTGGAGGGCGTGGAGCATACACCGCGGCCAACAACAGCAACAACGCAAGTGCAAGCAATCTCAATTGAGGCACGGGAAGAGCTAGAAGCACTTCAATTAGGTAGCTACCCGCTTACATTGGAGACTGAGCGTGTGGGTAATGAAACAGTCGCAAATACACCCACCAAGGACCTGGCTGAAGTAAGTGACGAACAATTAATGTGTTGGCACGTAGTCAACGCCCATTACTAACGAAATTATAACTACAGTGGACACTCGAATTGCAGATTAAGCAAGGGTTATTGAGTGAACACTGTATTATAATTGCCATAACGATTGTGACCTGGTTTTTTTTTTGTTCTTTAGTTGGCGCATAACCTGGGCGTGATTGGGGATCCACGCAAGGCTTCCACTCACGAGGACTTTTTTGCCAATTTAAGTGAATCAGCGCTCTATTTACTCAGCATACGTTATTATGGCGAGCTTCTGGAGCATAACAAGCAACGTCTCAAGATACTGGCCGCCAGCTACGCGGAGCTAAATGAGCTCTATGTAAAACAGGATGGCATTATTGCTTTTATAAGCGGTGGCACCTATTTGACCCGTGTCGAGGAGAGCATCGATGCACAGCTTGAGGTGGCACGTGATACGCGTGATAAGTTGGGCAGTGCTTTGGAACAGTGGCGTATCTGTGGACTCTTGCTACGTGCCGCGGCCAACTCCTCGACGCAGGCATTAAAACAATGGCGTCAGCTGGGTAGTCTTATGTGAGTTCATCTCTACAGCTCACAAAATCAAAGATCCTGATCATTTTTTATTTGCAGCGAACCCAAGCAGAAATTGCAAGCTGCACTGGATTGCCGGAGCTTGTTGCATGCATCACTGACGTCGCTGGAAGCCGCACAATTATCGCTGCCTCATGTGGAATTGAAGTACATGAGTCATCGCCAGGTGTTGGCTGTCAATCACTGTAATACTTATTTAATAACTGATATTGCAAGCTCAGCGCGGTAAGCTGCTTTATATAATAATTGCCTTTAATGCCACCCACCACTTTGACAGCTATGAGCATACGAGTCGGGTCTTTAACAGCTATGAAGGAAATATATCTAAGACGTGCACTTGGCTCTATGACACCTTCAATAAAACCCTGCGTATTGACTTTGATAAAGCGGAGGACACTGTTCGGCGTTTAGCCCGAACGCTGCGAGAGCATCGAGAGGAGGTTTTTAGTGCCGAACGCAAATGAATAAAAAATTTTTGTAATACAATTCTTTTTTTTACGCTTATAACATTTACTGAAATAAAACTTTTTGATAATATTTCACTGTGTTTTTGACCACAGCAATAAAAGTGGTTTGAACAAATTGTCAGATGGCACAGCTAGCTATCTGGCAGTAAAATAGTTATAGCAAATCGAATAAAATAAGTTTATAAAACTTTCTAATAAACCATCAAATAGAATATATACCTAGTACCAATAGCTCTTGACCGGCGTACGCTCCTCCTTTATGCCCATTTCCTCCATGATATCCATTTCAAACGTTGACAATTTTGGCTGAAAGGTAATCTCGCTGACGACAGCAGCTACAGTGTCCTTATCGCGCTCAATATATGCATTGGGCGTTTTGTAGTCATGCGTTTGATTATTTGTTTCCGGCACCGGTATAATACGACCGGAACGCAGCGACACCCGCACCTTTTCACCCTCCTCTGTGAAGCGCCAGTCGAATTCAGTTCCCTGCAGATCCGAAGGATCGACAAGGCGTATATCTTTGGTTACATTCAGAGGTGCTTCAGATTTAATGATTATGCCAGGGAACTCATTGTCTGCGCCCACACGCCTATAATGGCAATTGATACCCTCAACAATTACCCAATTGCGCTCTGGTATCACTTGGGTGACAATTCCCTGCTTGCCCTTGTCCTTGCCAACAAGAATTTCAACGCGATCACCGCGGTAAAAGCTCCAGTCCTCTGCAAAAAGAAAAACAATACATTCAAGTAAATAGGGACATTTTTTTCAAACAGTTTTATCTTACCAATTGGCTCAATGAACACCTTTCTTCGAATTGTGCCCGGCATATTCTGTTGGCGGAATTGACCCGTCCACGATCGGTTTGTGGTATAACGAAAACGCTTTCGCTCAACAGTGCGTGGTAGGTAATTTGTTTCGCGTGGTGTTTGCCAGTAAACCTTTACAATTTTAAGACATTAAGAACAACAATGAGAAAAATAAACGCAGAATTCAGCTGTTACGTGAGCTTGTAAATAATTTTTAATAAGTAAATTTACTTACCTGCTTCTTGCTGCGCTCGATATACTCTTTGGGCAGATTTGAGAAGTTTTTCAATTTACTTGTAAGGAATTGTGTAATGCGCATATTGAAGCTTTTCTTTAATAAATCTAATTTATTTACAAAGGAAATGACTTAGCAATGCGGTTAGAACAGCTGTGTGGTTGTTGGCATTCACAGTGAATGAGAAATCTAGCGATGAATTTAATTGGTAAGAAATTCACTATCGCAACTGCTCCTATCGATAGCCCCTATCTATGAAAAAATTTAAAGAAGCATCGTTGCTGGGTTTTTCTTGTCTATTTACCTGAGAGGCAATGCAAAAAACCGGCTTATAATAACAAAAAGGTAATGTTCGGCTATTTAAATGCGTACACGTGCCAGTGCACAGTCATTAGGCAGTGCACTGTGGCATCGACCTCTGCTCTGAATGAAAATATAGACGCTTAGTCATAACCAACAGTCATACACACACACTCATAAATATAAACAAAAGGAAGCGATATTGAATATAATCAAAACATGTCCTACCACATTGTAGATATGACGGATCCCTCCGAGCCAGAGCTCGTGCTGCTCTCTAAGCACGCCAAACATCTGGTGCGATTTCTGCACTTGTTGCCATCACGCTTGGCCTCACACGATAATACCAGGTAAGAATATCCTTTTATAGCTGAATTAATTATAATTTTAATAACTGATTCCCTGTACAGAAGCACTATTGTGTTTTTTGCCGTCTGTGGCCTTGATTTGCTCGACTCGCTTCATTTGATAACACCGCAGCTACGCAAGGACATCATAGACTGGACTTACGGCGGCCTTGTCGTCCCACGCGACAACGAAAAACAATGCGCCGGTTTTATGGTAAGCATAAATACTTGTCAAGAAGTCAGTCAGTCAGCTAGCCAGCCAGATACGAAAGTTAAACAAAACAACTAGTCAAATGCAAATAAGCAGAAATGTTTCTGACTTTATCTTTGTACGTGGCGCAGCAGCACACACTGCGAAAATCGTTCGCTCTCTATCCTCAATGCTACTGTTTTGATTTACACTCATCTAAACAGCGCTATTTATTTTTATTCAGTCAAGTTAAGCAAGATTATTATCTAAATCAATTACGGTTCTCAGAATCCATTACATTTAAGTTGAGTTCACAGTAAATGTTTATTTTAAATTTTTTAACATTACGAAAAGTTATAAAAATTGGAACAAGTTTGTTAGACTTTACTATTTTCATGAATAATTACTTTACGCTGTTCATTTGTACCTTCATAAAGTGTAGCTTTCTTTATCGCAATTTTGATCACTTCAATCGCTTATCAACGCTAGCGACATGCATAACCACTTTTGTTTATGTCTTAAATTTTCACAATAATTAATTGCTTGTAAATGTTTACAGGGCTGTCGCACCATGTTACCAGAAACGGATGACGTTGAGATTCAAGAATGTATGCGCAAGTATCAATGGGGACACTTGGCCATGACATACACTAGCATCGCCGTCTTGGTCACACTGGGAGACAATCTGTCAGGACTGGATCGTCAAAGCATTGTGAATGGTGTGGCGGCCGTGCAGCATGCTGATGGTAGCTTTAGTGCATGCATCGATGGCAGCGAGAACGATATGCGTTTTGTATACTGTGCTGCTACCATTTGCCATATGCTTGACTGCTGGGGCAGTGTTAACAAGGAGACAATGTTTCAGTTTATAATGAACAGCTTGCGCTACGATTATGGCTTCAGTCAGGAGCTCGAGGGTGAATCGCACGGTGGTACCACTTTTTGCGCTCTCGCTGCACTAGAGCTAAGCGGTCAGCTGCATCGATTGGATGAGAGGACAGTGGAACGCATTAAACGCTGGCTTGTTTTTCGTCAAATGGATGGCTTTCAGGGCAGGCCTAATAAGCCTGTGGATACATGTTACTCCTTTTGGATTGGCGCAGCGTTGCGCATTTTGAACGGCTTCAAACTAACTGACTACGCAAAGAATCGTGAATACATATTGAGCACACAGGATGAACTGATCGGTGGCTTTGCCAAATGGCCAAAGTCCTCACCAGATCCATTCCACACGTACCTGGGCCTCTGCGGGCTGGCCTTTATCGGCGAGCCGGGCCTGAACGATGTTATGCCGAGCTTAAATATCTCCATGGCCGCCCATGCGCGTCTTAATCAACTGCACGAACGTTGGCGAGAGGACAACGGCCTTACAAATAATTTAACACAGTTGAAGCTAAGTACAGATGCAATAACAACAACACCCACAACGGCTATCTCGACTTCTTCGCCTCTGATATCAGCATAGTAAAGGGCAATGCTGTTAAAAAATGTTAATGCACAAAACTTCTATTTGTACGCATATTGATGAAATTTTATGCATTTTGTTTTAAACGTATTTAAGTAAATAAACTGGAAACTTGTATGTTGATATTAGTTGGATTCAGTTGGGTAGCACATGCAGTAAAGCAATCAACTAAGCCATTAAGTGTTGATCACATTTTTACAATAGAAAATAAAATGGAATTATTGAACTGCATAAATGTTTTTCAGCCAGTATATTAGTTACTAAAATGTATTTGTAAAACGAAAATTAATGTTAACAACTGTAAGCTTAAGCTTAAGCAATTGTATTAAACTACTTTTATGGCGTCCATATGTACAAAGAAAACGCTTGCTTGACTCTTCAGTTGACAGTAACCTCTGAGTGATGTTGAGTTAGGTCATTCCATTGCTATGTTCGATTTTACACCTGAAGGTACAAGCGATGATGCATGGCAGGCATATTGTATCCCATGCTCGGCCGATCGATGTGTAGACGTCCACGCAGTGGCGCCAAAACTCGTTCCGTGACCAAAGGACAACGTTGCACCATTAGCGATTGGAGTTGTGGACAGCAGTTGGTCAGCGCGCTGCAGTGGAAAGCATTAGAGAAACAGAGGGAGAGAGAGAGAGTGTGTGTGCAAGAGAAGAAGAGAAGAGAGAAAGAAAGCGTTGTGGGACGACTAATAAACAAGAAAATCACTGGGATAAAAATCATTTAAGTTGTGAGCGTTGTGTGCATCTTGGCGTGGCCGAGGTCGATCAATATGCACTCGCTGACGCAGAGGCGCCAGCGATCGCTCCGTGATCCGATGGCAGCGTTGAATGAGCAGTGATTGCAAACGATTGCACTGCATCCCAAGTCCGCTGAAAGAGATGCAGATGCAGAGTTTTGTGTGCAGTTAAGTCGCAACCGAGGAGATGCCAAATTTAACAGCCACACACGGACATGCACAAGAGACGGACAATGGGAATAGGGGTAGCTCACAAATCAGAACGTGCCATGCTGATGATTCTACTACTGGAAATTGTATTATTTACTTACTGAACACCATAGTCGGAGATCGCGGCACAGCCAATCAGATTAATGTGCTCCAGTTCGCGACAATAGTTGCCAATCTGTATGAGCACCTGATCCGTTACGTTGGGCGTATCGGCCAGTGACAGGACGGTTAGTTTGTTAAGCTTGCGAAAGAAGATGATGAGACAACGCTCGCCGATGGCACCACAATGTGATATATCAAATTCGACCAGTTGGCTTTGATGCAGAGTCAGAGCATCCACTGCGCCAGTAGTCAGCCACTGGCATTTGGAGAGTTTTAAAACGCGCAACTCCTTGCACTGCACAATAATGGTTTGCAGGGAAAGGGCGGTTATGTTGACACACTCGTTGAGATTGACAGCACTAAGTCGCTCTTTGTTGTTATTCACCAATGGCAAGAGTAGGTCATCGGTAAGCCATTTGCAGCTGGCCAAGTGCAGGTGCTCCAAGCGGCGACAGCAGCGTGCCAAGACTTTAAAGCCGTTTTTAATTTTGTCCGTTTTAATTCCCGACAGCTGAAGCTCGTGACGTTTCTCCAGTGCCGCCTCTACAAAGCGCATCGCAGTGATTGAGCAACTGCGCAAATTGAACAGGTCCTTTAGCGAAAGACAGGTGGCAACTTTTGGTATGAGCACATCGTCCCAACTTATGTCAAATAACGTCAGTTCTCCATTGGGTGGCATTCGCATTGGCATTGGGCTGGGCGTACGGTTTTGATTGCGGCTTCCCATAACAGATAAATGTGTTTCCTCCTCGATATGTAGTGTGCACATGGCTGCGTATTATCTGGTTGTCTTTGTAGCCTTTTTTTTTACTATACTACGCAATAACCAGCCAATAAATTTTGTTTACAGTCGAACAGCTGATTACGCAGGCGCTGCAAAAATAATCGATGTACAAGATTACTCGATGACAACGATGAAGCCTCGAGTATCGATGTGTGATTTCACAAATGCTCCATCACGCAAATGACTGCACATTGTCACAAGAAAAATATTTTACGTTTTTTACACGGTCTATTTCGACCACTTGTGTGATTCTTTTTTACACCACCATTTTGTTGATTAACTTTATTTATTCGACCACTTGTTTGATTCCTTAACACGTGTTAAAGTTATTTTGAACTTTAGTTAAAACCGCGAATTAAATAAAATTCATCGTAAAACCTTAAATTACCAAAATGGATGTCAAAATTGAACCAATGTTCGAATGCTGATCCTATTGTCTATTGTATTTCGTCTCACCAATGTAATATTACCAAAAAATTAGCCTTATATGCATTCTTCGCCAGAATTGATAAAAGAACATAAGCCAAATGTTTATAATTATTGTATTAATTTAACAGCTTTTGCAGCTGATCAATATTTAATGTTTGAATAAAGTTGCCTTATGAATGTGATTTGTTTCGCTTGTTATTTTTATCATCGTGTAGTTATAATAGTAAGATAAACATAATACAAAGTGAATTCCGTTTGATTATCCGCCAAACTGTGTTCCTTGCTCAACGCTTCATATTGGGTTATACATAATATAGAATATTTATATGGTATATGTTATAAATATTATTAAAACATTTTCTTTTCGTTTCACTAATTTAAAAACTTAGTTTTTGGCTCTTATGCAAACATTTGCCCGACATTTTCTTACAGATAAAAAACAGAGATTTTCCAAAATACAAAAACAAATAAACATTAAATATTGCATTATAGTAGATAGGTTCGAAATTAACAAAGCAATTCGAATGCCTCGGTTAAAAAAACTCAAGTTTTCAAATTAAGACAAGTTTTTATAGAGTATGTAGTAATAATTTTTGAACAGTAGGTTCAATTGGTTTGAAAAACAAAAAACTTTTCGCAAAACTTAAGCGAGCCAAGTGAAAAATCTTTTGATTGTTGGTGACAGGCTAATGGTTTTACCGCTGTTGCTGATAGATAGGAATGTTATTCTTGACGGCATCGTTTTGCATATGAAATGCTGGCGCTCCGCCGGCACCAGTGGGTGTTCCTTGAGGCATGCCTCCAAGATGGCCCATCGACATGGCGGCCATTTGCTGATGTAGCTGACTAAAATTATCGTTGTGGTTGTGTTGTGGTTGTTGTTGCTGTTGCTGCTGTGGTACCATATAGCCTTGTGTAACCGGTGGAGCTCCATTTGGTGCATAAAATTGCTGTGGCGGCTGCGCTGTAGCCACTGGCGGCATAAAAGCCTGTGGTGGCACTACCTGCTGCTGCTGTTGTTGCTGTTGATGCTGTGGCGACATGTAAGCATGTGGCGGCGGTTGCTGTTGGATTTGTGTAGTTGCTGGTGATGGCGCGGGGGCAAATTGTGGTGGAAGCGTCGATGTTGGCATTTGCTGCTGCTGCTGTTGGTGATCTGCTGGCATTGGCATATGATAATTTGTTGGCGGCTGGTGTTGCTGAGTAGTGACTTGTGGGGGCTGGGCATTATAGATAGGCTGTGGATGGCTAGGATGTTGCTGCGCAGATGCAGCAACCGCCGGCGATTGGGTTAGATGAGGCGGCAACGCTGCAATAGAAAAGGAAATGACATTCAAAATAGAGTTCTATATAAGAAACTCAATTATAACATACAATTTAGCTGCGGTGCATGTCCATTTTGGTATGGCATCGGTACTTGTCCTGGATAGCCGGAAACAACGGCTGCAGTTGTCGGCTGTGCCGCATTGTTAGCCTGTTGTGGTGCATAGGGCAACGAATGCATGCCCGTATAACTTTGCCCTGGCGGAAAGCCAGCAGCACTGGGATAACCAGGTGCACCGTAAAGCGCTGCGCCAGGAAAACCACCTGGCATAAAGTTAGCTCCAGCAAACTGTGCAGCAGCTGCACGATCATCACGCATGAGAGTGTGATACAGATTGATGGCATCCACCAGATCACTGGAAAGCTGTGTCAGCTGGGCATGCTTGCGATCCACACGCTCTAGCTCTGCATCGATGAGTGGGCCCATTTGATGGACATGCTGCTCAAGACGCAGCATTTCGTCGCTGTCTTGGGAGGGATCCTCGGGATTGGCCTCGTGCAACAAATGCAACAGACGATCAATTTTGGCTTCATCAATTTCGACGGGCTGTGCAGCGGCAGCCGCTTCAGTCTTTTGTTGCAACAACGCTTCTTCCTCCTCCTCGGCGGCCTGCTTCTGAGCATTAGATTTATGTTGCTGATTAATGTCCAAACGCTCGGGATCCACAGACAAATCGGCAGTGACGAAATTCGAAGGAAACAGACCCTCGCCGCGATCATTGTATCCCTTCCACCAATTGGCATCACTGTCATCCAGCACGTGTATAATCTCGCCAGAAAAGAACGTCAATTCATTTTCCTCCGCCGCCTCAAAGTCGTACAGGGCACGCACAGTGCGAGACGAGGCAGCTGCATTGCTGCTGATGCTGGGATTGCCATTACCATTGCTCTGCGAGGCAGTGGACGTGCCGCCAAATGAGGGATATAGCGAGGGATAGGCACTGCTGGTTGTTGTTGCAGTAGCAGCTGCTCCACTTTGCTGTTGCTTGGGGCTGCTCTTGTTCTCCTTCAAAGATAGCTCAATGGCTTTGGCTATATCATCCTCCTCCTGCTGGCTGCTAACCACATTCGGATCTTTGGCCAACGAAGCGGCTGCCGCTTTGGCTGCTGCTGACTTGCTGCTGCTCTTATCGTTCAGATTACTAAATTCGTAACCCTCGATGCGCAATTTGGCATATAGTGTTGGTATCAGATTCAGCTCTGGATCATTCTTGAAATCACTTTCGGCCCAGTTCTTCAGCACTTGTCTCATTTTCTGAGAACGAAATAATAAGGTTTAAGTAGGAGTTTTAAGTTATATATGCTATGGATTTACCAATGAGACTTTTGGCTGCGCTTTGCCTAGCAGACGACGAAACTCGGTTTCAAAATCACGCGACGCCACCTCCAGATGGAATGGCTTGCCACAGTTGTTGGCGCACGCATCAAGCAATGTGATGGCCTGCATGACCACATGAGGATCGGGATGGCCCATGCGCCGCATTACTGCCTTAAGGCAGTCTTTGGCTAGGCGCGGATTAGTTGTCACCTTGTCGCATACATCGAGAATAAAGGACCAGTTATCATTCGTATTCGTCTCGCTGGTGGCCTTTTCTGTAATTTAAAAACAGATAATATGCAAATGAGTTTAATACAAGCTCTCTGTGAATTAGAGACCTTATCAGACATTACTTAAATAAATCAAAAGAGCAACGACATATTTTTAAATACTCTTCCAATTACTTATCAGTAGACAACAAGTAATGGAAAAACATACTATATCAGCAGGCTTGAGTCATAGTACGAAGCAATGACAAGCGATAACTGAACGCCAAGGAATCAATGCGAAATCAATTTAAAAATGCACACAAAAAGCAATGCAACGAATTTGAACATACCCTTCAATTGTTACAAGCTTTGTTAACTTATCTTTTTGAGTCAATTTAGCTTTGAACATATTAAATTATATCTTAATCACGATAAGGTATAATAATAATAATTTTTCAAGACAATTCTGAGAGACAAAGCGAGGAAACGCAAATACACCGCACCGCCTCCCAACAGAAAGGATATTAAAAAGCACAAGTAGTCAGGTATTAAAGCGAGTGTGTGTGCGAGGGATCAGCTGTCGACTTCAAGGTCAGCGACTGCAAACTCAGCTTCAAAGAGAAAAGTTCAATGAACAGACAGAAGCAGCATCTCCACAAAAAGAGAAGCAAGTGACTCGATTTTGAGTTCCGTTGGATTTCTTTGTTTCTGCTTTGCGCTTAGAAGAGGGTGGCAAAGTTGAATCGCGGCAATGAGATTAGATAAAGATAGCAATAGCAGTAGAAGTTAAAACTAAAAGCAAGCAGACAGTTCCATGACCAATTGGATTTGTTTTGAAATAGTAGCAGCAGGAAGGGAAAGCGAAGGAGTGAGGGAAGAAAGTAGAGAGAGACTTACCCACATCGGCGTCGAACGGCGACGATTGCCCAAATATGCCCATCTCTTTGATTACAAGCGCACTCAGATGCCTATTTATAATTTGTTTGACTGCTTTAAATCTGTAATTTAATTACGTCGTCAGTTTTACGCGTTCTCGTAGTATTGTATGTATGTTTGGGTTGCACTTGCACTTTTGTGTGTGGTGCTTTTGTCTGCTACGCAATCGATTTTCATGCGTCACAATAACAACACACACTCACTGTATCCCGTACTGTCTTGTAGTTCCCCTAATTGGGCAGCTGCCAGCGCACTGCTGTTGGTTTTCTGCGACTCGAAATCTTTGTAATTTGCATTAATTAAATCGAAACACTACAAAGAATTTGCTGAATAATGTATTGTACCGTTTTCTCTCTGCTTTTGTGTAAAATATGACTAATGAAGATATCGATGCGCAAGAACGATCGATGTGCAGCACATATCGATGTGCTGCATTTAGCTAAACACTATCGATAACTATTCCAAGTAGTCTACCATGAAGCCCACACACGATACGTCTTGATGCAGTGTTTTAAAGACAAACCAGATACACGTTGATTGGCATTATTTTATTCGATTCTTATTTTGTTAAATAAAAAGCTCGCTATAATAATAAGTTTGACTACAGGGACTGGTGAAAATGTAACTACTAAGTGTTGAGTTGACACCGATATATTCAGTCTGCTTACCAAATGTGTCGTGTGCTGACCACTAAATATTTCGGGGTGAAAAATTTGTTATCGAAAAATAGCAACAAATAAATGATTGAAAAATTTAAAAGCGTAAAAATGAGATAGATACTAAGCAATTGTATTTTAATATAACACGGCCAAACACTTATAGACATTTCCAAGAACCCTGTGTTAATTGTTGCTACCAGCAGCAAAGCTGCAGTGTAGCAACGTTAGTGTTTACTCCGTTTGCTAAATGGAAAGGGGCAAGTGCAGAGCCAGCTTCGATTTGTAATTCAATTACGGGCACACACATACACACAAAAAATAAATTAAAAGCCGAGCCGATATTTGGAAATGGTGTTTATACGTGATCCCTGTGGCATTGCCTGCCTCATAGTCACCTATGGCGCTGTTTTCTATGCGGATTATGTGGTCATGCGCTGGATAATACTAACAACAATGCCACTGAGGTGAGTTCCAGCCAATATTAAAAAAAAAACAACATTTACTTAAAGTACCATCTCTATACTTTGGCGTCTAGTATTTGGGCGCCCTTTCATGTTGTGCTCTTCAACACGGTCGTGTTTCTGCTTGGCATGTCGCACTTGAAAGCTGTCTTCTCAGATCCGGGCGTTGTGCCGCTACCCGCAAATCGTTTAGACTTTTCCGACCTGCACACCACAAACAATGGTGCAAAGCATAATCAAGGCAATGGCCACGGCAGCGAATGGACGGTGTGCACTCGTTGCGAGACCTACAGGCCGCCACGGGCCCATCATTGTCGCATTTGTAAGCGCTGCATTCGACGCATGGATCATCATTGTCCGTGGATTAACAATTGTGTTGGCGAGCGCAATCAAAAGTACTTTTTGCAATTTCTTGTCTACGTGGGCATACTTTCACTTTATTCAGTGGCATTGATACTCGGCTCTTGGGTTTCGCCCTGCACAGAGTGCAATCATAATGTTATTGATTCCCAGCTACGCATGTGAGAATTGGATTCTTTTAAAATTCCTTGCATATATTAATGTTGATTACTTTCCATGTACCTAGGATTCACTCGGTAATCTTGCTGTTGGAATCGGCACTCTTTGGACTGTTTGTAACAGCGATAATGGTGGATCAGCTGCATGCCATACTATACGACGAGACGGCCGTAGAGGCGATACAGCAGAAGGGCACCTATCGACCCAATCGACGTAAATATCAGCTTCTGGCTGATGTATTTGGACGCGGTCACCCGGGACTTTGGTTGCTGCCATGCGCCACTCTAAATCACGGTTCTCGGTATCCCGATACGCCGCTGTTGAGTCACGATGTTTAGATGGCGTGTGATAAATACAATTTATTTTCCATGTATTATGCTTCTATTATTTTTATGTCTAAGTGTGTAGCAGTCCTTGAAAATCCTTATCATATATATTTTTTTGTGTTATATAATTTTGAAACGCCCACCCAGCTATCTCTAAACCCCTTACCGTGACTGCAAGTTGAATCGATTTGTTGTGTATTATGTGCAAATTTCAATGTTTAGCCCTTTAGTTGATACTCAATTATTGCTCCAGGCAAGCCGAAGCATACTCAACAAAAAACTTGATATTTTAAATAAAAAAGAAACTGTAATTTTATATACATACGTAGAGCAGGTATTTTGCTATATAATATAAAAAAAAAAACAAATAATAATTATATACATATATATATGTATATGTATATGTGTGTGTAAAAAACAAAATATCATTCAAGCATTTAAGAGGAGATTAACTCATATACCAAAAAACATAAACGATAAATGCCAGGCAATAGTTTATTCGGAATAGCTTGGTTTATTTTTAAGACCTCTTTAGTTTAACTATTGTAATTATCTGTTTATTTGCCTTATTGTTGGTCAAATTTAAGCAATTTGATTTATGCTGGAATGACTTGTGCAATTTTTTTTTTCAATATTTGGCTGCACTGTTCTTATAAATATAATGAAAACATATAATTCAAATAATTTATTAAATGATATATTTTTTAAGCAATTTTTTTTTACAACATAAGACCTAAAAGAAATAATTTGTACTGTAAAGAATTTACTTTTGAAGTAAAAATTGTCTTGCATCTAAATTTGTAATTTTTTATCGTTGTTGTAAGTTCCAATATCCTTATGAAGTTGATCTGTTAATTCTGATGCGAGCTTGAATTATTTCTTAGGTATTCCAATTTAAATAATTTTATAGCAGATGAAAAATTGCAGATCTCATTGCAGCACTATTAACCAAAACTGATCTAAGGAACGCCTTAATATACAATTATGTAAAACAAAGAAACCGATTTGAGAATTAGGCGATTCGTATAGTATTTGAACAGGTAACTATTTTACTCGATGGTCTCAAGAAGCCACAAAAACCCCAAAACATATGCGTACTATCTTCAACTAAATGTACTAGGTGTATAGTTTCCAATAAATCTAACGATATACATGTGAATTAGTAGAAAGTTTATTCGATTTCCATTAAATCCAGTTCGCTACCCAAACCCTCAACACTTATTGTGAGCTGTTGCAGAGCTTGTTTGGCCACAACGCATAGAATGCCTTCTTGGGAGCAGGAGTCCTCGTGCTGTAATATATCAACACACTCCTTGAGTAGATCGATAGCCTCCACCAGACGTGCACGCAACTCGCCACCCGAAAGAGTTCCTGAAATGAACCCGTTCTTAGCCAGCAGCACCAGCGGCACATGCAACTCATAGAGATTCATTGCACGCGTACGACTTAGGCCCGGCTCAAAGACATTCAGCACACGCAAGACTTCGCGGCATAGCACGGATTTGCGCTCTAGCAATTCATCTGACAGTTGCACCATCTCATAACCCGTCACCCGACCATACATCTCGATGAGTAGCTGTCGCAATCCAGTGGCTATGTAATGCGATGGATGCAGCAACGATTTGTATTTACGCAACAAACGCTCCGCTTCCTCCAGTCGCTTGGAACCCATCTCTATGGCTTGCACGCCATTTACCTCCACCTGCAGTGCGCCCACAATTTGTCGCACATCCTCACTGCTAGTGCTGTAGTCGCAGGCACGGCAATTCCAACTGCTGTCCATGACTGTTAAGTTAAGGAATTTATAAGTTAGAGTCAGACAGGCAAGTGGTGGACAGCTCGTACCTGTTGGTTGCTTGGGCAGCAGCCAACCCTCTATGCACTGGCCGCACTTTAAGCTTGAGAAATGTGTCTGCAGCTCGCTGGCATCCAGACAGCGTTCACAGTTGCATTTAAAGTATTTGCCCTCCCGCAAATGCATTTGCCTTTTTTCAGTGCCGTCCAAGGTGTAAGTGTAGCTGTGCTGAAGCTGTTGACCCTCATCCAGATTAACCATGGCACGCAAGCGGATTCTAATAAATAAACAGACTATAAATTATTGCCAAATCTCACATAGGTACATATAAATCGCTTACTTGAAGCCCTCGCTCGGATGAATGCTTCGCGCCGTGTTTGGCACACAATTATGCGCCAGGATGCCCGTATAGGGATACAAACAACGCAGAGGATAACCAAGATTGGTGCGTGCCTCAAAAGCGTTTACCTCCAGCACTCCCACCACCTGCATGATGAGCTCCTCACTGAAACGATCGGCCAGCTTGCAAGGACCACGTAAATATTGTGCTATGTTCACTTTGTCAGCATGCCAGACATCCGCATTCTCACGACGTGCCTCCTCATGATGCTCCATGGGCGCTACCTCGTTGAGCCAGCGTTCCGGTTGCGACTCCTTGGCCAGCAGCACTCTTTGGGTGAAAAAAATAATCAAGTAGTACAAATATTAATACCAATTTTAACAAAAATAATATACTATCCGTTATGTACAAATTTTAACATAAAGACACAAATGTAAACATTTTACTCAACTACAAGCGCATGTTTTTCATTGTATTTCTTTATATGTTGGTTTTTCAAGCATGTCGAAAACTGGCACAATTCCTTGTGCCAGCGCAATCTATTTTGGGTATCAACGTCAAAACACCTCAACGGCATGATGCAGTCCAGCTGTGGCCAATAGCGGCAATTCGTTGGCATCTCATAGAAACGAGCTTTTGACGACTGCAGCAAGAAGCATTCGAGATGCACATGCATATTGTCCTCCTCCTCGTTGCATGTGCGGCACAGGGGCCAGCCACAGGTGGAGCAGCGCTCCCGAACATCTGGTTCATAGCACGCAAGGCATAACACCGGTCCATTGCACTTGGGACCAATGGCTAGGGGCAGCTCCTCTATCAGCAGCCCACCCGGTTGCATTGAACTTCTGGCAACCAGATAGCGGCCATAAATGCAGCTCCATTCGACTGTCGTGCGGTTAATTTGCACTGCTGGCGTCCCTGTCATAATGCCAACTGACAAAACGACTTCTTAAACATACATATGTAGCTCATCATCAAAATCAGCAGCAGCAGAAGCATATTATTTGGCACAGTCTCAAGTTTATTTTTTTTGGGTTTTGTTATTGTTTTCAAAACCAATTTTGAGTGGTTTCTATACTGCACCACCACTCCTCTTTGGCATCCACAAACTAACCTCAATGGTGTTATGCAATCCAATTGGGGACAGACGCCATCGTCGCCAACATTGCCGGCAAATGTGACACGTGCCGTTCCAAACACCTCGCATTCGCCCCGATGATCGCTATTAGCATCATCCGCACAAGTGCTGCAGAGCGGCCAATCGCATAGCTCGCAGCGATCCAGCGAATCACCATCTTCGCCAAACTGTAGATAGCGATAGCAGCCCAAGCAAACAATGCCACTCTCTTGCTTTGGGCCATAGGCAAAGGGCAATTCCTCGACAACAAGATCGCCACGCTCCACTGCTTCTGATGTTGCCAGGCAACGGCCGTACACAGCATCGAGTTCCAGGCGCGCTTTTAACATTATGGCGCCGATGTTGCTGCTATTGCCGCTCCCAAATGCAAAATTTTCATTGAATGCAATTGAGATTTAGTTCTGTATGCAGACAGAGAAAATTTACTCTCACATATCAAGAGTGCTAAAAATAGCAGAAAGTACAACAAAGTTTCATTCTGCTAAGGGGCTAAGTACACATGAATTATAGCTATTAATTTGTTTGTTTGTTTACATTGATGTTTGTTAATATGTTTCTGCATTTTAATACATTAAAGACAATAAAATTGGAAATAACTTAACGGTTAAAAGATTCTAAGTAAATTTGCCGCCAAAAACACAAACCTCGAAAGTATCGATACTTTTTCACGTGTGGGCTTAGTACGCTAGTCAAACAATTATAAATTTTATATTTTTCCAAATTAAATACATTAATTGAATTAATATAACCAAAGTGGAATACTTAGTTTGCTTTAAAAGACTTTAATTATGGTGACGACTGTGCATGCTATTTTAGTATATTTGCGCTGTTAAGAATGAGTATTTTCGCCCTCTGTTTAGTTGGTCACACCGTTCTTCAGTTGCGAATCAATTTCGTGGTGTACGTTGTGTGGTCGTGGTTGTCTTGTTCCTGCGTTTCGCATTACTTAAAAAAACTAACTAAACTTATTAAAAGTAAGTAAAATAAAGCCAACCCATTATCAAAGTCTACATCGGTGTGATAT
The DNA here is from genome assembly GCA_030179655.1 of Scaptomyza flava. Classification (NCBI taxonomy): domain Eukaryota; kingdom Metazoa; phylum Arthropoda; class Insecta; order Diptera; family Drosophilidae; genus Scaptomyza; species Scaptomyza flava. The sequence goes on from JARNME010000029.1 coordinate 17,651,270, forward strand.
ATTTTAAGAGAGCATGACAATACTCATGTGTAACTTCTTTTTCGTTACAAGTGATTTCATAACCTCGAAATGAAAAATTTGCAAGTAGACACGAAGCCCTCGTACACACGCACGCACACACAAATTAGCTCAAAGGGTTCGCTATCTTGTTTATGCTGCTGTGCGAATTGTTTTAAATATCAATTAATAGATCAAATTTTTTGTGAGCAAATTTAAGTTTAAATTTAAGCCGGCAGACTCTTGGAGAAACAGCAATGGAGTTTTACAATTGATTCGTTCCATGGCAGCTGCCGGCAACAGCCTAATTTCCTGTTACGTAACAAGTCGTCTGCTTCGAGCTAAAATTTGTTTTGATTAAGTCGGAACCTACCTTTCTCTTTTGTTCTTGCTTTATTGCATGCTTCTGTCCGAGTTTTATCAATTTTAGCTTGTTAAACTTTTGCAGTTTGTTTTATTATTGTTTTGTTTGCTTTCTCATTGCTGCTGGTCATGTGAGCAACAAGAACGAGAGCAGCAACTTTTGTATTTAATTTAATTTAAGTTAGGGGTGGGTGGCTGACGTCACAAAATAAATCGATAAGTTGCTTATTTGTGGCACTTTTTACTTTTTTTTTGTTAGTATGAATTTCATTTAGCTGGATTGTGTTGCGTAACAATACATGCCCTCTACACATTAAACTCAAGATGGCTACGCATGTACAAAAGAAATATATAAAAAGCTTAAACTTTAACATCTAAAAGGTGTGCGTGTTCCATTGCAGTTAAGAATATTTACAATTATGCCAAGGTTTCCTTTTATGAACGACGAGCACCTATTTACACATATTCATATACATACATACGTTGTTTTTTCCATGGTGCTTTTGGCCTGTTACATCACAGCGCCTATTTATTTCGTGCTCAATATTTCATATTTTTTGTTAAGGTTCTTAGCGTTGTTTTTGCCGGGAATGCGCATTATTTCACACACCGTCTAGTTTTCTTTTGTTGCTGGTCATTTCCCCATCGTTTGGCCGCTGTCCAATCTAGCCAAGATTATTAGTTTTCTCTATTCTGTCTGGTCATTCATATGTAGCCGTTTCCATCTTGGACTTGTATCGTTATTAACGCCTTGACTGTAAAAAGTATGCATGTGACTGTAAAAAGTATGCCAGAAAGCCCAAAGCAGCGTTGTAATGTCGAGTTTTCTGTTGATACATATTTATGTATGTAGTATGTATGTAGATACATATGTTCGTTTTTGAGTCAAATGTTCAATGAACGTTTTGCTAACTGTAACGGTATTGCACCAACAAAATGTAAACAGAGGTAGAGATTTGCTGCACAGTAGTCTTAGTATTATCAAACTTAATTCAATTTCAAAAATACATATTTATTTAAGAAACATTTTTGAAAATGGCAAATTACAGCCAAACATATTGGTCGTATAACACCTTGAAGGGAAAACTGAGGCGCCGACAGGTACGGTTTAACGACATGTGTCTGTTGAAATATCACGACGTCTTTTTCAATTGTCTGTGGCACACTGTGCGTCATCAATGCACGATCATTTGCAGCTGCTTTTCTCTTTCTCTCCTTCTCACGAGCTTTCACAACAAACGTGCGTTGACCCCCATCCACACACATACTCAAACACACACACAGCAAGCAGATACATAGTTCTGCAGTTTCTTTGCCAGATTTGGGCACACTTGGCAAATGGAGGCACTTTTCTTTGGCCCTGCTACTTGAAAGTGAATTTTTCTCGATTCTTGCTTTAGTTTACAAAGCAAATTGACATTTAGCCAAAGTTCTTTTACTTTCAGCCTCTATTTTTAAAATATTAAGATAGCTGGTGACATCAGAATATTCAGTTTATTTTTGTTTTTCAAACCCATGCGAAAACCAAGGATGAAAATTAAAAAGTATTTGATATGCTGTTTATTACCTAAATACTTTTAAAGCTTATGAAACGTTATTCGCACCATAAGCTAAGATATGATAACGAATTGTGAATTTGACCAATAGATTCACGCAATTACAGACAACTTTAATAAAATTGCTTATCTATATAAGTGTGCGCAACATTGTTCAATCTGATTTATAAATATGATTTTGTTAATTATTAACAGATGGCACCTCCATCATATAGCGATTTGGGCAAACAGGCTCGCGATATCTTCAGCAAAGGCTACAACTTTGGTCTATGGAAACTGGATCTGAAGACCAAGACATCGTCGGGCATTGAATTTAACACAGCTGGTCATTCGAACCAAGAGTCCGGCAAGGTCTTTGGCTCCTTGGAGACTAAGTACAAGGTCAAGGACTATGGTCTTACTCTGACTGAGAAATGGAACACAGATAACACCCTCTTCACCGAGGTCGCTGTACAGGATCAGCTCCTTGAGGGCCTTAAACTTTCGCTGGAGGGCAACTTTGCTCCCCAGTCTGGCAACAAGAACGGCAAATTCAAGGTTTCATACGGTCATGAAAATGTCAAGGCCGATTCGGACATCAACATTGACTTGAAGGGTCCCTTGATCAATGCCTCTGCTGTTTTGGGCTACCAGGGATGGTTGGCCGGCTATCAATCAGCATTCGATACGCAACAATCCAAGTTGACCACCAACAACTTTGCCCTTGGCTACTCCGCCAAGGACTTTGTCCTGCACACAGCCGTGTAAGTAAATTGTTACAACATTTTATAGCTGCATATATGATGTGACACTTAATAATTAATTCTTTATGCGTGCAGCAATGATGGCCAGGAATTCAGTGGCTCAATCTTCCAACGTACATCCGATAAACTTGATGTGGGTGTTCAGCTGTCTTGGGCAAGTGGCACCAGCAACACCAAGTTCGCCATTGGTGCCAAATACCAACTGGATGATGATGCCAGCGTGCGCGCCAAGGTTAACAATGCCAGCCAGGTTGGCTTGGGCTATCAACACAGGCTGCGTGATGGCATCACCTTGACGCTCTCCACGCTCGTCGACGGCAAGAACTTCAATGGCGGCAGCCACAAGGTTGGTGTCGGCCTGGAATTGGAAGCCTAAATTAGTTCAAGATTTCAAGCTGAATGCGCTGCCAGCAATATGCGTACAGTACTAAAGAAAAGTTAAAAAAAAAAAAACAGCAACCAACAGCAACAAAAACAAAACAAATATAAAGTGTAACTACAATAAAACACAAGTAAAAAAAAAACAAAACACACAAGACACAAGAATCTTCATGTTTAGCAAAGCATTTGCCAACAAAGCGGCCAGGAATCGTCGAGCGTTGCTTTCGTTCGTTGGACATAGTTTTGTTTAGTACATAGCTAAATACATACATATTTATTGTTGGCAAAAAGTGGAATACATATTACCTATTAAAAACATAACAAAAAACAGTGTTAAGCTCTGCGTTCTTTTTGTACGGAAGTTAAGTGAAACCAGATCGCAAATTTAAATAAATACTATGTTGCATTTGCGAATAAATTTTAAAGAAATCATTTTGTGCAGCAGTTTTGCTACTTAAATATATTTTGATATGGGTAGTAACTATTTATGCCAGAGAAATAACGCATTGGATTCTGAAATATTGGGTAAAGAAATAAACGTTTGTCATCATGTTTTCATTGAGTTTTTAAATTCAGATTTTTCAAGGTATTTAAATCAGTGCCAGCACAGCGTTCATTACTTGAAATTTATAAAATAAAATTGAAAAAAAAATTGCTCAATTACTATATATTTAAAATTTGAAGAAATTCTGGTGAAACAAGGCAACTGATTTTATTAAATCAAAAAATTCCGGAACCTTACAATTCTCTAGAAGTCTATAAATTATTTCTTTGGCCAAAAATGGCGCCGCCACCAATTTATAACGATTTGGGCAAAATGGCCCGCGACCTATTTAGGCGTGGCTATCATCCTGGCCTGTGGCAGCTAGACTGCAAGACCATGACCTCATCTGGGCTTGAGTTCTTTACAACTGGTTTTGCTAGTCAAGATGCCAGCAAGGTAATGGGCTCCTTGCAGAGCAAATATAATATGGAAGACTATGGGTTAACTCTCACCGAGCGCTGGAACACCGATAATCTGCTCTATGGCGAGATTGCACAAAAGGACAAATTAGCTGAGGGGTTGCTGCTTGCATTAGAGGGTCGTTTTCAGCCGTCATCTGGGTGAGCATTTCAATACAATAAGTTGTATGAGTTTGAGTTTATATCTGTTTGTCTTATGCATAGCGATAAGGAAGGTGCCTTTATGGCCCGATTTTCCCAGGACAACTATCACTTGATGGGCAAAATATCTATTAAATCAGAGCCCGTTTTGGCCCTTTCTGCGGTGATGGGTCATAAAGAGTTTTTGGGCGGTGTTGCGTGTGACTATGACATTGATGGTGGCAAGGTTTCATGGAAACTTGCTCTTGGCTGGCTTCATGAGGCGACAACGCTACACGGTGAACTGTAAGCCCATTAACATTAGCATTTTTAGATGATATTTTTAAATGAGAGCTTCCTACAACTAGAATTGATGCTAAGGGCTGGCTAGTTTCGCTATTTCACAAGGCTAACGATCAAATTGATGTCGGTTTTGAGATCGCAAAATCCGGAGCAGCACCACCACCCCCTGAAGACGAACTGGTAGAGGGAGAGAGACCGTCATATCGCAGACGCAGCGATTTGAATGTTAGCTTAGGCATGATCTATCATTTGGAAGGTGATGCCCTGATCCGTGCCAAAATTAATAATAAAGTTGAATTGGGTCTGGGCTATGAGCAGAAGCTGCGCGAAGGCGTAACCATATCCGTATCAACCGTTCTCGAAGGCAAGAATATCAGTGATGGAAATCACAAGTTTGGCGTTGGCCTGTCCCTGCAATGTTAAGAAAGAAAACAAAAACCGTTATTGCCACTAAGTTTGATTTAGTTCTAGTTGCACTTGCCAAATTGTGGCTATGATGTTTTCTTGTTAATAATATACATGCGGAAATGTTAAAACAATGTTTATGTATGTTTAAATGTTCAACATAATGTTTACCAGATCTCAATAAGGATACGTGTGGTTTAAAAAATGAGTAAAACTCTAAGCTAACGTTGAACTGATGGTGTTACGTCCTAATCTGTAACACCATATTTCATTGCAAATCGGCTTGTTGCCAGTATAAAATCAGTGCTAGTGCTATGGTAAAAGTCAAAGCGCGCAATATCGGTAATTAAACAAGACGGTGATGAATCAATTATCGCAATGTCGAAACAGATAAATTGTATTTTAATTGAAGTGATTTTATTATTTTAAACAAAAAGTGGTATTAAAACGCGATTACGACAAAAAACAGTTAAATTAATTCTTGGCTTGGTTTTCCTTGCCGCCCTCGTTGCTCTGTTGCTGCAGCTGGGCGGCACGCTTGGCCATTCCGTCTTTAATCCATGGGTGCGTCATAACCTCCACCAAACTGATTCGTCCCTGACTCTGGCGGCGCAATAACTATGGCAGAATACATACAAAATAAGTTGTTACAATAAAACTTAACTATAAATTATTAAACTTACGCCTGCAATGATATCCTTGGCACCAGTAGTCACATACGATGGGTAGTGTACATCTAAGCGTCTGATTTTCTCATAAGTTATGTCCGAGTTGCTTGACTCAAACGGTGGACTGCCTACAACAAACTCATAACACAATATTCCCAAGCACCATTGATCCACGCTGTCATCGTAGGTGTGCCCATCGACCATTTCAGGCGGCAGATAGTCCAAGGTGCCGCACAAAGTTTTCCGCTTATTGTTAGGAGTATGGGCGGACCAGCCAAAATCTGCCAGTTTTAAGTCATCTGTGCTTGTTAGCAGAATATTTTCTGGCTTCAGATCGCGATGTATAACATTATTGAGATGGCAATAGTTGAGCGCATTGGCCACTTGGTAGGTGTATTTAGCCGCACGGGGCTCGTCAAAACGATGATTTGGCGCATTGCGCAGATGCTTGAAAAGTTCGCCCTCAGATGCGATTTCCAGGGCCAAATATATGCGAGATTCGTCATGGAACCAGGTCAGCAGGCGCAATATGTTTGGATGCTTAAGACGCGTTTGTATCTCAATTTCGCGTAACACCTGACGCTGCACGTTACCCTTGCGCAGCTCCTCCTTAAACATTACCTTCATAGCCACCATATAGTGCGAGTGACGCTCGCGTGCCAAGTAGACGCGTCCAAATTTGCCGCGTCCCAACGGAGCGCCCATTTCAAAATCCCGTGAAGTCCAGTTATAGCTGTCAATTTAGGCGCATTTGTGGTTGATGCGGGATTAATATTTTGAATTTTTAACTTACGGTTTGCCATAAGCGTCATGGGACATCATTTTAAGGCACATTTTCTTTATGGGATCTTGATGTTCATCTGGTACGTTGCTCATTAAGTGTGGCAAATGAGTTCGCGTTGCGTGCTTGGCACGAAATTGCGCCATTTTATACTAATACTACACAATTAACTTTTTCGATATTTTATTAATTATATTATGTTTTTGCTTTGGTGTTCAACAAAGCATCGCTGTTATTTGCGCGTTTTTTCGAAAGTCTACTTGTATGGCCGATGCTACTCATATCATCTATAATTTTACTCGATACTTTACGAGAAAAGACTTTCTTGCCACGAAATCGATGACAAAATGTACTTTTCGATGTTCATGAATGCTGTATTTGCAGTATAGTCGATAGCTTTCAAGATCAACTCTGTAGCTGTTAAATCAGATAGAATCAATAATTTTCATCAAACGTCCCTGTCTGTGTGACAAGAGAAAATTTCAACACATATTGTGTAGACGTGATTTGAAAATCTCATTAATTGTGTTTCCCAAAAGCAAAAGAACAATTATTAATTGTGTGTTGCTATCTAACAAATGTGCGCGATTTTTTATGCAAGTGTTTTAAAATATTAAACCGTTTCTAACGTCTATAGTGAATTGCAAATTTTTAGGCCACGAATAGATCTTGGGTAAGCAAAAACAAAAAAAAAACAAAATGGCGTGCAAGAGCACACATGGCAGAAGATACACTCATACTAACACACACTTTGTACCATATATGGCAATTTCACATTCTTTTGTTTTCGTTCCCTCTTTTCATTTATGCAACGCAATAAGGTACGGCAGACACGCTTATTGATTTAAAGGTAAGTTTTAAAAGGTTTAAAGGTGCCAACATACAACATACGCGAATTGGTTACAATATGTCGGATGCGATGAGCGCACCGCCGCCGTTAATACCCCAGCTGCAAGAGATGCAGCAACAGCAACAACAACCAGCAGCCCCAAACGCTGCAAATGTGCAGCAACAATGGAGCAACTACGCTTGGTGGCAACATCATGGCGGCAATGCAGCCGCCTATCAACAGCAATACCAACAATACTATCAATACTACATGCGCTATCAACAGCAGCAACAACAACAACAACAACAGAAACAACAACAGCAGGTAACATCGACTATAAGTGCATCAAATTTGCCGCCTGGGTTTAGCAATGCGCTCGCAGCACCGCCGCTACCTACGGCACCCCCACCCCCTCCGCCACCATCACCTGGTCAACCAGGTAATAAGAATCATCAACAGCACCAGCAGCAGATACATCAGCAGCAACAACAACAGCAGAACAAAAACTTTGGTGGCATACGCTTTAATTTGAATTTAAATCAGAAACGTTTGGCAAACGCACCAAACCCTCTGCAGCATCAGCAGCAGCAACAACAACAGCAACAGCAGCAGCAGCAACAACAGCATCAAGCAATGCAGCAACTTCATCTCTTTAATAATAACAACACTGCTAACAACAACAAAAAGAAGCGAAAGCGCAATAACAAAAACAATAATAATAACAGCCATAACAACAACAGCAACAACAACAACAATAACATAAACAAACAACAACAAATGCAGCCGCCTGTTGGCTTCACAGCCATTAATTCAAATCCAAATCCATTCGGTGTGCCCATCCCAGTGCCGCCAACACCGGACTTGAGCAAACCACCACCCCCTTTACCCACAGCAACTTTAGCAGCTGTTGTTGCACCACCAGTCGTAGCACCACCATCAGTTGTACTGGAGTCGCCACCAAATGTGCCGCAGCAACCAGCACCAACACCGGCATCACCGGTAGCAACACCAACAAGCCCAGCATCAGCATCTGGTTTTAAGCGTCCCAATAGCTGCCTCCAAATGGCTTCAAATGATTCGTGGCCCGACTCACTGAACCAATATGTAGCACGTTGCTATTCTAAATGCACAACAGACTTAGATAAAGATCAGATTGATATTTGTCTCAAGGGTAAGATAATTGCTGCCGCCAATCGTAACGAGCTTTGGACGCGCGACTGGGATAATGAGCCCATGCCAACGGTGCACAGCGAACGCGATGCTATTGATGTAGTTTTGAGCAATGTGCCGCCCCCGCAACTACAACGTAGTAATTACTTTAACAAAAAACAACAGCAGCAACAACAACAACAAGCACAACAACAACAGCGACAACAATCGCCACAAAAACCCAATCAAAAGTCACTGAATGTCAATCAATTCAAACAGAAAGCAAACTCCTTTAATAAGTTTGCCAACGGTGGCTATGGCCACCAGCAGCAGCAGCAGCAGACATCTCGATACTCCAGAAGTCGTTCGCGGTGAGTTTCCTAGAATGTATATGAAAAACAATTCTATAAATATATAATATTTAATTTTATTTTGCAGTTCACCCACATCGTCCACGTCCTCAGCATCGAAATATAACAAAGGGAAACGGTATTCTCGTTCTCGTACACCACGTTCACGCTCCCGCGAACATTCGCGATCGCGGTCGCGCAGCAAGAGTGCTAGTCCACCATCCCGAAAGGTGCAGCGAAAGTCTGGCTCCAATGATACACTTAGCAGCGATTTTATACCAATTCATTCAAATATGTCCAAGAAACAACAGAAAATGCTGATGAAGAGAAATAAGCGTGCTGCCGCGGCCGCTGTTGCTGCTGCCGGAGCAGGTGGAGGTGGTGGCAAAAAGAAGACGCCGCACTTTTATGCAACGCATTCGTCATCCGTGGGCGGTGCCGTTGATGATGACACAGCGCGCTTGCAACAGCGTGCGGCACGTTTCTCACAGTCGGGCAGTGGCTCAACTAAGAAATCTGTCGTCGCAATTGCAAGCTCATCGTTTGGTCTCACCACGGCCAAACATAAGAAGAAATTGCAGGCCGCGGCAGCGGCTTCCCGCTCGACGTCTGGCATGTTCTACGAGGATGTTGCGGGTGATGCAGGCATAGATTTACTCGATTTACATATTGTAGGCACTTGTAGGGATTTAGAAAAGTCATTTTTGCGTCTCACCAAAGCGCCATCAGCGTTCGAGGTGCGACCCGTTGAGGTGCTCACCCATTCGTTGGCCAATGTTAAGGGCAAGTGGCGTACCAATCAGGATTATCATTACGCGTGTGATCAGTTGAAGTCCATACGCCAGGATCTGACAGTAAGTTCTTTTATAGCTGCGAATTGCTTGTGATTTTGAAATTACTGAGTTGCTATTTTTCTATAGGTCCAAGGTATACGCGATAAGTTCACCGTTGAGGTTTATGAGACACACGCTCGCATTGCTATGGAGAAGGGCGATCACGAAGAATTCAATCAGTGCCAAACACAGCTAAAGATGCTCTATTTGGAATTGGGCAACACCAGCAATTCGCTTGAGTTTACAGCTTATCGCATTATCTATTACATATTTACTAAAAATACCTTGGGTATGTTTTTTATTATATTAATTAATTAAGTAAATGTGTCAGTCAATTAAGGAACTTCTTAACTCTTTTTTAGACATAACAACTGTGCTGCGTTCGATTACAACTGATCAGCGTGAGATTCCTGTGATTGCACACGCTTTGCAGTTCCGTTCGGCCTGGTCACTGGGCAACTATTGCAAACTATTTGATCTGTATAAAAAAGCGCCACTCATGTCGGGTCATATGATTGAATGGTTCCTGGAGCGTGAGCGCAAGGCGGCACTACGCTTAATAATAAAATCGTAAGTAAACATTAAATTAATTTTATAATTTTGGACTAAAGTAAAGATTTTGTCTCGCTTGCAGCTATCGTCCCAACATAGGCGTCGACTATGTTTCAAACTTGTTGGCCTTTGATAGCACTGAAAAGTGCAAAGAATGGTTAGATACCTTCAGTTTACCCTATGCCGCAGATGGCGCTCAAATTGATTGCAAAAATGCAGCTTCTATTGCCATTTGAAGCCACTGAAATGTGTTAGCCGTTTTAAGCAAACAACAAATATTTGTGGAGCGTAGTAGCTAAAACAAGCGAGTGCGCCACAAAAAAAAAAAAAACACTAACAAAAATAGTCCCAAAATGCCGATTAGCTCAAAAGCAGGACTACATTTTTGCGGCTTCCTTACACTTTCTCTCTATCCTCTTTTAGCCTGTTATTTTCCGCCCTTTTGTAAATACTTGATTGTCTAGTGCGCGTGCCCTTGCGTAAAATTGATATAATACTTTTGTATTAATGGACAAATGTAGTATATAATCGATTCTATGCCCCTTAACAAATTTATCTCAGTTTGGTTCTATCCCTAAGTCAACTTGATACTTCGAACCATCAATGCAAATATTCAAAAAACACCAAAGACATCGTCAGTTTACTAATGGAGCTACAATTTAAATTTCATCTACACTTAAACAACTCATAATACTACGTTTGGTTTACATCCTTCTTAATCTATGCTGAATTTCGAGGAACATATTGTATGGATTATCTGAAGACGGTCTCATATCGATTTAGGTTCATGCAAAACTCTCGTCGTTGGAAATGCTCAAGGTCATCAAAGACTCGGCATTCGGTGCAATACCGCAACGCACTGATATCTTCTTGGATCAGGAAATCATTAACAGGAGGAGCTTGAATTAATTATGGCGCTGGACAGTCAAAAATCAGGAACGCCATGTTAACCTGATTACAATATGGGTTAAAGTTTCATGAGACTGGACTCTTTGAACGTTTCCAAATACACATGATGGGATTGAGTTTTATAAGACTCTCCTACCTAGTCAACGCCAAATTATTTCGTTTTGAACCACGCCGCAGAAGCCAATCCATGTGCAGAGCGTCTTTTCAGGTTTTATCAGAGGGCTCTGACGAAGTTTAACTTCTTTAAATCGACTAAAAAAAAACTCTCAATCACAAACACTAATCAACTATTTAATGGATTTTTAATGAAGAAACAATTTGAAAAGTGCAGTGTAAAATTGTGAACTGAATATAAATACATATATACTGAACTGTAACCCATAATGAATGTATACCCAAATAACCCAGTTATGATGTATAATACACATTAATCAATTAACACCAATCAATATTAACAACAAATTAAACAACATCAACTACAAAAAAAAAAAACATATTAACACCCGAAGCCTTAACAAAATATCAATGTCTTTAGCACCGAAACGTGTTTATGTGTGCTTTTTACTTTTATCATTATGCATAATATTTTTTTTTAAATTACTTTTAAGCTTAGATTAAATGTTTGTTATTTGTTTAAATTATTTAAAATATTGTTAACACTAATGTCTTGTCTCTCTATCGTATACCTGTATATATACAACAACACCACCACCAACATCAGCAACCAGCTCCTCAACAATAATAATCACAACACCTTGGGGAACAGCGTCTAAAGGCATCCGATTTAACAAGCACAACTTCCAGCAGCTTCAGCATCAAGAACAATCATCCGGTGGAGTTCAGAGCCTGTTTTCTCGTCAGCATCACAACAATCCTTATTTGGGACTTGTAAGCTCTTCCAATTTTAATCTGTCACAAGAAAAAAAAAATTCTTTTAAGTAGTATATGAAATGAGATTATTGAAATTTTTCAAATGGATGAAACAAATTTATACAAATAATTAGTTATGCAAGCAATTTATTGGCTATATTATACAACTTGTTTAGTAAGGGCATGTAGGGTATATTTATTCATTTAGGTTAGGCTATTTTTAAGCTCAACTTTTTAGTTGTTTATTTAAGCTTAAGACTAATTGTTGTTCTTTTTATTTTGAATGTTGAAAAAAACAAATTGAAATCGATTGAGAATTTCAACGCATTTTTCAGCTGCAAATTACAAGAAATGCGTCTATTGAACGCAAAAAGTGAAATAAATAGTGCCGCTTTAAAAATATATATACTATAATAAATGTGTGTTTACTTTTTTGCGGGGGAAAGTTGAATATAGTCGCGGAGACTTGTTGCATAAGGCCAATTACGGTGCAACGGCATCGAGCATCTGTTGCCGTCAAAACAAACCTTCCAGTGTGGAGCTTTAGCCAAGTCACAAAACCATTGTTGACTTTCCCAGTCAATGTGTGCGTGCATAAATAGCAAAGCTTTACACCAATGGTGAACGGATGCTGTGTGGTTGTTGACTTCGAAGACGACCGTGTGCCTGTCCTGGGGGAGCAACAACTATTTAAGGATGCTGCGTTGCTGTCTTAGCTTCAGTTAACGCGCGGCGCTTGAGTTCGTTGGATCGAGCTGAAAAATCTTGGAGCAAAACTCAAAACTAAACATGGACCAACATGATAATCAAAAGATATAAGATTTAAACATAACATTGTGTGTGCAGTGAACAAAAAATTTAGAATCAGATTAAAAATAATATAAAAATTTAAAATACAAACTACAAAGAAATTAAGATGTTATATAAAATTAATAAAAAAAACTTAACACTTAACTATAAAAAAATGCACGAAAAATTTAATTTTGAAGACAAATAAGGTTGTTTTATTGTTAAATTGCACCTTAAAATATAAGTGACACAAGCATATTATAAACAAATTAAACCAAAAGTTAAGCGACAGTTAGTGAACCACAAAACTTTACCATAAAGGTAAAAAACCAATAAAAAATTTAAAAACCAATCAAATTACTTTTAATTTTTGAGTTTAAACATTCGTTATTTAGTATATGTTTAAAGTTTTTTGTTCGTAACGAAATAAAAATGTGTGTCAAAAGAATTTTAATTTATGGAATAAAAAACATAAATTGAAATATTAATAAAATATTTATATTCAATGCAGCTTAAGCTAATGTTTTCAATGTTTGACCCATTTTTTAATAGCTTTTTATATGTGTGTTGAGCTGTATAGTTTAAATTTAGTTTGTGAGTTTCTTAGAATGAATACAATATTTCAAGCAATTACAATAAATGGAAAAATATACTAATTAAATAGTTTTCAAGGGTGTTAGCTGCTGTAAATGAACCACAAAGTGGCCAACACTTTATTAAACTGCATATCGTAATTATTGCCTAATTGTTGAGTCTCAATAATTACACAAAATGTTCACAAAATCCCCAAAATGGCTATTGATTAATCTTGTCCCAGCCAATTAAATAAATTACAAAACAATTTGAAACTGGCCAGACTACAAATCAGGCTTTTCAAAAGGCTGTGACATTCAAATCAAATACTGTGAATGTTACCACCACTACCCGCAACCCTTGCAATTGAAGTCATTAATTAAGAATGATATAAATAATCTAGAATGTCAAGCTATGTTGGGACAGACACTTAACTGTTTGGCCTTTTTGAATATTGAAAACTTGTATCAGCAAAAACATTTAGCAAAGAGTTGAGACATTCATTAAAACAATAATTAACTTTAACTGAGTTGGAGAACTGTTTATAACTCGATTTTCCTTCCCTTAGACAGATTGAATAAATGGAAAAACAATTAGAACACATTACATTTTTGAGACAACTCAGCGAAGTTTGCTTCACTTATAAAACAGCGGTGGCAGCAGCAGCTGGTGCCCTTGATTTCCTTTACCCCTTTTCCTTCCACTTTTACATCCTAGCGGCAAGTTGTCTCCCTTCAGGCTGTCATGACGCATTGGGGCGTATATGTGCCAAATGGGCGCGTCTCTTTTTTGTCTGTCACTATTATCAGACGAGTTGGTGGTACTCAAATTAAAATTGCTTCACTGCTATTTGTGTATTGAAATTAAAATGAAAAATACTTCTTTGAAATGCAAACGACAACTTTCTTTAAATTAACTGTCATTATACTTCTTCTTTGATTGCAGAACAATAAAAAATTAATTTGTGTGAAATGCTTTAACAAGTGCATAGAAATTTTGAACTACAAAATGTTTATTTGTCTAAAAATTGTGGTCGACACTTGTCTTAAATTAAAATTGAATTTCAAAGTATATTTCGCAGTCACAAAAACGTCTGTGTTTATATTTGTATTAAAAAGTGGGCGATAAGTGTTGAAATAGACAGCACGCAACAGAACAAAGCTAAATAAATAAAGGCAGGCTTAATTTTGCGGCTAAACTGTCAGACATCGAGTTTTAAAATAGACAAAAAATAATTAATTTTCATGTAAAAAACCATTCGTAAACCATAAACCAATACTTAAGATGTTTCACTTAAATAAGTATGTTTTGTGTTGTTACAGATTAAATGGGTTACCATGCATAATTCTCTTAAAAGTCATATCGTCTTAGTGAATTCAATGTATTATTTTTTGGTTGGTTTTCCTTTGTAATTTATTCCTCCTCCTTTCGCAAGCCACCTATATATATTTATAGTGACGGGTATAATGAATGTTTTGAGTCAGCTTTTACATATCAATTTCAAATAACAATATATAAATATTGACAAGGGCAAGGCAAAAGAGGCGCAGCTGCCACTGACATGAACCAAGTATGCATGCCATATGTATGTATGTATATGGACTTTATTTATGGATAGTCAAACAAAGTGTAAATATTTATTTTATATAACATTTTTTTTTTAACATATGTAAATCTTTGTTTTTTTAGTAGCAAGTACAACGCTTACTAGATGCTGTTTGTAAATAAAAAATAACAGGAAAGAGATATGCCTTGATTCAAAGGATAAACCTTTCATAGGTTAATCCTGCAGAGTGCTGTGCCAGCTGCGCTGAAGATTACTCAGTTAGACTGTCAGTCAGTTAGTCGCTTAGCTTTATTTACCTCGGCGCGAGCAAAAAAAAGGGAAACAACAGGCCGAGGCATGCTATGCTCTCTGTATAGACAGCATATATTTCTTCTTAGAATTTCATTTTGTGGTTTCTATTGGCCGTCGCATTTCACATGTGCAAATTTCCTCCATTTTTGGTTGTCATCAGCTTTTTCAATTTGTGTATTTGCATAAGGAGAAATGAACTGAAAACGAGATCAGGATTGAGTTACACTTAAGGCAGGCTTGCATTATACTAAGTGGGTGCATGAGTAAGTTAATCCTCAAAAGCAGGCAACACTCTCTTTTTCACAAAACCACAAATGCATGCTACACTTGTTTTTACATATAACTTTTGCCCCTTGTTAGGCTCTGGCTCAAAGCATTTAAATGGGTTTTCTTAACAGATTTGTACTTTTTGCTTTATTGTTGCTGTGAATGTGGCTTTTTTCTTTTTCTTTTCGTCAGCTACTGTTACGTCTTTCGTTACCCTTTTGTCTCCTAACTGTTCGATGTTTTTCATTCCTGCGATTTCATGTTGTTGGTTTTTTTTTTTGTATTTTGTCGCTTTTGTGTTGTCATTTGAGCAAGTGGGAAAAGCATTCAGTGTTTGGAGCATTTGTGCTTTTGTTTTGCATCGCCTTTGAATGTATTCAAGTCTATTTTAAAGCAATTGAATGGATTTGAACCGATGATTGAGATAATCTGACATTGCATTTGTATTAAGTGGTTTGGAAAACGTGTTTGGGCGATATAATAAGGAAGTAATTGCAAATAAGAAATGGAAATCAATTAAATTCAAAACAAGTATAAGATTATATGCGTATCCCCCAAAACTTGCCTGACTTCCAATCTCAATCTAACTTTCACATCAAAGTTGGCTTGAGCCATATTCAATCACTTTGGCAAAGTGCCAAAATGGCCAACAGCTAAGAAAATAGGAAAACATCTGCCGGCAATCAGCAATAAAAATAGACTTACAAGCGAGTGTATCAAAGCTGGTCAATTAATTGATTGATTGATTAGCTTAAACAACAATGCTGTGGTGTACCCCCAACAAGAACAAAAACACAAACATTAAACCAAATAAACCCAAATGCGGCCCATTATTTACGTTTGCTTAGGCAAAAATAACAAATCAATGTGGGTACTAAAGGGGGGGATGTATGTTTTGTTAGCAAATCAAAGCGTATGCATGTGATTTGAATTTAAATGTTAGTCAAATCATCGCTCATTGTGCCTTCATTCAAGTGAATCCACCGCACAGTTCTCTCATGCCCAGCATCATATTGTTTTACGAACTGACAACCAGTCATAAAAACAAAGACAGCGAGCCAGCTGCAAATCAAAGGTTAACACAAATTTTGGCTAATGAATGCCTGGATTCAATCAGCCGATTCAGTTCAGCGGTTGTTCAACAATATGAAGCAGCTCCAACATTTTGCGATTGTGTGTGTTGTTTCATGTCCTGTTTGGATCACAAAAAACCACTCAAACTTTATGCTTTAAAGGTGCGCATAATTAAAGTTTATTTTTGGGTTGTGTTTTGTTTATTGGCATTTATAAAGAGTATTTCATAAATAAGATTTGCTTCATATTTTTTAAGCTTGAGCCATTTAATCTTATTTCAATTTTACAGAAAAATTTAATTTTAGCATCTTCAGCTATGAGAGAAGACTTGTTTTAAATGCACGCATGTCTGCAAGGGTATTAGATAGTATTTTACATAACATCTAAGAAAAAAAAATATGAAATTTTTCCTTAAACTTTCTGGGCCCATTCCCTACCTGGCCAACTGTTGATGAAGTATTTTGTGACAACAGCTGCGGCCAGAAAACGGAACCAGGCGCGACTAAGTTAAGAAAGTAAAAGGCTTTTGAGAACTTTATGTGGATATTTTGTGCTTGTTTTAGCAACTTCAACAGCTGATGCCAAGTGAGTGCAAACAGCGCTCAAATGTATTGTTAATGAGAAGGTTAAGGCTCTGCAGCAATTTTTTAAAAACAGCTTAGAAAAAGCCAGCAAAGAAAAAAGGGGTTTCACATCTGTTGCCTGAGAAACGAGGCACTGAAGTGTTTTGATATTGTTATAAATTAATCCATCTTTGAACAATTTAAAGGCATAACTAATTGAATTTTCATAGAGTCGCAGAGTCGTCGTCACTTTTGATTAAGCAAGTTATATGCAACCGCAGAATAATTAAGCCGCAGCAGTCGTAGAACAAGTGGAAATTGTGAAGTGAAAATTTAGTTTGTGGCCTGGCGCTGCTCAACATCCGGGAAATTGCCATAAAGATACTTTTAATTGCCACTAAGTGCTGGCGGAGCCAGCATCGCACTTATCTAGCCCGAAGGCAAATGAAACTCTCTTTCAATGTTTGCAAGCCAGAAAGTCTCCAAAGGCTAAACGGCAGACAGCAAACGAGTTGCGTCCTGAGTCCTTCAGTTGAGTTATAGTTGCGGGAAATGTTGTACTGGAAAAGTAAATGCTAGCTTGCTTGATGTAAAAGTTAATGAGCTAAGCATATTGCTCTACACACACACACACACACACACACACAGATCGGATTTAAAAGTGAAACAACTGTCAGATAAAATGGTTTGAAATCAGCAAGGAAGCTTTCGGTATAAAGTCATTCAATTTACTTACAATTGAGCGCGTTTTTAGAAGTGAGGTTAAAACTCAATAAGAGCATGTAATGCGAATTGAAATACTTTTTTTCTTACCGATTTCAAATTCAGGTGCTACTTGACATTTCGTACTGGATGAGTAAATTCATTTACAATTGCAGCTCTATTATTACAAAAATAAAAAAATAAAATCTTATTTAGGTAGCTAGAAAATGGTTAAGCTTGTTTATTCAAGGAGTAAATGAAGTCAATAGTATTTGGAATATTAGTTATTTTTTTATTTATCAATCAACAGTTAATCCTGAGTTATTTTTCAAAATATTTTAGTATTTATTTTGCTCAACATTTCTTTTTTAGCATTGCATTTAATCAGTATTTTTACGCTGTGGTTATCTAATTTATATTTACTTTAAGTTTTCAATCTGCAGGAAGTTAAACAACCGAAAATAACGACTGGAAACCAACTGCTTGTGGCCAGCTACCAGAAAATCCCAACAAGCTCAAGTTTATTTACGCGTTTAGTTTATTTTTCTAAAATTTTTTTTTTTGCGTTGAAGAAAATTTAATCAAAACTTGGCCAGCTTGCTTGAGAGGGTTTCAAGTTCACCTGTGTTGGCTTGCATTCTTAATAAACGACGCAAGCAATCACAGGACAGAGAGAGAAAGAGCAAAGAAAATAAAAAAAGAGAATCGTGAAAGAGATTTTGGGTGGATTGGGTAAAAAGCAAACAACATGTCGCAGCATTTCACATCGATATTTGAGAATCTGCGCTTTGTGACCATCAAACGAACTCCAAATGCGCAGCAGCAGCAGCAACAACAACAATCGCCACAGCCCACACCAAAAGCATCGCCTGCCGAACAAATCAAAATCAAAAACAACAAAGCACAGGCAGCTCCAACGCCAATACAAAATGGCAATGGGCTTTTGAGCACAAATCTTGACGGCACCGTTGCTGCTGCTGCTGCTGCCTGTCATGAAGTGGACCACAACAGAGGCGCCTCTGGCACGACCACAGATGCTGGAGCGGTGGCTGGGACAGGAAGTGGCACCGCAAGTGGCATCAGCGTTGGCGGCACGCCATTGAAACAGCACCACAAGCGCACCAGCATCTCCACAACATCACCGCAGCCGGGAAGGGGTGAGAGACGTGGCACCAATACCAGCATCGTTGTAGAGTTGGATGGCAATGGTGGAGGCAGTGGTGGGAGTGGTGTCAATGCAGTGGGTGCTTCCGGCAGTGGCACCGCATCCAGCAAAAGTTCACGCGAACTTTCGCCGACACCCAAAAACCAACAGCCAAGAAAAATGTCACAGGATTATCGTTCGCGTGCTGGCAGGTAAAACTTTTAAACGTACATATTCATATACCAAATATAATAAAGCAATATTGCAGGTAAGTAAAGAAATGCAAAAGGTTTAAGGTCCAGCTTCGATCACATTTGCATTGTAAATTTTTACTAAGCTTATAAAGAAACATTTCCATTTTTGATTTTCGCAATTTTATCGATTTGGTAAGAAATATCTTAAGTATCTTAAAAATATTCCGAAAAATTTATTGCAATTCAAAAATAATATAAAATCAGAAAATCAGAAACCTGATCAAATCCACGAATCAATTTATTTGTCAGACATATTACTGAACCACTTCTATATTTGATATAAGTAGTCTTCAAATTGTATTCTTTAATATCAATTTTGGATTTAAACTTGAAATTTCTTTTGATTGATTTTCAATGGCAGCTTCATGCACTTGGACGAAGAGGGGCGCAGCTTGTTGATGCGCAAGCCAATGCGTTTGAAGAACATTGAAGGCAGACCCGAGGTGTACGACACGCTGCACAGCAAGGGACGGGATGTAAGTTTAACGCACACGTTTCTCTTTCACTAACATTAATAGATCATAATAAGTTAAGTTGATGAACGTGGGCAAAGGTAAAGCGCGCAACAGTGTTAAAGTGGCTAAGTACTTGGCCTTCTCGCCTACGATTTCGACGAACATGAATGCCCAATAAAAGAGCAGTAAAAACAATTTGCAGTATGTATGCGCTTTTTTCAGCTCAGTGCGCTTAAAAGGTTTTTTTTTTTTTGCTAAACTGCCAAACGCAGGCAGAAGGAAATAAGCATTGCATACTTGTAGGAGTTATTTAATACCCATGATGCCTGCTAGTTGGCCATGTAATTGTTTGACTGTGTGTGATTTTGTGGCTTTGTGAAAGTTGCTGTTCTTGTTCTTTTTATATGTTTGCCTGTAATGTTAACGTTTATTGCAGTTTGTTATGTAAAAGTTGTTCAAGTGCGTGCCTGTATCCGGATTAAAAGGACGCCGCATTTGTCGACTCCATTGTCGCTTAGAGCTCAGCGTAATGAAGTAGCTGAAAAATTCTTGTACCATGTGTGTGCGTGTATGTGAGCTCTAAAATTATACCCAGCTGTGTGTTTTGTTAGTTAGTGTGCGGCGAAAAGTGTTCGTGCGGCAAAATTCCGGTTGAAAGTGTTGTCCATTGTTTTGGTTGTTTTTGCCAATTTGTGTTGTGCTCAGCAAAGGGCAGAAAGTTTTTACTTGTGTTTAACTTAAAACTGTTGTCGCAAACTTTGCCAGCATTCTAAGATACAACGGAAGGGATTTGTTAAATAGTTATTGTAGAAAGGAACTTAAAAATTTTAATAACAATACCGAAAGAAATAAAGTGAAATTTTTAAGTTTGTCTATATTAATAGCAGATTTTTAAAATTATTAAAGTCCAACCAAGTTTGCATTAAGAGTCACTTAATTTCACCACTAGCTGCATTTATGTAATAGAATCAACGTATCATTTGGGCATTGCATAATTTAATTGGTGCACATGATTTGGCAAGAAACTTGCAACTGCAACAAGAACTGTGCCTGCAGCTGCGATTACGATTTAGAACTCATTAGGCAGCTTAGAAGGAGAGGGAAAGCAGGACAGAGCAGTTGAGTGCTAGTTGCATAAGCGGAAAAGACGTCGACGTGTTCGGCCTTAAAGTTGCCAACCAACCTCAATTAGCATGGGGCTGCCCTATGCGGCAGTTACCCTAGCTAATTAAGTCAGCGTCGACGTCGGAAATGGCGCGCTACGAATCTTTTTTTTGCAATCAAATTTCATTGCATTGCTTTAGTTTTTAGTTTTTCATCTGCCTTTCGCCGATGAATTTTAATGTGAAATGCGCATAAAATTATGCAATGCAAAATATTTGCGCTTGCCACCATTTTGTTTAAGTAGTACGCAATCGACTTTACTTACCTTGTGGAAAAAACACTCAACTTTCCCACTTGACATGCAAATTTCCGCCACCAACTAATTATAATATTATGGGCGTGAAAATGCCCCTCTACGAAACTTTAATGTATGTAAGCTGTCAGTTGTTATGGCGCCACTTAAAGGAGTTTAACTTAATGTGTTTTACTGGGAATTCACAGCTCAAATATCTTAACTGCCACACACAATGTTGCACAAACATATATTTTCATAGCCATATATTACGGACTTCAGAAGTTTTATGTTTTTCTGCGATGCTTTTGTTCCTAAGCCACATGCGTGCTAAAGGGTTAACCCATTGAATAGTTGAAAAGGGGTGTTAAAAAGTCGTAAAATATAAAATTATCAATATTACTTTTATAATAATATTTTGACTATTTTTGTCATCGTGCCATAAAAACTTTGGCCAATTGTTACCACCTTGTATGCAAAATATTTTGGTGTTTGAAACAAATTTAATATAATTTCATTTATGTGTTGCATTTGAATGCAATTTCTGTTGAATTTTTTTTTGCATTTGCAATTTTCTTTGGAACAAAGTGAGACGCAAACTAGTTGGTGTTATTGCTTGGGGCATAAAAGTTCACGGCAAAGTGCCGGCAACTGAAGTTAAGAACTACAAATAATATTTTGTTACTAGTGTTCTTACTTTTATGGCACCTTCTGTTGCAGCAAGTACATGTAATTTTTTAGAGAATACCTAAAATGAAATAAAGTTTATAATATTTTAAGATGTTCAAAGTTTCATTGCATAAAAATAGTTTATTATTCAAATTTGTTTACTATATATTCAGGTTAAGAAATAATGATTAGATAACAGACACGAGCTGCCTGCTATAGCACGAGGAGCGCATTTGCAATTCGTCTAAACTCTAAACATCAGCTGGCAGCACTTTTTACACTTTTCTTCCTAAGAGGCGCATAAATTTACCGAACAAAAAATATATAAATAAATGAAAAGGAAAAGGAAAACTTAAAACAAAAAGTGCAAATTTGGCGCACGCCAATGAAAAATAGCGTTCCCAACCTCTTTCACCCCCTTTCACCGACTTTCCCTTTCCCATCAAGTGGTGTCGAGGCAAACCAAAACTTACACCCGAAACTTTAAGCGCTTTGATGTGTTCGTAAATGTGTGTGTGTGGGTGTGTTTTTGTATACGTATTAATTTGACGCGCTGCAGCTGCAACAATTTCCGTTTCCGGGCGCAGTGGCAAGTTTCACTTCGCGTTGTTGCTGCTTTGTGTGTTTATATTTACATAAAACAATTTTGAAGAACTTTGTTAGCAAACGGGAGGGGTTAGGACGTTATCCAGTTGATGGGCGTGGCAGCAGCCGCCTTGCAATTATTTGCATTTGACGCTGGCAGCCATTCATTTGGCAGACTGCAGATCTCGCTCCCTTTCTTTAAATGGAAAGCATGGAAAGCGTGGCCACAATTTTCAGTTGTTTTTTTGGCTGGTTTGCCTTATGAGATTTTCACCAGCCCCTTTGAAATAGTGCAAAAAGTTAATTTTTGGACTCGGTAAACACTGTTGGTGTACCGTAATGAGGTGTGCATAGCAGTTTGTGTATGTGTGTGTGTGTGTAAGTTGTTGTATGCAGGCGTGGCATGTAAAGGCAGCTTTACTTATTTGAATAATTACTTTCAAGTTGTTGCAAATAAATTGTGTAATTTATACCACTTGAGTGTGGATTTGTTTACATGTGCTACTTGTTCTCTGGCTGTTTGCATTGTGCATAAATTTGTCATGTGCATCTAAATGAAAATTGGTAAAGTTTATGCCACTGCCGTGTGGGAAATTTTTCATTTACTTTTTACTTTTTTTCATAAGAGAAAATCTACAATGTGTGCTGCTGTGGTTGGAGTTAAAGTTTATTGGGGTTAAGCTGCTTGAGGGTCTCATAAATTGACAGCAGGAATTTACTTTGTTTGTGGCCGCACTAACTTTAGATTGTGTCAAATTAAAAGGAAACGAAAAGTATAAAATACTTTTTTGAGCATGCCAACATATTCCAGGAAACTTTTCATTATGTTTTAACTATAGAAAACTTGCTGAATTTATACTTAACGACATTTCGATGTTGTGTTAAAGACAATGCCAGAAAAATGTTCAATTACTTCTCGTCTTAAGTCTCATGTGAGATTTTTAAAAGAAATGCTAAGCAGTACAAGCTATTAAAATAGTTAAGCTACTAACTTGAAGCCAACATATTCAATTAGAAAAGAACTCAAAGAAATTAAAATCCAAGCACTTTGTATAATAAGAAATTCTGTACTCAGACAATATGCAGTAAAAATAAGGTCTATTTTGGGATGTGGAATAATGGAATTGCTTTTTAAGACTTTATTCACTTGCGATGATGATTTCCAACGTAAGTTACTTTTGAGAAAATTAATACTGACTACTTCAAATTATTGCCCCTGAATTGTTTTCAAAATTCTATTAAAATAAACTAACTTTTCTTGGCAATTATCAACTTGAACAAAAAACTTAAACATCAACGAACAATCTATCATACTTAAAAGTTTTCTTACAAACTTCTGGTAGAGCATGAAAACTCCTTATTATTTCTAATTATTTGCATAAGAAGCAAACAAAAAACTTAAAGCGTTACACGGCGTATGTGTGATATAAATGTCGCCATCGCAAAGCCACAGCAACAAAAACAACAACTTGAAAATAAGCAACAAGAAAACGTAGGCAAAACCTTTTGAGCGAGGCCAATTCACTTTTCTCCAGCCAGTTCTGAAGCTCAACTGCCTGTAAAAACAAACTAATTATGACCGCGGGTTGCTTTGCTCTTCGTTGCGATTGCCTGGCGCTTAAAGCAGGCTTTGGCGTTGGCGTTGGCGTTGAGTAAATTACAACGTTGTGAAAAAAAACAGACCCAGTAAGCCAAGGTAAAGAAAAACACAGCTAACAGGCACACACACAGACACACAGCATTCACAGTTGTCAGTAAGACAAAGTAAGGGAGAGGAATCAAATAAATTGAGCGCTCCAAAAGTAGAGTAAAAGACAAGTAGAAATATAGTTCAAGTCGAGAAGAGTATATCAAGTTAATGAGGCTTCACTAGGAACTCAAAAAGTGTGTAAAGAAAAAGAAAAGTTTTTAAGTAATTCTGTAGCAAAATAAGGGTTTACATAAAATAAAGAGCTTTATTTAGTTTGCATCGGAAAAGGAAATGCAAAATGGTATATACCATCCCTAAGCTATTTGAAACGATAGAATTAGTTTACATCCATCGACCAACCTTCACAAAAATGAGACTCGTGCTATCCGATTTATATTATTTCACAATGATGCAGGGTACAACTCCAGCGACATACTTCATAAAAATATCAAAAATAGGAAAAACAGTCATAAGAAAATTGTGAGAGTAAAGCAAAGTAAAAAGTAACATTCTCAATTGACAGTGAAAAGCTTTTTTAATGTGGCCTTAAGCAGAGGAAGCAGCTAAGTTGTTTGAGGACTTTTTGGTAATACGCAGCTTAAGGCGAGAAAATTGTCAATTGCTTTCCGCTTCCCTCTTACGTATACGTTTAATTTCATTTTGATTGCAACAAGTTGTTGGTGGCTTGGTATTTATTATCGCTCAGCCAACACTCTGTCATTCATCTTTATTTGCTGTTGCAATTAGGGGCGAACGAAATGAGTAATCAAAAATTTAATTACCCAGATAAGCAATTAAATATTTTTTTTAATTAAATTGTCACAGCCTTAAGAACGAATTTCCCACGTCCCTCACAAATAAATGTCGTATTTTTATGTTGTAATTTAATGACTTATTTATTTATAATTTTGCTTTCACTTCAAGATATTATCCTGCTCGAAGGCAACCTGTACGAGCAGCATTATGGCCATTGGCAACGTTCCGGCTGAAACGCGCAAATCGGATTTAGTGCTGGAGCACGCCAAGGATTTTTTGGATCAGTACTTCACCTCCATTAAACGGTAAGCTAAAATACAAACACGGCGACGGGTTTTGCAGCGACAAATGTCAAACGAAATATGTTCTAAACTCCCCTACCCTTAACACACTCTTTTAAATGGCAGCTCCTCGTCTGCCGCCCACGATACACGCTGGAAACAGGTGCGACAGAGCATTGAGACAACGGGACATTATCAACTCACCGAAACGGAGCTAATTTATGGCGCCAAATTAGCTTGGCGCAACTCTTCGCGCTGCATTGGTCGCATCCAATGGTCAAAGCTGCAGGTAAGTTTCACATTTAATTTATGACAATGATGGCAAATACTAATTTATGATTATGTAGTTATCGTAGAAAAATGTCGAGTTGAGTTGGAAATTGCTTTGAAAGACTAACATATAATAAATAGTTAATAATATAAAATAAGCCCTTCAATCCAAATTTATTCTTTAAACTTATAATTCTATGTGCATTTAGCTCTTCAAAGCCCCTTATATGCAACACATTGTTAGCTAACATTATTCATTAGCTAGTGATTTCCATATTTGCCAAGAGCCAAGCTCCACACAGCAATTCATCAACAGACATTAGGCAAACGTGTGTAATTTACAAAACAAAAATTTCGAAAGAGTAAATTAGCCAGCATACAAATCACACACACAGAAACAGAGAACTCAGCAAGGTTTTTAGTAGTAGTTATATGCGTACTATATGTATATAAAACATAGATAACTCAAAAATATATGTGCTTGTCTAACTGAGCCAGTGTTGCCATGTTAGCTTATTTCAGTCTAGATCTAGCATATTTGAAAATGGAATAGCTTATAAAATTTGCAAATAGCTTATAGCTATAAATCTAGCATTTTTCAAAGTTGATAAAGCATTTTCTAGCATTAAATTATTTTCGTGACTTGAATGTAATATTTCATAAAATTTAAAGTGTTCCACAGCTTAAATATGGGAGCTTTTTCATGTTAATCAAAGACTTGATTGTACTAACGTAGCACGTTAGGGGATCAGCGCGATATTGAATTTGAAATTGAGTCATGTGCAAATGCGTATAGTGTACATCCCGATACTGTTGGGCTGACTGCAAAATATATGTTATCCTTTTCAATTTCAGACTTCCCAATAACTCTGAAACACTAAAAACTATAAAAATTTCTGCAGTCGGCAATATGCTGCAAGCCCATAAAAATTTATATGAATTAATAAAAATATTTCAATATATCTAACATTGATGAGTTAAAATCACTGATTGATATTCAGAATTGTTCATTTTTATAATTATACAAATTATTTTTCACAGCTTAAACTTGCCACATTATAGTAAAATTAAAACAAACGATAAATACTTACATATATGAAGGGGAAACAGGGTAGGTGGGAAGGGGGTAAGGGGATGGTGTTAAGGGGGAAGTGGGGAAGCGGTGAAGGTGGAAGAGGGGAAGGGGTGAAGGGGAAAGAGGGTGAGGGGGAGGGGGAGTGTGAAGAGGGGGTGGGGGAGGAGGGGGGTGAGGGGGAGGGGGTGAAGGGGAGGGTGAATAGGGGTAGGGTGAATAGGGGGAGGATGTAGAGGGGGGAAGGGTGAAGAGGGGGTGGTTGAAGAGGGGGAGCTGGAGGGCAGGTGGTAAAAAACACGATCGATAACTGCTTTTGATCACTTATGCTGGGCAGAGCCAATGGTCCGTGGCCTGGGTTAGGTATGGGTTACGACTTAAACCAGTTGGGAATTACAAGCCCAAACACAAGTAAATGTTTCGAAGCAAACACATTACAGTCTTATTGAAGGATATTAAAGTAGATTACAAGCGCCTTCCCAGACCTGAAGGTTTGAGAGGGGAGGGGGGGATGTGGTTGAAGGGGAAGGGGGGGGGGGAGGGGAGGGCAGGTGGAAAGAAATACGATCGATAACTGCACTTAATAACTTCACTTGGGCGGAGCAAATACTGCTGAACACAGCCAATGGTCCGTGGCATTTGTCTGGGTAAGGTATGCTTTAGTGGTTAAACCACTTGGGAATTACAAGCCCAAACATAAGCAAATATTTTGAAGCAAGCCCATTACAGTCTTATTGAAGGATATTAAAGTAGTATACAAGCGCCTCACCAGATCTGAAGGCAGGAGGAAGGGTGAGGAATGGGGAGGGGGGGAGGAAGGCGGAGGGCTGGTGGAAGGGGGAGGGGTGGTGGTAAAAAATAAGCAAATGTTTTGAAGCAAGCACATTTCAGCCTTATTGAAAGAAAATAAAGTAGTTTACAAGCGTCTCACCAGACTTGATGGTAGCGGGGGGGGGGGGGGGGTGAGGGTGGTGGAGGCGGAGGGCAGGTGGTAAGAAATACTATCGGTAACTATCAATATATTGCTGCTCTTCATAACTTATATTGGGCAGAGCAACTACTGATGAATTCAGCCAATGGTCCGAGGCATTTGTCTGGGTTAGCTATTGATTACAACATAAACCAGTTGGGAATAACAAGCATTTTTTTTCTTACATTTGGATATAGCTTACTTTTTAGCTTGTTCTAGCTTATTTTTTCCCAGAACTAGCTTATGCTGGCGCTCAAGACCTGGCAACACTGAACTGAACAACATTATACAAGATTTATGCGTGTTTCAACAAAATGACAAATGCAAAAACGCGCAGCCAAAGGCGATATAAAATGGGCACCAAACTGAGAGCACACAGACAAAGCGAACGTGAGAAAGCTGATGTGCACATTTGAAATGCAAATGCTCGTAAATTTTAATTTACAAACATTTTAGTGTCTGCAGCACAAAGATGTATTCATACATACACATGTTTATACAAACACATTGACAAATAAATAAGCACGCATATATTTTGGAAATTATAATGATCAGTAGTTGGCATTATAAAGTGACAGTCGGTGTGTGTGTGCCTAGAAATGTGTGAACTGATTTGCATTCACGCCTCAATGATTTGTGTGCGTGTGTATGCTTAGGCAGCCTTTAAGTAATACACAAGTTTCCAATTGGGTGTGTCGGAACACAGCGTGAGAAATTTCATTTAGCGGTAAAATATATTTATAGCACAGAGTCTCTGCTCTTAAGTGACATTTAAAAAAATATGCTGCTTAGTATTTGAAGTTGGGCACAAGGTACTCTTAACGGTTCACATCAGTGTTGTCAGGTTTTGAGCGCCCACATAAGCTAGATTCTGGGAAAAAATAAGCTAGAACAAGCTAAAAATATGCTAAAAAGGAAGCTATATCCAAGCGCAAGAAAATAAAATACTTGTAATTCCCAACTGGTTTGTGTTGTAACCGATAGCTTACGCAGACAAATGCCTCATCAGTAGTAATTGCAATGCCCAACATAAGTTATCAAGAGCAGCGATCTAATGATAGTTATCGATCATATTTCTTACCACCTGCCTTCGCCCCCCCCTTCAACCACTCCCCCTCCTCCCCCCTCCCCCTTCCTCACCCTTCCTCCTGCCTTCAGATCTGTTGAGGTGCTTGTAAGCTTCTTTATTTTCCTTCAATAAGACTGTAATGTGCTTGCTTCAAAACATTTGCTTATGTTTGGGCTTGTAATTCCCAAGTGGTTTAACTCGTAAACCATACCTTACCCAGCAAGCCACGGACCATTGGCTCTGCCCAGCATAAGTGATCAAAAGCAGTTATCGATCGTGTTTTTTACCACCTGCCCTCCACCTCCCCCTCTTCAACCCACCCCCTCTTCACCCTTCCCCCCTCTACATCCCCCCTCTTCACCCTCCCCCTCTTCACCCCCCTCTCACCCTCCTCTCACCCTCCCCCTCTCACCCCCCCTCTTCACACTCCCCCTCCCCTCCACCCCTCCCTCACTCCCCTCACCCTCTCCCCTTCACCTCTTCCACCTTCACCGCTTCCCCACTTCCCCCTTAACACCATCCCCTTACCCCCTTCCCACCTACCCTGTTTCCCCTTCATATATGTAAGTATTTATCGTTTGTTTTAATTTTACTATTATGTGGCAAGTTTAAGCTGTGAAAAATAATTTGTATAATTATAAAAATGAACAATTCTGAATATCAATCAGTGATTTTAACTCATCAATGTTAGATATATTGAAATATTTTTATTAATTCATATAAATTTTTATGGGCTTGCAGCATATTGCCGACTGCAGAAATTGTTATTGTTTTAAGTGTTTCAGAGTTATTGGGAAGTCTGAAATTGAAAAGGAGAACATAATTGCATCAGCCCACATATCGATGACACTATCGATTGGAATACCAATTTAAATTCATATTGATCAAGTTTACGTTACAATCGGCTTTAAATGAAAAAGCTCCCATATTTAAGCTGTGGAACACTTTAAATTTTATGAAATATTACATTCAAGTCACGAAAATAATTTAATGCTAGAAAATGCTTTATCAACTTTGAAAAATGCTAGATTTATAGCTATAAGCTATTTGCAAATTTTATAAGCTATTCCATTTTCAAATATGCTAGATCTAGACTGAAATAAGCTAACATGGCAACACTGGTTCACATTTGAAATTTGTGAAGGAAGCTTTAATGAATTTTATAAATGTTGTGGTGCTTAGGAAAGTTCGAAAAATTTTATGTTATATCCTTATTATATTCTTATCAATGTGTGAATCTTTAAAGTGAATCCCTTTGAATACTTTACTCAATAAAACGTACCCACATTGTTAACTTATGTCAAAGGATATGCCAACTTAAAGCGTTAGTTAAAATCATGCTGCATAAACAAATTTTGTGTGCTATGATATTTTAATTTTACTCCATGACTTTTCAGAAAAAGTTATCTAATAACACTTGAGAAACAAAAGTTTGCTGTAAATTAAATGCAAGCATCATGCATAAATGAATGGGTTATGGTCTGCCCACTTGAAAAAGGGTTCAAACTTAATTACAAACAAACTGGCGAAACGTGCTAACAAAAATCCAACACAGCATAAAATCTAATGAAAATGACCAAAAAATGTGGGGGTTGAAAAAAAATATACATTGGATTGTGGTTTAGAGAGATTTGAGTGGGCTACACAGATATACCATAAAATCAAGTGTTTTCACACGCAAGTTTCATTGCTTAACCACAAACAGAAGTAGAAGAAACAGCAGGTGTGAAAAATGCCCAAACCGTTGAACTGGTAAAATATCTGAAATAACTGGAAAGTGAACTGATGCGAAATCATTGAAAGAAAAAAGTATTTCTAAACAAAACAAAGAATATAACGTCACATTTATCATACGCCATCATGTGATGCAAGCAAAAAACATAATAGAGAACAGCACAAAACAGAACACAAAACTTAACTGCACTGATTTAATTTACAGTTTTTGCCAGTGCCGCTTCTAAAGTTTGGCCGTACTTAAAATTCATGTAGTGCCATTGTTTTGACTACTGTTTGTTTTCGACTCTAGTTGCTGCTGCTATTTATACTCTGTGAAAACATTTGACGAGGAGTATTGGCATGAGGAAAGAGATATCAGCGTAGATTTTCGCTAAAACACATCTATTACTTTTAAAGCAGGTTTAATAACTAAACTAAAGTGAAATATAGGTATTTTAAATAATTAAAATTTTACTTCAATGTCAGACCAGGCCATCATATAGTCTTACATTCCCAACATTAACATTTTGATTGTTGTCTTTGCTATGAGCGCTATGAATATTTTAGTTAATTTTAATATTTGAATTGGGTGTTGGAGCAGTTGAAATTGCAGCTCTGATTGCAGTTCATATTCCTGCTGAGAATTGCCAATTTAAGCGCTTAGCCGAGGGCTTAGCTTAAATTATGTATACTGGCTTAAGCTCACAGAAACTTTTAGCAAGATTTAAGTTTTCATATTTTCAACTTGTTTCCATTATTTTTTCTAGGTATTTGATTGTCGTTATGTGACCACAACAAGTGGCATGTTTGAGGCAATTTGCAATCACATCAAATATGCAACCAATAAAGGCAATCTAAGGTAAGATTTTGTATAATAAACTCGAATTTAAATCCAAAACAAATAAATGTTAAAGAAGAAATATAAATTTATTTCAAATTTCATTTCTATTAAAATCAATAAAAATATATTTTTTTTTTAAGCCTTCTATACAAAGTTATGTGAAAAGAAACAATTATTTCCTACAATAAAAATCAAACTAATTGAACGCAAATTAGTTTCTATAGAACTAATATTTAATTGTACACCAAATGATTTCTAGTGAATGTTCAATAATAAAGCGGATAGCAACAAAAGCTTTTCAAATTAAACACAAATTCAACCAATTATAACAAGCTCACATTGCAAAATTATTTTACCTACAAATGTAGTTATAAAGTAATTAAATTGACCAAAATAATTTAAAGCAAATATCATTAAAGCTTCAGTAATAGTTCAACTGTTGTTGTTAGTCAGTATGCATCAGGTTTACATATACAAAATTCTCAGAAATAATTGCACAAACTGTTAACTGCCAGCTTATACTAATTAGCAAAAACAAATTTTGTGATCTCATATTCTCTGAGCGCATCAAAATGTTAAAGCCGCACATAGTTTGCCAGGCCTTTAGGTATGCTGTTTATATGCCAATTGGCGTAATTTTCCAAAAGCACATATTTACAATTTTCATTGACATGAAATAATCCACTTAAAACGTTTTATTAGCATGTCGAGCGAGCCAATATTTTGGTCACAGCCTAATTGCCAATGTGCAAAACTGTCCTGAAAAATATTTGTAAATTTAGTAGTCCGAATAAAGCTTCAAAAAGTCATGCCAAAGTTATTTAAACTTTAGCTGCATAAAGCTCTGACCGAAATTGTTTAACTTTCAGTTGGCTTAAGTTTGGTTTACTTTTACTTCAAACTTAATCCATTAATTGTTTTCTTTAGACTAGTTCAATGTTTATTCATGGTTTATGTACATATATATACTTTTGTGTGCTTGCAGATCAGCCATAACAATATTTCCACAGCGAACTGATGCTCGACACGATTATCGTATATGGAATAATCAGCTTATATCATATGCTGGCTATAAACAAACGGATGGCAAGATAATAGGTGATCCCATGAATGTGGAGTTTACAGAGGTAATAAAGCGTTGTGTTTAAAATTGTAAGTGAGCCTTAAGCCTCTTGTGAATTCCTGTGAACCGTTTGACGGACGCATTTAGCTGGCTCCTGAACTGGTTGCCTAGCGGTATCAAAATGTCAAACAGCTGTTGTACATTCCATTGCAATTGAAGCAATTTGTGGCAGCCGTTTGACGTTATTGCAGAGAACTGGCATTTATTTATGGCTTGTAATCTACCTATCAATTTATGTATGGCATCAATTGCTAGCCTGTCTTAAAACAAGCTTCACATCTGTTTGTTTGCACCTCTTGTTAAACCAACAAGTTGCTAAATCCCAGAATCAACAAGAACACAACAAATTACAGGCACATTTGTTTGTGTGTGTGTGTTTGAGCAAAAAAAGTTGTATAAACTTCATGTAATAAATCGCATTTTAAATACGCAAAAAGAAATGGAGAAAAAAAGACCGAACAAAGCTGTCAATAAATGCAGACACATACACATATTGACACATGTGTTGCCAGGATACAATGTGCTGACTGGTTCTGGTTGATGTATTTGCATGCAGCATCCGCCTGAAAGTATGTTACATATATTTGTACACATGTCACTTTTTATGTTGTTTGCATTTGATATTCGACTTTGATGTCTTTTAGGTATGCACTAAACTGGGCTGGAAGGGCAAAGGCACCGAATGGGACATATTGCCACTGGTGGTGTCGGCCAACGGCCACGATCCTGACTACTTTGATTACCCGCTGGAACTGATACTAGAAGTGCCGCTGACTCATCCCAAGTGAGTGTGTTTAGTCGTGCTAACGTAGGCTCTTATGACATGTGTATTTGACTGATTTGCATATATATACACATACATATATATTTATATATTCATAACTCTCTTTCGCCTTCACTAACTCTGCCTTACAGATTTGAGTGGTTTACGGAATTGGCTTTACGCTGGTATGCCCTGCCCGCTGTTTCCGGCATGCTGTTCGATGTGGGTGGCATACAGTTTACGGCCACCACATTCAGCGGTTGGTATATGTCCACAGAGATTGGCTGCCGGAATTTATGTGACACAAATCGTCGCAATATGTTGGAGGTAAGTTTGCCACGCTCGACACATTAAAGTATTTAAATATCTCGGTTGTTTGGTGGCTGCTGCTGCTGCTGCTGTGCTGCTTGTGTGGTGGTTCATACTACATTGTAATTGCGTTATTGATAGCGCTTGAATTGTTCTCGCTTAATGTCCTTGAGGCTGTTTTTTTTTTTTTTGTTGTTGGCGCTAGCGTTGGCGTTGTGTTCCGGCATATACATATATTGTATTAAGCGGCGCATAATGGGCACGTTTCCATAAGGATTCATACTTTTTATTATTATTACACCCTGCAACCATTAAAAGTGCTTTAATTTAAGGATTTAATAAATGTGTGAAAATATATCAAGCAACATAATAAGCAGTTGTGAATTTTCTCATAGAGGATATTAATCTTAATATAAATTTTTTTTGAGTTATGATTTCAATGATTGAAGAATAGCTGAGAAAATTGGATTAATATTACCCTTAACTGAAGTTTTAATAAGCTTAAAAATGGTTTTTAAAAAAATCTTTAATCCGAGCAATTAAAAATAAACAACATTTAAGTAATGGGTAACTCTTAGTCGTGCCACTTTTAAGCTTAGCCTTCTTCCATTTCTTTTATCGCGTTTACTTTGCCAGCATTAAACGTTTTTCGAGTAAATATTTCAGTGTTTGAGACAGTTTATGTGTTCAGCTTGTTGTCTTTGGAGGGAAGTAGTTTCGAATCGAGTATCAAGACTGTGCGAACACCATTAAAGAGACTCTTGGGCGTGCATTTGAAGTAAATTCTGGGGCATTCGATCTGAATGGTGCAAAATTGAGTACTTTGCATACAAGTGGCCATAAACAAAACCCAATTGCTGGCAGGCATTCAGTCATTTGAGCAGCATACAATTTTGATGATTTTGCACTTTCAATTTGCTGCTTTAATTAGTTTTCAACACGAACTGGCCATTAGCATGAAATGAATAGCACAAATGAATAAATGACAGCATAATGGTACACATTTTACACTCCATCCATATATATATATATATATATATATTCATTTTGGTAGTTTCACAAGCACACTGGCATGAAGTTTTTGTTATATTTAAAATCTATTTGATTCTAGCTTATTTGTTTGATTATTGCTTTATAACAAAAATTGATAAAATGTATCGATGAAGCTACTTCAGAGCTAAAAATATTCAATATTTTAAACAAACTCTCACATTTTTGTGTTCAAGTCGTTCTCCCACATATAAGCAATCAAAACCTATTAAAATTAGTTTGTCAGTTTCAACATGATAAAGTTTACATTTTCCCAGTTTCAACATCAAATTTTAGCAATTCCATTTCCTCAACGTTTCTGCTTAATTGAAAGCCACAGTAGAAGAGAGAGAGAAATAGATGCAAAATGCATGTTTTCTATGACCAGCGGGGAAATCGATAAGCGATGTCAGGATTAATGCCCAGGGCCCTAGTAAACGAATGATTGCAGCCACTTGTTGCCAAAGTTATGGGCTACGCAACGTTAGGCTAGGCCCAGCAATTATCAATTTCTGGCCACAAAAACCAAAAACTGTAATCGAAAATTAATAACATCACAGCTGGTAGAGAAAAAATAGAGAGAGTGGAAGAGATGCAATTTGCTTACTTTCAGGCCCAAATTGCATTCACAATAATTTAAAATGATAAATTAAATATCGTTGTAGACTGTGGCGCTGAAAATGAACTTGGATACACGTACACCAACCTCGTTGTGGAAGGATAAGGCCGTTGTGGAAATGAATATTGCTGTATTGCATTCGTTTCAGAGCCGTAATGTTACCATTGTAGATCATCATACGGCCAGCGAGAGTTTTATGAAGCATTTCGAGAACGAGTCCAAGTTGCGGTAAGCAAATATGTACATACACATGTACGTATAAATTTATGTTCGCTGATCTTTTGTGATATGTGGCGTATGCGCAATATTGCAATGTTAATGTTGCTGATTCGTATGCCATATCGGTGCCGAATATTTATGGCTTGACGTGTTTTATTTGGTGCTTTCCGTTTGGCTTGGGGAAGGAACTCTGTTCAGGTGCGAATTAAATTTATTGTTTTCAATTTGTTGTTGCCAGCAAGCGATTTATGTAAAGTGCCCACGGGACAAACAAATGAACACACACACACATAAATGTCGCACAATATGTCAAAGCAAAACTTTCTTCGCTGCGGATTGTGAGAGGAAAAGTGGATAGGAATGTGTGTGGGACTGAAGAACGTTTCAGCAAAAGTTATTTTATGATTTTTCATATTTTATTTGCACAACTGTTGTGGGTGTTATGTGTATGTTTTTTTTTTTATCGCATTTGGCCAACATTTTCAGATCGAACATGTGTTAAGCCATTTAAATTATAGATTTTACTTTACAGTTGGTTGACGAACATTATTGTAAGCAATCAGCTTGAAACGTTGGCGTTTAAAATATTTCTGTTATGTTCCTTAAGCCAATAAAAATAAGAATTCAAAATAGATTGCTTAATTGTGTGCCAAACATAAGTTCAACTAAGCTCCTTAAGTTGAAGAACAAATTAGAAATAAATATCGTTTTTTAAACCTTAATTTTGCTAAATATAGTATTTGGAACAACGTTTTCTTTAATCTCCTGTAGGTTAATAAGTAAACGAAACTTAAAGTTTGATGACAAACTTTATTGTTACTGTGTACCTTAACGCAATTTAAGCCAAGTTTGCATACACCAAGCTTAAGGATGCTAAATCCTGTTCGTTTAAAAGTTGAATATGTATATTTGGCCAAGGCAAAGACATGATAGACACAGAACAGTTAAGCCAATGCTTAAATGCTGTCTTAAAATACGTGGCCATATTTCAATTACAGCCAATTTGCATTTTCCTAATGTTGCTACACACAAAAGCGGATACATCAGATAAGCATTGGGTATCCTTCGCCGTCTCTCGCTTGTTGGTCTCAATTAAGCAGAGGGCGGTTGAATTGTTCAGTGAGCCATTAGCTGCGCTTGCTGCTGCTCTTCGGCGTTATGTCAATTACAGCCAATAAGCAAAAACAAAGCAACGACCATAACAATTACTTGATGTTCATCCTTTCTACCGCTTGCGCTCTTTTTTTTCTCTCTCTCTCTCTCTCTTCGTTTAGGAATGGCTGCCCAGCGGATTGGATATGGATTGTTCCGCCACTATCTGGGTCCATAACGCCCGTTTTTCATCAGGAGATGGCGCTGTACTATTTAAAGCCATCGTTTGAATATCAGGATCCCGCTTGGCGCGCGCACATCTGGAAAAAAGGACGTGGCGAGAGCAAGGGCAAGAAGCCAAGACGTAAATTCAATTTTAAACAAATCGCTCGGTAAGTACAAGTGCTCAACTGTTGCCATTACCTTTAACCGTTAAGCATAGTCGACCTTTGGCCTGATGGTATCTTTTTTGTTTATTGTGTGTGTGTGTGTGTATTCGTATGACGTATAGTTGTGTGTGTGTGGGTTGCGTGTCACACGACACGACATGGCATCAGTAGGGATTAGCTTTTAAGTAGATTACACGGATTCTGGTTTATTGCTACAGGTTTTGCTTCTACTTGTTTTTCCCATTCTCTGGCTTCTGCCAACGCTGTCAGCGACGTCAACGCGCATTGAAAAATTTGATACATTGCATTATGTGTGTGTTACCTTGGTGCTTTGTTATATTTTTTGCCAGCTTACTGCATGTGCGGATCATAATTTGCATTTGCATGAACTATAAAAAGTTAGCTGGTAGTAAAATAATGAGCTTACTTCCTTATTTTTAAGACAGCTTTTTCTATACATGCTAAAAAAAACTCTTGTCCCAGTTGGCTTACCAACTGACTGCTATCAACGCACAGCCCGAATGCTATGACATAGATTTTCATAATGCACCTGTGGTTAAGTTTAAATGTTTATTTGGTTAAAATATATATAAATTAAGCAAGAAAGTTAGTAAATGACAAGTCACAAGGCGTCTTCTTCTTGTTCATAAATTGAGACACACGACTTAATACTATAAAGTCCATTTTTAAAAGTCGTCCAATGTTAGTCATATAGTAATAAAAATAATCTTTAAATCAACACTCATTATTTAAACTTTTAACTTTAATAAGGTCTTAAACTTCACACTCATTACGTAAACACCTGCACAGCATTTGCAGAGATCTGTTTCTCTAATGACCCAATTTTCGGTGCAATAATAAAAATATAATTAAGTACAGTGGCTGGCTGGAAACGGTAAAATAATGTTCATTATTAAAAGCAAACAACAACAAACGACCATTTACAAATTGTTGTTTAATGAATTGTAAATAAAATAAATGTATTATAATTATTTAATGGACACAATTAAAAATCGTATAACAGATTAATGAAGTTGTTTTTCGCACGCATACATTTTGCGTATTTTCGTAAGCTAATTCATTTTAATTTACTGCAAACTCCGCAACGCCGCTCAGCACTCAACATGTAACAATTGGATTCGCTTGCATGTATGTTTGTGTGTGTTTATAGATTGTCGGCTGACAAAACGGCAAAAATGAAATTCATTAAAAAGTTGTCAATTAACATGTTAAAATCGTTATTTATGCGCAGACTTTATACACAAACGTTTAAAGCGAGCACTTCCGTTGCTTGCGAAAACTTTTTATCAATGCTTAAATGAATTGCAAAATGCATTATATAGTACTAACAAACACTTACACACACACATACGCATACTTGTATATCATAATTAAGTTTAATTGTTTCAGTAGGAGAAGAAGCGGCTGCTTGACTGCTGATGAAATGGAATTAAATCAGCGCGCTGACATCGACAACTTTATGAAAATCAAATTATGTTGTTGCGCACAAAAGTATGCAATGAAATGTGAGCCCTCTGACGCCATATTGAATTAAAGCTGAACTGCCTATAAGCATTCGCGTTTACTACACATTGCTATGTGTATAAGTACTATGATTAGGTTAACGCACGTCAAAAACAGCAGCTGAGAATATCCGTGGCTTATGGTTTGGGGTTGCAAACTATAGAGGCTTGATAGCAGGAACTAGCAGGCTGGCAGTTTCCAATCTACATCCGGTTTAATTCTCATTTTGCACAATACATTAAAATTGCATGTGTTTGTGTTCGGTGTTTGGCGCTTTAAGCCTGAAACAACAGAAGATGAGATGCTGCCATGCAATAAAAATGTTGCAGCCATTTGATTATTGGCAGGACGTAGAGCATGTATGCATGTGTGTGTGTGTGTTTGTTAGCTCTAAACGTCTTTTAAGCAATTTATGCTATGCTTCAAGACTATTTTCCAATTATATGCCATGTCAATCAAGCAGTCCTTACGGTCTTCATGTGTTTGTGCTTGTTTATTTGCTTGTATGTGCTATGTCAAAGTTCTAAAGCTTTATGATGTATAGTATAATGATGCCATGCCTCTGTTGCTGACTATGCTTAAAGTGTTGTGTGTGCTTCTTTTTGTAAAAACTGATAACTAGCTGCATGAATATGCATAGCTTGTAGTACATACTTTGGGTCTGTAATAACTTACACGTTTGCTTTGCAGTGCTGTGAAATTTACATCGAAATTATTTGGACGCGCTTTGTCGAAACGCATCAAAGCAACGGTTCTATATGCCACAGAGACTGGCAAATCGGAGCAATATGCCAAACAATTGTGCGAACTCTTGGGACATGCTTTTAATGCACAGGCAAGTTTGATTTCTATCATATGTTTAAACTTAAAACTTTTATATTTATATGCAAACATTAAGTATACGCCAAGTTAAACAAAAGGCAAAACCCTAATGTGACATGCATAAGTGGACTAGTCAAAAATAGAACCTGCAACCTATCATAAATGCCACGTTACACAAATTAGCATAAGCCCAAAAATGTGAAACTTGAAATTTTTGGCAGTTTGCGTAAAACGGATGCTGGCCCACAAAAAAAAAGCCGCTGTCCATTGCCTTGAAAACTAGATAAGCTGCAAGCACCTGTGACAAAATAGACACACACATACACAAGCATACAAACACACACACACTAATACACACACTGACAGCGAACTCATTTAGGATATATTTTGCGTGTTTTGGACTAGGCTAAAATACTCGTACTAATGACCACAAAATTGTTGGTTTAAGCAAGTTGTTGTTTTTGTGTTTTGCGATAACGGCGAGTTAATTGTTTATTCATTTAGATATATTGCATGTCTGACTACGATATCTCGTCCATCGAGCACGAGGCGTTGCTAATTGTTGTTGCCTCCACATTTGGCAATGGAGATCCGCCGGAAAATGGCGAGGTAAGAGACTTAGTATACTACTTCGATCTTCGAGCCACCTAATTAATGACTGTAGCAGCCTGAACTAATGATATCAAATGCAAACTTATGTGCTTACAGCTCTTTTCACAGGAATTGTATGCGATGCGTGTTCAAGAGTCGGGCGAACACAGCCTTCAGGATTCGAGGTGAGTGTTTGAGTCGAGTCAATAAATTTTCATGCCCTTAACTTTGGACGCCTCGTGCTTAGCTGGAAACTTTTTTTTCTTGCTAACTGCGGCTCTGCATAAATTTCATATAAATCAATTTGTCTGCTTGCTCAATACTGGCAAAGGAGTTCTTCTAAGGATAAAGAGGGGTTTGCTGGCTTAGCTTGCTCCGTTTAATAAATGAGGGTTTACAAAGATCGTTACTAAATTGGTTTTCAAGCAAGAATTGCATAATTTGTTAACCATTTGCCTTTCATTTTACCCGACTGGCAAATTGTAATTTCAAAAGTGAATCTAATTATTTTAAGTTTTCCATTTTATCAAAATGCTCAAACAAATTAATTAGTTTACATTTTATTTAATTAAATTTGTTTGTTGACATACAATTTTTTATCATTTAAGTGAGTGAAAAATCGAGAAATCGATGCCATAAATATTAAATTAATTACATACATTAACAAGCCTCGGCAAACACATGTATTAAATTGATATACAGATTGAATTTGGGTCGAATTTTTGTCTGACACATATTACATTTTGTATATAATTTTGTTGTATAACTGTTTGCTGCTTGGAAGCGCCGCCAAATCAGCGCAATATCCTTTTTGGGCCCCAAATAATAACAATAATTTTGTTTTTTCGATATTTTTGTGGCGTGTGTGCTCGTGTTTTACACATGACAAATAAGTTGTACCCTCGTAAAAAGGAAGAAAGTATGTTTGCTGTTCGATTTTTAAAAAAGTTAAGAAGTGGGGAAAGTGAATGCGGGGATTATTTATAAGCTTATGCCGATTCACAAATTCAGTTCCATAGAATATTTTTCAGTAATTTGAAAATTTGCTGAACCAATATATATTATTAGTTTTACAATCCAATATTTTCGTAATGCCAATCATCACTTCTTTATAGGGTATACAATGGACGTCGTGCTTCAACAGTTATGTTCACGTTTGTGTTTCTTTCTTTTATGATGTAAAGGGGATTTCCGCTTGACAGGTTTGACAACTTGCTGTGCACGCACGCACATACACATACACTTTAGTTCTCTCTCTCTCTGTCTCTCAGACACTCACTTGCAGAATGTCTAAACTCATACTCATTCTTAAGATAAATTGAAAATGCATATGAATAATGCGGAGACTTTTGTAACTCATATTGACAGGCGCACGCCCCCACACACACACACAGAGAGTCTTATATATATATGTGTGTGTGTGTATTGATATGTTTGGGAATTCAATAAAATTAGATAAGCATCAGCGGCAGTAAAAAAATGTTACCTGTGGCTTTGCGTCTTTAAAATGCTTATCCGGTGTGTTGTTGCATTTTTTTTTGTGGGCAGACGATATAAATATATAAAAACATAATTTTGGCCTTCTTGTAACGTCTGTTTATCAATTTGTATTTTATGATAGCAATGTTAAAAGCATCTTCTTTTTTTTGGGGTGGTTTGGTTTATTGTATTAACTACTTGATAGGCCAGGCATAAAACAATTAATATGATTTATGATCTCAAATAAAATATTAGGCGTTTTGCTTGTTCAGAACTTTCTCGTACATAAATCAAAGCTGCTTTTATAAGGCTTTAATAAGCTTAGACGCTTGCTAATTTTGTGTTTTAATGCGCTCGAGAAGTGGCTACTCATTAGCTTAGCCATTAGCCATATAATTTATCGATATTTTTCGTAATTTGATTATATTTCGAATCACTTAGCAGCTGCCCTTTGGGTCATATGCTGCGTATGAGCAATACGCTGAAACAGACTTCATTGCCTGCGGCTGAGTTTCTTAGGCAACTGCTGCTTCCGCTTCTTCTTCCTCTTCACATTGCTTTGTTTTTTTCACTACTTTTCCAGTTCAGTGAGTGCTTTGGGTGCTTTGCTTGTCGCTTCGGAAATAGCTTGACTGTTAATTGTTTGCCCCAATCGATTTAATGCTTAAAGTCAAGAATGCAAAAAGTTTGAACAGCAAGTTTCGCATGTTGCAGGCAGGCAGCAGTAGCTTGTTGTCTGGCATGTGGCCAGATTTTGACTGGCATTAAAACTTTCCGAAATAGTTACTTAAATGGTTTACAAATAAATTTCGAGCAGCAGCAGCGGCTGTAACCAAAATTGCATTTTGGTCAACTTTAATTGAATGCAATTTTCACTTAAGTGTTTGATCTTTGTGGCCTGTTTGCAATTTGTCAATTAGATGAGGTCAATCTCATAACGAGCCAGCTAGCTGCATATTAATTTGATTTTCATCATGGCCAAAAAGTGCACAATCATTCATTGCTGTTGTTGTTGTTGTTGTTGGCCTTGTCCTGTTTGAGCTTCTGTGTTTGTCAGCTTAAGTGACTCACTTAATTGCTGTCTATTATGCCATCAACGCTTGTAAGTGTCCTTTCAAGTGACGCCCTCCTATACAGGTTATGCTTATCTATTTGCCCTATGTTTAAAGCCGTATGTGTGTGTGCGTGTGCGTGTGCGTGTGTGAGTGGTTGCAACAGCATCCGCATCCTGCAAGCTTCGACTGCCGCTGCTTGAGTGCACAAGTGGCACTTAGCCCAGCGCAGCAGCCAGTTAGACTACATCATCATCATCATCAACATTAGCATTATTATTAAAATCATTGGCTGTGGGTGGGGTGGTGCTGTTTGGAAGGAGCACACGCACAGTTGTTGTCATAATAGTTTTTTGCGCTGATGCTACCTCTGAACGCAACAATTACTTCACTTTGCATAATAAGACACTCCCAATGTAAATGCGAATGGGAAAAAGAATAAGTTTAAGCTGAGTTGACGAAGTCTAAGCTCAAATACCCTCGTAAACAATTTATTGTTATTACTACAATGGCAACTGACTTTTTTTCTTTCTTAAATTCAAATCGAAAAATTAATTTAATTTTAAAGCATTTTATCAAGTTATTGTTGAATTTTTAATGAAATATTTCATTTACAAATTTCTTGGTACATTTTTACTTAATCATAGCACTCAAACAGCTTGTTCTCATATTCCCCATTTATTTTCCAAATTGCTTTACATGTTTACTTCAAGCCTCGAAATGTCACATTCCAGCCAATCTCATAAAAAGCTAAATGTTTGTTCATATTTGTCATTTTGTAATTTTTGTTATTCAAAATGCTCTTTTGATATGCTTTGCGAAATAAATTAATATAAGTAAATAGGTTGTTATACCGGAAAGATATATGTGTGTCTTCAACATTTTTTATGTTTCACATTTTTATTTCTTAATTTCCGCTGTGAAATCCAAAACTTTTCAAAATTGCTGTCAAGTTTTAATACGGTATAATTAATCCAAATAGTCAACGCTTCAACACTTTTCAACAACACTTCGAGTACACAAAATAATTACGAGTCCTCGTTGTTTGTCAGGGTGCCACTTGACTGAAGTAGCATGAAAAAAACTGTTGCCTGCTTTTGGGCACTCGGCGAATTTATGATGGTGAAAAGAAAAAATAAAGCAACAGCCAATTTTACTCGCATTTTAATTATGGCACAGTGTCTATGGAGCAATACCCTTACTTTTCTCTACTTTCGCTATTATATTCTTTTGCTGCTTTGCCTTGTTTACTTATTCGTGTGTGTTTTGTTGTTGCAGTTGTAAGTACCTGCAACCTGAAACTTGCCACCTGGCGCTTTCGTTGCCCTAGCTGTTGCATAGCTGTAAATTACGACACTCTTTTCACGCCAAGCTGCACTTTTGGGTTGTCCAATGCACAGCAACAGTAGCTTTATCCTCTGCCCTAGACGTCAGAAGGATAACGTTGCATCGTTTGTGTATTTGTCTGTCTGTCTGTCCGTTTTTCTGAGTGTCTATTTCTCCTGTTGTTTGTTTAGCTGCGTGCTGATTCTGTTGTTGCTCTTGCTGTTGCTCTTGCTGTAACTGCTCTTACTTCTACTGCTGCGATTAAGTTGATAGGCAACACGCAGCACGTGGCACGCAGCTTTCACAACTCAGCGCTTTACCTTACCTTGATGAATTGCACATAAGCTCAGAATGGGCACAGTGGCACAAAACTGTTCAAATAGCTAATAAAACGTGGAGAAATCTTTAATAAAACAACTTAAATGTTTAAAAAATTTTAGTTCATTAAACTTTGCTTTGCATTTGCTGGGAATTCGAATTCTTAGTTACGTTTGCACTTTTAATCCGTTCACAGAAACATTAAACTGTTAATTATTCATTTCTAACAAAATTCATTGACCCACAAAACTAGCAAATGTTCATTGCAATCAAATATTGCAATTCTTTCTCTGGCTTAAGGCCAACCATCTGTGTGTGCTTGTGGAACATTCTGTTAACAAGCTCTTACAGCGTGTAAGCTCTTTTCTAGCTGTAATAGGGTGAGATGTACTGATGTTGTGGGTGTGACTAACCCTCTGGCACTTGGCAGCTGATTATGTAAGAAAAAAAAGAGCCAACAGGTTTTTACAACGTTCAACAAAGCCATAAACTTTTGACCCAAAGCCAAGCTGAGCAGCAGCTCAAATAGTTTTAAACGCATTTGCCATCTACTAGAGCACTAAATCCATAGCACAAGCTCAAGACTTCTTATAGCCGCACCGAGAACCTTACCAAGACCAAGAACAATGCTGCAACGCTTGATAGAATTCTGCGCTTAACGCAGCAAAGCGGATTTTGGTTTAGAAGAAGAAAAAAAAAAAAGTGCCACTGTTCGTTGTTGAATCATCAGTCAAAGCGTAGATGGGCGGGAATTTGAGGCAAGGGGGGCACATGCTGTGACCGTTGCGACTGCCACTGTTGGTGCTCTTGTTCCTGACGAGCTGCTGACGAGCAGATGATTGCGCTTTTAAGCAATTGTAGACGCAGTGCCCAGAGCGGGGGCAGGCCTGCGTCTCATTTTCATTTTTTGGTTCCTTACTTTGCTTATATCAAATGACAAGCGTAATAAATGTTTAGCTGTCAGCAATGTATGTTGCTTTTATTGTTGTCTTTGCTTTTGCCTCTGTCATGTCCTTTGCCTTTTGTCATTGGCTGACAAGAGGCGCAGCGCACTCTGCTTTTGTTTGGTGCGCCCTTTGTCCAAATTTATTACATGCTGAAGAGGCAAAAAATAGCAACATGCAAACAAAAAACACAATTTCTAACTACTAACTTTCCGTTCTCGGTCTTGGCAACTACTTATGATTAGCAGGGGTGTCAGCTCGTCCAAGTCCTTCATGAAGGCCAGCTCGAGGCAGGATTTTATGAAGCTGCCGCTGCAACAAGTTAAGAAAATCGACCGCTGGGATTCGCTACGTGGCTCCACATCGGATACCTTCACAGATGAAACCTTTGGACCGCTCTCCAATGTTCGCTTTGCCGTATTTGCGTTGGGATCTTCGGCCTATCCCAATTTTGGCGCTTTTGGACAGTATGTGGACA
Organism: Scaptomyza flava; assembly: GCA_030179655.1. Classification (NCBI taxonomy): domain Eukaryota; kingdom Metazoa; phylum Arthropoda; class Insecta; order Diptera; family Drosophilidae; genus Scaptomyza; species Scaptomyza flava. The sequence continues at coordinate 17,696,113 of JARNME010000029.1, forward strand.
ACATTTTGGGTGAATTGGGTGGCGAGCGTCTGCTAAAGATTGCCTATGGCGATGAGATGTGCGGACAGGAGCAATCGTTCCGTAAGTGGGCGCCAGATGTGTTTAAGGTGAGTTTCTTAACAAATTTATTCGAGAAAAGTTTTTTGCATGAATTCCGTCGATATATATCTTTATATCTTTATCCGATTTCTTTTTCCCTTTGCAGCTCGCGTGTGAAACCTTCTGCTTGGATCCGGATCAAAGTCTATCGGATGCCTCGATGGCATTACAAAACGAATCCCTGACCGTTAATACTGTGCGTCTGGTGCCATCTGTGAGCAAGGTCTCGCTTGATACAGCACTCTCCAAGTACCACAACAAGAAGGTGCACTGTTGCAAGATCAAAGGGCAGCCGCATAATCTAACCAAGCTGAGTGAGGGTGCAAAGACCACAATGCTTTTAGAGATCTGTGCTCCCGGCTTGGAATACGAGCCCGGTGATCATGTCGGAATCTTTCCAGCCAATCGCAAGGAGTTGGTAGATGGTTTGCTGGAACGTCTGGTTGGAGTGGAGTCCCCAGATGAGGTGCTGCAGCTGCAGCTGCTAAAGGAGAAGCAAACTTCGAATGGCATCTTCAAGTGCTGGGAACCACATGATAAAATACCGCCGGATACGCTACGGAATTTGTTGGCGCGCTTCTTTGACCTGACAACGCCGCCGTCGAGGCAGTTGCTCACATTGCTGGCGGGTTTCTGTGAGAATAATGCGGATACGGAGCGATTGCAGTTGCTGGTGACGGATTCATCGGCCTATGAGGACTGGCGTCATTGGAGACTACCTCATCTATTGGATGTGTTGGAGGAGTTCCCATCCTGTAAGCCGCCTGCATCTTTGGTGGTGGCTCATCTGACACCATTGCAGGCACGTTTCTACTCGATATCGTCGTCACCGCGACGCGTAACCGATGAGATTCATCTGACCGTTGCCATTGTCAAGTATCGCTCTGAGGATGGCCAGGGAGAGGAGCGCTACGGTGTCTGCTCCAACTATTTGGCTGGATTGCGTGGCAACGATGAGTTGTTAATGTTTGTTCGCAGTGCTTTGGGCTTCCATTTGCCCGCGGATCGCAGTCGTCCTGTGATTCTCATTGGCCCGGGCACAGGAATCGCACCATTCCGTTCATTCTGGCAGGAGTTTCAGGTATTACGCGAAGTGGATACGTCTACGGCATTGCCCAAGCTTTGGCTATTCTTTGGCTGTCGCAATCGTGATGTGGACTTGTATGCCGAGGAGAAGGCGCAACTGCTACAGGATCAGATCATGGATCGTGTTTTCCTGGCACTCTCCAGGGAGCCAGACATACCCAAGGTGAGTGATTCAACATAAAAAATCGTTCTATAGCCAAAAGAAGTCAGTAAATTTGCTAAATGTAGACACAATTTGTTTGCTATCTAACCAGAAATCAATAGGCCACATCACATACTATCTTAAATAGGGGAATTGCTGAACTGTTTGTTTGTATGGGTAAATGATTTGTTGTTCAGCTTGAGTTGCTGGCACTTTGATTTGAACTTTTACCATTTTACATTTCACATGTCTTTCAAACCTAAACTAACATTTGTTTCAGACTGATTTGTAAGTGTGGGACCATTTGACTCTGTCATTTGATACGTTTTCTTGTTGCTTTTGTTGGCATTGTTCTTTTATTTCTTTCTCGCTTCTTGCTTGCAGACATACGTACAGGATCTGATTGAGCAGGAATTTGATTCGTTGTACAATTTGATTGTGCTGGAACGAGGACATGTGTATGTCTGTGGCGATGTCACAATGGCCGAGCATGTTTACCAGACCATCAGGTGAGTTTTGCCGTAGTCCAACTACGTTCCTTAGTTCCTAAGTTCTTCTTCACTGTGTGTTGTAGCTTGATTGGCTTTGTGTTACGAGCAACTAAAGTGGGCGTTGCCTTTGGGCGTTGACTCTGCAGGGAATTTACTATTTTCAAATGCTTTGCGGTTGGTTTGACATTGCGCATTTTTTGGTTTCAACTACTGATGCTGCTAAAGCTCTGGTGTTTAACCTTTATTTAATATAGTTTTTCTACTCAACTAGCTCTTGATTACAAGCATTATGTTAAGGCCGAGAAGCAGTTGGTGTCTTAAGCTTTTACGTACCTAGACAGATGTCCATTGATGGCAAAGTTCTGCTTTTAAAACCAATTTTATTAAGCTTAAAATGGAGTTCTTATCTAATCTTAATCGGTTAATTGCAGTTTCTATAATCTTATACTCTAATAGCGATTTGCCACTTTGCGTTTGCAACAAAATGTCTAATTAAAAGCTTCAACTCTACCACATCACTTCTGCCAATCGCGATGCTAATGAACGTTGATTTATTCAACATGCTCAAGCGTCAAAACTTAAATACTCAAAAGCGAGCTTATATTTCTATATAGACTTTTTACATTTCATCATCATCATAGCTTTTTCTGACATTTTTCTTTTCAGGAAATGCATAGCTAGCAAGGAGCGCAAAACCGAGGCGGAAGTTGAGACATTTTTACTCACATTGCGCGTAAGTATCATAAAAACCTAAACCAAAACTTAAACTGCACGTATGAATAACATAAAGCGAGCGCGACTCTCAGCAGCAGCTGAAAGCCTGGCACTCTACTTCCTTCGTCACATGCGGCGTATGTGTGCTTTATTTGACCTCAGACGTTAAAGAGAAAAGGTGGCTTTGGTGGGGGCAGCTGAAAGGCAAAAGTTCTGCCGGCTGTTTACAGCTCCTTTGACTGCAAGTGTGCACTTTTTCTATAAAAAATGTAAAACGTTTACCGACAGTTACAGCTGCTTAGCGACATATGCCCTCTTTGGATACTTCTAAAGGGTGGGATAAGCTATAATGAATTGAGCTTAAAGATGGGGAAAAGTGTAGTTGAAAAGGTATAGACCGAAAATCTATTCACAAAAGTGCAAGTTGAAATAAACTTTTAACTTTCTCTTAAGGAGAAACACATCGTTTGTAGCATGTAGGGTATCTGCTTGTTGGTTACGCCGTATAAGTGGTGCTTTCACCTCCATGTTTGTTTAGCAATGTTTGCTTGTTTGCTTCCCCTTTTGACAGCCACAAATATGATGACGTTAACACTTTTATTGTGAGTGTTTCACTATGCATTTCTTTTTCTTTTTTACTAAAAATATTTGTGTTTGTACTTTCTCTGGCGCATGCACACACATAGGACGAGAATCGGTATCATGAGGACATCTTTGGCATAACGTTGCGAACAGCTGAGATCCATACAAAGTCACGTGCGACCGCAAGGATACGTATGGCATCGCAGCCATAGTAAGGATAACAGTTAACTCTCCTTTGAAGCGGCGAGCAATGTGTTTGGGTTAAAGCATATCTAAGGCTTAACAGTTTAAAGTGATCCAATACCAGTATTTCTTATATCCAATGCAATTTATTATTATTTGATTTATGAATGTTACAAAAACATTTTTCATTGCTAATATTAACTAAACAACTTTGAAGATATAACATTAACAAATTAGGATTATTATGCGCTTCGTTGACCTTCTTTGGAAAACATTCCAAGCTCCATTCTGTAAATTCATTGAATAAAGTATCTAATAAAAACTTCTACAGCGAAATATAAATTATCAAAAAATATGCACACTAAATAAATATATTTAAAATTGTTGTTTGTTTTAATTTTGAAATGTTCTCTACAAAATTAATATATTATAACTACAAATGTTTATTATATCTCCCGTCGACTTTATATGTACAAAACAAATCAAAACTTTTAAGAAATCTAAATGTTTAAATATCTATATATGTATATTTCAATAAAGCGCAACAAATGTAATATTGTGTTCTGTTATGCAAATCAGCCTTCAAGTTGTTTTAGTAAAATACATTTTCAATTCCAATTTCAATTTGCAGTCAAAGCCGTAAAGAAAAGTCCGCTAAAAGCAATTGCAAATGCGATAGAAAAAAAGTCTATAACAAAATAGTTGCCGTTGACTTTGGCTAAGCAGCTTAATTTGAATGAAAACTGGCCAATTGATTGAAAACGGATTTTCGCTGGCAAGAAAGGGAGGTAAGTTGTGCATAAAATTGCAATTTTATAAAATAAATACAATGCAATTGAGAAAGAAATCAAGCTGAAAATCTTTCGAAGAAAAGTGCTTGATAGAAAATTTATTTTTGAATATTAGTGTAGGATTTATTGTATCAAATATATTTCCTTAAAACTAAATATATCTAACATTTTAAATGCCAATTATACTAAATTATATTAAACTTTCATGGTTTTTTTAATTTATATTAATTTATTCCACTTTCTATTCAATTTAATTTTGTCTAATATTCTGGTCTGTTCTATCAATGCCAAAACTGTAACCAATATAATTTTTTCTCATCTGACTTCCGCCTTTTTTATTTTTTATTGCATTTACCTTATAAGCTGTGGCTACGGCAACATTCCATTGGCTTTACACCAAGTGTTAGTCGGTTTGTCGTTTTTGGTTCTGTTGTGTGTGGTTGAAATAGCGCTTAGATTTCAAAGTGTTGATAGCTTTGTTACCTGGTTTGGTCATTTGAATATCTATGGTTGCTCCAGTTTTGGGTTTCGGGTTCGCTACAACAAGATTCAACCGTTCCATTTCCCACCAAATAGTATCTGATTCGATTTCATGGTTGAAGTTGCATTGTTTTACATTTGGTTCTTGGTTTAAAGAACTTCCCATTTTTTCGTTTGTTTTTTATTTTTAAGGAAATTGGAATTCCATTGAACAGTTGCGGTTTTGACTTGTGATTGACATTTGAATTACTGCAACATCTCCCGCAATCTCATATTTCACGGTCAGGTAGTCAGTCAGTCAGTTAGGAAAGTAAGGCATCGAGGCATTTTAGCATATGTCACAAACAGACAAAATATGAAATGAAATTCATCTACCATTTTTTCTATATATTTCTTGTAAATTTTCAAATCTCTCATGTTTAGGTTAAGATATTATGATTTTAATTGAGATGTGTTTTCCGTTGGATATTTTTCTTTTTGTAAATTATTCTATGTTTCATTTCATTGCCTTTTTAATTCGTGACCTCGATCTGAAAACAAAAATGCTTAAATATACTAAAACTTAGGTATTGAACGTTTTTAAACATTTATAAACGATTTCTCCATGCGCTGATTTTTTGAAAAAAATCATAAAATTGCAATTTTGCTCAAAACTCTGTTGAAATATTTAGTTTAAAGTCGCGTGGCTTTAAAACTGAATAATATGCTGTTCTTATTTTCCTTAAACATTTTGCTTACCAAACACATTAGTATAGGGAAACGTGGTGCTAATAATATGGTTAGCAGCAAAATACAGAAAAAAAACAAACAAACACGCTGAGTACGCAGAAAGTAATTTTATAAATGTGCATTAAGCACTAAATTGCGCCATAAGCAAATGTCACAATGGCTTTCCAAATGGATGGGGTTCAAAAAACTCCAATCGCGTGATCGTTTTTAAATGGAAATCGATGCGATAATAAATCGAGCTTAGCACGAATTTGTTATAGGGTCGCGCCCAGCATTTGACGCAGCTTAAAGTTCTAAAGCTTTGACGCTGCAATGAGTAACAACAGCCGCACCAGGAATTCGACTTTGGCACGCGTCTGAGCAACCAAAAAGCTAACCGGCTTTTGCTCTCACACAAAATTAATCACCGACTTTCAACGCATGCCAACAACAACAACACCAACAACAACAAAAGCTGCTGCGACAGACAAAAGCCGACGATGTCGCCGCCGACGCTGTCTTCCAACATTCCTGGCATAATTTTGTGTGTGACTAAGCAAACGAGTTCGTAACAAAATTAGACGTCATCAACAGCAGCAGCAACAACTGCCGCTAGGCAGCAACCAACAACAATGTTGCGGGAGAGACAACAATAACAAAATATGATCAAACTGGTAGCTTTGACAACGCAGTAGACAAAAATGTCTTACAAAATATATTGTGGAATTTAAAATTCTTGAACGCAACGTTAATCATACATGAGCCGCGAGGGAAGCAGTAAGTTAAAATTCTAAAGAAATAAGTTGCGACCGCAGAGCGGAAGCAACTTGTTGCCAGCGCAACCAGCAACATTGCGATTTTGAACAACAACAGCAACATATACAGCACAAGCTTCACAGCCGGCTTAAGCTTGTATGAGCAAGGCTTAAAGTTCGCTTCGAACTTGTCCTCCCTTGAGAGAACTGTCAGCCAAATACCGAAGCTTACATACTCTTGAAGCAAATTTAAAAATATTAAAATAAGAATAATACATGCACCAAGTAGTGGTTACATCGAAAATGACTAACTTGAACAAATATTGCTAGCATTGCACAAAAAAGCGAATACTCTCCTTCAAACTGTCTCCCATACTTATAGTTTCTGCAGTTGACGGCGTCGCAGCCGGCTCAAGCTAACATTGAGACTTGAACTTGCGTTCGAACCAAAGTCGTGCTCATGAGCATTGATGTGCAGATGTGTGTGTGTATTATTGTGTGAGAGCGCGCTTACTTAGTCTCCGTGTCCGGACTGAGTATCTGTTTTAGTTACCGACATCAACAAACACAAGCGCTTGACGTCGGCGTCGCTGCGACAACGATGTATACGGTTTATAGTATTGTTGTTGTTGTTGTTGTTGCTGTTGTTTTCAGTTTGGTTGCGCGCCTCGCGTCGTTTAGTTTAGTTAGTAACGAGATTTCGAGCGCTCAACGTTGGCGGCGCGGTTGAAAAATCAAAATCAAAAGCTCTGATCATCGAGCGTGTGTGTAACCATCAAAAAAGTGCTTCTGTGCGTGTTTGTGTGTTAAAGCGCGCGTTGTGCAGACATGAAGTGAATAAGAAATTGGAAAAGCACTAAAACACAAAACGCAAAAGAAAACGCAAAGAAACGCGTTAAAGCCAATGAGCAAATCGGCGTCTAGCAACAACACACCAGCAGCAGCAACAACAACAACAACACCAACTAAGTACGTTTATCAACAAAATATTTTAGACCATTGCGCACCACATACGTACGAAAAAGCGCGAAATATTATTATGTTGGCCACCCTAAAATGTAATTCCATGTGCGACTGTATGTGTGTGTGTGTTAGTAACAGCAAACAGCACGACAGTTATTATGCATTGCAACTACAACAACAACAACAGTTACTGTCATAAAGAGCAGCCAAACTAATGCAGAGTTGTTATTTGTTGATTTTGGTTGCCAAGAGTGAAATTATTGAATAATAAATTGTATCTGTTTTGTAGGGTGATGTCTAGCCAAGGCAGACCAAAATTACACAAATAATACTTTTAAATAATAAATATTTACAATAAATTTGGTTTGCAAATTAATTCATTTAGAATTTGAGTTTAATGCAATCATTTGCTTGACATTTTTGTTGACTAGTAAAATTGTGTTTCTTATCAAAAGATTATTAAATAAGCCTTAAAAGCAGCACAAGTAAATCTTAAAGTCTTGCATTATTGCAATATATTTTTTGATATACTTATAGCCAGCACTTCAACTTAATGTGCGGAACGTTCAAATGTTTAATAATAAAGCACTTGAAACAAAGTAATTTTTCCTCGTAGACATTTTGAGTCTACTGCTTTTTTGTATTATCGCATTTGACACACAAAAAGAAAAAAAAAGAAGCGCACTTGAAAATGACGTGTCTAGGCAATTATTATAAAAATTATAATTAAATTGACGGGTTGCCAGCAACTGTCAGCAAGTGTTTGAAATATATTAAAAATGCATGAGAGATTTATTATTAATGTATGAACACCTAGCAGCCGAGACCTTACAGGGTTCATTGCTACTTGTGTCACAAATCTGTATTTATTTTTGTTTTATTTTTCTAGTCGTTTTTGGCTTTTTGTCATGTAGGCTGCTTGTATAGATAATACAACTTTAAGCTTAATGGCATTGTTGCAAACTGCAACAACAACAACAACAAGTAGAAGAAAATGTCATACAAAAAGTGTATTTGACACACGAAACCGCCAACGCCGCCGTTGCGCGTGTCTCCAAACGGTGCCTCCACCTTTTAGCCATGGTTTGTGCATATTTGTTTGCCTCTCTTTTGGATTTTGTGTCGGATAACAGGCGTGTTAATTTTCAGTTGTTGCTTGTATTTGTATACAAAACCACATGTTGTCCATTAAATTGAAGTCTTGCTTTTTATATAGTTCCATTTGTTTGGTTAAATAAATGTGTTAAAATAAGACACGGCCTAAGGCGTCTCTGATTACTCAATTCTTCAAAAGATTTTTTGGCTCTGGGGCATACAAACAAATAAAAAACATATTCATATGAAATATCGCAGCCTGTTATTTGACTGCCAACTCGGTCAGCTGCTTCACATTGTTGTTAGTTTGTTTGTTTAGTTTAGTATTTATTGCAAATTATTAAGTTTGTTGTGCTAATGTTTAAGTTCAAGGTTAGGGATTGCCGTTTTTGATAAGCGAAAAGTCTTTAGCAATGAATATGTTGTTATAACTATTTTTTTTTAAATAAATGTTTATGTTACGTGTGATTAAGAAAATTTCTTGGCTGGTTTCTTGAAATTGTTTATGCGATACCTTAATAAATTTAATATCTTCTACGTGTATTTTATTTAACAGAAATGAGTAGAAAGAAACACTTGTTGGAAGAAATGGCGAAAAAAAAATTGTGATATGATAGCTTTTATAAGTAATAGATATATCGAGAGACACAAGCTATAAGTTTTAAGCTCTACCATATGCTATTTAAGTCTTAAGAAGCTCCTGCATTCAAAATCTTAACTGCTTTCATTTAAAAAAAAAGGATTAAAGTAAGGCTGCAGCGGAATCTAAAGATTAACACAAATTGTTTTTTGTCTCATCTTTTTAATTCTTTGTGTTTGTTGATGCCTGCTCTTGAGCTCTCACGCAGGTTAATTGAGCTTGTAGCCGCTTTTCCGCATGACTTCTAGGCTGAACTTTGAGCTCAAGCATTTGTTGTTGTTGGCCAACACAAGAAGAGGCCCAAGCCAAAGTTGCTTGCAAATTTCAATGTAGTCTGCTGCCTTCTGTCTGCCGGCCCATAAAACTTCCTGCGTGCCAAAAAGCAGCAGAAATGCGTTTCAACTTTGGCAAACGGCAGCTTGAAGAAAGAAAAAAAGAAAAGAAGCCAGAAGCCAGACATAAAAAAACAAAGCAAAACGAATGGCTAACAAATATCGTAGCCGTTACCCACAACAAACTAACTTTATTCATAGGCAAATATGAAATGGAAAAAAAAGAGGAACTGCAAAAATGGCAAGCGAATCGAAGCGAAACCAAACACAAAAGCAGCTTAAGAAGGTGCAAAACAAAAGCCTTTTAACAGCGCTCATTATCGCACACAACTCAGGCCAAGTTAAAGACAAGTTTGAGTTAAGCAAATCCAAACTGTGCAACCCGTGCCTCACCCAATAGTTTGACACGTGTTCCAATTTAAACTGGTGCAGAGATGGCGCTAAAATATGTGTTTCGTTTTTACTTTTAATGAATGAAGCGCAAACGTCTTTGAATTTGAATTTTTGCGAATTTCGAATGTGCGACAAATTTCGCGAGCGTAGTGGCTGAGTTGTGAAAAAAGTATCCGACAGATACATGGCATGCATGCATAATGGCCACCTAAATAATTTGCAAAATATTTCAGTATACCCTGTAAGCATGAGAATAACAGGGGCACATGAATTGTGGTGTGAAAAACTAAGAACAGCAAAAACAACATAAGAATATTTTTAGCTTGAGTAACTTAGAGATGAAGAATTTGTCAATAAAAACACAAATTGTTAAGGGTATCACAAAGTCAATCATTTCGGGATGCCACAATCGTAGTTGTTTCGTTTGGATTTAATTAAAAACATAGCGCCTTGTGTGCAACGCCCTCGACATGCCTCACTAAAGCTCCTCTTGTTATCCCAGCTAGCATCTACAAGAAAGCACAATACACCCACGCACACTATTACACACACACACTTTTACTCACCCACACTTAAAAACAGTAGCGCGAATAAAATTGAACAAAAATTAAATTTTTTTTTTGCACTATTTTCAGCATAATTTTGTTAAATTGCTCGTGCAAAAAATAATACAACATTTTTTGTATGATAATTAAATACATATTTTTCGTAACATGTGAGCAAGAAAATTAATACAAACGTGCAAATATTAATAAATTCACTAGTTGAACGAATTTAATTCGATTATAAATAATAAATTGTTTAATTTACCGTGTGTTGTTGGCTTTGCCAGGAAATCTCTTTTTATCTTTGTGAGTAAACGTCAAAAGCAGTTTTGAAAAATTTACCTTAAAACAAATTTTTAACTTTTTGCGTGTAACGCTTTCGGCAAGTTTTATGAAATGTAGATGTATAAACGTTTATACATATTTTTTTAGAGATCAGCTTAAATTACACAAAATACTAAGAAAAAATATTAATAGAAGTAAAGTTACTCTTTAATCAAGAAAAGGTAAAACAAAATAAATATGTATATATATTGCTGGCTTTTAGTTTCGTTTTAATTGTGGTATTATTCATTTGATATGTTCTTCGATTCACAAAATATTCAGCTCAATGATATTAAAACAATATATCATACGATACCTATTAAATAATTCTCTTTTTTTTTCGTCACACTTTTGTGCATTTTATCCTCTGGGCACGGTTTTTTTTTTTGTTCAAGTGCCTGCATATTTGTTTTGTGGCAAAAGTAAATATGAGTTTATTAAAACTTGTTGACTGACTGACCGAACGACAAAATGCAAAACTTTTTAATGAAAACAAAATAAACGATTCGATGATGCTACCAGTACAGATATATATATGCCCAATATGTTTCCCAAATGTGAAAAAAATAAACATTTAATATGTGTTTGCATAACATGCTACATTAAATATTTAATTTATTCGGATGCGTTTTCTGTGCCTTCATTTCTGTCGTTTAGTATTTAAATTCAATAAAGCATTTTCAAGAATATCAAATTAATGTTTATGAGGGATGTATAAAATGTTTATTAAAAAAAAGTTTATTAAATTGAAATATTTGCATATCAAACCATCCATACCTTTATATTGTTTTCATTAGTAGCCTTAATGGTTTTTCAAGCAGCTTTTGCAATTCTTTGTTCAGTTAATTGTTATTTGGGGGAACTTTGACCGCATTTCCGGCCGTGTATTGAATATTTTTGCTGACGCATCTTGCATTGACGAGATTGCAGAAAAAAAACCAACTTCGACTCAGATGAGCGATCAAACATTGTGTGAATTTCAGCAGAAAAAAATGCGCCATTTACATAAGGCATTTATTTATGGATATTTATTTATTGTCGTGTTGAGAGGTGCGTTGTTTTTGTAAGCGCAGTGAGAATTTCACAAGTATGTTGTTTATCTTTATTTTTGGGCAGAACCAGTTCGTATGTGATTTGCTTGGAAATTATTGAAATTGAAATTAAGAATAATACGAGAAAACATCATCAACACAAATGAAGCGTTTTATTTTTGGCCAATGAATTGGAAATTTGTCAATGCTGTCAATACAGTGACCAGGTTGGCTTAGATCACCTGCTTAGTTGACAGACTGACGGACTGACCAAATGTGGGCAAATTGCGCAACTTACTAATTACGCGACTTTATGTCGCCGCCATTTAGTTAGTCAGTAGCAAACACACAACGAAAAAAGTCAATAACAATTATGATAGCGAACAAAAAACGCCATGAGAATGAATTCGAGCCCATTTGGGCAGCCTTCGACACGTACGTGTAATTTTAATTAATTTGTTTTTATTTATACTACTTTTGTTTTTCTCTAGAAAATCGTAATGCGAAACTGTTAAATTCATATATGATTTCACACGTTTGTGGCCTCAGTTTAAAAAAAAAAATATTATATTGTATTGTTGATCGATACGGCCAATTGAGCTGTTAGCCAGCCTCGATTTGTTTATTGTTGCTGTTGCTGTTGCTTTTGACTCATCTGTGCGTATGTTTATTTCAGTGTGGTTTTGCCGTTGTGCCGGGTTTTTCACATTTATTGCCCCGCATCAATCATGCGGCAAAATACAAAAACAATATCTTTAAATAAAAATATCAACATTAATAATAGGTTTTTTTCTTTATGACCAGTTAAGGTTTGAGAAGGAACTTAGGGTCACTAGTTTTTGTTTTTGACAATTTATGATTGGCCATTAAGCTTAATGCCAAATTGGCGCTAAGGCGTGAGTTTGTGTTATTCGATGTGGAGCTTGAACTTGAAGGAGCCGCCAGAAGTGACTGTCCGAGCTGTATAACATGAGCACAAGTGTACCTGTTTGAATGGATGGTTGTGGATGAGATGGCAAAAAAGCCGTACAAATAAAGATGGCAAGGATGCCAACAGGAAGCAAATCGAAGTTAAGATAAAGTTGGGCTTGAGGCAACCGATATATAAAGAAAACAAAACTCCGATTATCAACTTGAGAGAACTTAATCAACAGAACATAGTTGTAATTTTTACAATACTTAGTATTTCTTTTACAGTTTCGATTACCTTTGTGTGTAAAACATGCCATAAATTTGGAATTCCCCTGTCAAGTTTGACCTCAATTGTACAATCAGCAAACTGCAGTTAACTTTCGAGCAGTTATGTACATGAAAATTCTTTGGTTTATTTGATTTGTGCCTAGAAATTGTTGCCATAGCGGCGCCTTGTGTAGCCAAGTGCCACAAAAGTGTAGTAAGTATCTGCTGGAAACTAAATTCATAACAAGACTTACTACCAACTTTATCATGTCCAAACCACCCCAACCCACATCACCCAAATATAAGTTGTTATAGCGTAAACAAAGACCTTTTCCCTTTGCCCCTAGGACGCGTCGGGTTGCGCACAATTTGCATTTTGTGGCAGCAACAAACATAAGTTCTGAGAGCTAGTTCACATCAAGTTTTGTGTCAAATAAGCGCAAATTTTGAAGGCGTTTGCCAGCTGCCCAAAGAGACAGACACATTATAAACTGTCTCTGCTGGGAGTTGAGTAGCAAAATGCACAGCAAACAATTTCAACGAATGTCAAGTGTGTTACGTGCCACCCAATGACGTAGATACGCATACAGATACATTTAGCTACATTTCGGCTATACACAGGCATATGATAGATAGCGATAGCACTGAAGTCAGTTTGTTTGAATGTCTGCTGAAATGTGGGCTTAGTTTTTGAGCAATTTATTGCCTTACATGCCAAAAACAAACATGCTGCAAAAACTGTTGCGCACACGAGGAGCAAAAGCGACTCTCCCTAGTGTTTAGCATAGACCGCTTCACTGAATGAATCACTTGGATTATTCTGGTCATAAGATAGTCACGATATCTTACAATACGTAGTGCACAAAAGAATCTTACAAAAGACTTTCCTATTCTGAGGATTGAATTTCTATCAACTAAAGCTTTAAATATTTATTAAGCAAAAAGAAAATTAAACCATAATCTAATCTTAACTTAATTTGATCCCAAAAGATATGCCGGAAACAGGTTTAAATAAACTAAAGAATTTCATTTAAATTTATTATCATAAAATGTAAATGATTCTTCCAAAATAAACAAAGTGTTATCTCAATAGTTTAACACTTTAAACATATGCATAAACTATCGCTACTAAACTTAGAAGCTGTTAAAAATGCATGAATAAACATTTTTCATTTTCAAATATATAGATCAACCCAAGCGTAAAGTGAGAGGCGTATATATATTTGGGATTCGTGGGAGACAGTATTATGTTTTTTTTTTATTATTAAATCAAATTATTTATGCATTCGAAATTTTGTAAACAGGGAGTTTCATTGTTCAAAAAATTTCATTTTCTAACTTGTATTAAGTTTGATTCTGCGTAGCATTTTTATTATTTTCTTTAAGTATTATTGACATCCATGGATAAAAATATTTTAGAAAGCTATGTTTTAATTTTACACACATCTGTTGTTATCATCAAAAACTTTTTGTTTACGAATATTGGCATGGAAAACCGTTTTTTTTAAAGGAACACCCTTTATGTGCATTTGCGTGAAAAATTCGGTTTGTTGCTTTTCTGTCCCTGGGCAACAGAACTAAAATTTACGCATACGGAAATAACAATAATTGCCGCTATAACATTGCAAATGACAAGAGCAAAAGCAACAACAACAACAATGTTGGCATTGGTCGCATTTTTTGGAAATTTTTGTTCTTTCTCTCTCTGCGTTTCTTGATGACTCGTTTTGGTGTTCGATTTACAACTTTAGTAAAATTTTTGTGGCTTGGTCATCAACTCGTTTTTTGGCAGCTTAAAACAACCAAGCGAAATTCATGACAGCCAAACTTTAAGTAGCGCAATGCAAGAGTATCTTAGTGTTTGTGTGTATCTGTGTGCCCCACATTCACACATTTACTACCAATAATATTCTTCTTCTTGAGTTTCTTTTCAGCATTTTAGTGCACAACTTAAGGTTTCTTGTCGCTTTCGATTTTCTTCTCGAGGTTAACTTTAGGATTGTCCAAGCCACAAAATCCCCAAAAATTAGATAAATATGTTAATGCTTATCGTTACAAAAAGGACGCAGACAACTGAATGCCTTTTGTCGGTAGTGGTTGGCAGATGAAGATGGAGAAAAAGGCGCTGCAAATAAAATCTGAATGTCTAATATGCGTATAAATAAAAAGGCATCCAAACAAGCACAAAACGGGACACAATTGGCAAATACAGATTGACATTTTATTTGCCTTTCACCTGATGACAGACGACAAGCAGCCGACAACTGAAGACAGCCGCAACGGGGGAATCGGGGAAACATATCCCTTAAGGAGCCTCATACAGAAGTAATTGACTGCCAAACCAAAAATGTGTCGGTCCAAAGCAATGCGAACGAAACAAGCAAATAAATATTGAGCTTAGCTTGTCTTCAGCTACGTTTACATCTTAAAGACATCACGAAAAGATACAAATATTTCTTAAAGGACCAAAAGCGTGCGCATCGTTTCGACCAAGAGACCCATCATTGAAAAAACATTAAAAGTTAGCTCGCTTTACTTTTAAAATGTGAATGCACTTTTATTATATGTAGTTGATGTTTGTCATTCGTTTTTGTATACGTGACATGTTTTAATTTTATTTGGCGCATTGCTCTACTTTTTCTTTAAAGAGCAGCAGGAAGATGACATTTTTTGAGCCACACACGTTAAGTTCGTCTTAAACTGGGAGTTGTTTGACATCAACTTTAAAAATAGGATTTGGGGGCTTTGGATAAGTAGTTTGTAGCTAAGCATTGTGTATACAAAAATCCAAATTGGGTCACTAAAATAACATTAAAAATGTAATGCGAAATAAAACTAAGCAAAAAATGTTAATAATAATTCTATCATTTGCTAAATTAAATAGGATTTTTTTGTTTATTATTTTTTGGTCAATTTAACGAACAAATTTTTGCAGTAGCCAAATTAAATTTCAGTCCAAGCTAGGTGGATATAGCAAATTGGCGGGTGTTGAAAATATGTTCATAGGTTTTGGAACAGCAATCAGTTAAGCTAGTCACGTGCCTTATGAGGGTCTCTATAGCCAAGGGGAGGTTAAGTAAAGGAATTCGATTTACATGGTAACAGCAAATGTCAAAGTCTATTTATGTATATATCTATCAATAGCAAATGAAGTAGGCAACATTTCTAACAATTAAATTCAATAGGATCGAAAAAAAAAACAAAACGACTACAAAAATTAATTACGTTTAAGGTCAGTTGACGCGTTGCGTGCCTTTGTCTCGGACTTCCCATTACCTTTATACTATACTTTACTATAATCTAGTTCGACCTTATCAATAGTACATGTGCGTAATCAAATGCCAAATTAACCAGTGGAAATATAACTTATGTATATATATTTATTTGAGGCTATTATTATTGATTGTGTGCGTGTGTGTGTGTGTGGCGCCAAAGTCAATTTAGTTAGCTTGCTGTGCGGCATATTAAGTATGCGCAGCGGGTGTTAAGGGTTAAGACCGAAAATTGTTAGCAGCGTTAGCAACTATTTAAATATGCAATTATATTCTATGCCAGTTAAATGCCAATGCCCATTTACAATTACCTCATCTTAATGGCAGGCAATTGAAAAGCTTATAATTAAGCGCGTAGTGGAGATCATGTCTTTTCTAGGCAAAGATCGTGCTAAAAATAACGAAGAATGCATTATAAATGCCATGTCTACTGTCTACACTGAGAAGGGCAGCACTTAAATGTAATTTGCCCCATTATGGCGTAAGGGCCTGGCAAATTGCGCATCTAACAAGTTAAGAATAGAAAAGGAAAGCGATATGCACTAAAAATAGTTACGACCAGCAGCTGCCAAGTCGATGATGATGGCCCATAAACGATGAAGCAACATTTCTGATGTCTTTGGCTGCTGCTGCTGCTGCTGCATCTGCTGATTGACATAAAGAGCAAAGTGGAGTCATAAACGAAGAAGTTTGCGCTGCAAGATGAATCAACATTCCAAGCGGTCAACGTACTACGTACCAAAAGAATGCCAAAGCATTCACTATGATGATGTTGCCCCAGCATCCTCCATAAAGACAAAGACCGTATTTGTGGGCAATGCATTGAAAGCGGCTGCTTAAACCAACCAAAAACTCAAACAGAAAACACACAGAGGCCAAGGCAAAGGATGCCAGAACGTAACATTAAAATAAACGCGCACAGATAAATCTTCAGTTTCTCCGTTCGCCCTTCGGTACGCCCTCTTTACCTTTTCCTCTCTTACTCTCTCTCTCTTTCTTTCTCTCTCTATCTACAGCAAGTGAGCAAGGAAGAAGAGGAAGCAGCATGCTGCCAAGTCCAAAGCGTATATGCAATCAAATGCGTGCACTGCGAAAAAAAATATTATGATATTGATTGCTAACCTTAATTATTGGTTCAAGTTGGTCTTAATTGATAATTCCTTTATTATTGAAAGCAATCGAACCTTATTTTAATTTTTGGCAAAAAATCTACAAGAAATCAATTTTTAAAATATATTATTAAAAGCAATAAAATATTTAAGTTTGCATTAAAAATAAAGAGCAAAATCTATAAAAATTCCAGTTAACTCAACTTATTGCACTTGTCGTAATATATTTGTGTCAGTGTATTATGCATATGTGTGCGTTTTAGTATTTGTGCAATGCGTACGTGATGTGCAGCACTTTAGACAGTGGTCAGTTTTCAGTTTCAGTCCCCATACAGCCCCTGATGCTTGAGTTAGTTTTGTCCAAAGCCAATCCAATGCAAGAAGTGTTTAACGTGGGGCATCTGCAAAAATGCACGCATCGCACATCGCATATCACATCCGTGAAATTCCTGCGTTGCGGCACTGCGCTCTCGTGCTATGCATTTACGTTGACGTCGCAATTACAACTCTTGCGGACAGGCAAGAGCAGCAAGCGCAGCAAACAATGTGAGCCCAAGAGGCATTCAGTTTGAGGCCCTTTCTTTGCTTTCAGCTGCGTTCTCACGACCAAAGACTGTTGCTTCTGTTGCTTGTTGTCTGCTGCCTGTTTACTATGTGATTATTACAAGAAGCATGAAAATAACAGGCTTTTGCTTAGAACGTTGGCTCTTTGGCCAGCTCAGTCAGTCAGTCAGTGGGCAAATGTAAGTTACTTAAGAGCTTGGCAACTTAATGCCATGCCTTGCCATCTTCTTCATTATGGCAAGCCCAGACAGCAAGCCCAGACACAAAGCCCAACAAACACCAAACAGCTCAAGTGCGTGCAATTTTAACTCTTAAATTGCCAAGTGTCATTCCCATACTTACCACAATTGTGAGTGAAAATTGCACAAGAATTGCTATCAAAAATTCTTTAGTTAAGAACTTTCAATTGAATTGAAATATTAATCTTCACGTTTACAATTTTTATTTCTTATACGATCATTTCTGGTCAATTCTCTTAATCAAAACGCACTGAATTGGGTTTATTTAACTGTCCTCTCTGCAGCATTGAAAACTGAAGTCCTTTTGTGTTGCCAAATCGCGTAATTTGCCCAATTTGATATTCAGCTGGACCGGGTCCAGTTTTTTTAAAAGCAGGCATCGCCGCTTTGCGCCCAAACGAATACTGTGGACCACCTTTATTGTTGCCAAAGCAGCTTGGCAGATTATAAGCAGCCGGTCCTGGTCCTAAACGATATATTTTGATAATAACTATGTTTTATATAATTTATTTGAGTTTACCTATTGATCTTGGCATGTTTCAAATAATTTTGTTTCTTGTTTGTGAAAAAAAAAATAAAATGAAAAACAACTGCAGAATTTTGAGATCAGTTCAAGTTTTAAGCGAAATGATGAATGAGAAAATATACAAAAAGATTTAAAAATCTGTGTGACTCTAAAATCAAGGATAAACAGTTTTCAAATATATTTTCAAAGTTTGCTATTTCTAGTAGTATTTTTTTTTTAACTCAAATATTTTTATTTTAATTTACAAATTTTCTGTCTGCTTCTACCTTTGTTATTTTCAAGTCTAAAGGCTAGTTAATTTTATTCGAATTTTTCCCCTGGCATACTTGGATAGTAAAAGTCTAATATTACATTTTTAACAAATTTATATTATTTTGGCCTTGCATAAATCTTTGACGTCAATCAGCACTCAGTTCATCTGTAATTATAATGATTTACAGATGACACATCGATAAAATGTTTATTTATTGCATTTCGCTATCCAATCTACGTAGCTTTCAACTGCAATACGATTCTGTAGTTACCCGGGGGCAACCAACACACGAAAGTGAAAATAATTAACACGCTCATTAATGATTAACACCTAGGGCGTCAAAGTACTTGAATTAAGTATAATGCACACACCACACTATTTAATATTTAATTTGTTTCGAATTGTACAACAATTTGCTTTCGAACTTTATATGCAGTGTTCTCTGTCGACGAAAACACAACAAACGCTTTGTAGCCTCATGTCAGGTATTTCAACACGTTCATACATACTTGTACATTAATTCTGTCATTCGAAGAAAAATCGAATTCTGACAAGTGAATTCGGTGCGAGAGGTGCGTCTGCCAAATTGTGTTTTGTTCATTTATCTACATAATGCCAACTTTTTGCCTCAACTGTCATTTTTGCCAAACTCCGGGGATTCCCTGGACAACTGCGTAACGAAACGTAACGACATCCAAATTAAAATAGATGCCATTCACAATTTGACAAGCAAATTACAATAACAAATTTATGCGTATATCTCTGTATAGATACTTTTTTGTATGTATTGTGTGGATTTGGTGTTTTTTATTGTCGACAATTTGTCTAATAATTTTGCTTACAATCGGTAACGGAATATTTTGATTTACTATTGAAAGTTGATTTTAATAATTACGTTTGCGATCACAATAGTTTTTATTAAATATTTACCAAAAACTATTCATTTATTGTAGACATTAATATTAGTTTGAAAAAAAATTGTCTTTCCAATATTCAATTGGCTTAAATAGACATCAATCATACAAAATCCTTAAAAATAACGCCACAACTTATTATAAAATTCTTTTTTCTTAAGAAGTATTTGATTAAGCTGACCCTTAACAATTTATCACTTAAACTTGATGCAAAAATAAACTTTAATTCGTTTTTTAAATTTTTTTGGAACGCTAAAACTTTACCCTTTTTTTATTGCTGCTGCTCGAGCAGCAGCCTTTGCATAAATTAGGAAAAATTCATAAGTCTAAGAAACTTCCAAAAAAAAAAAAAGTTTTGAAACCTGCAGAACTAACATAAAACTTATTTCTGGGGTTGAGGCGAAACGAGGCGGGATGAAGCACTCAAGATTGTCTCGCGTTGCACGTA
Source organism: Scaptomyza flava (assembly GCA_030179655.1). Classification (NCBI taxonomy): domain Eukaryota; kingdom Metazoa; phylum Arthropoda; class Insecta; order Diptera; family Drosophilidae; genus Scaptomyza; species Scaptomyza flava. The sequence goes on from JARNME010000029.1 coordinate 17,715,971, forward strand.
GCATAACGGGCTGACACTCAATTTGAGTTTGGGTTTATGATGGGCAATCTTTATTTAAACCTTTTAAATGAATATATTTTTCTATGAATTTGCAGCATACAACAAGATGCATACAAGAGCCACCGAAAGTAGAAGTCATGTGAGACTTGCACTGCTTTTTGGTATTTCCAATCAAGAGCCTGATATCGTTACTGAAATGCAAAATAAAAACTGCACAAAAATTCATCAGCAACGTCGAGGTAAACGGCGACGACAACGACGAGAATGTGGAGCAGTAGGATTAAATGGAGGAGCTGGAGGATGCAGAGGGGCCTTTGGCACTTTTTGTTTGTCAATCAATTTGGTCATTTTGATTTGTCTGGCACATAGCACGAATGCCGGTAAGTGTTGTCCAGTTGAAAATACTAATAAAATTTCCGTTATGAGTTTAAATGATTTGACATGCAACAAAAGACAAGAGACAAGGGAAACGTGACACATGTTGCCCGTCTCACTGAGAGTTTGATAGCTCACACATACATATGCAAGCTCGTACTCAACCTCAATTAAAAGCACATCAATAACATTTCCCATCCACACACGCCCACGCACAGTTTTCACTGCAGTTGCTGCTCTCGTTTTCTTATTGGCTTGACAATTGCAATTGGCACTTTGCTTGGCATCTGGCTTGAGCTGAGGGTTCGGACGGGTTTTGATTTTGATTTATTTAACAATTTAGCAAGCATGCCAACAAGAAATATGCTAAGCTGCTTCGAAGCGCTGACTGTGACCGAAGAGCTTACATATCTTATCATTTTTCCCTTCCCTAATGACTTTCCTGCTTACTTTCCATGGAGGTCAAGAGTTCAGTGTGGTCGATACCGACTGTAAAAAATGTGTACAAATGATTTTACTTAAATCTTGTCACTTGTACATTTTCTGTGTTTTTTTCATGTGCCAGCTGTGCTTGATAGTAAAATGTTGAATTTTTTATGGCAAACCTTAGAAAATCAATGTCTTGGTATGAAGTGATCTTTGTTCTTATGTCTGATGACTTTTCGTTTAGAAGTTCATTACAGCATTCTTCTGTCAATCTGTTTTACCCTAAAAGCAGGCAACACAATAAAGATAACAGCGATATGTGTGTGTGTCCCATGGTAGATAAACAAAAAAGAGAAAATTAAAAATGAACTTGTCGTTGTCTGGTTGCAGTTTAGTAACAAAATTAACATTAGCGTAACATTAACTTTGCTAGCTCCCAAGTAGCTTCAAAAATCTCTTCTCTTACACACACACACACACCCACACATATCCAGGGCAACCGTTAACAGCCGTTTTCGTAGCCAAAATAAATGCCAGGCAACAGCGAAACCAGACTATAACGGTAAAAGGCAGCCGCCAAAAATTTCCCCGAGCGCAAATTTGAAAAGCGCTCTAAAATGCTAAGCTGCATTTAGGCGCTTGTTGTGAAAATACACATACACTAAAACACACACATAGCCGCACACATCCACGCACACTTAGGCTTGTTTCCTTTGTGTGTGTTTAGCAGCTGTTTTTAAACATTTTTGCTAGCGTAGGCTGCTGTTGTTTTTTCTTCTATCAAATGAGGCGACTGTGCCTGAAGCGTGCCAGGAAAGGAGGGATTGGGGCTAGTGCGCGGAAGTGGCTGTTGCGGTTTTTAGGATATGTGTGTGTGAGTGTGTGTGTGTTTGCCAGCTGCAGCTGCTGCAGTTTTGGTTGTCCACTTTGCATTTTGTTTGCGTTGTTCAAGTTTTAACATTTTTTAAAGTTCAGGCAAACCACAAAAATTTTGCAGCCAAATGAAACATTTTTTAAAATTAAGCAGTCTCATCACATCCTATTAAATTACAGTAAATCAGGCCTTGCCTTAAAGCTTTTATATAATAAATTACATTTAATTAAAATTCGATTTTTGGTCATATTCATTTTACAATTTTATGACCAAAAATTGACTTGGGCATTGGTAAAAATCTTTCGACTTCCATAACTTGGTCAAAAGTGACCCGATTTGCAAGCTTAAAAGTCATGGTTTAGCTTCTAGAATAAAACTGCATTTAAGAAATTACATTTAAATAAAATTCGATTTTTGGTCATATTCATGTTAAAATTTTATGACCAAAAATTGACTTGGGCATTGGTAAAAATCTTTCGACTTCCATAACTTGGTCAAAACTGACCCGATTTGCAAGAGCAATAGCTTAAAAGTCATGGTTTGGCTTCTAGAATAAAACTGCATTTAAGAAATTACATTTAAATAAAATTCGATTTTTGGTCATATTCATGTTAAAATTTTATGACCAAAAATTGACTTGGGCATTGGTAAAAATCTTTCGACTTCCATAACTTCCTCAAAAGTGACCCGATTTTCAAGAGCAATAGCTTAAAAGTCATGGTTTGGCTTCTAGAATAAAACTGCATTTAAGAAATTACATTTAAATAAAATTCGATTTTTGGTCATATTCATGTTAAAATTTTATGACCAAAAATTGACTTGGGCATTGGTAAAAATCTTTCGACTTCCATAACTTGGTCAAAACTGACCCGATTTGCAAGAGCAATAGCTTAAAAGTCATGGTTTGGCTTCTAGAATAAAACTGCATTTAAGAAATTACATTTAAATAAAATTCGATTTTTGGTCATATTCATGTTAAAATTTTATGACCAAAAATTGACTTGGGCATTGGTAAAAATCTTTCGACTTCCATAACTTCCTCAAAACTGACCCGATTTTCAAAAGCAATATCTCAAAAGTCATGGTTTGGCTTCTAGAATAAAACTGCATTTAAGAAATTACATTTAAATAAAATTCGATTTTTGGTCATATTCATGTTAAAATTTTATGACCAAAATTGACTTGGGCATTGGTAAAAATCTTTCGACTTCCATAACTTCCTCAAAAGTGACCCGATTTTCAAAAGCAATAGCTCAAAAGTCATGGTTTGGCTTCTAGAATAAAACTGCATTTAAGAAATTACATTTAAATAAAATTCGATTTTTGGTCATATTCATGTTAAAATTTATGACCAAAAATTGACTTGGGCATTGGTAAAAATCTTTCGACTTCCATAACTTCCTCAAAAGTGACCCGATTTTCAAGAGCAATAGCTTAAAAGTCATGGTTTGGCTTCTAGAATAAAACTGCATTTAAGAAATTACATTTAAATAAAATTCGATTTTTGGTCATATTCATGTTAAATTTTATGACCAAAAATTGACTTGGGCATTGGTAAAAATCTTTCGACTTCCATAACTTGGTCAAAACTGACCCGATTTTCAAATGCAATGCTTAAAAGTCATGGTTTGGCTTCTAGAATAAAACTGCATTTAAGAAATTACATTTAAATAAAATTCGATTTTTGGTCATATTCATGTTACAATTTTATGACCAAAAATTGACTTGGGCATTGGTAAAAATCTTTCGACTTCCATAACTTCGTCAAAACTGACCCGATTTTCAAAAGCAATAGCTTAAAAGTCATGGTTTGGCTTCTAAAACAAATCTGCATTTAAGAAATTACATTTAAATAAAATTCGATTTTTGGTCATATTCATGTTAAAATTTTATGACCAAAAATTGACTTGGGCATTGGTAAAAATCTTTCGACTTCCATAACTTGGTCAAAAGTGACCCGATTTTCAAAGCAATAGCTTAAAAGTCATGGTTTGGCCTCTAGAATAAAACTGCATTTAAGAAATTACATTTAAATAAAATTCGATTTTTGGTCATATTCATGTTAAAATTTTATGACCAAAAATTGACTTGGGCATTGGTAAAAATCTTTCGACTTCCATAACTTGGTCAAAACTGACCCGATTTGCAAAAGCAATAGCTTAAAAGTCATGGTTTGGCTTCTAGAATAAAACTGCATTTAAGAAATTACATTTAAATAAAATTCGATTTTTGGTCATATTCATGTTAAAATTTTATGACCAAAAATTGACTTGGGCATTGGTAAAAATCTTTCGACTTCCATAACTTGGTCAAAACTGACCCGATTTGCAAGAGCAATAGCTTAAAAGTCATGGTTTGGCTTCTAGAATAAAACTGCATTTAAGAAATACATTAAATAAAATTCGATTTTTGGTCATATTCATGTTACAATTTTATGACCAAAAATTGACTTGGGCATTGGTAAAAATCTTTCGACTTCCATAACTTCCTCAAAAGTGACCCGATTTTCAAAGCAATAGCTTCAAAGTCTTGGTTTGGCTTCTAGAATAAAACTGCATTTAAGAAATTACATTTAAATAAAATTCGATTTTTGGTCATATTCATGTTAAATTTTATGACCAAAAATTGACTTGGGCATTGGTAAAAATCTTTCGACTTCCATAACTTCGTCAAAACTGACCCGATTTGCAAGAGCAATAGCTTAAAAGTCATGGTTTGGCTTCTAGAATAAAACTGCATTTAAGAAATTACATTTAAATAAAATTCGATTTTTGGTCATATTCATGTTAAAATTGTATGACCAAAAATTGACTTGGGCATTGGTAAAAATCTTTCGACTTCCATAACTTGGTCAAAACTGACCCGATTTGCAAGAGCAATAGCTTAAAAGTCATGGTTTGGCTTCTAGAATAAAACTGCATTTAAGAAATTACATTTAAATAAAATTCGATTTTTGGTCATATTCATGTTAAAATTTTATGACCAAAATTGACTTGGGCATTGGTAAAAATCTTTCGACTTCCATAACTTCCTCAAAAGTGACCCGATTTTCAAAAGCAATATCTCAAAAGTCATGGTTTGGCTTCTAGAATAAAACTGCATTTAAGAAATTACATTTAAATAAAATTCGATTTTTGGTCATATTCATGTTAAAATTTTATGACCAAAAATTGACTTGGGCATTGGTAAAAATCTTTCGACTTCCATAACTTCGTCAAAACTGACCCGATTTTCAAATGCAATGCCTTAAAAGTCATGGTTTGGCTTCTAGAATAAAACTGCATTTAAGAAATTACATTTAAATAAAATTCGATTTTTGGTCATATTCATGTTAAATTTTATGACCAAAAATTGACTTGGGCATTGGTAAAAATCTTTCGACTTCCATAACTTGGTCAAAACTGACCCGATTTGCAAGAGCAATAGCTCAAAAGTCATGGTTTGGCTTCTAGAATAAAACTGCATTTAAGAAATTACATTTAAATAAAATTCGATTTTTGGTCATATTCATGTTAAAATTTTATGACCAAAAATTGACTTGGGCATTGGTAAAATCTTTCGACTTCCATAACTTCGTCAAAACTGACCCGATTTTCAAAAGCAATAGCTTAAAAGTCATGGTTTGCTTCTAGAATAAAACTGCATTTAAGAAATTACATTTAAATAAAATTCGATTTTTGGTCATATTCATGTTAAAATTTTATGACCAAAAATTGACTTGGGCATTGGTAAAAATCTTTCGACTTCCATAACTTCCTCAAAACTGACCCGATTTGCAAGAGCAATAGCTTAAAAGTCATGGTTTGGCTTCTAGAATAAAACTGCATTTAAGAAATTACATTTAAATAAAATTCGATTTTTGGTCATATTCATGTTACAATTTTATGACCAAAAATTGACTTGGGCATTGGTAAAATCTTTCGACTTCCATAACTTGGTCAAAACTGACCCGATTTTCAAAAGCAATAGCTTAAAAGTCATGGTTTGGCTTCTAGAATAAAACTGCATTTAAGAAATTACATTTAAATAAAATTCGATTTTTGGTCATATTCATGTTAAAATTTTATGACCAAAATTGACTTGGGCATTGGTAAAAATCTTTCGACTTCCATAACTAATAGCTTAAAAGTCATGGTTTGGCTTCTAGAATAAAACTGCATTTAAGAAATTACATTTAAATAAAATTCGATTTTTGGTCATATTCATGTTAAAATTTTATGACCAAAAATTGACTTGGGCATTGGTAAAAATCTTTCGACTTCCATAACTTCGTCAAAACTGACCCGATTTTCAAATGCAATGCCTTAAAAGTCATGGTTTGGCTTCTAGAATAAAACTGCATTTAAGAAATTACATTTAAATAAAATTCGATTTTTGGTCATATTCATGTTAAAATTTTATGACCAAAATTGACTTGGGCATTGGTAAAAATCTTTCGACTTCCATAACTTCCTCAAAAGTGACCCGATTTTCAAAGCAATGCTTAAAAGTCATGGTTTGGCTTCTAGAATAAAACTGCATTTAAGAAATTACATTTAAATAAAATTCGATTTTTGGTCACATTCATGTTAAAATTTTATGACCAAAAATTGACTTGGGCATTGGTAAAAATCTTTCGACTTCCATAACTTCCTCAAAAGTGACCCGATTTTCAAGAGCAATAGCTTAAAAGTCATGGTTTGGCTTCTAGAATAAAACTGCATTTAAGAAATTACATTTAAATAAAATTCGATTTTTGGTCATATTCATGTTAAAATTTTATGACCAAAATTGACTTGGGCATTGGTAAAAATCTTTCGACTTCCATAACTTCGTCAAAACTGACCCGATTTTCAAGAGCAATAGCTTAAAAGTCATGGTTTGGCTTCTAGAATAAAACTGCATTTAAGAAATTACATTTAAATAAAATTCGATTTTTGGTCATATTCATGTTAAAATTTCATGACCAAAAATTGACTTGGGCATTGGTAAAAATCTTTCGACTTCCATAACTTGGTCAAAAATTACCCGATTTTCCAAATCAATAGCTTAAAAGTCATGGTTTGGCTTCTAGAATAAAACTGCATTTAAGAAATTACATTTAAATAAAATTCGATTTTTGGTCATATTCATGTTAAATTTTATGACCAAAAATTGACTTGGGCATTGGTAAAAATCTTTCGACTTCCATAACTTGGTCAAAACTGACCCGATTTTCAAAGCAATAGCTTAAAAGTCATGGTTTGGCTTCTAGAATAAAACTGCATTTAAGAAATTACATTTAAATAAAATTCGATTTTTGGTCATATTCATGTTAAATTTTATGACCAAAAATTGACTTGGGCATTGGTAAAAATCTTTCGACTTCCATAACTTCCTCAAAAGTGACCCGATTTCAAAAGCAATAGCTTAAAAGTCATGGTTTGGCTTCTAGAATAAAACTGCATTTAAGAAATTACATTTAAATAAAATTCGATTTTTGGTCATATTCATGTTAAAATTTTATGACCAAAAATTGACTTGGGCATTGGTAAAAATCTTTCGACTTCCATAACTTGGTCAAAACTGACCCGATTTGCAAGAGCAATAGCTTAAAAGTCATGGTTTGGCTTCTAGAATAAAACTGCATTTAAGAAATTACATTTAAATAAAATTCGATTTTTGGTCATATTCATGTTAAATTTCATGACCAAAAATTGACTTGGGCATTGGTAAAAATCTTTCGACTTCCATAACTTGGTCAAAACTGACCCGATTTTCAAAAGCAATAGCTTAAAAGTCATGGTTTGGCTTCTAGAATAAAACTGCATTTAAGAAATTACATTTAAATAAAATTCGATTTTTGGTCATATTCATGTTAAATTTTATGACCAAAAATTGACTTGGGCATTGGTAAAAACTTTCGACTTCCATAACTTCCTCAAAAGTGACCCGATTTTCAAAAGCAATAGCTCAAAAGTCATGGTTTGGCTTCTAGAATAAAACTGCATTTAAGAAATTACATTTAAATAAAATTCGATTTTTGGTCATATTCATGTTAAAATTTTATGACCAAAAATTGACTTGGGCATTGGTAAAAATCTTTCGACTTCCATAACTTGGTCAAAACTGACCCGATTTGCAAGAGCAATAGCTTAAAAGTCATGGTTTGGCTTCTAGAATAAAACTGCATTTAAGAAATTACATTTAAATAAAATTCGATTTTTGGTCATATTCATGTTAAATTTTATGACCAAAAATTGACTTGGGCATTGGTAAAAATCTTTCGACTTCCATAACTTGGTCAAAACTGACCCGATTTGCAAAAGCAATAGCTTAAAAGTCATGGTTTGGCTTCTAGAATAAAACTGCATTTAAGAAATTACATTTAAATAAAATTCGATTTTTGGTCATATTCATGTTAAATTTTTATGACCAAAAATTGACTTGGGCATTGGTAAAAATCTTTCGACTTCCATAACTTGGTCAAAACTGACCCGATTTTCAAAAGCAATAGCTTAAAAGTCATGGTTTGGCTTCTAGAATAAAACTGCATTTAAGAAATTACATTTAAATAAAATTCGATTTTTGGTCATATTCATGTTAAAATTTTATGACCAAAAATTGACTTGGGCATTGGTAAAAATCTTTCGACTTCCATAACTTGGTCAAAACTGACCCGATTTGCAAGAGCAATAGCTTAAAATTCATGGTTTGGCTTCTAGAATAAAACTGCATTTAAGAAATTACATTTAAATAAAATTCGATTTTTGGTCATATTCATGTTAAAATTTTATGACCAAAAATTGACTTGGGCATTGGTAAAAATCTTTCGACTTCCATAACTTGGTCAAAACTGACCCGATTTTCAAAAGCAATAGCTTAAAAGTCATGGTTTGGCTTCTAGAATAAAACTGCATTTAAGAAATTACATTTAAATAAAATTCGATTTTTGGTCATATTCATGTTAAATTTTATGACCAAAAATTGACTTGGGCATTGGTAAAAATCTTTCGACTTCCATAACTTGGTCAAAACTGACCCGATTTTCAAAAGCAATAGCTTAAAAGTCATGGTTTGGCTTCTAGAATAAAACTGCATTTAAGAAATTACATTTAAATAAAATTCGATTTTTGGTCATATTCATGTTACAATTTTATGACCAAAAATTGACTTGGGCATTGGTAAAATCTTTCGACTTCCATAACTTGGTCAAAACTGACCCGATTTGCAAGAGCAATAGCTTAAAAGTCATGGTTTGGCTTCTAGAATAAAACTGCATTTAAGAAATTACATTTAAATAAAATTCGATTTTTGGTCATATTCATGTTAAATTTTATGACCAAAAATTGACTTGGGCATTGGTAAAAATCTTTCGACTTCCATAACTTGTCAAAACTGACCCGATTTTCAAAAGCAATAGCTCAAAAGTCATGGTTTGGCTTCTAGAATAAAACTGCATTTAAGAAATTACATTTAAATAAAATTCGATTTTTGGTCATATTCATGTTAAATTTTATGACCAAAAATTGACTTGGGCATTGGTAAAAATCTTTCGACTTCCATAACTTGGTCAAAACTGACCCGATTTTCAAAAGCAATAGCTTAAAAGTCATGGTTTGGCCTCTAGAATAAAACTGCATTTAAGAAATTACATTTAAATAAAATTCGATTTTTGGTCATATTCATGTTAAAATTTATGACCAAAAATTGACTTGGGCATTGGTAAAAATCTTTCGACTTCCATAACTTGGTCAAAACTGACCCGATTTGCAAGAGCAATAGCTTAAAAGTCATGGTTTGGCTTCTAGAATAAAACTGCATTTAAGAAATTACATTTAAATAAAATTCGATTTTTGGTCATATTCATGTTAAAATTTTATGACCAAAAATTGACTTGGGCATTGGTAAAAATCTTTCGACTTCCATAACTTCGTCAAAAGTGACCCGATTTGCAAAAGCAATAGCTTAAAAGTCATGGTTTGGCTTCTAGAATAAAACTGCATTTAAGAAATTACATTTAAATAAAATTCGATTTTTGGTCATATTCATGTTAAAATTTTATGACCAAAAATTGACTTGGGCATTGGTAAAAAACTTTCGACTTCCATAACTTCCTCAAAAGTGACCCGATTTCAA